>OY728121.1:563785600-565035600 GCA_963277665.1 Viscum album | reverse complement strand
CAAGCATGAAGAATGTCCTCGAGGACTTGAATGGTCTGCTCGATCTGGCCATCCGTCTGAGGATAGAAGGTGGTGCTCAAATGAAGTTGTATCCTGAAAGCCTCCTTCAACCCCTTCCATATCCAGGAAGTAAAAATTACATCACGATTGGATATAATCGTCGAGGGTACACCATGTAACCTCACAATCTCCTGCACATATAGGCATCCCAAGCTCACTACAGAACCCTGCTCTCTGATCGGTAGGAAGTGGGCTGACTTGGTGAGTCAGTAGACGATCACCCAAATTGAGTCATATCCCTTGGACATACGTGGAAGTCCTATCATGAAGTCCATTTATATCCCATCCCAATTCAACTCTGGGACCTCTAAAGGCTAAACCAATCCTGATGGTACCTGATTCTCCTCCTTCACTTGCTGACAAGGGAGACTCTGAGAGACAAACTCTGCAACTACCTTCTTCATTCATGGCCACCAGTGCTGTCGTTAGAGATCCTGGTAAATCATCGCCACTCCTAGATGTACTGCTAGTGGGCATGTGTGGAACTCCCCAATCACTTCCTCCAAAAGTGACACTAGTACCATGGAACGTCCTTTGAAGAGGATGATGTGCTCCCCACCTTCAGAAAATCCATCAGGTACTTGCCCTGGGGATATCTGATCAAGTCGAGCCTCGGAGTCAGCGTCCCCCCGCTGCGCCCCCATGACATGTTGAAGAAGTGGGGGAGTGACTGTAAGAGACTAAAGGAAAGCGGCTCCATCACATTAAATGAAGTATATTTGTAAAGTGTCCAACTTATTTGTTGCATCACCTAGAAGTCATATACCAGATCTCCGACTGAGTGCATCTAATACAACGTTCCCCTTCCCAGGACTATAGACTATCTCGAATTCATATTCCTCGAGGGACTCAAGCCATCATCGTTGTCTCAGGTTCAGGTCTTTCTGTGAGAAGATATACCTATGACTCTTGTGATCAGATTACAATATAAATCACCTTCCCATCAAGTAATGTCGCCAAAACTTCCAGGCAAAGAACACTCCTACTAACTCCAGGTCATGAGTAACATAGTTCTGCTCATGTTGTCTGAGCTTTAAAGAACCATAAAAGATCAATGCTCACTCCTAAATTAAGACACATCTGATCCTAGTCCATGAAGCGTCGTAGTAGACTACATACTCTACGCCCTCCTCTGGTAGAATCAAGATGGGTGCACTAGTCAGCCTCTTCCACTACACCTGAAAACTCTTCTGGAATCTCTCTGACCACACGAAGGGTTTCCCCTTATTCGTCAATTCTGATAAAGGTGATGCAAATTTAGAGAATTCTGGCACAAATATCTGGTAGAATCTAGCCAAACCCAGGAAACTCCATATCTCTGTCACACTCCTGGGTGTCTCCCAAGCAAGTACCACCTCAATCTTCACTGGATCAACTGGAACTCCAGCCTCTGAGATGACGTGTCCCAGAAAGTGAAACTCTCATATCTAGAATAGGCACTTCGAGAGCTTACCATAAAGCAGGTTCTCTCAGAGTGTGTAAATTACATCCCACAAATGATAGGCGTGCTCCTCCTTAGTAGTCGAGTAGATCAGAATGTTATCAATTAATACCACCATAATGTGATCAAGGTATGTCTGGAAGATCCTGTTAATGAGTCCCATAAACATTGATGGAGCATTGGGCACACCTAACGACATAACCAATAACTCGTAATAGTTGTACCAACATCTGAAAATCATCTTCTTCACATCCTCGTCTCGTACTCTAGGCTAGTGATATCGTGATCTAAGATCTATCTTTTAGAACCATCGTTCTCCCTTCAGTTGATCAAGGAGGTCGTCAATCCTCGGATGTGGGTACTTCTTCTTCAACATAACCTAGTTCAGGCACTGATAGTCAAAAAAAAGTATCAAGTTCCCATCTGCCTTCATGGTGAACAAAATCGGGGCTTCCCAAGGAGAAACACTAGTCCGTATGAATCCCTTCCCCTAAAAGTCCTATAGTTGTACCCGCATCTCACGAAGCTCCATGAGAGCCATCCGATACGCTGGTGTTGATATTGGTTCCATCCCAGGGTACAAGTCAATGTAAATGTACACCTAACTATGTGGAGGTAGACCCAAAACCTCATCAGGGAAGACATCTGTGTACTGGTCCACCAATATTGGATAACTCGGACTCTCCACTTCAACTGCTCTAAGGGTAAGGTTAGCCAATTGATGAGTGATCGGCTACACTCTCCTCTAGGTAAGTCCATCCTGTATGGAAAAGGCTCTCTTCTCACTAGTAAAGGTAAACCCAGTCCCATCCATGCAGACACACCACACTTTGTGCCTAATACCGTCAATCTGAGCATGGACAGTAGATAACCAGTCTATACACAAGATGGCATCATAAGGCCTCGACGCTGCTACTAGGAGATCCCAGCTGAAGCTCTTGCTTCCTAGAGTAAGCTCTCACTACCGAAACCAGTGTGTAATCGTCGAATCTGCTCCCATATGAGTCTCTAGCTGTAAGGATTCAGTCAACGACTCTGTCGGAATCTCCAAGCTCCGAACAAGGGAAATTGAAATAAAATAATGAATGTAACATGTGTCTATAATTACTACAGCTAAGATGGAGTAGACACATATTGTACCTCATATAATCTCCGGAGATCCATGATCATAGGCCTTAGCTACCTGGAGCTGAGCTCGCTCCTATACTCCTACTCCTATGGTTGGGGTGTAACACTTGGTGGTGGTGGCGGTAAAATCTTGAATCGTCGTCCACTGTAAAATGCACAACCATGTCCTCTTCCCCATCTGCCTTCTCCCTGTGGACCTCCTCAGTTGAATATCCGTCTCTATCTGGGTTATCTTTCGACTGTCTTCTGATCATCCATACGGCGGGTCAGACAGTCGTGACCCATGTGACCCTGCTTGTCGCATGTGTAACCACACCCACTCCTGGCATGACTGGATTTTCCTCAGGTTCCCCGCACAACCGACCCTGAATCCTATGGTCCTCCACCTATAGGTCTGGTCCTCTTGGACCTCTGTGACATCTATCTGTATCCAGCTATATAAGACACTGCAACGTGATTAATGGTAGTGGGTCTTGATGTTGGTGACTTCTCAGCAAAGAATCTCTCCATTAAATGGGATCGCTCTAACACCCCCACCTACGTTGGGATGCTGAGTGAGATCATCGAAGCCTTGATCTCCCGCCTGAGTCCCTGCTCAAAGTTCTGGGCCCTAAATAATCATCCTTGCACCATATCAGTGGAGTACCATGAGAGTTCAGTGAACCTCACTGAGTACTGAGCCACAGTCATGATGCCCTTCTGTAGACGAAGTAGCTCTTGAATGTGCACTTCGTGAAGAGTTGCTGGAACAAAATATTCCCAAAACAGGCTCTCGAAGTCTTCCCAGAGAAGCATCACCTTTTCCTAAGACTAGTGCATCAAGATCCATCATCATCCTGTAGCAGCCTGTAGTATAATGGTAGCAAGAATCACCATGAGATCAGCTGGTGTCCCTACCATTCCGAAGACGCAGACCATAGCCTCCATCCAATCCTCAGCCGCCTGTGGGTCTATCTCTCCCCTGACCATGAGTGGCCTCTGGCGTTGGAACTTTTTCAATGCGCTCTAGTGGAATTCACCCTCTGCTTCTGGGGCTGGTGGCATCAGTGGACCAATGGGTAATGGTACCATTGGTGCCTCCGCTAGTGCCTCTATTAGAAGTGGACCCTACACCAAGGCCTCGTCGCTCGGTGGTCTATCATTGCGTACTATATCCAGAACCCCAGTTAGTTGTCTGCGTGGAGGCATCCTAAAAAGAAATAGGTGAGCCACTGTTAAAAAGATATACCTGGTGATATGACTCAAATAGATCACAAAGAAAACTCTTCAAAACACACACATAATCAGTTTTTTCGTGCACTGAGTCAGATATCATAAGTCAGGGTCCAGGTGTATGGACACATCAGCCACCGCACCAACACTAGATTACCTAAACTGATAACCACACTAGCAACACTTAACACTATTACTATTAAAATATCAGAGTCCTATGTTCAATGGTAGAACTGACTCCTCTGATACCAATTTTTCATGACCCATCCCCCAGGACCCATACCGTGACAACCCCAAGCCCGCCTTCAATAGTCCAAGGAATAGCGACTAGCACTGAAGGATTATTCCCTAAAATTGGGAAGGCGTTTCCTTATAACCTGTAACACAAAAAACCAAGAACACAGAAATATACAAACTCAAGTAAACTGAATAGTAAATAGAGTGAGTACAGTATGTAAAAGGGGATAGAATACAAGCCCAACTAGAAATTACATGGAAAAATGGAACGTACAAGATGGTTGATAGGTGAAAATTAGCTCATAGATCATCCACCATGAATCCTACCTGAATGGTAGGTAGATCTCACAAACAACTGTCTCTGCGGTTTGCCTCATCTAATGTCTACCTCTGAGCAACCTCCAGTCCTCGTACTCTCATCCTCAGTTAGTGTTATTCGTCTTGTACACAAAACACAACAGGGTGTGGGCATAGCCCGTGCAGGGGTGAGTATAATGATACTCTGTAGGGACCCTGAGACCCTCAAGGTCTCACAAAATCTACCATGGATAAACCACATAGCATGGAATCAACTGACAACCCTACATAGGTATATGCCCATACATATACCTAAGTAATCAAGTAAACCCATCTCAATCATGAGGAAACACAGAGTCCAACTCAATGCCCAAAGCACAACTGTTCCATAAAGGAAGTAATGCCACAAAGCCAAGTACCACAATGGTATTCCACACAGAAGAATACCACCAAGGTATTACCACGAAGGAAAATACCATAAGGTACAGACTCATCTCACACCGCGTATTACTTAGGTACAGTAGTATAGATGATTATATGTAACTAATTAATCATCTTACTCTGTTAAAAGGCAGACCCACGAAGGATCTCTAATCACCATTATACTCACATGAAATCTCTAGGTGCTGACCCACATAGGATCGCTTGGTGCTGACCCACAGAGGATCGTTCTGTGCTGACCCACAGAGGATCGTTCTATGCTGACCCACATAGGATCGATCGGTGCTGACCCACACAGGATCGCTAGGTGTTGACCCACACAAAATATCTAGGTGCTAACCTAGACAGAATCACTCAGATAGTCCCTCATGGAATCCGAGATCATTTCTATGTGGGACCCTCAATCAAAAACCCACAAAGTATATCTTTCTCAAGTCACAACCAACTATTGGGTTCCCGGGCTAAGCTTTCTCATCTCTGGGAGGGTCCTCTCCTAAATCATTTGGTCAATAATCTAACTACCATGAATTATCATGAAGAAGTATCTCAGGGGTCCAACATGTCATAGTGGTCTCAACGCAATAGATGGTGTTTCAATCGAACCCCTAGTCTGTGATTTATTAGCCTTTAGGTCTCAAGGGCCATGTTAGATTCGTGCTCGATCCAAACAAACTGTAATCTAAATTTTTCCAAATCTCCAGTGAGGTATACTCAAATTGACCATCCCTCTACAATGTTTCTAGCGCCACCGATGGTTCGTCAAACAGATACCCAGTGCCAAAGTTATGTCCAAAAAAGCATAAATGGGTCGAAGTTGGTCTCAGTCTGGTCCGACCTAGTCGGACTGACCTGGCCCGACCTAGCCCAACCCGCTGGGTCCATCCCTGCCCGTTGGGCGGCCCGGCCCATGCCGGGTGGCCCGACCTAGTGACGTGAGGCGTCACAAAGGCCGTGAGAGTCGTGGAGGCTGTGAGGGGGGTCGGCAGGGGCTGTGGGTGGCTGCGGGGTGGCACGATAGGTCGTGGAGTGTCAAGGCCATGGGGTGGCGCAGTAGGCCGCGGGGTAGCACAACAGGCCACAAGTCGGTGAGGCCATAGGGCGGCATGCCAGTCTACGGGGTGGCAGTGGCTGTAGTCGGTGGAGCGCCTCGAGGCGCAGAGGATGTGGTGCGGTGGATGCAGCTTGCAGCAGAGTGCCACACCGCCACTGGCGGCTGGATTGACCGGTCTCCCATTATTCTTAGCCTTCATCGTGGTTCTCGAGTTCCACCGGTGGCATCCACTGGCACTGGTCACCGTCACCATCGCGAAGATCATAGAAAGATCCACAAGATTTGCGGAGGGGTCGGGCCATGTTTGTTTTGCTCGTACCCTCCTCGTTAGGGTGGTAGCATACGGCTCAGGGAAGATGATTCAATGTGAGAGGGAATTTAACATTGATCAAATTAAAACACACCCCTACACTGTAAAATTGTTGGCAGAGATCGTGAGATGGAAATGGTGAAGTCTAAGAGAGTTCCAACAATTTTCTCTTCCATGGTCATGCATCCAAAGTCAGTTTGAACGTCATCCACATTCTTCAATTCCGGAGTGCGTTCTTCGTTCGAGATCTTTCACCTGAGTTCTACCCCTTCTCTTTCACCAACCAAAGATCCCCTCCCAATAAAAGTGGTGCCAACATAATAAAATATATTTGTCCAATTTTAAATTTTTGGCACAAATTATGATATCTTAATTAATTAAAGGATAGTTGGCTGAATTAAATAAAGGAGATTTGTCATAATTAAAGTAGGGAGTTGAAGGGGTTTTCTCTCATTAAAGGGGTTCGGATGGTCCCCACCACCAAGCTTTGAATTGGGGGTTTTACAAGCTTAGGTGGTACACACCACCGAGAATTCAAAATGGGAGGTTTTAACCCCTCATGGTCCCCACCTCCATAGCCTTCACATGGGAGATTTATTAGAAATAAAATAAAAGTTTATTTTATTTGATTTTTCTTTCCCATGAAAAAACCCAAAAAATATCTTTCACCATCGACCTACTGCGGTCAAGTTGAAGGTTCCATAAAGAGAATATCAGTGATAAGTTCAACGGCGCCCTCAGATTTCAATTCTGAGCCCCGGTTTAAAAGTTACAAAAATCCGCTCGTACGTTTACTGAACATACCCGAAAAATGTTCATAAATTCATTCCGGGAACCCCGGGACTCGAAATCATGCGTTGTCAATTTTCACAGACTCTTAAAATTCCCATTTAATTAAAAAAATACATATAAATTCTGGGTCTTTACAATGACCCAATAAATCATGTATTTATCATTTATCGTTAATTATCATATTTTACTATTCACTAAAAATTCATTTATTTCAGAAAAACCCCAAAAACTCACCATATTTTTTTGATGTGTAGAATTAAAAAATGAACTTCATTTTATCAAAATAATTTTCCAAATATGTGAAATTTAATTTATAAATAAAATCATTATTTACTTCAGAAATAAATATTTTTAATTAAAAACAGATTTTATAATACTTTCAAAAATTAACCGAGGTCTCATAAAACTATCCTAAAATCCTAAGACAAAAAAGAATTAATTTAGGGATACATTTTATGGTAATGAATTTTATTTTAAATAAATTAATTAATTTAAAATTTTAATCCAACATTTATTACTCACAAAAATACCAACTCCTAATTATTAATTTTTAAAATATTCACTTCCTTTTATAAGGTTCTTAAATATTATTTATACTTACATTGGTGATTTTACTATTCATAAGGGTCATTTTACTATTCACCAAAAATTAATTTTGATCCAATAAGATTGTAAATATCTTAACGATCACAATCGTGTATATTAGTTTTTCAAAATTCAAAACACAGAAGCACCAAAACTATGTTTAACTTCTTGGTTATAACTATATCCTATAAATAACAAAGTGCTTGTTTCATAGAGACTCACTATTGCATGAATTATATACTGAATTTATTTGTAAATATTTGGGGTGTTACATTATTTCCCCTTACAAATATTTCATCCTAAATATTACTAGAATGTTTCCTCATAATAGGATTTGGGTGGGTCTTCATCATAAGTTCCTCAACCTCCCACCTTTCCTCTCCAATATTATGATTTTTCAAATGTACCATTACCATCTGTGTCGTTCGATTTCTCAACACCTATTCAATAGTGTCTTGAATTTGGATAGGCTCTTCACAGTATGAGAAGTCTTATTCTAATTCTATACCTTCATAAGTGAGTACATGTGTTGGGTTTGGCATGCACTTTCTGAACAATGAGACAAGGAACACATTTTGTACCTTAGAAAGGATAGGTATCATTTCAAAACCACAAGGAAAATCTCCAATTCTCTTCATAATTTGAAAAGGTACATAGTAACTATGGCTTAGTTTCCCTTTCTTCCCAAATCTTATAACACCCTTCCATGGAGATACTTTCAAGAAACCATGAACTCCCAATTGTAATTCTAAATCCTTCATTCAATTATGAATATAGATCATTCTAATTCATTGATATTCTTTGATACATATTTTAATAGACTTTACCTTTGTTTTTTTCCTCCAAAAGCTCCGGTCATACACTCTTTCTTTCACCAACTTCATCCAAACACGTTAGTGTATGTCATATCATTCCATACAATCCTATATCAGGTTCTATTTGAATAATTATATTGAAACTATTATTTTGTAAAAACTCCACTAATGTTAATACTGATCCCACATACCTTTAAAGTCAATTGAACATGATCTCAACATGCCTTCTAAAGTTTGGATCATCCATTTTGATTGCCTGTTAGTTTGAGGGTGATAAGCAGTACTCAATAGAAGATCGTTATCTGATGTGTTCTGAAAAAATTTCTAGAATTTTCATGTAAATTAGGGATCATGATCCGAAACAATGGAGCTATGTTATCCATGAAAACATACCACATCATTAATATTTAGTCATACTAGGCTCTCTAGTGGAATTTCATCCCTTATAGTATGGAAATGTGATGACTTGGTAAGTCAATCAACTATTACCCATATTGCATCATTCTTTCATGGATTTTTTTGGCAATTTAGTGAAAAATTACATGGTGATTTCATCCCATTTCAATATATTAATATGTATACATTGCATGAATCCACTGGGTTGTTGTATTTCATCCATCACTTTTCGATAGACAAAACATCTTGATACATAATCAGCAATTTCCCACTTCATGTTGTCCCACCAAAGATGTTCCTTCCAATATATATATATATATCTTAGTGATACCTATGTGTATAGTGAAATTATAACTATGATAATCATCTAATAACTACCTTTTTAGCTCAAGTATTGAGAAAACACCTGTCCTTCTCCCTAATTTCATAATTCTATCATCATACACGATGTTTGACAGTATCCCATCATTCACATCTTTAATTTTCATTTGAATATTCTTGTCATCTGGCTGAGAAAATTTAATCCTTTCCCATAATGATGGTTGGGATACTAGTTGAAAATGTAATGATTTTTTTCCTTCTTTGATAATTCCCACATCCATCCTTGTTAGATCCAAATACATAGTATCCTTGTCAATTATAATTTTTTTAGAACTCTATGATCTTTCCTGCTCAATGCACTAGCTGCCTTATTTTCGTTTCCTGCATAGTAGTGTATGGAACAATAATAAACCATGAGTAGTTCAAGCCAACACCATTTCATCTTGTTGAGTTCTTTATTTGAGAAATATATTTCATTCTCTTGTGATCCATATATATCTCACATCTTTCTCCATAGAGATAGTTTTTCCATATATTTAGAGAAAATATTATAGCTTCTAACTCAAGATCATGAGTTGGATAGTTCTATTCATGAATTTTTAACTACCTTGATGCATACACAATAACTCTATCATTCTGTATAAGGACACAACCATGTCCTTTCTTTGTTGCATCACTAGAAATAAAAATCCACCATTTCCTGATGGTAGATTTAGGATTGGGGAATTCACTAAACTCCTCTTCAATTATTCAAAACATTATTTACATTTTTTCCCATATTAACTTAACTCCTTTATCTGTAATCTTGATTAATGGGTTATCTAGTCATGTGATGTGCTAAAGGAAATGCCAACAATAACCTCCTAAATCAATAAAACCATGTACCTCAGTTTTGATCGTTGGTGTAAGCCTTCCCTGAACTACCTTTTTCCTCAGAAGATCAACTAAGATTCCATCATTAGATACAATATAGCCTATAAAATAAAATGAATGAAACCAAAATTCACACTTTCTAAACATCCCATATAATTCATATCTTCTAAGAATCGTTAGAATAATGGCTATGTGATCTTCTTGATCTTCATAGATTTTTTATTATACCCAGATATCATCAATAAATACCAGATAAAAATCATCAATAAATTCCTTAAAATATCAATTCATTAGATCCATAAAAACATAATGTTCATTAGAAAATCCAAAATTCATTATTTTAAACTCGTAATGCCCATACCAAGTTCAAAATGTTGACTTTTGAATATCTTCCTTCCTCACATGGAACTAATAATATCTAGATCGAAGGTCAATATTCAAAAAATATTTGGGTCTATGAAGTTGATCTAATAAATAATAAATTCAAGGAAGTTGATACTTGTCTTTTATTATAATAGCATTGATTTATCTATTTTCAATACACAACCTCATGGATCTATATTTCTTCTTGAAAAAGAGAATAGGGGACCCCCATAGACAAACACTTTGGATGATAAATCCTTTATCACTCAATTATTCTAGTATATTCATTAGTTATAATTATTACACTATGTCCATTCAATAAGGATTCTTTGATATATGTCTTGAACTAGGATTTAAATCAATAAAAAACTCAATTTATTACTTTGAAGGATTTCCAGGTAAATCCTCTATAAATGCATCAATGTATTCATTCACAGTAGTTACATCCTCAATTTGAATATTTCTTTCCTCACCCATAGATATTATTTTCTATTCCCCCCTAAGAATTGAATTCAATAAGGATACTAAGGGTGGATGTTGATAAGAATAAGATGATGAGGTTTATTCTATAAATATATGGGATTCTATATCATTATTTAAAATTGTAACCTCCTTCCCTTGTAATAGATATTTGCACCCTAATTTGAAATAAAATCTATGTTTAATATTATATTAAAGTAAATCATGAATATAATGATAGAATCCACAGATAAAGAATGTTTATATTCCATAACGGGAGCTGTCTGACACATATTTTTCACAATTATACTTCCCTTTAAAGTTTTGACTGACAAATATTTTATTATATGAAATTGGAAATATATAATTATCATGGAAAATTAGAAGATATTAAATTATTCAATGATACATAGCCTAATAAATTATTTTTTGTGTTTGAGGAAATGATTAAATTACCTTCCAACACATCATTATGAACTTCAACCTCAGTAGTTGTGACTGCATAAGCTTGGCCTTTCTCCCTTGGCCTTCTTTGGGAAAAGCTTCCTTGATGATTAATAAAATAATTTTCTTAATGTCCCATCACTATGAAATTGTAGAATTTAACACTGGTAGCGCATTTATCTACCTTAAAATCATGACATTGGTGGAATTTTCCTCCAAAATGGTAACAAACACCCATACACTTCTATGAAATATCAAGGTGTTTTTCCTATAATTATCCTAGTATGGAAAATCAAATATTCAATTCTTCCCCATTTCCTTATTTACTTTTCCATAGTGAATAGCAGCCTTATTCATCTCTTTAATTCATATAAATTCATAATACATAAATAATTCTTTTTCTATCTTGATAGCACATGAGACTATATCCTCATATGATTAAAAATATTGGGAGACTAGTTTCTTTCAGAGGAATGGTTTTAAACAATCAACGAATTGATCAATATTTCACCTCATATTATGTATATATTCCACAGTATTCCTTTCCAGCCTTGTAAAGTTGGATTCATACTTGTAAACATTCGCATCCCCCTTATACCTCATACTTAAAAATTTCCTTTCCATATCAGCTTGTTTTTTGTGAGGAACATATTTTTTGAGGAAAAGTTCCTTAAAATTCATCCATTCCATATTTTCAATCTCTCCCTCCTCCTTTGTGTTTTGAATTATTGACCAACATTGATTTTCATCTCTCAATAGATGATAAAATTATGTGAAAACATTCTCCATTTTGTTACTTTCCAAAGTGAGAAATATATTCTCTATGGAACTTATCTTCTATCCATATTCAAAGGGGTTTGTAGACCCATTAAATGATTGAGGTTGTTGTCATATAAAGTGGTATAACATTTATCCTCTATGTTGTAGATCAGGATTCTCTATACAGGTGTGTTTATTGTTCATAACCTGTATTATTTGTCCCATTATAGATATATGCTGCTCAGCACTAGTCACAGATCCAATACCGGTGTCATTATCTTCTATAGGAGGAAAATACCTACATGGGATATGTTGATTCATGAAGATTCCGTTCATTCGACTAAGAACCATTTCTAAATAATGGATTAAATTAAATTAGGTTATGAATCTTAATGTATAATATTAACTAAACATAAAGTGAAATCATATGCATAGCTAATACCATAATAAAAATATGATTTCCTTAAGGAATAAATTACTTTAAAATCCTTCATAGTGTCTTGTAATGAAGATATGAATTATCCTAAGCATATACATTAGGATTATAGAATCAGGTGTGGTATAAGGCATGTTTTTGTGTACCATGTTACATCATGTCAATCCCAAAACAACTTGTCGGAGTTGTTACTCCAAGATACATCTTTCCCAGAACCTAATTTACATGTAGTATCTATATAGGGGTGTATTTATAAGATTAACCACATAATATCTTCCTTACCAAAATTATAGGATATACTTGTACACATATCCTCAAATTCTATCTTGGGGTTTTGTTCCATAATTTACTTTTTCAGATCTATTTTCTATATATTCTACTAAACATCCTATTATACCAACTATAATTCACTGAACCTAGTTTCCCAGAGTCGATGCATTATTTTATTGAATTATAATGATTACAATAAGTTTGTATCTAATAGGACCAAACAATTTAATAGTTCAGGAAGACCAGATTCATACTTTTGTTCAACATTACAACTTGAAATTAAATAAAATATAGGAGTTCCATCAGTAACACACATAACTCCTAGATTATCCCTACAAGTCATTCATAATACGCTTATTCGCATCCCCAGGAAATATAAAACAATAGAAAGGGGTGATATCATATGCTTATTAAGGGTAAATAATACAATGGAAGTAACCATAAACATAAACACTAGGCATGATGAATAACTAAAAATGCAAGCACTTAAAAATAAACTTGAGCATTATATGGATAGAATAAAACTGATTAAATAATAGAGTAAAACATAACCATGGATATTATACTAGTAAAATAATCACATGGACTATCAATAACTAGTTTCATACTATGGGAATACATAATTTTTGACAACATAATCATACTATGAAGGCCTCATCCAAGACACCACACATAATGTGTAAAAACTGAGGCTGGTTTGACTCATAATACCTACCGATGCACTAAGGGGCTATAGAATGCCCCACCCATCATATAATAATTTCATTGTATTACTCATATAAATAGGTATAAACATAAAAAATATTCATATTGAATCTAACATATGAAATATAAATAACATTCCCCAATCATTAAACATAAACACTAACCATTCTGAGTAATATGGTGAATGGTATCATGATTAAAAATACATAGTCACACTAATTATAAAACATTAAATGAAATATGGTAGATGATATATTAAAATATTAATACCAATTAAACATTATAATCACTAAGAGTGGTAAAATAAATGAAAATACTCATATAAAATCATCGAGTAATTCGTGACATCAATACTCTTAATCTTTGAAAATAAGAGTTCTTTTGGAAAAATATTTTCCTAAATTGAGATGATAATAAATGTATTTTTCTCATAAAAATGATTAATTTTATAAAAATAATGGTGGATAAAAATATATTCTATAGTGAATTTGAGAATGTGTAAGAATTTGAGTATTCCCTTTGAAATGCTCTTGTTTATCAAGAAAATGTTTTAAAGTTACTTTTAAAACATGTAACTCCTCATAAAATAAAAAAGTTTTATATTTTGAAAACATATATATAACATTCAAACATAATTAAGGAGTAATAAATAATATTAATTAATAATTTCAATGAGTTATGTAGAGAATAAGAGTAACCTGATAGAAAATGGAGGTTCGGTAGAAAATACATACCTTATGTTTGAATGTGTTTTCTCCTGGAGCTTAATGTCCTGGATAATCAAATTAAATCCATTAATTAATTAATCAATAACCTTATATTTATATATTTTATTCACTATAGTTTTATTATTTTCATTTTTATCCTTATTTATAAGTTATAATATTTAATTCTATCATTGCGGGGTGTTTGGTTCCTTGATTTCATGATTTTTCTCTTGATTATAAGTAAAGGAATACATGTAAAATAGTTATAATTATAATTAATTAGAATTTAATGTTATTAATGATCATCCAGAAGTATAATTTTTGTCAATTATTATTATTTTTTCATAAATGGGGATGAATCATTTGATAACATATTAATGACAATCATTTAGCTTAATTTTAGAAGTTTTCTCAAACACAATGAACATTGTTTTGTTCTATTATTTAATGTCATATATATCAAATGGTTCAAGAGCCTTCCATAATATATAATACATATTATGTAATTTGGTTCAACCATAAAAATCATATCATGACTAGCCTTGAAGAATAAATTTAAGAATG
Source organism: Viscum album (assembly GCA_963277665.1). Classification (NCBI taxonomy): domain Eukaryota; kingdom Viridiplantae; phylum Streptophyta; class Magnoliopsida; order Santalales; family Viscaceae; genus Viscum; species Viscum album. Next base: position 565,020,934 of record OY728121.1, on the reverse strand, counting down.
AATGTTCGTCATCCAAGAAGGTTGTAAATAGGAACCACTCAGATGATGATTTCAGTTTTAAAATAATGGAGATAGAGTAAGAATATTGATGATTGATAATAAATTAACCTAGTATAATTATAGTATATAGATTATAATAGAGTTATTCTAATAATTTGGATAGACTATGTAGGGATAGAATAATATAACAGAATAAATTAAAATTAAATTAAATGAAATAGGAATAGGATTTACCTCTTGAATTAACCTCCTTGATAACCTCCTTAAAGGAATGGTTTTTTCTATTTTGGAAATACTAATAGCTAATGGAAGTGGTTAATTACTTGGGAAGAGGATTTGGTCTGATATTTGGAAGGATTGAAGGCTTATAAGAGTGAGTAGAAGAGGGAATGAGGGGTGGTTTTTATAGTGAAGGAGAGGGGAGATATTTGAATATCTTATTCATTATTTTAGTATATTTTATAAGACAAGAAATAGTTTTTATTATTTTAACAAAAATTAGTAATAAGTTCATGTGATTTTGAGAAAAGTATTCTTACATTATTCATACATCATCTATGACTCAATAAGTCATGTATTTATCATTTATCATTAACTATATTATTTTACTATTACTAAAAATTCTAGAATTTTAGAGAAATCCCATAATTTCATCATAACCATTTTTAGACATTTAGAATTCAAAAATGAACGAAATTTTATGAAAATAATTTTATACATATGTGAAATTTAATATTTAAATAAAATCGTTGTTTATTTGAAAAATACAGATTTAAAATTTAAAACAGATTTTATAACACATTCAAAAATTAGTGGAGGTCTTCTAAAAATATCATAATATCATAGGACAACCCAATATTTTTTTAAGATTAAATTTTATGAAAATTAAGATTTTTTAAAATAATTTTATTAATTTAATTTTGTAATTATATATTTATTACTCACAAAAATAACAACTCTTAGCATTATAGTGATTACAAATACATACTCATTTTTGTGAACATCCTTTTGTTGCTTCATGTATTTTCATATCACTATAAAATTATAGTGATTACAAATTCCATGAATTGGTGGAAAATGATTCTACAGGAAATAATCAATATTCCTAAATGACTTGCATTATTTATTCTGGTACTACTAGTTCTTCAATGGAATTTATTATACTGGAAGAACTAGTTCATCAAAGGATATTTAATAAAATTCTTGAACAAGATCTCACTACTTCATTAGTTGTATTTTCATCAACTGAATGATCTTTTTCCTTAATTGAAATTCTTATACTACTGCTATATAAATAATATGTGATGCACGTCATCCATGTACTCTTCAATAAGTAGAAGATGAAACCTCCACATCAAAACACTTATTTCTCAGAATAATAATTACAGAATATTTAAATAGACTATAGTTTTTATTTTTTATCGTTTATTAAATGATTGGGTAGATACACCTTCTGTAAATAAATTTATAAACCTAAATAAAATTTGTGATGGTGAATAATACAAGTTATTCCATATTATTCTATGGGAAAATTAATATTTTATAATCTCAATTCACTTTGTTTCGGAATTCTCAATCCTCATGTAGGTGTGATATAAAATTCAAGGTCTTATAAAGCATAAACCCTAGAACATATATTGGTATTTTTATTTTATTTTATTTCTACCACTCTTTAGGTTATGTCCATTATTGGTTCTTAATTTATTCATAAGGTTTAATTTAAGTAAATTACTTCATGAAATAGTGTGTTCACACTATCCACTTCTTTTCAGTTTGTTTGGAAGAACATATACATAAACACACACGTTATATTACTTTTTTATAAATTTATGTGTGTTATGAATGTACACTTGCACAGCCTCATTTTCATGCACACAAGTGGGTTCTTGATCATGTAACGGAAGCATCACATCTTCTGTTTTCAGCACACAAAGTGAATTATTACTGTTGATGGTGTCTAAAAACACTTCATGTAACTAGTTCATTCAATCCTCAGGGTTATTTTAACAATCCATGGAGGTTACAGGTAAGGGTATCACACTATCCCAAGTTTCATAATGTAACAATTTCTACACAAATAAAATTCTGAGTTCATTTCAAAAATTGAATGTGTTTGGGATCCTTTTCTCCTTTATAAAAGCTAAAAGCTTCTCAAAACATTGCCCTTCATGAAATAGATTATCATGGTGGCCCTATTTTTTAATTTCTCTCAAAATGAAGAATGCTAGAAACCCTCATCATCTTGGTTCTTCATTATTTATAAGAAAGGATCGCTAATACCATAAACTATCTTAGAATTGGAAAAATAGTCTCTTCAAGCTTCTATAAATAATTTTGTGTCATGGATTTTGTATCCCCCGAAGTTCTCATCGTTCAAATTTATAATCATGGGTTCACTTTTTTGTTAAATTGATAAATATGGTTTCACTTCCTTTTTTCTCGAAATCTCATCATTTTTGTAAGTGAAACACATCCACCTATTTTGGATTCTCAATCATCCTAATGTAACTCCATTTTCATTTGGATGAAATATATTCATTGAATGTTGGCATCCATGAAATATATAGTTGCATGAATGATGGTTCTCAACCTCATCACCTTACAAAAATTATCCAAGAACATGCATTGAATCCTCAATTAGATCATTAGTGGTTCAGCTATGATGAACCCATCAAATAGTGACACCAGTAAGGCTGAAAAAGTAAGATGATGAGTGTACCAATCAGATGGCACAAATGAACACAATCAAAAGGGAATGATTTTATCTTAATATTTTCAATATGGGTGAATAGTATCACAACTCATTATATCCAACATCAAACATTCATTTGGTCTGCCACTCCCATTTATTACAACTCAGGATACTTGCATCTCGTTCCATTGGAGTATGGGATCAACACCCACATACACCTTCACAAACATGAGATGCTCTATTCCACCCATAGAGAAAAATTATCCAGCCCCTCCACATGCACTCTCACATGAGTACACACTCTTATAGTACATTTACCAGCCCACTTTCATCCCATCCACTAAATGGGCTCTTGTGGGATGGATATTCGACATGATTGAGTCATCCTCCCATATTTGGGATTTAGGTGGCCTCTAAGGATTAGGTGGTTGATCCCTATTTTTTATATAAGTACATTAAAAAAATACTTAAAACAAATCTTTGTATAGAATTTAAATCCATGATATCCTCAAGATAATTCCTCATGAAAATACATTAGAATATTTTGTAAGGCCTTCATGATGTAATACTCATCATAAAAAATATATTCAATTATTTCTTCATGTTCATCTTCTCTTCCTACTCAAACCTTCATCACGTAAAAGGTAAATTCATTTTAAATGTATTTGGTTTAAATCCCCATGAAATAATAAAATATTTCATGGTGTAACACTTGTTTTATGAAATTTTTTCTATTAGTCGAATTTATTTGACATTGAATATCATATCAATAAATTATAAAAATTAATATGGAAAATGGTTCATGAATTTCGTCCAATTTCCTTAAATGAATCCATAAAAATTCTACAAGAATTATTACCAATCATGGATAATTTTCTTACCAACTAAGATCCAATTAATCTATAAAATATATCTAATAATCATCACCAATCAGGGATAATTTTCATAAAAAGTGACAAGAAATGAGTCTATAACAATTCTCCAAGAAGCATCACATCAATTAGAGAGAATTTCCTTGGTAAATGAGATCCATGTAATCCATAAAAAATATCCAAAAATATTCACCAACATTGTTTAATATTTCTCAAATTATTTACATATTTATCATTCCATGATAAATCACTAATAATAGAATACTTCATCATATATTGACTTTTATTTCTTCTTATATATTGAAAAAAATACAACTATACTCACCAACCATCCACATGGACTTTTTAATATCCCAAATTGTATTTATTATCAATATTGTTTCATTAAATAAATTCAATGACCTCTCTCCCCCTTGTTGACAATAATTAAAATTGGTTAATGCAGGGGGTCCAACCATTTATTTGTTTATCTTTCAAGAATTTAGAATTACCTTATCCTTTTTTGAAATAAGGATGTTACCACATGGTTCTTTTAGAAATGATCTTGTATTTGGTCAAATATATGTATATGTGGGCTAACCTAATGTAGAAAAAAAGTTATATCGAACCACATTTGTCTATGTTGTCCATAAAAAAACATTAATGTGATATCATTCTCAAAACATACTCATTTCTCAATGCTTAGGAAACATAAATAAATTTATCCAGAAAAAAAATTCTCTTTCACACTTTAGAAAATGCATCAAAACATTTATGTGAAATATTAATTTACTCTCCCTTTTTATGAGCCCACAAATCAACCAACACACCCCATTATATAAATTTTTTGATATAACCATGGAAAGGGAATGAATTGTAATTATGTTACCTCTATTTTCAACTTTTATAGACCAGATATGATCTTCCACATATTCATGGAACAATCATTCATATTATCTCCATTATGTTGTCTCCCTCACAGGGGTGAAAATCCTTCATTTTACTAGGATGGTAAATTCATCAAATTTTATTCAAGATGTTTATATTGATGATCCACCATTGTGTGAAATATAAATTTTTTATTAGATATTTAATAATAATTCAATATTGTCTCTTCAACTTTATTCATTTAGTTCTCCTCTTGATAATGAACATCTATTTCAATTCTCTAAAATGTATGAGCCCCAATACTACATAAGAACAAAGGGAATAAGAATAACTCGAAAATAACCATATGGCTGCACTACTGTAGTCATTGTTTATAAAAACTATGTATATATGTTTCCAATATCAATGGTGTTTATAATCCATGAAAATATCCCCACTTACAGCCACACTTATTGGAAATAGTGGACAAATTTGGATGTGGTAACCACCATGAAAATGAATGAAATTAGTGGGAAAGTAATATTTTAATGGTTTAATAGAACCTTGGAAATATGGTTCTCATAAATATGATGTTTTCATGGTTTTATGGAACTATGGAATTATCCCCAACCTATATACATGGTTTTATACAATTGTGGTAATAAGCCTTTCATAAATCACATATTTCCATGGTTTGTGAAAATTGTGGTAATAAGCCTATCAAAATAACATATTCCCATAGTTTTAAAGAATCCTAAATATAGAATATCCAATTTCCATTGTTTTTACAAATTGTGTAAATATGAATTATAAAAATCAAATAATAAAATAGTTTTACAAAACCATGTCCACAACCTTCACTTATTTCCATAGTCTGAGAAAATTGTAGAAATAAGAATTTTAGCCAAATAATTTTTTATTTTTTTAAATTTTTATTAATTATTATATAAATTTATAAATAATATATTAATATCCATATATATATATAAGATATCATATCATAGTGGTAGTGTGATAGGTTTATTCTAGAATATGTCTCGATATCAAAACATGGTGGTTGCATATTAGATTTTAGAGGATAGCACCATAGATCAGTAAACCATAGAGGTAGGTGTATGTTGTATGGCATATGGGCACGGTATATATAGAAAATTTTGATAAAAAACCTGCTATAACAGTTTAATAAACAATATAAATAGGTCTTATTGGCATAACCTATCACTATGGTCTACAACAAATGTGGCAATAGTCATTCTATGGTCATGTTTTGAAACTGTGGTCATTTGATGGAGACATATTAAAATATCCTACCCAGCCACAGTTTCCAAAATCATGTTCATAGGCTACAAACATTGTTTTGCACCCCATTTCTATGATTTTGAACCATAAAAATAAGATAATTTCTCGGTTTTGTAGGTGGAACACTGATGAGAATCTTAGAAAGTTCGATAGGGATAAGAATTTTATCTCACACTTGAGACACGTTTCTTTGTTTCTATAAAGTGTCTTTTACCCTTTATTGTTTTGTTTCCATTATATTTCACATCCTCAGATTTATTTGATAGAATGGACAATTTAATTCCGTTCACTTATTTTTTTGTGGATTATTTATTTTCTCATTTTTCAGTTGTTCAATAGCTTCCCCTAATGCTTTTTTTAACATTAGAAAATATGTTTCTGTATTTATAAGAGTTATATAGTTCTTTTATTTATTTTGAGACATTTTCCACCTTCCTTACAATATTTTTGAAGCATTTTAGTTTTAATTGATTAATAATGTCTCTCTAAAATTGAGATCTTCTTCAGGTGGAATAATTTTTTCTCTTTTCCCTTTTCTATATTTGGTGATTTATCTTTACATTTTTTCATTTCTCTATAATATTAAAATTGATCAGGAAAAATAATTAGGAATTCATTATTAAAATGTAATTTTTAGAGCTTCCACATGGATTCATTAATATTTTATAGTTTCCCTTATTGTTTATCTTATTAAAATCTTACATGTGAATGAATTCAGTTAATCTTACCTTATTATTTTTGACAGGGATTCATTATCTTCTTGATTTCATCTTGATTCCATTAATTTTGATGGATTATTTACACTGGTCCATGGTATGAACTCTCCTTCCATAGTATAAGTAACATTTCTTGGTTGATATGACATTCCTGGAATTCAACTTATCATTCTTCTAGATAGTAGCTTAATTCACAATTTTATTGAATGGTTTCTTCTACTTATTCACTAAGGATTAATTTCTATCTTGTGTTAATTCCTTCATAATTTTTTTGGTATTTTCTTCTTATCAAAATATGCATACTTCATTGTCGGTATATTCAATCACTCCTCATAACTATGACCAATTTTTTTGCAATAACTATAGAAGTCATCAAGGAATCACAATATATTCATGAGATAAATCTTATTCTTCATCTATGTATTATTCTTCCATTTTTTAGGATATCTATTCTCATTAGAACTAATCGCCTTAAAACTGGCCTTATATATTTTTTATGTTTTGATACATTATGTTAATAATCAGTGGCCTCATCACCAAACATCTAACATCACCAATAATAACAAAAAAATATTCTTTTTTTCTTGTAGTACCAGTATAATAATATTTTATTCCAGGTTTTTATGGATTTTAATTTCCTATTTTGAAGCATCATTTTAGGATAATTTTTCTTTATATTTATATTTTCCACCTTAGTTTTTTTAGATTTATCATCATTTTTATCAACCAAAATATTATTGGATTTTACCATTGAACATGCACTAGCAGATGAGACTACCTTAGGATAAATAAAATTAACTAGTTTATTGGTTACCATCATCCATGAGCTTCTTTATGTTTGATAAAGAAGTGGTTATTATTTCTTCTTTCCACCAATATGAGTATTGTCATTATTTTTTATCACTACATCCTTTTTTCAAGCTTGACACTCTTCAAATGTTTGAGTAAAAGAATTATTATTCTAAACAACTTGGGTAGTTCTATCATATATCACCTTTAAATTTATAAAATTAAAATCTAGTTCAATACATTTTAGGATGAGTTAAAACATTTCTTTTTTTAACTGATTTCAGTCATCCTTACAATTCAACATTAATTTTATTTATTTGATCTGTATGTTTCTTACTACATTAATTATAATTGTTTTCAAGGTATTTGATTCATCTATATTTCACTTCCAATTGTTCATACTTTACACTAATTATAGCTTTATATTATTATTTTGGATAATGGATCTTCTAAATAGAATCTTCATGAAACTTGGTCTTTTATTCCATTAATAATTCAGGCTCGTTGTCCTTATATTTTTTTATTAAAACTAAGAATTTTTTAAATTCATGGAAACATTGAACATTGTTTCAAGTGCATGGATTAATTTACCAAACATATTTTTAATCAATATGGTCTCATAAACATTCCATTTAAATTAATCATCAATTATTGAAATCTTTCAAATGTAAAGTTTCCAAGATTATTCCTTTTCTCGAATTAGGTCTTTGAGAAAATTTCACCCTTTGAAGTTCTTACCAAGTGAATCCTCATATTTATTGATTTCCTCCTCAAGATGTACTTTTTCATCATTAAGTTCCTTGAAAAAACGAATTATATATATAATTTCTTCATTGGGAATATTCTTCGTATATCTTTCAAAATGAAAGTATAAGTCTTCAATAATTTTTAAAGACTCATATTCCTCATATTATCCATAGATCAAGATAGATTCTTCAAAAGGGTTATTTTCAACTACATTGATAGGAGAAAAATTACCATTATCGTCATTCTTTGAGATTTTCAATAATCTTTTTTCTTCCCTATTCATCTTGTTTTTTAGAGTCATAGAAGATACTTTCACATATTTTTCAAAAGTAGTGGAGACTAATCCTTCCACTTGATCTACTTCAGTGTCAACTTCAAATATGAAATTAGTGTACAAATTTTAAAATAATTGTCCAATAAGAGTTATATCTATGCTCTAATACCACTTTTATGGAATATATGGGTTGTATTGGGATACTGAGAGGGGTTGAATCAGTGTACCCCAATTTTACCATCTTTTAATTTATTTTCAATTATCCCCTCTTACTCTTGAACCAATAAACATTTTAAGAAGAATGGATCATATTTTTTCCCTTAAAAAACTCATGTATGATGAATAATAAATGATATAGAATAACACATATATTTTCAAAAGGTTTGGTAAAAACAAATACTCCTTGTGATGGTCAAAATTTCATTGTTTCGTGAATTTCCTTACCACTGTAACTTTTTAGTGATTAAAAACTCCTGGAATTGGGGAAAATGTTTCTAAATGAAACAATCAATCATCCTATGTGAGTGGAATTCTTTATATAGGTCCCAATAGTTATTTAATGGTTTTTTATACAAGAACCACTATTTATTAAATGGATATTCAATAAAATTCATGAACATGATCTCACTACTACACTCAATGTCTTTGCATCAACTAAATAACCTGGTTCCTCAAATAATGGACTTAGAATAATACTATATCAACAATATTTTATGTACGTCGGCCCATTACACTTCAATAAGTGGTAAATAAAACTTCCACTTCTACTCACTAATTTTTCTGAATAATAAAATGAATAATCTATCTACACGTTATGAGTTTTATTCTTCTAATATTTTTAAATGCTCAGGCAGATACTCATTTTTTCAATGAATTCCCTGATCTCAATCAAATGTGTTATGTTGAAGCACACAAGTTCTGAAATATTATTCTATTAAAAATTTTAACTTTAAAAATGTAAAATTACATTTTCTTGACTACAAAAAAATCATGAATTTATGATATACAATGCATGGTCTTCTCATGTTTATGACCTATAACATATATTTGTACTATAATTTTATGATCTTTATTTCATTGTTTGGGTTATTCTCTTAAGTTATTATTCATGTGTTCATGAGCATGCATGATGCAAAATTCCTTTACGCAATAGTATGAAAAAATATTCCACTTATTCAAACTTTCTACATTCCCGAAGATATATGAACAGGAAATTTATATTTATTTTATTTTCGTCTAATAATTGTGTATCGTGAATGTACGCATTAACTAATTCCATTACACACACATAAGTGGGTTACTGATCTTACAAAAAGATGCATTATATATTCTATTTTATTCATAAAAAGTGGCTTATAACTATATGTAGTGTCTCAACACACTTCATGAAACCATTATATTAAAATATCATGATTCTAATCAAAAGACAAGGAGGTTATGAAAATGGGTATTGTTTTATCCCACATTTCTTCATAGATTAATTAATTCATGAATAAAACTATGTGTTATTTTAAAAAAAATAGAATTCTCATGGGATCCTATTCTTCTTCATGCTATCTAAAATCTTTACGGAAAGCTTCCTTTATGATATAGAATATCGTAGTGGTGTATTATTTGATAAATCTCTCAATGATGAGAGGAAATAACCCACCTTACCTTGGTAATTCTTTATTTATATTCAAGGATCGCTGATACCTTTGACCTATATAGATCTAATAAGACATCCATGTCAAGATTATATAAATAATGTTGTGCCACAACGTTAATATCATTGGAATATATCATAATTCCCATTTAAAAATGCGAGTTCTGGTATTGGTGGTGCTAAAACATATGGTGTCACTTCCTTTGTGCTCTGAATCTCAACATTTTTATAATACAAATTCATCTATTTATTTTAGATGATTGATCAATCGATTATAGCTTTTTTTCATTTGGTTGAAATTAATTCCTTGAATATCCACTTTCTTGCATGAAAAAGTTTCATCCATGAAGGTTCTAATCCTCATCACCACAAAAAAATTATTAGAGAACACCCAGGGAATCTTCATTTCAATTATTCGTAGCACAACCATGAATAAATCATCAAACAATAACACAAATGAGGCTAATGCAGGAATATGATAAGTATAGTGATTATATGTCTTAGATTAATTCAATCAAATATCCACACTTACATTTGTATATTTTTAATATAGGTGAACATTAGTGAAACAAATCCCATCCCACATTGAAAATTCATTCATTTTCCACTCCATTTTATTATAACTTCGGATAATTCCAACTTATGGCATGGAAGAAGTGGATCGCCCCCAGTGTACAACTTCACACATATTGGATGATCTATCCCACCTACATGACCTGATTAGTCGACCCATCAACAAGTGTGCTTGCATGTGTGTACACTTTTGTGAACCTTTACTCGGCTCACTCTCATCTTAGCTGCCATGTGGGACCTTGTGGGCAAGCTCTCCCATGAGGTTGTGGTCTTTTCCTATCATGTGGAATGAGATGGTACCTTGAAATTGTGTAGTTAGCCCCTATTTTTATATATAGACCTTAATAAAATACATAGAACTATTCTAAGTATAGAATAGAGATCCAAGACTTCGTCGAGATAATTCACCATGAACATATATCAGAATAATTTTCATGGCCTTTATGATGTCATACTCATCATGAAAAATATATTCATATATTTTTTGCACATTCATATCCTCTTTATCATCAAATTTTATTCATTTAAAATGTTAATTCAAAATATAAACATATATTTTTCAATGTCCATATCCTCTTCTTCCACATGTATTCTTCATGTACAATGTACATTTTAAATCGCCATTTTAAAATACACATGCAATAATATAATATTTTACGGTATTTCCTTTATTATATTTAATTTTTAAACTAATCACATGTATTTGAATTTGAAATTAGTTAATCAATCATAATAATTAACAGGGGAATTATTTAATCATAACATCCAATTCCATTAAATGAATCCATATCAATTATCCAAGCATTATCCCCAAACCGGTAGAATTTTCTTACCAAATGAAATCCAATATATCGATAAAAATTATCCGAGAATCATCACCAATCATAGATAATTATATTGCCAAGTGAGAACCAATAAGACTATTATAAAACTCTAAGAATAATCACATCAAACATGGAGAATTTTATTCGTAAATGAGATACAAGGACTCCATAAAAATTCTCCAAGAATCATCACCATATTTCCTCAATATTTCGTGGATTCATTCCATATTTATTTTATTAGGATTAATCACTAATCATAGAAGACTTTATCATACATTTACTTTGATTCCTTCTTATATATTGAAAAAAATACAACCATACTCAACAACCATCCACATGGTCTTTTCATCTTCAAACTAAAAAACCTCTAGGATAGAAAAATGAGATGCATCAGGTACATATTTTCTTAATAATGAAAAATAAAACACATCTTGTATCTATAAAAAAACTCAAGGGAAAATATAATTTGAAAGAAATAGATCCCAAATTTTCTAAAATTTAATATGGACCAATAAATAGTAAACATAGCTATCTCCCTTTTCCAAATTGATTAAAAACATTCCAATAAGATATTTTAATAAAAATGTGATCTCCTACATTAAATGAAAGATAATACATAATATTATCAGCATATATCTTTTTTCTATGATTAGCATCCCTCATGTGATACAGAACCATATTTAACTTCTCAACTGTTTTTTCAAATAGTACTAGTCCTAAAAACGTTATTCCACCGACTTTATCCCAATATACTAGAGTATGAAACTAATTCCTAATAATTCATCAAAAGGATACATTTAGATTTTGTAATGAAAACTATTATTATACTAAAAAACAACTAAATAATGCTAATGAACCTAACAGACATAGTAAACTAATTAGAAAGAAAAAAGATTATCCTATAAAGTATGAATTTTTATCTCCTATTTTCTATCATATTTTGGATAAAAATAAATAAAAAAATTAAATTCAATACCCAGTGAATTTTTAATTCCTTTAAAAAATATAGGTAAATCTTTGATCATGGTCAGACACAACAGAGAGAGGGACTATTTATAATCTGAGTATCTATTTAAGTTGGAGTCTAAAAAGTTAATAAAACGAAATATTATCTCAAATGGAAATAAAATTCACTTACTTAGTTAATTTATTAAAAATAACCCAAATATAATTATTAAATTGAGATTCCTTTGGTAATCTCACAACAAAATCCATGGATATATTCTCTCATTTCCATTCAAGAACTATAAAAGTTTGAAGAATCCCATTCGGTCATTTCCACTCATATTTATCCTATTAAAAAGTCAATTATTTCATAATTAAATAAGAAATATAATTTTTCATTAAATACCAGAAAACATAATCTCTAATAACTCTTTATGTCTTAACACTAGAAGGATAAATAGAAAATAGAGAGCTACGAGCATCACTTAATAATTTCTTCTTCAACATTGAATCACTTGGAAAACATAACCACATTAAAAATATCATAACTCTTTAGTTTTCAATGTTAAATTTTGGTAACTTACCCATCATAACCTAATCTCCTATTCTTGAAAACATATATCTTCATTATATGAATTCTTAATTATGTCTATTAAGGATAACTACACTAACATCTGAACCAAAATGGATGGAGTTTCGATATACAAAAATTCATGGCCAACATTCATTGAATCATTAACCAAAGGATTGTGTTCCAAAAATATCATATATAATGATGTATTATCATTTTAGATTACGACATTGGATACCTCATTTTATTAACCAGGATGATATTGAATCATGTAATCATAATCCCCTATTAGTTTGAACCATATTCCCTACCTCATGTTCAACACATTTTGACTAAATATTTTTATAACCCATTTTTTTCATACCATTTATTTCATGATTTATTAGATATATATAAATGTAATACAGTCCAAAAACTTCAATAGGACTAGAATATTTTTGTAAGTAGGTATATACCAAAATAACATGAAACATGGAATCTATAAAACTATTTGAATACTCCATAACATGCCCTTAAATTCTAGGTGTTATCCTCAGGATGTACATAAGAATGGGTCGAGCTATAAAACCCAAAAAGGGAATTATAAAATCACTAAATTAATTAAATATATATATGTGATTCAATATAATAAACATAAAGAAATAGATGTGTGAAAATCCTAATCATGATCATGTAATCATGGTATAAGTTGATAATATCAAGCCATCATCAGAATATGGCAACAATAAAAAAATATGACATTATAATCATATGTCAATGATAACCACTAATACATCATAACAAAGTGTTCATTTTTAAACCACCCATGAACCTTAAAGGGTATATCATGTGATAAAAACATTACCCAACTCATTGGGGGGATATATAAATCCATGACCACCCATCACATTTATATTATGTACATTCATTTGTATGCCACATTGATCATACAACATAAAAATGTATTCCATTACATTTAATGAAATGAATAAGGAGTGTGGGATATATACATTGATTTAAATAAGGAATTAATTATAGTTACAACTTAGTTAATTTCCTTGAGAGAAAATGGGGATGGGTATTCATAACACAAAACTTGTTCATATAAAATCACAAGATAATTTCGGTATCATAATGTGGGTAGATAAAGGTTCCTGAAAGGTTTTAATGTGAGTGAAAGGTGGTATATAATTACATTGAAATAATTATTACAGTAATGTTATGTGTAAAATCATATTTGAACATGAAAATTTGGAAATAAAAATGATTAATACATAGAAATAACTTGAATAAAGTTTTGGAGGAAGAAAATACCTTAACTCGAGATGGTGCATCTAAATACTTAGAATTTGATTATTAAGAAAATGGGAAAACTTTAGGAGGGATTTAGATAGTTATTGTTTGAGGAAATTAATTCTAATTAAGATTGGAGTAAAGATAAAAATGGGGTGGGTATTTATATCAAAATAGAGGGTAATTCTTTATTAATTTCTAAATATAAGTTTTGGACTCTAAGTGATAACATAATTAAAACCACAAACTGTACCATGGTTTTTTCCAATGGTTTACAAAAATTAGGAGTATTTTTCAATTTTTTATTAGAATAATATCCTAATTCATTAAAATAATACTATTCATTATTTGGAAGTGAGATAGGTTCTTAAAGAATCATTTTTTAAGAATAAAAAAATAATATAGGTTTTGGATGATTCATTCTAGGTTTATAAAATTAATCAAAGATCTTAAAAACACATTATTTTAAGGGGATGTCTAATTTTTTATCATGGATTCCCTTTATAGTCTTTATTAAATCATATTTGGGATATTATGATGTCATAATATACATTATATTCATACTTTGTTTCATTTTCACCCAAAAAAATGACTATGTGAGAATATTATGAAAAATTAACCATTTTTGTAATTCAACATATATATTAAAAAATAATATTTTATGTACCAAAATAAATTTCTAAATATAAGAATATAAAATCATTATTTACCAGTTAATACTAGTTTTTCCTACAATAACAACATTTTAAACCTTATAAAAATTATATTAGACATCATTATATTATATTATCATTCATTTATAAATAAATATTTTTTAATAACAATATATTATAAAAATAAAATTTATTTAAAAAATAAATGTGTTTAAAAAAATTATTTTTTAATTGAAACTATATATTTCCAAAAAAATTACAATTTTAGTTTCTCTGTATCAAAAAAACATCTAGGGTCATAATATTGACATATATTTAAATATTTGAAGTAATAATAAAAAGGGGTAAATATAATCATAGTTTTATTAAAAATTAAAAATTAAAATTTCATTTTACTATTTTTTACAAACATATCCCCTTATTATACATGTGTATGATCTAAGGGTAATATGTGAAATGGTGAAACGTTGTTGGGTGGTTTTACGATCATGCTTTGGGTAGTAATTTAAATGAGCTTCAAATTCTCCCATAAATAGTTTTTCTCATGTTTTTTTTGAATCTCAACTTTTTATTGGTCAATAGAAAACCCCATTGATTCCATCTCCCTCATAAGATCTGCTAAATTGACTTTATAGGGTAAGATCATACTATTCTGGGTCATCACTTCTTCCTTATATGTCAATTAGATTTTATCATAAGCCTTGATATATCAAAATCATAACCTAAAGTATAGAATTGGTTTATTACTAATTATTTTCATTCTCAATAGTGTTTTAATCTCATCACAAAATTATGGATATATTTTATTATGGTCCAAAAAAATATAAAATATAATGCATATGCCTTATATAACCAAATTATATAAGAATGAATTTTTTTCATTCATAATCTAATTTTATATATATATGTTTTATTCATTAAAAATAAATAATTTAAGATTTTATGAACAATATTTATATCACATTTTAACTCATATAAAATAAGTTTCAATATTTTTAATCAAAAATTTTCTATATCTAATTCAATATCATGTGTAGTGTAAATATTAACAATGATTTTCAATTGTAGTGAAACATATTAAATTACCTAATTATCTTACATCAATAAACAACCATTTCTATTTAAAGAATAATCACTATAAATAAAGAACTCTACTTATATCAATAGAAGGGACAATACAGGTTCATTAACCAATTTTCTTTTCCATCCATCTAAACATTTATCACACAGTTTTGTCTATATTAATTTAATAACATTTTCAAGTAAATTAATTATTTTGATAGATAACTAAGATTAGTTTTCATAAAAACATTGGTAATAACTTGATAATCAAAGAAAACATTTAATTTTTGTGTCATTTATATATCTTGGCCACTTATCCACCACATTAGTTTTAGAATGATAAAATGTTTTCCTTCATTAGAAAAAATATTCCCAAATAACGGAATCTACTGTTACCAAAATTATCATTTTTGAAACATTCTATAAAACTTATTTTCATTTAATATCTAAAGAAAAGTCCTTATATTTTTCTCATATTCCTCATTAATTATAGAATCAATAAAAAATTTATCAATGAGAACCCCCAAAAAATTACACAAATATTCATGGAAAACTATATTCATAAGATCTAAAAATATTGTACGGGAATTAGTAAACCTTATAAGATTAACCAAAAAAAATTTAATTCCCATAACTAGAATGAAATGATATCATTGGAATGTATTTTACCTTTAATTTTAATTGATGATAACATTGAAAAAAAATGTGCTCCTTGAATCTAATCAAACAAGTATACTAAATGAGTAAATAGGTACTTATTCTTAACATTAACATGATTGAGTTCTCCGTAATAAATAGAAAGTCTCAAAGAACCATCAATCATTTTAATAAAAAACAAAGCACCACAAGTTGAAGAACTGGGATGAATAAATCCCTAATCAAGAAACTCTTTTAACTAATGTTTAATTATAATAACTCTAATAGATCTACTGAATAATGTTTTTTTGAAAATTAGTGTAGCTTATAGAATAGAGTAAACTATGAATACCACCTCTCTATTAGGAATAACACTAAGAAACTCATCATGAAATACAATCATATATTAATTTACTATTGTAACATAACTAAACTAAACAATTTCTCTTTTTTGAAAACATGAGAAAGAAAAAATTTACAGTTATATTTAATCAGTTTCTCATATTATTTATATATTATCATAGGTGTGAAATAATTATTATATATAAATACAATCATAATATAAAAATATATTAGCTCTGAAATCTATTTATAATGATAAAATAAAAGCCAATTTATACCAAAAATAACATCAAAATCAAATATGGGAAAGACAATAAGATTTTCAAGAGAACCCATTTCATAGATAATCATAAGAAAAATCATATCAATCATTGTTTCCTTATACTTCCACTATGATTTTTTATGAAAATTTAATTTTCTATATATTTAGGTAATATTACCATTTTAACGTCAAATTCCCCAAAAATAAAATAATTTGTGGTCCCTAGATCAAACAATACATTGGTTTAAATAGAGTAAACAAGTATAATACCTTTCACCACTTCATTCTGTAGTCCTA
This sequence comes from Viscum album, assembly GCA_963277665.1. Lineage (NCBI taxonomy): Eukaryota > Viridiplantae > Streptophyta > Magnoliopsida > Santalales > Viscaceae > Viscum > Viscum album. Next base: position 565,003,617 of record OY728121.1, on the reverse strand, counting down.
TATTTTATGTGGTAGTTTCTAGTGAAATTTTAATACCTTTCTATTTAGTATAATAACATTCCCATAATTTATTATTTTCTTCTAGAACACATCCTAATAATAGCATATCTCATTACATTTAAAACATGTCACTGCCTAATTGTCATATTTGTTATAACCATTACCATGATTATTTTCATTTAAATCACAATCCAAATGTCTCTGAATACAACATTGATAACTCTTTATGAATTTCATAACACACTCAATGAGATTATTCTTATTTAAATTATCAAAAGAGGTAAATTTAGAACTCTTTCATTTGGATTTATTCAATGGATTTTTTCCCATTACGTTCCAACTGGAATACATCTTTTTTAAAAAAAATAAAAATAATCCATGTTAAATTTCTCATCACTCTATTAAACATTCTCAATGATTTTAAATCCACAAGAGGGATATTTTCATTGAAAAATGGATTCAAGTTTAAATAAATATATTAAACATTACTATCATTTTCTAGAATGAAATTGGGTCCGTACCTAGCCAATCTTGTTTAATTTTCTTTATTTGAGACAACATATTATTCTCCCATTTTAATTTATTTATAGAAGTTCCCTTTCTATAAAATGGTAAAAAAAACATGGGAAGTAATTCTCAAGAAAAAAATCTTCAATTAATGACCACTTCATGGCATGAATCTCATCATTCTCCTTGGTGTTCTTAATTAGATACAACCACAGGTCAACGTCACATTCAAAATTATAAATGATAATAATTGACATTTATGTTTAGAACAACCCAAAACATTGAATATATTTTTAGAATAATTAATCCATAATTTGGCTATCACTGAATTAGAGGTTCCATTAAATATAGGATGGTACAATTTCAATAAATAATACACTATAGACATGTTATTCTAGGTAGATTTTAGTATCTATATAGAATAGGTACAACCACTAATCTCTTTGGCAAAGAGATTTAACATAGCTACAACCTACTATGTTCCAATTTAAAGATTTTTTTGTTTCTAATTTAAAAGGATATTATCCTCCCGGTTCTTATCTACTTCATTCACATCAATTCCTCTATAGAAACCCATTATAAAATAGATACACATTAGAAGAAGAAAATAGGAATCCCTTGAGGATTTTCTCATTATAATATATTACATGCATTAATATCCCTTAAATGAATTTTCTTTATAACTTCTTACTCATCCTTAATTATATTTAAAAACATTTTAAAACATAGTATGAGAAAAAAAATATTAGTATGAGATACAAAAATAAATAAACCCCTTACTTTATATGGAAAATCATGAAATACATAATACATTTTTTTCTAAAAAATAAACATTTCTTTCATATTAAATCAACTTTAATTCAAAAAGTCCTCAAAAACATATTTCATAAAAAATAATAAAATAAAAATAATAATCAGGAGAGTTACGTATGAAAACATGAGAACTTCTGAAAACATGTTGTTAAGAAACATTATTTTCACCCCTAAAAGGGGAATCAACTTTCCATTAAATATAATCTCATTAAATTACCATATGAAATCAAAATACATTGATGAATACTATTTTTAATGTATAAAAAATTATTATAGGTGACTTGGGACATCATATTCATATCACTCTTAAAATCACTCTTACAAACACTATTACAATTCAAACATCATTACAGTAAATTTACAACATATATTCACCAAAGAAAACAATAATTACCAAATGCATTAGAGTGCTATATATGGCTCATCTATCATCGTGAACAATGTATAAGAACCAAAAAAATACAAATACTGCATAAAACAAAAAATTTTATTATAAAATATCACAATTTATTCTATTAAACACATATATATAATCACTATTGGGATTCACATAAAAATAAACAAAAAACTTTTTCTTTAAAAACTCTAAAAATAAAAAATTCCATGAAGAAAAAGAAATAAACAATTCCATAAAATTTCATGAAAGTTTTATTAAGAATATTATTCAATAATAACCATCACTATTTTTTGAATGTACACTCATGTCATATATGTAAAAAATATTACTTCCACACTTTTTTAAAAAAATGTTAAAAATAACCAGTTTGGAAAATGTTAATAATATTTTTTTAAAACCATTGTAAATAAATTTCAAATAGTTTAAAGATAAAATGAAAATATATTTAATTATATTAATAAGATACCTAAAATATTTTAAATAACATTTATATGAAAGAAAAATAAAATAACATCTTTAGAACATTTAAAATAAGATTTTAAAGAAAAATCTATTACCTCGAGTCTGACTCCCCACATTCACACTTCAACGCCTGTAAAATAATATTATGTTAATTTTTAATTTTATTGAGAACCTTTTCAGGTTTTTTCCATTATTATTATCCAATTTATTTAATTTATTACCAAGTCATATATAGTTACAAAATCGGTTAAGTTCATGTCGGATGGTTTGAGAATGTTTGAATCATTGCCATAGAAATAACATTGAGAGGTTAACCATGATAAAAGTGTTTAAAATTTCATCACATATACAATACTAATGATGAAATTCTTATCATATTTAGACCTCAAATTCAATTTTATAAGAAGAAATGAACGTTCTACAGGAAAAATGAATCACATCATTTTGTGGAGGTGGTATTCCTCTAGTAAACAAGAGTGATGTTAACATTTTCCAACTAATTGAAGGGTGAGAAGGTAATTAACAAATTATCTTACCAGAATGAAAATTATTTTAGGAATATCATATATATATATATATATTTATTTATTTATTAAGTCCATATTATAGACCATAATTGGTAGTTTTTTATGAAAAATTAAATACATCACTTTATGAATGTGGTAGTCCACAAGTACACATGAGCGATGTTTCATTTCTCATAGGATGGAAAATGTTATAAAAATTGTTACATTATAAAAATAATAAGAGTTTATTTTACAGAATATATTTTTTTTATATAACCATGGTTTAAAATATTTGAATATTGTGGAACAATAAAGAAACATGAAAACCCATAATTAAGAGTTATACATCATCCTAGAAAATGTTTTTCAATTTTTACATTAATACATCTAGGTTTGGTCCTTCAATGAGAAAAATACATATAAGATGTGGTGAGAAATGTTGGAAATTTATCTTGAAAGGTATTTTTTTAGATAAAAGGCTCAATATTTTTTTAATAATAGAGGAGGTTGATGCCCTTGTATATGTGTGGGGAGTGGCACTCTTGTAATGATTCAATGATTTAAAATAATATAAAGTATTATTAATGGGAAAGTATAACCTAAAAATATTAAATATATGGTGATAAATGAAGAAATAATCTAATCCAACAGGATTTCATTTAATATTTTTTGATCCCATCAATTAGTTTTAACCATAATTATCACGTATTAACCTTTATTGTGATGACAAATTCATACAATGGTTACTATTAATTATAATCAAGAATTAAATTTAACTAACTAATAGATTTAAATTTTATGTTTAAAAATCTGAAATATATTTTTCAAAGATATATATTAAGAATTTTCAGAAATTACTAATAATAATTGAACATAAAACGCAATGAAAAATAGTTTTTTCAAAAAACAAAAATGTGTCTTCAACCCTATGAATGAATTTATAATAGAATAAATTATAGTTTTCAGTACTATGTATGTAAATGGATTTTTTAAAATAAATTTTGTTATTTTATATTAAAAATAAATACAAAATATAATGGTACTTTTAAATTACTTTATTTAAAGAAAAACATTGATATTTTTGTTTAAATCGACATTTTCACTATTCACTCAAAAATAAATCTTTTCTAAAAGACCAAAAAACACCATGTGATAAATTTTAAATCATGATATAAAATTTTAATTTCATATTACCATGTTATAGTTATAAAATTTAGAAATTTAGCATTTAAATAAAACCATATAATACATGGGTACCACCTTAGTCAGAATAAAATAGTTTCTTTTTCAGTTGATAATTTAAATAAAATAATTATTGGGAATATGACTCCATAAAACTTAATCCTGGATAATACTGAGACATGAAATTAATTTATGAGTTATGTTACTTTTTTTATACATACAAACCCATGTAGTCCTCATAGTTCTTAACTCCAATATACATTATATTTTTTAACCATCACCTTTGATACAACTCGGTTGTGACCCCCCTCCACTAGGGTCCCCACTAGGCCGGAAATAATGTGAGGGATTGAAACCTGATGACCTTATACAATAGTCCTTGATTATTAGATTATAAATAAGGTTATAAACATAAAATGATAGGTATTTCCCTCATAACATTATTATGTATGATAGATATGTGCAAAAAAACCTATCAACACAATGTAATATAAAATAAAAAAATAACATTAGAAATAAATGCAACAATACATGTCATGTAATATGGAATAAAACTTAAAAATAATATCCTAAACCACTCCTAAGAAACAACTCTAAAAAATATCTATATTTAAGCTAGCCTAGTTCCATTCGATCATTAATCACCTTTTGAATAGTAGAGAAATAGTTTATATATATTAGGCTTTCCTAACATGTATAATGAGTAGGATCCTCCTCTTGACCACTCTTGAAAATGTGAGAAAATAAAACCAATAATCCAGTGATTAATGAGAAGAACCAATATACTAGTATTAGAAAATCTACCCATTCCCAGCCCCACAAAGGATTAATCACCAAATATCCCATCAAAATATAACAAGATAATATCGTATTAATATAATCATTAGAATCAGAAAAAACATCCTCAATAGTTTTTTACTCTCACACCCCAACATCAAATTTCATATGCTCTAATCCCTTCCATCCTAATTTCGGTTGGGTTGTAACCCTACTTACCCAATTGCTCGCAAGGTCTAACTTCTCTTGATGGAATCAGGTAAAACTATATACAAAATCACATCCATATATATCATGTCAAAACTATTGTAGTGGGGTATCATTAACGATAAGAATATCAACCTCATTCCCTAATCCTACAATGAACATCTCCACCACAAAATAGTTATCCCCCCATTATCGTCTCATCTAATGCACTATATTCCACTCCCATATTTTTCTTGATCGTATTGGTTCAGGGTATGCAATGAAATCAAAAAAATATATATTTAATTACATAAAAAAATATGATCAGAGTTGTTATTTCATTTCTATAACAATTGATTATCAGTAATAACACAAGGATCTTACAAAATTTAATTTATCTATAAAAAATAAATCAATATTGTGACTCTTTTGATTTTGTTTAGAAATGTGTTTCACTCATCTTAAAATATTTTCAGCTAAAGTAACCTAAGTCATATCCATATAGATCATCCATACAAACTCCATAATCTTGTTGGATCATTGATATTTGATGTCTAGGTGCTAGTGCGGAGAATCAATGATGTTATCATCATTAATATGATCAAGGGATTGATATTTCTTTGATCTAGGCAGGAGATCATAGATTGGGAGGACCCAAACATTCGTCTCTCTCTCTAAAACTTATGAGGTAGTAGAAATATTATAACAAATTCAATAGACCAATATTGAATGGGAATAGTGACTTAAATTTCTTAAATAAGGGAGTTTCATTTACAAAAAATTCACATAATAATTTTTATAAATTAAACCCTTTAAATGAATTCATTTTAGCTATGTATGATGTTGTTAACATTTCATAATCATTATAAATATTTTATGACATACTTTTAACATATAAACTATGTTATATGATAAAAAATCATTAACATTAGTCATTTCTCCCATATAAATGTTTAATAAAAATAAATATTTAATATTTAATATTTGTTCAAAAAATATTTAACATAATATTCACTAAAAATACCATGAATATAATAAGTTAATAAATTCAATAGATATCACTCCAAACTTGAATTATATTAAATTTATTTATTTCGATATGATTGTTTAAAATAAAAAATTACCCATCCCCCACTATGGGGTCTCAATGTCCTAAAACTCCAATTCAATAGAATTGGCTAAACATCCAAATGAAAATAGTGTGTGACCGTATAGGTCCTAATCCTAATATCAGTTAGTGATATCCATAGACCAACAGTGGAATCGAGAAACCTTTCATTGCCCCTAACGATATAAGGTGTTTCTATAACAATGAAAACCTCCTAAAAACTTTAATGATGTTGTATAATCCATTTATCTTGTAATATCTCACAATATAGGATGCACACATAATGTCTTCATCATATATCAATTTATTTATATGTTACATTACTAGATAGAGTTTCCTTCAATCACCATGGATATGGATTTAATAAAGGTACTATAATCATGGTCATATAGTCTAGATATATCTCTTCCTTTTAGAGAATAACATGATTTTATCTCCAAATGAATTGTTCATGTGAATCTATAATTTTGGGTTGAATGTTACCAGAACATTTAAAATGAATTTTTATATATCATACACATCTATTAGATATGTAATGCATGAATGATTAGTAATACATGATTAACATAATATATAAGACTTTGATACCCAATTCTATAAAGTTAACACATTGCCTAGTAAAACTAAAATTAGTTTTAAAGCATATACACAGTATGGTATTTATACTATTTGGAGATATAGACATAAGTTTCATTGAAACATTTATTTAGTTTTGGACAATTAAACCTTTCAAAATAAAGGTTACCTGAAATTATTTATGAATTATTTTAGTTGGATAGCATAAACAATTCTAGTGGGAAGCTAGAGGTAATTTATTATACTTCCTGAATATTCTATAAGAGTTTTAAAGAATGTAAAATTTATGTATGTATCAAGATATGATTTTTTTGGTCTTGTGAATCAAATAATATATCTACAATTCATTCATTTATCACTGACAATATAGAGTAGATTAATTTCTAAACTCACATTTCCTTAAACTCATCAAAACTATGACGTCACTAAAAGAAGGGTTGATGATGAGTCTTTCCTGAATATATTTATCATTAAAATATAGTTTGGAAAAATTACTAAATGTATATTTCCTTATACACATTATAGTGAAAAAAATTATTATTAGGATCATCAATGAGGAGACTAATATACATTACTAAAAAATTTATTATCCTTTACGATGTGATTTACAAATAGAGTTGTTATCCTATAACCATATTTCAAATATAATGAAAAAGGTATTTAATATTTTCATAATTTAAAAAAGATCTATTATGCCACAAATAAATGTTTTTAAATATAGAGAGGTGATTAAATTTAAATCAGTAGACTAACATGCATCATGAAAAACACAAAGTTTGTCTCTGTTATCCTAAATTTTGTATAGGATATTATATAAATCTGTGATATAAAAATTTAGTGGTCAATTGATAGACTATATTTCATTAAAATGGTGAGAATATTTATTTGAGATAGTGGGAACAAGATTGAATGTGGTTAATTAAAGTCTACAAACACACAAGATGTTGGAATACGAACAAGTTCCATAAGAGCATATGGAAAAATAATGTTCTGAAAACACATAATGTGTAGGAAGGTTAAAACCATAGTGATCGATATACATTCACCCTAATGGGTGATACATTATTCATTGAGAGTAATGAATCACACAAAAAAGAATAAAATATAAATCTGATATGATTAAAAAATTTATAATATTAATTTAGAGAATGTATTCTATATACCAAAATCAAGTCAATTTTTTGGTAGTTTCCTTACTTGATGTAATTTCATTGGTAGGTATTCAAGAGATACTACAAATGGATGGTACAAGAAAGGTACCAAATAATTCTCTATTGGTTATACTAATTCCATATACCTAACTCTGTTAGAAATATACTTATCAAATCGGAAATATCCCGGGTTTTCTTGAGGTAAGGATCATTTGTTTTCATGTTAAATACTTGTTAAGACTTATTTTTGGCTTATACCCTAAGTTGGAAGGGGGGCTGTTTGGTTGTTCTATGGAAAGAAGATGCTGGAAATAGGTAGGTGTATTGTAGGCCTATTAAATGATGAGAAATGGGGATACATTGTCGTGTAATCCCATTTCATGATGTGTAATGTTCTGGCCATGTCCTTTTAGGATGCGTATGGTATTTTCCTTAGGAAGTTAAAATCATGCGTTGCATTCCATGTAATGTAATTAAACATCGTGTAATTTCCCTATAGTTTTTTTAAAATATGTTTTAGCCTCAAATTTTTTATGCACAACATATTTTTCTCTCTTTTTGGGAAACTAAAGCCATCTATTCTAGTTTTTCAGATCTAGCTTCTCTATGAGCTTTGATTGTTCTGCCCATGGTCACATTGGAACTGAATCAGAAAGTACTTAATACATTTTTTATATGTTCTTGATTCCTTGTAAAAATGGTTGTGTTGTTTGGATTTAAGATCATATGCTCTAATTTCTCATTCTTTTTCAGTTATTCAGATTTCTCCTAAGACGGGGACAATTAGAATGTGATAATAGAAAAGAACCCTACTACCGATCTAAGGTAGCTTCTCTATAATTTTATTTTATATTTTTATGCTTCATTAATCAATCATCCTTTTCACTGCTTGCCTGAATTTTCGGTGTGGGCCCTATTTTGATTTTGTTTATTTGAAATATATTTAGTAGGACCTGTAATGATTCCCTTTAGTTCCATTGTGTTATTTTGGAACCTGTATCTCGAATCAAGGTCACCCATGGGGTGTAAATTTTTGAAATTACATAGTTATGCCTTTTTAAACCACTTAGGGGTTCATTCTTGTGCTTTCCTCCTTAGAGGAAGCTCAGTTATACCTATGTGGAATGGAATGTCTTTCTTAGGAGATTCACTACCACCATTCCTTGTGTTATCATGTCATGTTGTGTTACTATTGTTTAAATGGCTTAATTAGAGTTGGTTAAATGAGTGGGTACACTCATTAGTTGTTTCCAAATTGATTGAATGGTTTATTGTACAAATGGTGTTGAATGGGTGGGTATTACCATGTGGCATGTTAAATTTGAAATGAAATACCTGAGTGGGTATAATCATGTGATATAATTGATGATTTGAGTGGGTATAATGACATGGAATTTGAAGGATTAAATTTTATGAATGAATTATTGAATTTATAGATTCCATGGACGGATCTTCATGGATCTAAAATGAGGTAGTGGATACCTTGGCTGCATATTCACCTTGTGTATTCATTATATTGGATGACTTAGGCCTTGATAACCCTTGGATATGGATTTCTTGGACTCTTATAGGACATTCCATCACACATTCTTCTAGGTCCCCAACTAATGGGTATACTGAGTAACCATAGAGATGATCATAGTACTCGATAAGGAAGCCTTGGCCTTCTACACCTTAGATCTGTCCATTCGTGGTCTACACTTCATTATATAGAAATAATGTGTGTTTATTTTGTGACTTCTTTATACTGAAATGGTGTGGGTTATTTTGTGACTTCTTATTATGATAAGGCATTATATTTTTGATACTCTTCTTTATACGGCTAGGTCATGGGTTACATGATATAGGTTATTATAAAGCAAGGTTGTGTGACATGTATGCTTTTTTATAAATGCATTATTAGGACCTAACTATTGTTTTAGGAATCCTTTAGAGGATTTTTAGTATTACTTATAAAAGTAGACATATTCCAAAGGTGTTCTCACTTATGTTAATGGTTTACTTACACTTGTTATCAACTTGCAAATTGTTGTTATAACTATATATATCTTGTGGTGGAAACCTACTGGGATGTTTATATCACACCCTGTTTAGGCCTCCTTAGGGACCCAAATAGATTATATGGTTGCAATTGATGGTAGGGGAAAGTTCCCCAGTACAGGTTTTTGATAGTGTCATTAGATAGGGAGAGCATGGGGAAAAGATGATGCTTGCGATACGACAGGGAATTTTGGTATTTTTGTGTTTTTTTAGACACTTGTATTGTACTGTATTTCCATGTACTACTCTAGCTACTTTCTAGATACATCTATCATTTTTATCATTATATACGTTACATCTCTATATTTTATATGAATTCATGTGTTACCTTACTTTTATTTGTCTTCTTTTTTATTCACTTCTGCTATTGAATATGTTTAACATCCGTTGTGATATACTATGGTAATGAGGGAATAGTCTCCCCACTGACCCACTCAGAACCTCACTACTAGTCAGCAGCCTCTGGTGTTTGGGTAGATGTGTTTGAGGCCATGTGACCAATAGGGTTCGGGGCACTGTTGAGTGGAATCAGAGTCTGGGATGTTACAAAGTGATATTAGAGGAGTCTTTCTAATTTGATTTGTTTTTTGGTGCCAATATATAGTGATTGGAAGGAAAAAGAATTATGTAAAAAGTTTTTCCCAGGAGTAATTACCCCACATTCAGGGAAAATCCAAATTGCCTCGAATTGAATTGTCATTTTCTAGATTTTGATAATTAATGTTGATTTGATTTCACCATTGGGTAATGTACATGAGTTATATTGTGACTATTTATATGATTGAGGGTTCTATTTATGTTTCAACTTAATGAGATGAGGGTATTCCATCTCATGCATCATATAGGCACATGTTTGAAATCACATTCCATGCATTATTCCATGCCATTTAGGGTGCATTACTTATTTCATGTTTTTTTGATAGATGTTGTGATAGTTGTTACTTCTATTGTGATAAGCTTTGTGCTGAGGATAGAAGAGTGACATCATATTTCATTTCATATGAATTATGGGCTTATGGGTTGGGAAATTACATACCAATGAAATGAAATTGATAAATTGAATATGAAGTTTCTGAATTGAATGGGAACTATTTTTTGGTTCCATGAGGTGTTTTGGGCCCTCATGGATTCAATATTGATAATCCCTTGGTTGAATTACCTGAATAATTGAAACATGAAAATGGATATAAATTAAATGATGAATAGAGACTTGACCTAGACCTAGATTTTTAGATGGAAATTGGAAGTGCTTCTAGTTGTATTGTGACTATCCTATATATCATCCTAGAATTAGGATAAGTTTGTGAGTTATGAATTCATTTTAGGTGGGTTTTTACATGTACTTCAATTTTGAGATATGGAACCAGAGGCTGTTTCGGACACTGGTTTAGAGGTATAGTTTTGAAAGGTGTTCTTTCACGATATACATCCTTTATAGCGAACACTGGAACCTACCTTACCTATGGATAATTTCACATGGGTGTTCTAGTAGTAGCATCCTTCCATTATTACAGGGGATGAGAGTCCATAGTTTTTGGAACTATGTCTTGGGACCACATTGTATATTTTTCAGAATCTAGTGATGCCTCCATAGATGAGAGTCATGATCGCTACTTACATGCTACATGGAGCAGCGAAGCACTGGTGGGATATTCTGAACCAGGCTGACAGGCTGTGAGATATGGGTTGGGCTGATTTCAAGACCTGGTTCTATGACTAATTTTACCCTAAAACTCTATGGGTAGAGAAATATAGTGAGTTCATGCATCTGTAGAATGGTGTGATGACGATTATGGAGTACTCAGCATGATTTACAAATTTGTATCATTTTGTGTCGATGTACCATTCTGATGATATTTATAGAGAGAGATGCTTTGAGTATGGTCTTTGAAATTCAATTGAATCTCAGGTCAACATATTAATATTGACTTCTATCATTGATAATGTGAATCCGATGCTAATTATAGAGTGGAACCTGATGGAGGCTTCTAGTGCAGTGAAAGGTAGTGTCGTTTCTCGGCCCAGTGGATCTACGTCTTCGGGAAGGAAGTTCCATTTTGAGGATTCTTATGAGATGATTACGAGTCAGGAAGTGAGTAATATTATAATGGTTGACATTCAGCAGTGTGGTAGGTTAGGCCACATGATGAATCAGTGCTACTTCGACCCATTGGAGTATTGAGCTTGCAGAAGGATGGGGTACATGCATCAGTTTTGAAGGACCTTCCCTATTGATGTGGGTTGTAGGGGGTCACATCTGACACTAGGTTCAAGATAAATTTCTTCATTCCTACATCATACAAAGATATAATGTAGTTTTAACCGGTCTGGTAGAGGATGTGGTAGTCGTGGTGGAGGAAACTTGACACCAATTACTCATATGAATCAGAGTGGGGTTACTCTGGGTAGTGAGGTTGTGTCACAGAGTTGTGGTGCATGCCAGTTCTATTCTATAGAGACTACCCCTAAGTATCTAGGTGTCAAATTATCTACAATTATAGGTACAATCTTAGTAGCCTCTACTATTATATCAGGTATTTTTTATGTAGGTTCATCTCATATATTATTTGTAAGAACCCGGTTTTTATTTTTGAGGTACGAGTTTCTTCTTTTCTCTTTTCCTTATGTGTTTTTGAGAAAATAAGGAAAGTGGGGAAAATCCTAAATTTTCTGGGTACATGCCATGTAATTTTCCACACGCCATGTACGTTGGTCGTGTGGGATGAGTACATGGGGTGTGTAGACTTGTCGACAAGGAAAGGTGTAAAAACCTACTACACGCTGTGTAGTATTTATTTACACGTCATGTAGTCAGTTGGCAGGTAAATAGTAAGGTGGTGGAAGCAGCCGCCAGCCAAGCGACAGTACATACCGTGTAATTGGGAATACACATCGTGTACTCATGTCGATAGATGAACAGTGCGGCGGTGGGAAAGGTAGCTGCCAGAGGAACAGTTAAATGAGAAAAGTACATGTCGTGTAGTCAATAGTACTTATCGTGTAGTTTTTTTCAATTAAAATGGAAAGTATCCTCTCCTATTCACAGGGACAGATTAGAACCAGATGAGGGCTTGGGAGAGACAACCGGAACTTTGGAGACCACCCGATCGGGCACCTAGAATCCGATTCCACCTCTGTCGATCTCATTGGAACCGTGTGGATCTACATCGTTCTTGGACAATTCGAGGATCGTCATTCACGTATACGGATCAGGGGCGATCGACGTAGGTGGCTTAGTGTTCATATTCCAACTATTGTGCATTTGTGTGTAAATTTGAGCTATGAACCCATGTTTGGGTATCGTGTGGCTGAGGCCTTGGCTGTTTTGAATACCTAGAATTTTATAGGTAATTAAATGTAACAATAAACTATTGTTTAGGATCACTGATTGGATCCAGGACCACCCTGGGGGTGCGTTCCTCTGTTTATCCATTTGGCCATGATACCCGAGGGTATGCCATTGTAATAATGATTATTGAATTTCCTTGAGAGGAATTGTATGTGAATTTCTTGTTTACATATTGGGCACATCCCGGTTACTTGCTTAGCCTGAGGGAAGTGTTTCCTTTAGCATGAGGGAAATAGTTACTTTATCCTGAGGGAAATATTCATTATGCATGTGGGTGATAGACTCTATTCCTGAAGGCGACACTTCATACACCTGAGGGAAATATTTGTTTTGTCTGAGGATAGTTACCTGAGGGTTTTGTTTCTGATTACCTGAGGGTAAGAGTTTACAAGTTTGGTGACACTGAATTTCTACATAGAACATTCACTGAGGTGATGTCTTTTATTAAATGGATAAAATTAATATTAAAAGGACAATATAACTAGAAAATTTTGTTACATTTGAGTACTGATTAGTTTATTACATTTTACTACTTCACAATGTTGTTGCATATTTTCACACAGTCAGGCATGGGCCTTTGTTGGGATCCTACTGGGATTTATTTCTGAGACCCTGTTTGGGTCATGTCATTGGCCCAAACAGATTATGTTTCTGAAGGTGTTGACAGGGTAAAGGGTCCCTATAAAGGTACATGATTGTAGCATAGGAGTAGGAGAGCATGGGACCGAGCTTAGGCTTCTGATGCTGCTGCATTCTGTCTACTCTGTTTTGTTTTTCTTTGTTGTACTCTTTATTGTATTGTATTGTATTGTATTGTTGTGTAACATGTTCTGGCTATTTTCATAGAACTTGAGACAAGTTGCATCATTATTTATATAACTATTGGTTATCTTTTACTGTAGTTATTTATTTTAAATATGTATGGTTTATTGCTTCCACTGTTGTTTTATCTATTATCTATTATTCCGTTGTGCTGCACATTGAAAAATGAGGGAATAGTTTCCCCACTATCAGACCTGGTCCCTCACTACTAGTCAGCATTCTATGTTGTTTGGGGAAATGCGTTTGAGGTCATGTGACCAACCAGGTTCGGGGCACTCGATGAGTGGCACCCAGATCCGGGACATTAGAAAGTGGTATCGATGGAGTTATTTTCATTGACTTACTATTTGGAGCCTTAGTCAGGGATAGGATAGAAATGGTAGTTGGTAATATGTTGTTCTCGGGAGTAGTTGACCCGTGTATAGGGAAAATCCAGTCTACCTCGGTAATTGCAGTTTTTCTGATTTTTCGAATTTTAAAGTTGATTTGATTTCACCATTGGGTGAAGCACTTGTGATTGTGCTGTTTATATTTCATCCATGAGTTCTATTTAGTTGCAACCAAATGAGATGAGGGAATGTAATCTCATTCATCATTTAGGCACATGCAAGAAATCACATGCCATGCATAGTTCCATGTCATGTAGTTGCATTAGTAATTGCATGTTGTTGTGATAGTTGTTGTGCTAGAAAAAGATTATTGTTGTGATAGCTGCTTTGATAAATACCTGCTATGTGATAGGGTATTTTTGTGTGAGTCTGTTGATAGAATGGACACCACAATTTGGTTTTTGGGGAGTATGGGACATCAATGACCGTAATTTGGTGGATCATTGATTGTTTATCTTGTTATAACATAAATAAGATTCCAAACTTTGATTTGTGGGGAGTATGGGCCCTCATGGATCAGAATTTGGAACTTAGGTGTTGTTTTTCAGTATTTTCTAGGTTCCAGATTAGTTTTAGAGGCCTACTATCTGAAAACCCAGGATACACGTCGTGTAGTTCGTCGAACACACGCCATGTGATCTTATATTCGGGAAGAAAAGAAAACTTATTGAGTACATGTTTTGTACCCTCCGTACACGTCGTGTAGTCTATTCTCGTGTCGTAGACTGTGTGGGCGGGGACATGGGGGGAGGGAAATGCTTGGGGGAAAACACGATGTGTACCAGATGTACACGCCATGTAGTGTTAACCCGGAGTCCGCCTGTGTAATTAACAACATGGAAAGAGGAGAAAATAAGACATACACGTCATGTCCACTACAGAACACACTGTGTAGTCTGTCCTGGGGACCCGGCCGTGTAACTAACAAACACGGGTCGGCGAAGCTCGTCTAGTACACATTGTGTTCCTGTGGGACACGCCATGTAGTCCTGACCTATGACAGACCGTGTGGACCTGGTCGTGCGGATGGGAAGATGGAGTGGTTTACACACCGTGTGCGGGTTTAACACGCCGTGTAGTATCAAGCCGAGTAGTCGGCCATGTCACGAACGACACATGCAGTTGGAAAATTACACCATACACGCCGTGTAGTTAATATGCACGTCATGTAGTTTTGTTCAACAGGAGTCATGTGGCTTAGCCGTGTAGAAGGACCCGGGTGTGGGAAGAAAAGTCAGGTACACGCCGTGTATTCATTATACACTCTATGTAGTCTTGTTTTTCAAATATTTAAATGCATTCCTCCTCGTGTTCCCTTTTTGGTCCATTTTTTTCAGTCTAAGATAATATTGATCTAAGGTGTGTGTTTGACCTTGTAGAGTCATGCTTCTAAGACGACCACGTGTTGTTTTCTAGGAGAGCGGATACGATTATACTCCAGAGATGGTGGACCATAGACTACCAGTGGATCCTTGTGTAGAGCCAGATGCGGCGCCGACCATTATACCAGACACAGGCGCAGATGTACAGTTTCATGAAGGCTTTGTGCTATTCATGCAGACCTTTCAGGGAGCACCGTCGGATGCCACATCTATGGCTGAGTTGACTCGTATATTAAGTAGTAGCATCCGCCTACGTTTTCAGGGGATGTCGGACCACATGTTGTGGAGTCTTGGCTGGGTTCTATGAAGACTATGTTCGAGCATATGGAGCCACCTCTAGGGAGGAGGGTCAATCTCTCGACCTATATGCTGTTTGATTCCACCAAGAGGTGGTGAGATGTTACCACTCAGATAGAGCATCATAGAGACATGGCATGGGAAGATTTTCAGATAGTCTTCTACAAATTTCTCTTCCCATAGATGCTGAGGGAAGATAGAGCTCGAGAGTTCAGGAACCTACAGCAGGGCTCTATGTTGGTGATGGACTATTCTGCTCGCTTCATCAAACTTCAGCGTCATGCACCCGTTCTGGTGGGTGATGAGACATTGAGGTCCAGACGCTTTGAGGATGGTCTTCGTTATGAAATCCGAGCACTGTTTAATGTTCTCAGGTTTCCTTCAGTACATGATATTGTGAACCAGGCGCTGATTACAGAGAGGAACCTTTGGGAAGATAGTGGTGCAGGCCAGGGCTGTTCGGCACCAGTTTCTGGTACTATTTTTTCTAGTAAGAGGAAGAGACAGATGGAGTTCTCTCATAGTGGCGGTACCAGCCAGAAGAATGTTTCAAGTTGTCAGGTCATGTGATACTTTTGTGGTAAAGAGGGGAACAAGAGACCGTAGTGTCCACGTGACCTAGTGGAGTGATGAGATTTCGGAAATATGGGTCATCTGCAGCACTTTTGCCGGGTGTTTCCACCAGTGGATATTGAGAGGGGTTCTGTGCAGACTTCGTGTGCGGGAGCAGGACCAGCAGCTTCTTACCAGTCGGAAAACTGGACTACATCAGGGCATGGAGGTACATACGGTGGTCGTGCACATGGTAGCTAGACACCAGGATCTCAGAGGAAGTAGGGTGGGACAGCTCAGGTTAGCCAGGCTGTGTCGTAGGGCTATGGCACTGGGTAGGCATATGCAGTATAACAGACCCAGCAGGAGTAGGATCCTGGACCTTCTACTATGAGAGGTACTATTCTAGTAGCTTCTATCTTATCTTCTGTACTTTTCGATATGGGTGTTATACATAGTTTCATATCTGTGCCTGTTGTGGAGAGACTTGGGCTTTGTGTTTCTTCTTATTTTTCTGTTATGATGCTAGACACTCCATTGGGAACTAGAACGACATGTGTACGTTAGTTCAAGGAGTGACCTTTGAGGTTGGATGGTGTCACTTTCTATGGGACCTCTATATCTTAGAGATGACGAGCTATGGTTTCATTCTCAGGATGGACTGGTTGGTTCCCTTTCGAGCCTTTGTAAATTGCTATCGTCGTAGGGTGAGATTCATGTCACTAGAGGGCAGAGAGTTTCTATACAAAGGTGAATGGGATATTCAGGCGAGTTGAGTTGGACCAGAGCATCATGGGAGAGGTGGAGTAAAATTCTAGATTGCGAGTTTATATCTAGATGATTAGGGAACTTGTCAGTAGGATTTCCCTCCAGTGGTTGATCATTTCAGGGATGTCTTCCCAAACGAATTTTCAGGTCTACCTCCAGAGAGAGAGGTAGATTTAACTATTGAGCTTGTGCCATGGGAACCATCGGTGTCCATTCCTCCTTATAGGATGGCTACACCAGAGTTTCCGGAGCTCAAGAGGAAGTTAGAGGAGTTATAGGCAAAGGATTTCATCTGATCTAGTACATCTCCTTGGGGTTTGCCAGTCCTCTTTGCGAATAAGGCAGACGGTACCCTTAGACTCTGTGTGGATTATCAAAAGTTGAACTAGCTGACGGTCAAGAACCGATATCCCTTTCCAAGGACTGATGATCTTTTTGGTCAACTTCTTGGAGCACGAGTGTTCTAGAAGATTGACTTGAGATCAGGATACCATCAGCTACGTGTGAGACCATCGGACATACCACTTACAGTTTTCAGGAGTAGGTATGGTCTGTACGAGTACTTGGTGATGTCGTTTGGACTCACGAATGCGCCAGTAGTTTTTATGACTCTGATGAATCGCGGGTTCCATCCTTATATGGATTCTTTTTTGGTAGTCTTCATGGGAGATATCTTGGTGTACTCTCACATTCGACACGACCATGCCACCCATTTTGAGATCATATTGAGGACACTGAGAGAGCATCGGCTATATGCTAAGCTCTCAAAGTGCCACTTCTGGATGGACCAGATTCACTTCCTGGGTCATATCATTTTAGAGGTAAGAGTTTCCCTGGACCCAGAGAAGGTGAGAGCAGTAGTTTTCTAGGAGCAGCCTAAGAACGTGTTTGAGATACAGAGTTTCTTAGGGATGGGTTGTTACTACAGGTTCTTTATATAGGACTTCTCAGTCTTAGCTGCGCTATTGACAGGTCTAACTAAAAAGGGTGTGAAGTTCGTTTGGTTGGAATCTTGCGACACAGCCTTTCAGGACTTGAAAGGAAGGTTGACATCAGCACCAGTCCTGATACTTCTAGAGAAAGGGAAGATCTATACAGTTTACTGTGATGCATCAGGTATTGGGCTGGGAGCAGTGTTGATGCAATGAGATCTAGTTGTTGCATACACGTCTTGGTATTTGAGTCCACATGAGAGGAATTACCCAACACATGATCTCAAGTTGGCTATAGTTGTTCATGAGTTGCACTGTTGGAGACATTATCTCTTGCGAGAGAATTCTGTGGTATTCAGTGACCACTAAAGTCTCAAGTACATCATTACTCTGCGTGACTTGAACCTGAGTCAGAGAAGGTGTAAAGACCTGGAAATTTCAAGGGAATTTTTTTCTTAATTTTCCTTGGAATTTTACAAGAACGAAGTTTCTGACGGCGCCTGATTCCGAGGCCCGGTATGCCCAGAATCCATTTCTGATGTTTCGCTCAGGTACGTTCAGTGAACGAATGAGTGGGAATTTCTAAATTTTGAACCGGTGCTCGGAATCGAATTCCGAGGGCACCGATGGAACCGTAGCGCCGGTAATTTCTTAGGAACACCTGTTCCGGAGTTGTGTTTTCACGAGAGTAGATGATAAAAATTGTGGAAGATTAATTTATAATTATTTAACAATTTTTATTTTTCTTTAAGTGGTTTAAAGACTTTGGGTGGTAGTTGGGTAACTACCCAACTTCCCAAGGGAGGTTATGAGGTTTGTGGGGCCCACACGAACCCCACCCCTTCAAATTCCTAACTCCCTCAACTCACCCTTTAATGATGACAACTTGGCTTGAATTAATTAAGTGGAATTAATTCAAACTTTTGAAATTCAATTTCTTATCTTGTGTTAATAAAATAAGACTTGGGAATATTTTATTTTTGTTTAGAGTCTTGTCGCGTTGGGAGGATTTGGGAGGCTTGAAGAACGTCTTCTTCAACGATGAAGAACATGAAGAACGAATCGGTCTCCGACGAAGAATGTCATCACATCTTTCTTCCGAAGAACGACGATGCGCCATCCCTCGTTCTTATTCCCACGACAAAGGAAGGGAGTTGCCATTCCACCTTGGACAATCTCTGTCTTCGTCTACGAATCCTCTTCTGCGACACCGACCCGCGACGCGACGTCTTTTTCTCCGCGACGGAAACCTCGTTCAAGCCACGCTCGAGGTAGGGGTTATTTATTTATTTTCGTTCGTGAATTCTAGTTTGTCGTTTTTCGTGGATATACGACTAAATGATATCGATTAACGAGTGGGGGCCAAACTTCACAAAAACGGCCGACCCTCCTCCTTAACCTCGTTTGATTCTTTGTGGTTGGAACGGAATGGCGTGCTGTCGTCGCACCACGTGGGATCGTACGGTAAGTAAAGCGTGGTGCCGTCGTGCCGTGCCGAGAAGTTGAACAAGGACGCGACGCCATCGCGCCGCTTTGAAGAAAACCGAAGACACCACGGCCGGAGCGGGGCCACAGCGGAAGGGCGCGGTGCCGTCGCACCGCTCCAGACGAACTAATCTGCGGCCGGTTCCGGGCCGCGACGGAGCAGGGTGACCGGCGGCCGGTTTCGGGCCGCCGGTGTCGGCGAAGAAGGAGACCGGTCGTCGCCGGTCCCGTAGAGGCAGGAATCGGCTGGCCAGGGCAGGCCGACCGAACAGGTGTGCACCGGGGGTTCAAACCCACGGCCGGCCTACAAAAATGGCCCCTTAATTGGGGGGGCGGTTACACAAGGGGGCAGGCGCCCACCCCCCTTGCCGAAACGGCCCGACCACTGGCCGAGCCGGCCAGCGCGCTGGGCGCGCTGTGCCTAGCCAGGCCGGGCCACGCCCAGGCCAGGCCGGGCCGGGCTGACCCAGACCCGGGGCGGGTCGACCCGGTTCGGGCCGACCGGGGTGTCTCGGGCCGGGTCGGTCCGGGCCTGAAACCCCCGTTTTCGGACCGTCTTCGGTCTTTTGCCCATAACGTGGGATACGGACATCCGATCGACACACCGTCAGTTGAGATGCAATCCTTGAATCGAGACGGTCGTTTCGATATATCGCACTCAAGGTTTCAGATTACTCTGTGTTTGGCCGAGTTGGTTCGTACACGAAACCAACCGGGCCCTCGGAGTGGAAACGCTCATATCATAAGCTCTGGACGTCCGAATGACATTTCATCAACTTTTTTGGATTCCTCTAAGTGAAACGGATCTTTCGGCTTACTCCGCTCGAGGTTTGGATGTCGTCGGAGTGCGGTCGGGTTGGTTCGCTCACGAAACCAACCGGGCCCCTGGAACGAAAAGGTCAATAACTCACAGACCGGGCATCCGATTGACGCGCCGACTGTTTCGTTGAATTCCTCTTGATGAGACAGAACTTTTGGCATACTTCTCCTGAGTTTTGGATGTAGTTGGATAGTTGCCGGGTTGGATAGCACCCGAAATCGAACCGGGCCCCTGGAACGGAAGAGGTGATATCTTTCAGACCAGACGTCTGTTTGACGAACCGTCAGCGGCATTGGTGATCACGTTGAGAAACGGTCCCTATGAGTATACCCTATGAGAGTTCGGGTTACAGTTGAGATACGGCCGGATTGGTTCGCACACGAAACCAACCGGGCCCCGGGGACCAAAGGCTAATAACTCACAGACCGGGCGTCTGATTGACGTGCCGTCTGTTGCGTTGAGACCCCTATGACGATGTGGTCCTTTGAGTTACTTCTTAGTGGTAATTTGAGATACTTGGAGTATCGACCTGTAGCTCGTGGAGCGGACCCTCCCAGAGACGAGCGTGCCGAGTACGGAGACCGCGTAGCTGAATGAGACCTGACGACTGCTTGACCGACTCGACTAGGAGTGAGTCGACTAGCCCAGTGGACGGAGCACTACTTTTTGAGGTGCAAACCCATGGAGGACGGATCACTACCTTTGTGACAGTGCAGACCCGCGGTACTCATCCGGAGAGTACCTCAGCAGGCTACTAGGGGGTGTGCACTACTGTGTTTGGGTGACATACCCTGGCGGGAAGCACTACTGTGTTTGGGTGGCTGACCCGCGGTACTCGACAGGAGGAGTACCTCAGCAGTCTTAGGTTAGTGAGCAGTACCTCGGAGTCGTGACAGGACCACTGTACACTCCAGAGACGGAGCTCTTCAGCAGTTACGGTTTCGATAATGAAAATCCTGGTTTGAGCTGAAACTTTTGAACTTTGTGTTTACCTCATGATTGAGATGGGTCACTTGATAACTTAGGTATATGTATGATCATATACCTGGGTAGTGGTTATCTGTTGATTTCATGATCTTGGTGTTTTCCTCATGATTGAGATGGGTTACATGATAACTTAGGTATATGCATGAGCATATACCTAAGTAGAGGTTATCTGTTGAGATCTTCTTTTTGATTAACCTTGTTGGTTTTAGTGAGACCTTGAGGGTCTTGGAGTCCCTACTGAGTATCGTTATACTCACCCCTGCACGGGTTATTCCCACACCTCGTTGTGTTGGTTGTAGACGACGGGCAGTGTTGACGGAGGCTGAGTGTTCGAGGACTGGACGGTATCCGGAGGTGGACTACACGACGAGTCAATACCCAGAGGTGGACTTCATGGTTAGACGACACTCGGAGGAGGTTGACGGGTGACAGCATTGTGGAAGCTATATGTACCTACCCTTCAGGTAGGATCCCTGGTGGATGATACAGGAGCTGTGCTATCTGTACCTACCCTCCAGGTAGGATCAAAGGAGGACGACCTAGGAGCTGCTTCCTTTCTTCCAACTGTTTGTCTTTTTCTATTGTACTTTCATTCAGTAATAGTTGTACTTTCAGTTGGGTTTGAATTCTGGCCCATTTACATTTCATCACTTTCTTTTTTACTTAGTGTTTTACTTCTGCTTGTACTCTATGGTGTTTTGTTTACTTTTATAAAGGCAATGCCTTCCCAATTATCGGGATTTACGCCTTTGGTGCTAGTCGCCAACCCCTGGCCTATGGAAGGCGGGCTTGGGGTAGTCACGGCACGGGCCCCGAGGATGGGTCGTGACAAATTGGTATCAGAGGAGTCGGTTCTACCGCAGAACTTAAAACTCTAATATTTTCTTTCTGTGAAGCAGTAGTGTTAAGGGTACCGAGTGTGGTCTTCAGTTCGGGGAGTCTAGTGTTGGTGCGGGCGGCCGACGTATCCATACACCAGGACCCTGGCAACTGATTTCCGACTTTGTGCACAAAAAAACTAATTGCGTGTGTGTTTTCAAAGGTTTTCCCTTAAAACAGCTCAAACCAGGTCATCTCACCAGGTATAATCGTTTGACTGTGTCACGTTGTTTCTTTCAGGATGCCTTTTCCCCGACGACCAGCTAGAGCCCAGAGGGATGTGCGTACTGACAGCCTGTCAAGCGACGAGGCTTTGGTACAGGGACCTCTTGCAGTTGAGGTACCAGCGGAGGCAGCAGTGGTACTACCATACGTTGGGCCACCGATGCCACCAACCCCAGCAGTAGGTGATGCACGCCACTTGAGTGCGCTGCACGAGTTCCAGCGCCAGAGGCCACCTAGGTTCCAGGGAGAGACGGACCCGCAGGCGGCTGAGGTTTGGCTGGAGGCTGTGGTGAGAGTATTCAGGCTAGTTGGGACACCTGCAGACTTCATGGTGATCTTTGCTGCCAGCCTTCTTCAGGCAGCAGCAGGAAGGTGGTGGAGCCACTTGTTCTAGTTTTGCGACGGGATGACCTTCGCAAGGGAAGACTTCGAGACCTTCTTCAGGGTGGAGTTTGTTCCAGTAGCTCTACACCCCGAGCGTGTATAGGAGCTTCTGCCTTTTCCGCAGGGTTTTCGATCAGTATCCGAGTCATCTGTGGGCAGTAGACAGATGATGCAGAGGTCCAGGAGGACCAGACCAGCAGTCAGGCGATCTCAGGTTTTAGGATCAGTGGTGCGGGGCACCTGGGGTGGGGTCAGAGCCAGGCGTGCCAGAAAAGGACAGTGTTACTCCTACGGCAGGAAGGGTCACATGGCACGTGATTGTACGACCCCCCGCACAGTTGATCCGCAGGTGTTGGAGGAGCCACCAAGGCAGAAGCAGCGGCGAGTGCTTGAGCAACAGCCGAGCAGTGGAAAAGCCAGTAGAGCTCCGGGAGCAGGTAGACAATAGTGGAACTAGTGGATACATCCCTTGTACTTCTAGTTCCATGTTGTTGTTGTATTCGTGTCTTTGTACTATGAGCTGCATTAATAAAAAGTCACTTATCTTTGTTTTCTTTCCTGTCCTTTTGTTTGGTTGATACTGAGTGGTCCCGGTTAAAACTGTTGACTTGACCCTCACTTTCGCGATTTCTAGTGGAGGAGACACAGTGTCCTCACACTGATTCCGACAGTGTGACTCGACCCTTGGAGGCGAGAGTGACATTTGGATCTCTTAGTAGTTACGTCGAGGCCTTACGATGTCATCCATGGCGTGAATGTGTCATTCATGTCAGGATTGACTGTATTAGGCAATGGGTGTGGTTCATCTAGGGGATGAGACCGAGTTTATCTTTTCGGAAAAGGAGAAATTTTAGCAGCTCCTTCAGATCATCCAGGAGCGGATGAAGACTACACATTGCAGTAAGAAACAAGAAACCGACTCTAGTCTTAGAGACTCAATCGTGTTAAATGTTTAAAGAAGAGGAAGCTTTAAGGAGAGATGAGTCTGCGGAGCAGCAGACATGGAGGCAGAGCTAGGAGAGAAACATTAGGTGGTGTACATCTTAACATTCTACAACCACCCTCCTTAGTTATCCCCACCAGGCTCAGGGAGTTGGAGGGTGGAGGAAGAGTGCTGCTACATGCATTCAAGGAGTGTGACCCAATGGCTCTAAAAATGATTCAAGGGACAGTCTGTGTCCACTACGAGCTGTTGTGGTAACAGACGTCGATATGAACCATTCCTTGCTTTCTCAAATCTTGTCCCAGACCTAGAGTTTCCGGTAACCTGTGGACTTGACCCTAAAGTCTGGAGATACCTTGGGAGGAGACTCGAAAATCACACTTACGCCGACAGTGTGGTCAGACCCTCGAGGCGACAGTTTCGGTTGGAATCTCTTGGTGGCAGCGTCGAGGCCTTACGACATTAGTTTTAGTATGGAATGGGAAATAACTGTTCATACTCAAATTGATGGTTTTAGGCAAACGTCAGGATGGGTTTTGCTTGGTCGGCGAAAAGGAAACCCCAGCCAGCACAGGATAAAATCTTTCATAGGAGGGTGCGACCGATCACTCTTGATTCGGTCAACCATACCCTCGTGGCAGCAGTCGTTTGAGTTTCAGTTCTAACAGGAATTGGAGACCTCTAGAGTTCGAGGATGATGATCACGTCCTTATACGGGTCTCACCTCGACGAGGTTTACAGAGATGTGACCAAGGCGGAAAGTTATCTCCGAGGTTCAGCGGACCTTATTAGGTCCTCAGCTGGGTAGGCGGGGTGGTTTACCGCTTGACCCATCCACCTCAGTTGCACCAGGTGCACGACGACTTCCACATATCTCAACTGAGGAGATACGTGCTCGACCCTTCACATATCATCGACCATGGAGAGCTGGACGGTGGCGATGGGGTGTCTTTCACGGGTTTCCAGTGGGGATCGAGGATCGACAGGAGTGGATACTACGAGGACAATCGATTCCTCGGGTACACTTTCTTTGGTAGTACGGGAACCTCCAGGTGAGCACATGGGAGCGGAAGGCTCAGATGCGTGCTCTGTACCGCTTTTGTGACCCCAGTTTGTGTTGAAGCTTTACGGGGACGTAAATCCCTGAGGTGGGAGTAATTTAAAGACCCGTAAATATCAAGGGAATTTTTTTCTTAATTTTCTTTGGAATTTTACAAGAACGCAGTTTCTGACGGCGCATGATTCCAAAGCCCGGTATGCCCGGAATCAATTTCCGAAGTTTAGCTCAGGTACGTTTAGTGAACGAACGAGCGGGAATATCTAACTTTTGAACCGGTGCTCGGAATTGAATTACGAGGGAACTGATCGAACCGTAGCGCCGATAATTTCTTAGGAACACCTGTTCCGAAGTTGCGTTTTCACAAGAGTAGATGATAAAAATTGTGGAAGTTTAATTTATAATTATTCTACAATTTTTATTTTTCTTTAAGTGGTTTAAAGGCTTTGGGTGGAAGTTGGGTAACTACCCAACT
The DNA here is from genome assembly GCA_963277665.1 of Viscum album. Taxonomy (NCBI): domain Eukaryota; kingdom Viridiplantae; phylum Streptophyta; class Magnoliopsida; order Santalales; family Viscaceae; genus Viscum; species Viscum album. Next base: position 564,978,166 of record OY728121.1, on the reverse strand, counting down.
TCCCAAGGGAGGTTATGAGGTTGGTGGGGCCCACACGAACTCCACCCCTTCAAATTCCTAACTCCCTCAACTCACCCTTTAATGATGACAACTTGGCTTGAATTAATTAAGTGGAATTAATTCAAACTTTTGAAATTCAATTTATTATCTTCTGTTAATAAAATAAGACTTGGGCTTATTTTATTTTTGGTTAGAGTCCTGTCGCGTTGGGAAGATTTGGGAGGCTTGAAGAACATCTTCTTCAACGACGAAGAACGTGAAGAACGAATCGGTCTCCGATGAAGAACGTCATCACGTCATCATCTACGAATCCTCTTCCGCGACACCGACCCGCGACGCGACGTCTTTTTCTCCGCGAAGGAAACCTCGTTCAAGCCATGCTCGAAGTAGGGGTTTTTTATTTATTTTCGTTCGTGAATTATAATTTTTCGTTATTCATGGATATACGACTAAATGATATCGATTAACGAGAGGGGGCCAAACCGCACAAACACAGCTGACCCTCCTCCTTAACCTCGTTTGATTCTTTGTGGTTGGAACGGAATGGCGTGGTGCCGTCGCACCACGCGGGATCGTACGGCAAGTAAAGCGGGGCGCCATCGCACCGCGTCGAGAAGTTGAACAAGGACGCGACGCCGTCGCGCCGCGTCGAAGAAAACCGAAGACACCGCAGCCGGAGCGGGTCCGCGGCGGAAGGGCACGGTGTCGTCGCACCGCGCCGGACGAACCAATCCGCGGCCGATTCCAGGCCGCGGTGGAGCAGGGTGACCGACGGCCGGTTCCGGGCCACCGGTGTCGGCGAAGAAGGGGACCAGCCGTCGCCGGTCCCGTGGAGGCAAGAACCGGCCGACCAGGGCGGGCCGGCCGGATAGGTGTGCAGCCGGGGGTTCAAACCCCCGGATGGCCTACAAAAACGGCCCCATTAATTGGGGGGCCGCAGTTACACAGGGGGGCAGGCGCCCCCCCCCCCCCCCCCTTGCCGATACGGCTCGGCCATCGGCCGAGCCGGCCAGCACGCTGGGCGCGCTGTGCCCAGCCGGGCTGGCCGCCTGGCCGGTTCGCCAGGCTGGGCCGCGCCGGCCGGTCCGAACCGCGCCCAGTCGGGCCAGGCCGAGTCGGTTCGGGCCTGAAACCCCAATTTTCGGACCATCTTCGGTCTTCTTCCCATAACTTGGGCTACGAACCTCTGATCGATGCACCGTCTATTGAGATGCGATCATTGAATCGAGACGGTCGTTTCGGTATATCGCACTCAATGTTTCGGATTTCATTCAGTTCGGCCGGGTTGGTTCATACACGAAACCAACCGGGCCCTCGGAGCGGAAACACTCATATCTTAAGCTCCGGAGGTCCGAATGACGTGACGTCGACTTTGTTGGATTCCTCTAAGTGAGACGGATCTTTCGGCTTACTCCTCTCAATGTTTGGATGTCGTCAGAGTGTGGTCGGGTTGGTTCGCTCATGAAACCAACCGGGCCCCTGGAACGAAAAAGCCAATAACTCACAGATCGGGCGTCCGATTGACGCGCCGTCTGTTTCGTTGAATTCCTCTTGATGAGACGGAACTTTTGGCATACTTCGCCCAAGTTTTGGATGCAGTTGGATAGTGTCCGGGTTGGATTGCACCTGAAATCCAACCGGGCCCCTGGAACGGAAAAGCTGATATCTTTCAGACCAGACGTCCGTTTGACGAACCGTCAGCGGTGTTGGTGATCACATTGAGAAATGGTCCCTATGAGTATACCCTATGAGAGTTCGGGGTACATTTGAGATACGGCCGGATTGGTTCACACACTAAACCAACCGGGCCCCGGGGACGAAAAGGCTAATAACTCACAAACCGGGTGGCCGATTGACGCGCCGTCTATTGCGTTGAGACCCCTATGACGAGGTGGTCCTTTGAGTTACTTCTTCGTTGGACTTTGAGATACTTGGAGTATCGTCCTACAGTGTGTGGAGCAGACCCTCCCAGAGATGAGCATGCGGAGTACGGAGACCGTATAGCCGACTAAGACCTAACGACTACTTGACCAACTCGACTAGGAGTGAGTCGACTAGCCCAGTGGACGGAGCACTACTTTGTGAGGTGCAGACCCATGTCCAACGGAGCACTACCTGTGTGACAGTGCAGACCCGCGGTACTCGTCCGAAGAGTACCTCAGCAGGCTGCTAGGGGGTGTGCACTACTGTGTTTGGGTGACATACCCCGGCAGGAAGCACTACTATGTTTGGGTGACATACCCCAGCGGGAATCACTACTGTGTTTGGGTGGTTGACCTGCGGTACTCGACATAAGGAGTACCTCAGTAGTCTTAGGTTAGTGAGCAGTACCTCGGAGTCATGACAGGACCACTGTACACTCCAGAGACAGAGCTCTTCAGCAGTTACGGTTTTGATAATGAAAATCCTAGTTTGAGCTGAGACTTTTGACCTTTGTGTTTACCTCATGATTGATATGGGTCACTTGATAACTTTGGTATATGTATGGGCATATACCTGGGTAGTGGTTATCCGTTGATTTCATGATCTTGGTGTTTTCCTCATGATTGAGATGGGTTACTTGATAACTTAGGTATATGAATGAGCATATACCTAAGTATAGGTTATCTGTTGAGATCTTCTTTTTGGTTAACCTTGTTGGTTTTAGTGAGACCTTGAGGGTCTCGAGGTCCCTACTGAGTATCGTTACACTCACCCCTACACGGGCTATGCCCGCACCTCGTTGTGTTGGTGGCAGACGATGGGCAGTGCTGACGGAGGCCGAGTGTTCGAGGCTTGGATGATATCCATAGGTGGACTACACGACGAGTCAGTACACAGAGGTGGACTTCACGGTGAGACGACACTCGGAGGAGGTTGACGGGAGAGAGCATTGTGGAAGCTATCTGTACCTACCCTTCAGGTAGGATCTGTGGTGGACGATCCAGGAGCGGTGCTATCTGTACCTACCCTTCAGGTAGGATCCTAGGAGGACGACCCAGGAGCTGCTTCCTTTCTTCCAGCTATTTGTCTTTTTCTGTTGTACTTTCGTTCAGTAGTATTTGTACTTTCAGTTGGGTTTGTATTCTTGCCCATTTGCTTTTCAGCACTTTCTTTTGTACTTAGTGTGTTACTTCCACTTGTACTCTGTGGTGTTTTGTTTACCTTTATAAAGGCAATTCCTTCCCATTTATTGGGATTTATGCCTTTGGTGCTTGTCGGCAGCCCCTGGCCTATGGAAGGCGGGCTTGGGGTAGTCACGACACGGGCCCTAAGGATGGGTCGTGACAGAAGGTGGGTCAAATACCTTCAGTCCTTCGACTTTGAAATTGCCTTTACACCTGGTAATGGTAATGCAGTAGATGATGCACTGAGCAGGAGGAATCTGATATAGGCAGTGCAGGAGGACAGTGGTGAGTAGCAGCTTATGGCTTTCTTCTCTGAGATGCATTTGGAGGTGCACAAAAATCAGGGGCAGTCCTATCTTTCTTCTTTAGCCGTGACTTCTACCCTCCTGGATAGAGTGAGGATGAGACAACTATCTGATTCAGAAGGCCTAGCTCTACGGGAGTTGGTGGCATGTTAGGACCCTCCTCTTGGATGGACGATAGGCGATGATAAAATTCTGTATTTCCATGGATGAGTGTGGGTTCCAGGGGATATATGCGAGGAGTGTATGCGGGATTTTCATGATTCATCTTGGGTAGTTCATCCCGGTGTTACCAAGATGTAAAGTGACTTGAGACGTCAGTACTGGTGGTCAGGTATGAAGAGGGAGATAGCTGGTTTTGTTACCAGGTGTTCCACCTGTCAGTGGGTGAAGGTGGAGCATCAGAGGCCAGCCAGACTGTTATTGCAGTTACCCATCCCGGAGTGGAAATCAGATGATGTCGCGATGGATTTTTTGACTGGGTTTCCGAGGGCTCCTTGAGGAAATGATGTCATGTGGGTTTTTTCGACAAACTCACAATGGTAGATCACTTTTTACCGATCAAGGAGACCTTCGGTGTTGACGAGATCGGGAAGCTGTATATCCGAGAGGTTGTACGTCTTCATGGGGTTTCTCGTTCTATTATTTCAGATAGGGACACCCATTTTCTCTCTCATTTCTGGAAAAGTTTTTAGAGGGAACTGGGTACACAGGTGCTTCTGAGCATAGCTTACCACCCTTATACCGATGGCTAGTCAGAGCGTACGATACATGTGCTTGAGGAAATGTTGTGTGCATGCATCCAAGAATTTGGTGGCTCTTGGGAGAAACACATACCCCTGGTCGAGTTTACCTATAATAATAGTTTTCAGGAAACTATTGAGATGGCACCTTACGAGGCTTTATATGGTAGGCCATACTGATCACCCTTGTGCTGGTTAGAGGCAAGTGATGCGGCTTTACAGGGACCTTGTCTCGTGCAGGAGACTTATGAGCAGGTCTAGTTGATTCAGAAGCGGATGGATACTGCAAAATCTCGATAGAAATCTTATGTTGACCGCCGCAGATGACCCTTCGAGTTATTGGTCGGGGATCAGGTTTTCCTACGTGTTTCACCGAGGATGGGACAGAGATGTATCAGGAGACATGGTAAACATTCACCGAGGTATGTGGGACCATTTGATATTCTGGAGATAGTCGGATTGGTTGCCTATTAGTTGCAGTTACCACAGAGGTACCGGTCCATGAACGACGTCTTCCATGTATCACAGCTGCACCACTTTCATTCAGACCCGTCTCAAGTCTTTCAGCCAGAGGAGGTTGAGATTCAGATCGATGTGTCCTTTGAGGAGCATCCAATTAGTATCGTGGATAGTAGAATGAAGGTTCTCTGAGGCTGTTCAGTTCCTCTCATACGGGTACTATAACAGCATGGCCGAGTGCAGGAAGAAACCTGGGAGCGGGAGACCGATGTACGTGCTCAGTGGCCAGATCTGTTCTGAGCTTTATATTTTTCACCCTTGGAAGGGAAATTCAGGGATTAATTTCTTTAAGGAGGGATGTTTTTAAGAACCCGGTTCTTATTTTTGAGGTACATGTTTCTTCTTTTTTCTTTTCCTTAAGTTTTTTTGAGAAAATAAGGAAAGTGGGAAAAAATCCTAAATTTTATGGGTACACACCGTGTACTTTTCCACACGCTGTGTACTTTGGCCATGTGGGATGAGTACATGGGGTGTGTAGTCATGTCGATGAGTAAAGGTGTAAAAACCGACTACATTCCATGTATTTTGTATTTACAAGTCGTGTAGTAAGTAGGCAGGTAAATAGTAAGGTAGTGGAAGTAGCCGCCAGCCGAGCGACAGTACACGCCGTGTAATTGGGAATACACGATGTGTACTCATGTGAATGGACGAACAGTGCAGCGGTGGGAAAGGTAGCCATCAGAGGAATGGTTAAATGAGAAAAGTACACACCATGTTGTCAATAGTACAAGCCGTGTAGTTTTTTTTTACATAAAATGTGCAGTAGCCACCCATGTTCACAGGTAAGGCTTATAACCGGAGTAGGGCTTATGAGAGATGGCCGGAACATTGGAGACTGCCCGATCGAGCACCGAGAATCCGATTCTGCATCTGTCGATCTCGTTGGAACCGTACAGATCTATGTCGTTCTTGGACGATTTGAGGATCTTCGTTCGTGTATACGGATCAGGGTAGATCGAAGTAGGTGGCTTGGTGTTCAAATTCTAACTGTTGTGCGTTTGTGTGTACCGTTGAGCTACGAACCCTTGTTGGGGTGTCATGTGGCTGAGGCCTTGGATGTTTTTAATACCTAGAATTGTATAGGTAAATAAATGTAATAATAAAATATTGTTTGGGATCACTTCTAGGATATAGGACCACCCCGGGGGTGCGTTCCTCTGTTTAGCCTTTTGGAAAGGATACCCGAGGGTATGCCATTATAATAACGATTATTGAATTTCCTTGAGAGGAATTGTATGTGAATTTATTTTTTACATGTTGGGCATGGCCCTGTTACTTTCTTAGCTAGAGGTTAGTGTTTCCTTTAGCATAAGGGCAGTGGTTATTTTAGCCTGAGGGAAATATTCATTATGGATGTGGGCAATATACTCTGTTCCTGAGGGCAACACTTTGTACGCCTGAGGGAAATATTTGTTATGTCTGAGAACAGTTACCTGAGGGTTTTGTTTCTAATTACACGAGGGTAAGAGTTTACTTGTCTGGTGACACTGAATTTTTACTTAGAACATTCACTAAGGTGATGTCTTATATTAAATGGATAAAATTAATACTAAAATGAAAATATAACTGGTAAAGTTTGTTACTTTTGAGTACTGCTTAGTTTATTTCATTTTTCTACTACACACTGTTGTTGAATATTTTCACAAAGTTGGGAACGGGCCTTTGGTGGGTTCCTACTAGGATTTATTTCTCACACCCTGTTTGGGTCATCTCTTCAGCCCAAACACATTACGTTTCTGCAGGTGTTGACATGGGAAAGGGTCCCTATACAGGTACATGATTGTAGAAGAGGACTAGGAGAGCATGGGACCGAGCCTAGGCTTGTGATGCTGCTGCGTTCTGTCTACTCTGTTTTCTTTTTCTTTGTTGTACTTTGTATTGTATTGTACTGTATTGTTGTGTAACATGTCATGGTCGTTTTCTTAGAACATGAGACATGTTGCATCATTATCTATATAACTATTGGTTATCTTTTACTGAAGTTTTTTATTTTAAATGTGTATGGTTTATTATTTCTTGTTATGTTGTATGTTTTATCTAGTATTCCACTACGCAACACTTTGAAAAATGAGGGAATAGTTTCCCCACTTTCAAACATGGGCCCTCGCTGCTAGATGGTATCCTCTGGCATTTGGGGAAATGTTCTTGAGTTCATGTGACCAACCATGTTCGGGGCACCCATTGAGTGGCACCCGGATCCGGGACATTACATTATTATATTCACCAGTATTTAAATTCCTAAGTCTTGTTTTTTTCTTTATGATGGATTTCTAATGCTAGACACACCGTTGGGAATTATAATGGATGATGTGAGAATGTGTAGGGAGTTCCCCCTTGACGACGGTGGGTGTCACATTATTTAGGATCTTCATGTCCCCGATATTATAGGGTTTCACGTCATTCTAAATATGTATTGGCCAGTAGTATATCAATATTACATTGAATGCTATCGCAAGAGGGTTACTTTTATATCACAAAATGGTGGAGTGTTTACTCACAAGGGTGACTGTGATGTCCAGGTGAGCCGAGATGGAATTGAGCATCGTGGGCTGGATGACATGATATCCCAGATAACTAGTTTATTTTTGGATAACTATGGAGTGAGTGAGGTAGATATTCCTCCAGTGGAGGATCGTTCCAGGGATTTCTTCCTAATTTAATTCTCTAGTTTACCTCCTAAGAGAGAGGTGATGTTCTCCGTCAAATTATTTCTAAGAGCTACACCAATATCCATTCCTCTTTATAGGATGACTAAGATGGAGTTACAGGATCTCAAGGGGTATCTAAAGGATTTGATGGAGAAGGGGTTTATTCGACCCAGTAATTCATCATGGAGTTTACAAGCCCATTTTTTTTAAATGTAGAATGGTACACTTAGGATATGTTTGGATTATCAGAAACTGAACCAACTGATGGGTAAAAACTGATATCCCTTACCGTAGATATATGGTTAGTTTGATCATCTTTGAGGAGATCATGAGTTTTCAAAGATCATCCTGAGGTTAGGATATCATCAAGTTCATGTCTGACATGTATACATACCTCATACAACCTTTCATAGTACTTATGGTCTATACAAGTTCATGGTTATGCCATTAAGTCTCAAAAACTCCCCAATAGTTTCCATGGATTTGATGAACTGATTATTCCATCCTTACCTGGATTACTTTATGGTGGTTTTTGTGGATGATATCATGGATTATTCTCACAATCAACACAACCATTCCAACAATCATGATATTTTTTTAATACAATAAGAGAGTATCAGTTATATTCTATGCTCACAAAGTTACAATTTTGGATGTGTGGGATTCACATCCAAGGTCACATCATTTTGGAGGCAAGTGTATTGGTGGACATAGAGAAGGTGAGAGCTGTTGTTTCCTAGGAACAGCCCAAGAACATTTTTGGTATATGGAGTTTCTTGGGGAATGATGGTTACAACAGGTGTTTCATATAGGACTTATCACTCTTTGCAGTTCCATTGACATGATTGAATAAGAATGGTGTGAAGTTTTTATGGTGGGATTCTTGCGAGACATCCTTTCAAGAGCAGAAAGGAATGTTGACAATAGCACCAGTCTAGATACTACCAGTGTAGGAAAAAAAGATACACTGTGTATTATGAAAAATTTGGTATTGTACTAGGGGTTGTGCGGATGTAGGAAGATATAGTCATTTTGTATGTTTCTTGGTAGTTGAGGACATGTGGGAGGAATTAACTATGCATGATATTGAGTTTGTTGCAATCGTTCACACATTATGTTGTTGGAGACATTATTTATTGGGAGAGCATTTTTTGCTATCCAAGGACCAAAAAATCATCAAGTATATTTCTAGGAAGTGTGATCTAAATCTAAGGTAGTGAAGGTGGATGGAATATCTTCAGTATTTTGATTTTAATCATGCCAACATGCTTGGTAAAGGATGTTTAGTGGTCGATGCACTAAGCAGGATGACTTAGATATAGGCAGTGTAGCATGACAGTAGAGAGTGGAAGCTTATGGGGTTATTCTCTAAGATGAATATGGAGGTTCATGATAGTTATATAAACATATCTATCATCCATAGATGTGACATATACCCTACTAGAATGATTTAGGATGAAGAAGCTATCAGATTTTGAGAGCCTAATTCTATAGGAGAGTGTGGAAGGTGAGGATCCTCCTACTATATGGACAGTAGGCGAGGATGATATTTTTAATATACATGGACTCATTTGGGTTATAGTGGATATACATGAGGATTTGATTTTTGTAGTTTTATGCTTCAGCTCAGGAAGTGCACCCCAGAGTCACCAAGTTGTACTGTGACTTGAGACGTCAGTATAGGTGGATAGGCCTAAAGCATTTGGTAGCTAGTTTTTCTAAGAGGTGTTCCACCTGTCAGAAGGATAATGTAGAAAACCAATGAACAACAGGGATTTTATAGTATTTACGTATTCTATATTGGAAATGGGATATTATCATGATGGATTTCTTAATCGGTTTACCGAGTTCACCCCGAGGTAACAATGTTATGTGGGTTGTTGTTGAATGACTCACAAAGGATCCTCATTTCTTGCCAATCAAGGAGACCTTCAGTATCGATGAACATGGAATGATGTATATCTATGAGATAATATAAATTCATGGGGTGTCTTGCAGTATTTTTTATGATAGGGATGCTTGATTTATATCTCATTTCTAGCTGATTTTTCAGATGTTGTTGGGTAAATTGGTGATCTTAACAACATCATAGGGCCCTCAAACTGATGGACAGTCAAAGCATATGATTATATTTATAGAGTAAATGTGGTGAGAAAGTGTTATGGATTTTAGGATCTCTATGGAAAGGAACATTACCCTATTTTAGTTCACCTATAATAATAGTTATTAGGCGATGATATAGATAGAACCTTACAAGGCTTTTTATGGTAGGGCATACCAATCACCCATGTGCTGGTTAGAGGCTAGAGAAGTAGCTTTACTAGGACCAAATCTCATGTAGGAGACTTATGAGAAGGTCCAGTTAATTTAAAAGTCGATGGCTACTACACATTCTGATCATAAATCTTACACAGATCGCTGTAGACGTGCTTTAGAGTTCAAGGTCAGGGGCCAGGTTTTCTTGTGTGTTTCACCGAGGTTGGGAGATATAAGAATCATTATATGGTGTAATAAGTCACTATGATATGTTATTATATTCTATATCTTACAAAGAGTTGGTTCAATACCCTATCGGTTTCAATTTCCTAAAAGGTATTGATCCTTGCATGGCATCTTCCATGCATCTCAATTGTTCCACTATAATTCGGATCCATCTCGCATTTTTCAGCCTGAGGTGGTTTCACTTTAGGATGATTGATCCCTTGAAGATCATCTTATTTTTATTGTTTATAAGAGCATAAAGATTTTTCAATGATATTTTGTACCTCTAGTATGGGTGATATGGCATCACAACAGTTTATAAGACAAGACTTGGGAGCGGGAGGCTGACGTACATGCTCAGTAGCCAGAGTATTTTTTCAGATGAATCTAGACCACCCTTGAGAGGGAAATTTAGGGAAGAATTGCTATAAGGGAGAATATTTTAAGATATTGGGCTTTCTTGAGGTAAGGATATTTAATTTTGAGGTTATGTTATTGTTAATACTAATTTTTTTCTTGGACTCAATGCCAGATCATGGGTCAGTTGGTTGTTCTTGGGAAAGAAGGGGATGGAAGGTGGTTGGATGACTGAAGGCCGATTACATGACGTGAAAGGGGGATACACGTCAGGTAATCCAATTTCATGATGTGTAATGTTCTATCATGGAACTTTCATAACATGTATTTTATTTCCCTATTAATGGAAAATAGGTCATTACATGTCATTTAATGCAATTACACATCGCGTAATTGCTAAACAATTTTTTCAAAAAAAAAAGAGGTTGTAGCCTCTAATTTATTAGGGACATTTTATTTTTCTCTCATTTTCATAGCCTAATTCAGTCTATTCTAGTTTTTAATTTATATATTCCATTTGATCATTGATTTTTCCATCATAAGTAACCTTGTAACCACATCATTAAGTACTTGATTCCGTTTTATCCATTATTGAATCTTTGTAACAACGGTTTTTCTATTTCATGTTAGGCTCATATTCCCTAATTTATCATTATTAATCCATTATACATATTTAACTTAATCTGAAGAGATTAAATACATGATATTGGATGAACACTCTACTACTGAGCTACGGTAGGTGGTATTTAATGTTTTTAATCTTTTGATGCTTAATTGAGATGTCATCCTTTTCACCACCCGCATTACTTTTTGACGAGGGCTCAGTTTCAGTTTTTTTATCTGAAATAGATGTATTAGGACCTATATGGATGCCCTTAGGTGCCTTTTTGGTTTATTTTTCACTTGTGACCCAAATCAAGGTCACCCATGGTGTTCATATTTTTGAAATGTATTTGTTATGACTTGTTAAACAACCTAGGTGTGTGTTCTTGTGCTTGCATGGTTAGAGGAAACCCGGTTACACTTGAGTGGAATGGAATGGATTTCATAAGAGATGTAATACATCCATGACTTATGATAGCTTGTCATTTTATGCTAATATTGATTAAATGGCTTAAGGGGAGTTGGATAAATTAGTGGGTATACTCACTGGTTTTTTTCAAATTTCATGAATGGGTTATTGTGAAAATGGTGATAAATGGGTGTGTATTCCCATGTGACATGTTAAATGGGAAATGGAATACATTAGTGGGTATAATCTTGTGATGTAATTGATGATGTGATTGGGTATACTCACATGGAATATAATGGTATAAATTGTATGAATGAATTAATGGTTTGATACATGCCAGGGAAGACTCTGCAAGGATTTGGAACACGGTAGTGGATTCCTTGGATGAGTATGCACCTTGGGTCTTAATTGTATGGGGTTCCTCAGAACTTACTAACCCTTTGATTTTCCTTTCATGAACTTTTATAGGACATGTCATCACACATGATACTAGGACTCCAACCAATGCTTATACCGAGTCTCCATCGAGATGCTCTTGGGAATCAATGAGGATGCCTTGGACTTCTAGATCATGGATCTTTCCCTTCATGGTCAACACTTCATTATACGATAAGGTCATGTGTTTTATTTTTTGAATTCCATATAATATAAGGCCACGTTTTTCTTTTGTGACTACTTGTTACGGCAAGGTTTTTTCTTTGTGATACACTTCTTTATATGGCTAGGTCGTGGGTTACATGAGATGGGTGATTGTACATCAATGTTGTATGACTTGTTTACTTGTTTATAGCTCCTTTGTTAGGAGCTATCTTCTATTGAAGGGATCCTTGAGAGGCTATTTTGTATTAATTGTTGCATAAGATATATTCCATGGGTGTTTGCACTTACGTTACTTCTTTACTTACACTTGTTAATAAGTTACATATTGTTATTATTATTGTATAGATATTTTGGGAGGAAAACTAGAGGGATGTTTATCTCACACCATGTTTGGGCCTCCATGGGGACTGAAACAGATTATATGGTCATAGCTGATGGTAGCGGTATGCACCCCAATATAGGTTTTTAATAACTTGTTTGGATCAGGAGAGCATGGGACCACGCTGAGGGTTGCGATGCTAGTGCTACTTTTTGTCTTTTTGTTCTTTTTAGACACTTGTATTGTATTGTATTTCCATGTAATGCTCTCGATAATTTTCATATACATTCATCATCTTTTTCATTGTATATGTGACATATTTTGATTTTATATGTCTTCTAGTCTAGCCTTACTTTTCAGTTGTCTCCATGTTTATTCGCTTCCCCCATTGAATTTGTTTCACATCCACTGTGATATACTCTAGTAATGAGAATATATTTTCCCCACTGAATCACTCAGGCCCTCACTACTATTTGGAAGCCTTTAGAATCTGGGGAGATTATCTTGAGGCCATATTACCAACTGGGCTCGGGGCACTATTGAGTGGCATCTGCGTCTGGAAAATTACAAAGGCGTATCAGAGGATTCATTCTGATTTGACTTGTTGTTTAGTGATGGTAGATTGGGATTGGAAGGATATAGAATTTGGTAATATGTTTCCACCTAGAGTACCTACCCCACATTCAATTAAATTCTAAATTTTGTCAAATTGGATTGTCATTTTCAATATTTTGACTACTAAAGTTGATTTGATTTCACCATTGGGTGATGTACATGATTTATGTTGTGACTATTTATATGATTTATGGTTCAAATTCTATTCCAACCTGATGAGATGAGGGACTTCAATCAAGTGCATCATATAGGCACATGTTAGAAATCACTTTCCATGCATTATGCCATGAAATTTACGATGAATTAATTATTTCATGTTGTTTTAATAGTTTTCCCTTCTATTGGGATATGCTTTGTGCATAGTATAGAAGAGTAACATCATCTTTTAGTTCATAAAGGGTATGGCCTATTATGGGTTGGGTTATGACGAACCAATGAAATGAAAATGATAAATTGAATCTGAAATGTGTGAATTGAATAGGAACCGTGTTCTGGGTTCTTGAGTTTTTATGGGCCCTCATGGATTCGATATTGATAAACCCTTAGTTGAATATATTGAATAATTGAAGCATAAAAAATTAATTAAAAGAAATAATGAATAGATACTTGACCTAGAACCGGATTTTAATTGCAAAAGAGGATGTTCTTATAGTAGTGTTGTTATTATTATTTATACAATCCCGGATTTAGGAGAAGGTTGTCGGTTATGACTTGGTTTTAGGAGGGTTTTGAAATGTCCTACACATTTTAGAAATAGAACTAGAGGTTGTTTCAGTCACTAGTGTAGAGGCATAGTTCTACAAGGGGTTCTTTCTCTATATGAAAACATTCAAGGGAAACCCCCCGCCTGCCTTGTCTACGGTTGATCTCACATGGGGTTTCTACTAGTGTCATCCTATTATGTTTTCAGGGGATGGTAGTCCATAGACTTTGGAACTATGGCTTGAGACCACATTTTATTTATTTCAGCATCTAGATATACCTCTTTAAAGGAGGTCAAGGTTGCTACTTACGTGCTGCGTGGAGCAGCAAAGCACTGGTGGGATCTTCTAAACTAGGATGATGGGATAAGTTGATTTTTAAACCCACATTTATGACTAGTTTTAACCTCAGACTCTATGGGTAGATCCGGATATTGATTTCATGCATCTGTAACATGGTGTGATGATGGTTATGGAGTAATCTACATGCTTTACAAAGTTGTAGTTTTTTGCAATGATGTACCTGTATAATGACTTCTCTAGAGTGAGACTATTTGTTGAGGGTTGTTGAAATTCTATCAAAACATAGTTCCATATATTTAGATTGACTTCTATCACTGATAATGTGAATCTTCCACTAATTATATAGCAGAACCATAGGGAATCTGGTAGTTCAGAGGAGGGAAGTGTTGTTTCCCAACCTAGTAGATCTACATCTTCTAGAAGGAAGTCCCATTTTGAGGATTCTCATGAGATGAGTTCCAGTTAGGAAGTGAGTACTAGTATCTTGGTGTTATGTCATTGGTGTGGTTGGAAAATCCATATGAAGAATCAATGTGACAACGACCCAATGGAGTGTGGAGCTTGCGGAAATATGGGGTACATGCAGGGGTTTTGCAGGACATTCCCTCCAACAGTGAGTGGTAGGGGTCAGCTCTGACTCCAGGTTCAAGAGCAGGTTTGTCAGCCCTACGTCAGCCATAGAGTTTTGAGATGTACTGGCTGGTATGGATGAGGAATTGGTATTCCTGGTAGAGAATTCTAGACAACAGTTACTCAAAGGAATCATTGTTGGCCTACTCCTGGCAGTGAGGTTGTGTCACAGGGCTCTAGTGAAGGCCAATTGTATTTTGTTTAGCCTACCCCTGAGGATTTGGGTGTCAGACTGTCTATAGTGAGAGGTATGATCTTAGTATCTTGTACTATTACATATAGCCTTTTGAATATAGGTGCATCTCATAGATTTATAAATGCAACATTGTTTAAAAGCCTTTGGCTTTTTTTCTTTCTAGGGTGTTCTAATGATAGACACACCATTGTGAATTAGAACAGATTATGTGAACCAGTTTAGGGAGTTCCTCCATGTTATTGGTGGGTGTCACTTCATTAGGGATCTTTATTTCTTTTATATGATAGGGTTTGATGTCATTGTAGAGATGGATTGGCTATTATCTTATTGAGATTAAGTTGACTGCTATCACGGGAGGGTTATATTACATCATGAGAGGGTGTATAGTTTACTCACAACGGTGAATGTGATGTTTAGGAGAGTCAAGATGGACCTAAGAATCATGGGATGGACAAGATGATATCTGAGATCACTAGTTTGACTTTTGGATGACTGGGAAGTGATTCAGGTAAACATTCCTCCAGTGGTGGATCATTTTAGGGATGTGTTCCTGAATGTATTATCTCATTTACCTTCTAAGAGAGAGGAGGATTTCTCAATAAAATTAGTGCCACGATATGCACCACTATATATTACTCCTTATAGGATGGATATGATGGTGTTGCAGGAGCACAAGCGATATCAAGAGTATTTGAAAGAGAATGGGTTTATTTTACCCATTACTTATTCATGGGGTTTTCCAGTCTATTTTGAAAAAAAGGAAGATGGTACCATTAGTCTATATGTGGATTATCATAAATTAAACCAGTTGGTGGTTAAAAACTGATATCCCTTACTGTAGAGAGATGATCAGTTTGATCGTATTAGAGGAGATCATGTGTTTTTGATGATTGACCTGAATTCAGGATATCATCATGTTCGTGTTTGACATTAAAACATACCTCATACAGTCGTTCGTAGAAGGTGTGGTCTATAAAAGTACATGTTTATCCCATTCCATCTCACAAACTCCCCAATAGGTTCCATGGAATTGATGAACTGATTATTCCATTATTACCTCGATTATTTTATTGTGGTTTTCGTGGATGATATCCTAGTTTATTCTCAAAATCAATACAACCCTTCCATCCATCTTGAGATTTTTTTAATACACTAAGAGTGATTCAGTAATACTCTAAGCTCACAAAGATCCACTTTTGGATGGATCAGATTCATTTCTTGGGTCAGATCATTTTGGATGTAGGAGTATCAGTGGACCGAGAGAAGGTGAGAGTTGTAGTTTTTGGGGAACATCCCATGAACTTTTTTGATATACGGAGTTTCTTGAGGATAGTTGGTTACTATAGGTCATTAATATAGGAATTATCACACTTAGCGGCATTGTTGACTCGATTGAATAAGAAGGGTGTGAAGTTTGTATGATCAAATTCTATTGAGATGTCCTTTTAGGAGCTAAAAGTAATGTTAACAACAATAGAAGTCCTGATACTACCAGAGCAAGAAAAAAAATCCACACAGTGTATTGTGACACATCAGGTATTGGACTGGGGGAAGTGCTGATGTAAGGAGAAAGAGTTGTGGTGTACAGGTCTCGGTATCTGAGGAAACATGATAGGAATTACCCAATACTTGTACTTGAGTTTGCTTCAGTCATTCATTCATTACACTATTGGAGACATTATTTAATAGGAGAACAATTTTTTATGCACAGACCAAAAAGGAATCAGGTATATTTTTAGATATTGTGATCTGAATCTAAGGTGGTGAAGGTGGGTGGAATACCTTCATTATTTTGACATGATGATTACCTATACACCTTGTAATGGATATTTAGAGGTCGATAAATTGAGTAGGAGGACTCGGATATATGATTTGAAGCAGGCCAATAGATAATAAAATCTTATGTTGTTGTTCTATGAGATGCATGTGGAGGAGTATAACTGACAGGGATAGACTTATCTATCATCCTTATCTGTGATATGTACCCTACTGGGTTGATTTTGGATGAGGAATATAACTAATTCTGAGGACTTCATTCTATGGGAGAGTGTGTAATGTGAGGATCCTCCTCTTTTATGGTTAGTAGGCAAGGACAAGATCCTTTATGTATATGGAAACATTTTGGTCCCAGTGGATATACATGAGGAGTTGATGTAAGAGTTTTATGCTTCATCTTGGGAATTGCACCCTGGAGTCACCAAGATGTATCGTGACTTGGGACGTCATTATTGGTATCCAGGCATGAATCATTTGGTAACTTGTTTTGTTACAAGGTGTTCCACTTGTCATCAGGTGAGTGTATTAAACCAATGAACAGATGGTATTTTATATTATTTACCTATTCTATAGTGAAAAATTGATGATTTTTTAATGGATTTCATAATCAGTTTACCGAGTTCACCTCAAGGAACCGATGTTATGTTGGTCGTTGTTGATTGACTCACAAAGTTTTCCCATTTCTTTCTAATCAAGGAGACATCTGGGGTCGATGATCTTGGAAAGTTGTATATCAATGAGATAGTATGACATCATTGGGTTTCATGCACAATCTTTTATTATAGGAATGCCCGCTTTACATCTCATTTCTAGTAGAGTTTTTAGAGGGCGTTGGGTAAATAGATGCTCCTAAGAACAACATACCACTCTTAGACTGATGTCCTATCAAAGCAAGCATTTCAAGTTCTAGAGGAAATTCTGCGAGCATGCGTCATGGTTTTTGGGAGCTCTATTGATAGGCACATTCACTTAGTTGAGTTTTCCTATAATAATAGTTATTAGGTAATGATACACATGGAACCTTATCAGGCTCGATATGGTGAGCCATTATGATCACCCCTATGCTAGTTAGAGGTACGATAGGTAGCTTTACTAGGACCACATATCATGCAGGAGACTTTTGAGAAGTTCTAGCTAATTAAGAAGTGGATGGATACTACAAAGTCTTACCATAAATATTACACTGATCACTAAAGAAGATCTCCAGAGTTTGAGGTCAGGGATCGATATTTCTTGTGTGTTTCACTAATGTTGGGACATATATAAATTGGGAGATAAGGTAATATTTCATCATGATATGTCAGTCCATTCGATATCATGAATAGATTCGGGTTGGTATACTATTGGTTTAAGTTACCTAAAAGCTATCGAGCCATGCATGACGTCTTCCATGTATCTCATGTGTGCCGCTATAATTCAGACCCGTATCACATTTTTCATCCCGAGGAGGCTGAGATTCATGTCGATTCATCCCTTGAGGAGAATCTGATTTGTATTGTTGATATAAGCATAATGGTTCTCCAAGGATGGTCAGTTCCGCTAGTATGGGTTACATGGAAGCACCATAGTTTATAGGATGAGACTTTGGAGTGGGAGGCCGACGTATGTGCTCAGTGGCTGGAGATGTTTCATACAAATTTTGACAACCCATGAGGGGGAAATTCGGAGAAGAAGTGTTATAAGGGTGATGATTTTATGATCTAATCTTTTCTTGAGGTATAGATATTTTATTTTGAGATTAAATTCCTATTAATACTTCTTTTTGTTTTATATTGAATGTCGTTTCATGGGTTAGTTGGTTTTTCTTGGGAAAAAAGAGGCTGGAAGGAGGTTGGATGACTGCAGGCTGATTACATGATGTGAAAGGGGGATACACATCATGTAAGACCATTTCACAATGTGTAATTATCTGACTAGTACCATTTACAACGTGTATGTGATTTTCCTCACTATGGTAAAATTGGGCATTACACGTCGTGTAATGAAATTACACAACATGCAATTTCTGATTTTTTTTTTAAAAAAACGAGGTAGTAGACTCTTATTTGTTTTGGAATGAATATTTTTACCTCCTTTTGAAATCCTAAATCCATATATTATAGTTTTTCATATATAGCTTCTGTATGATCTCTGATTTTTCCATTTCCAGTCACATTGGAACAACATCAGTAAGTACTCAATTCCTTTTTATCCATTATTGATTCTTCGTAAGGACAACTATGATATTTATATTTAGGATCATATGCCTTAATTTCTCATTCTTATTAAATTTTACATATGTCTTGTAATTCCCTGACCCCAGTTACCTAGAATTGATGCATTATTACATAACATTGGCATGATGCAAGGAATCATGCCCCAAAAGACCGATAAGTTTAGTAGCCTTGGAAGTACTAGATACATACATAAATTGTACATTACATCATGAAATAAAAAAACAACATTTTTTCCCCTTTTAAAAATCTTATATTCCATATCCTATTCATTCAGGTTAATCATAATATACTTCTCTTCATCCTGGGAAAAATAAATCATAGGAAAGGGGTGAACTCAGATGTTCAGTAAGGATAACAATATAGCAGAAACATTCATCAATAAGCATAAACATTTAAGGAAATGTATAAAACTAAAACAAAAGCCTTTTAAAATTAAAATTCATAATTATATTTAAAATATAAATCAAAATAATTTCATTTACTTATTATCAGGGATATTATACTAATCGAATAATCACATGTAATATCAATAGCCAATTTTATAATGATGGAATTTATAATTCCAGACTTCATAACCACATAGTTGAGGCCTTGTTTCAAGACTAAAAATAAGATTTTGTCAAGGCCTTATGCCAAGACACTAGTTTATCTCATGATACCTACCGATGCATAGAGAATCTATAGCGATCTCCACCCATCACTTACTAATTTTAATGCATTCCTCATATGAAAAGGTTAGAACATAACATAAACATTCGTATTAAAACTAGCACACAAAATGTCAATATTTTAACCATAAACAATGAATGGTATAAAAATAAAACCTCCATAGTCAAACATATGACAAAAAATTAAATAAAATATGGAATATTTGATTCATAATATATCAACTTCGATCAAGAATAATATCCCATAAAGGATGTTGACATAGTTGAAAATGATCAGTAAAAATCTTTGAGAGAAATATCCCTTTTCGTGAAATCATTTAAATGTCACATAATTTATAAAGGAAGTCATTTAAAAGATAGTTTTGAATTAAAGAGTCTCATATCACTTTCAAACTTTTAAAAGTAATTTCAATTTTAAAACATTAATTTCCATATAATTAAATCCTTAAAACCATTTTGAAAACATGGACATTAATGAGAAAGGTTTAGAAGAATAAATCTTTAAGACATTTAAAAGGATATTTTAGTTAGAGTTCCTAAAAATGAGAGATGCTTGAATACTAATAATGGAAGAAATAAAAACATTATAATATCATGAGAATAATGGGATTCAAGATATACTATGTCAAAGTACAGTATATACACCAAATAAAAGTGAATTGGTTCATAACAATAAAGAAGTCTCAATGGAATGTAAGTTAATATAAATTCCTTTATAAAGACCATATACATTTGTTAAGGATAAATCAATGACATAATTATGTGTGAAAAATATAAATACACTCAATATGACTGGATATTCAATGAAAATCAATAAGATTACATTCCCACATATTCATGTAAAAACAACACCAATGACTTGGATGTTAATCTCAATGAATAAAAATTGAGTTAAAATTACACTTATCAGGTTTATATATATTTCTTGAGAATTTATCAATGGAGGGATTTTGTGTATCAAAAGTATATCCACACAATGGGGAGTGGAAATTACAACATAAGTAAATAAATAGTGATTTCACTCATAATCTTGGATTGTAGTAATCAATGATGTTTGCGTATAACCGAAGGAGTGGAAATTGAAATTTGAAATTCCCTTATCGATTTGGTAATATAAGAAACATACACCCAATGGAAGAAGGTTCATCCAATGATTATGTAAATACCCATAAATTAATATATATTACACAAAAAATATAATCATGGGTAGTGCATACACCACACAAACGTAATAGTGGAAAATATAGCATGAATCTCACGGGAATAAAAGTGAGATAAAAAACCCTTGCCTTGTACATTTCCTTGGTCGAGGGTCCGTTAACCTCCTGTATAATAGTTAAATAATTGTTTTAAAATTATACAAGAACTATATATATAAATATTATATCATATATGTTATTCTAATATGGAATTGTTAATAACATATTAGTAGTATCATTGTTTTGGGTGTTAACTGATTCATTTTCCTTTATATGCTTGGTTACGTAAGCCATGTTTGTTAAGATTAGGATATATTTTATTCATATACAAAATGATATGACTTTCATAAAAATTATTTTTAATCATAAAATGAAAATTGTTCTTGAATTATTATGATGGGGAATGAATCTGATCGCGTTCTTGGAGACAGTAATCTGTATGTACGCACGAGCGACAATATCATTATATTGATGGTGAAATCGTATGAAATTGGATGGTATATAATATATATATATATAAAGAATAATTAAAATGTTATATTTATTATTTACATATGTTATACTCATTATTATTCCCATCCAAATAATGAAGTGTTTGAATAACAAACTACACCACGACATGGAGATGATAAGTCGTACGTACGCATGTATGGTGACTTTGTCATTCATATGATGGATAGAATAATAAATATGGTTTTAAAATTTTTATAATAACATCACAGTATATAGAAAATACTGTATTTATTGTTTTATAATGTAAAAAACAAAGAAAGAGGAAGTGGAAGAAGAAAATAACATGAAAGATGTGATGAAATATTTACCTCTTCTTCGGGTTCTTCCTTTTGATTTGATCAAAAGGGCCCCTTAGGTTGGATTTTTGACCAAAGTAAGGCCTATATGATAAATGGAGTAAAGTTGGAAGGATATTTGGGCATGGGTTGAACCAGCCAAATGGATCTGGAGGTGTGAAATTAATATATGGGGAAGTAGCCTTTTATAAGATAGGTGAGGGTCACCTTAGGAAAAGCTTGAAATAATATTTTATAATAAAATAATTTTCGTTTTATAATAGCAAAAAAAATGACTTATTTAGAGTATAATGTAGGGATTGATAGAAAAAATATCAACAAATACGTTTTAGATAGGTTTAGGTCAACATATTGACTTTATATCTTAGATTTAACTCTTAGTTAAATAGTTTGACATTTACCTTGTCTCTTTGTATTTTTATATTATATGGTTAATAAACTTACTATAACAAGCCACGTGAACCCCAAGTGGTTAATTATTAATATATATAACCTTATCTATGTCATTTGGCCGAAACATAGATTTTTAGTAATATTATATCAATTAATAATAAAATATTTTTTTTAAAACTCAATTATGTCAATTATGACACTATTTAGTATTTTGGTTTTTGTGAAATCATAACAGCATAATTACTTATAAAAAATATTTAATCAATCCTAAAATTTCATATTAACATATAAAATTAGTGGAATTCATAAAAAGTTTCAAATTACATTTATTTGGATATTTATAATATCAATTATTTTAATCATTCATTAATAAGGCAATTATTGCATCATCATTGTGTCATAAATAAATTTCATTATTAAATGTCTAGAAAATATAAATAAAATACCATTATGTAGGAAATATTTTTATCTTTCTATTTAATATTTATAGTCGAATTTATCTTATGTATAAGCCTATATTAAAAATGGTTTAGTTATTAAACATTGAATTTAACACTTTTAACTATTCTTTAAATAAAATAATAATAAGTGTCCTAATTTAATCCAAGTGGACCAAAAGGATAATATTTTATTCCTAATATTTTTTTTGATTTAATTAAAATTATCCATTAGAATTAGGACATTTATTAGGTAAATTATAATATCATTTTTACCCTTAATTACCTTATTTACTTTTAATCGTGGTAAATAAAAGTTAAAAGTTACTATTCACTAAAAATTATATTCGTCATATTGAACCACATTTTACTTACTAATTTCAAATTTGTCTCTAATATTTTTTAAATTTAACTCACATAAGCGGTAAAATTTTGTATAATGCAAATTTGCAAATGTTCCTAGAAGGTGGGAAAAAGAAGGTAAAAAGTTCAATAAAATTTTATACATCTAATTTTATTAATATAATGAATCCAATGAATTATATTGAACTTATATATGTATTACATATATTTTTACTTAAAATAAATTCAAATAAAATAAATAATTATTAAAATAAAAAGTCGGTTTTAAACTATAACGTAGTGTTTTTCACTATTCATCGAAAATTGAATGTTTTTTGAAAAATTCCAAAAAATTACCCTAACCTAATTTTGATATTCTGAATTCAAAAATGAATTAAATTCTTCCAAATTAAAAACATATTAGTTTCATTAATTAATTTAAAATTAATTCCCATTGTCAAAATTGAAAAGCGAGTTTTTAAAAACTAAAAACTACCAAAAGATTGACATGTGTTTATGTCAAATTTAAATGTGAAATTACATTTAATGACCTAAATTTCATTAAATTATATAAATATAATCTAAGAATACTTCCAAACCATTCAAATTCATAATTTAACACTATAAATTATTTCGATTAAAAAATTTGTTTTGAATTAAAATTTAGTATTTTTGGTATTCATCAAAATATGAATGTTATCACAAAAGTACCAAAATTTTATCCAAAATAAAATTTTATGTAATGATTCTAAAAACTAATTTAATTTCATTAAATTTAATGCATTAAAGTGTCAAGTATTAGTTTTAAAAAGGGGTTTCCATTAAAAGGTGGTCAAATTGCATTTTTCGAAATATACTTCTTTTATCTGAAGAAAATGAATTTGTTCTTATATTATGTCCAGGAAACAAATAATTTGGATTCTAAAATTATATGGAGTATATAAAATTCCAAATTCAATTAATACTATTCATAACTGCCTTTTGAACGGCTAGTTTGGTAAGTCGTGGTGCGCTTGAACTCGGTGTTGTTTATAGCGCAAGCTATTGAATTACTTTAATGAAAGTAACATACTATGAAATATTGGGGTGTTAAATTTTTTCTAATATGAGGAGAATCAATACTTGATAATGTACGATCAATCTACTATTGAGTTACGGTATGTGGTCAAGACTTTTCTTTTGGCTTTTGATCCTTTATTGAGAAATCATCTGTTTCACCGATCGTCGGACTTTTCAACGTGGGCTCATTTTTTATTTTTTCTGAAATATATATAGTAGGACCGATGAATGCCCTTTGGTTCCATTTTTGTACATTTGAAGGTGTGACCCAAATCAAAGTCACCTAAGGGGTTCACATTTTGGAAATTTTTTAGTTATGCCTTGTCAAAAAACCTAGGTGTGTGTTCTTCTGATTGCATGGTTAGAGGAAGCATGGTCATACTTTAGTGGAATGGAATGTATTTATTAGGAGATGTAATACCTCTATGACTTATGTTACCATTTCATTCTATGAAAATATTGATTAAATGGCTTAAGTAGAGTTGGTAAAATGAGTGGGTATTCTTTTTGGTTGTTTTCAAATTTCTTGAATGGTTTATTTTGAAGATGGTGATGAATGGGTGGGTTTACCCATGTGACATGTTAAATTTGAAATTAAATACATGATTGGGTGTACTCATGTGATTTAATTTCTAGTTTGAGTGGGTATACTAACATGAAATTTCAAGGTTTAAATTTCATGAATGAATGAATGGTTTGATACATGCCATCGATGGCTCTCCATGGAGTTGGAACATGTTAGTGGATTCCTTGGTTGAGTATTCCCCATGGGTCTTGATTTTTTTGGGTGACTTGCGCCTTTCTACCCCTTGGATATCAATTTTTGGACTCACATACGACATGTCGACACACATGCTACAAGGAATCCAACCAATTCATATACCATTTTAATATTGAGATACTCAAGGGACTCGATGAGGATGTCTTGGCCTTATTCATCTTGGATTTGTCCCTTCATGGTCTACACTTCATTATACAACAAAGATGTTGGTTTATTTTGTGACTTATGTATATGGTATGTACATGGAGTTTTTTGTGACTTCTTTTTATGGAATGGATGTGGCTTTGTGATACACTTATTTATATGGCTATGTAATGGGTTACATGAGAAGTGTGATTGAACAGAAAGGTCGTGTGACTTGTTAACATGTTTATAGCTTCATTTTTAGGATATAACTATTGTTAAAGGGAGCCTTTAGAGGTTTTTTAGAATTACATGTTATAGTAAACATATTCCATGGGTCTTCACACTTACGTTACTTCTTTACTTACACTTCTTAGCATTTTCAGGTTGGTATTATAACAGTATAATCTTTTGGGTGGAAACCTATAGGGATGATTATCTCACACCATGTTTGGGACTCCTTGTGGACCGAAGAAGCTTATATGGGTTTAGGTGATGGTAGAGGTAAGAACCCTAATATGAGTTGTTGATAGCTTCTTTGGAGCATGATAGCATGGGACCAAACTGAGGCTTGTGATGCTACATCTCTTTTTTGTATTTTTGTTCTTTTTAGACACGTGTATTGTATTTTATTTCCATGTACTTCTCTGGAAGATTTTTATATACATTTATCATATGTGTCATTGTATATGTGACATCTATGGATTTTATATGTATTCATGTCTGTCCATACTTTTCAGTTGTCTTCTAGTTTATTCACTTCTACTATTGAATGTGTTTGACTTCCACTTTGATATACTCTAGTATTGAGGGCATAGTCTCCTCACTGACTCATGCAAGAACACATTGCTAGTCAGAAACCTTTGGAATTTGGGGAGATGCACTTGAGTTCATGTGACCAACCGGGCTTGGGGAACTGTTGAGTGGAATCTGTGTCTGGGATGTTACAATAGAAACCTTATATGATAAAAATATTGTGTATTTGATGTCATGACCACCTTTCCCATAAGTTTTATAAATAATGAAACTAGAAAGGTTTGATGAAACTAAGGAATTACATTAATGAATACATTTTTATAGATCCATTTATGGATTAATTAAATCATTTTTATCATATAAAACTCATTTCGGACAAATGTATTCCATATTTATATAATAGATTAGTGGAAGAATCACTTTTTTTCAAGTAAACTTTGTTGATAACATATGAAAAATAGTTATTTACTATTACAATTAGTTAATTCTAGAATGAATATAACTATATATATAATGACTTAAAAAAACCCAGGTTATAGGAAAAAATTTATACTAAGGTAGTTCTAAGGGTTTATTAGAGAAATTCAAAGAGCATATATTGAAACATTATTTGTAAATGCAAGTTCGAACAATTCAAGAGATATTAGTTACCAACATCCCATGGATTAAATATCTCCATTAAGACATGTATGATACATATGAGGATACTAAAACGGTGAGTATAATTCCTTATACATCTGTGATAGATATATCACACATTCCATTATATGAACTAGAAATTTCTAACACGTAATTTATGGGAGAAACATATTAGTTAAATATTGTTGATCTACCCAGGTAGCAGTAAAAATTATACAACTTTACTTGTGAAAGTACACAGGATATGTACCTTGTACTTGGAAAGGAAAGGAAAATAATTTTATAAGGAAAAAACTATTCTTCATCTGGTTTAATTGGATATAATATTATTGTTTGGATATGAAAATGAGAAAGATAATTTCACTTAATATATTTTTTAATATATCTACAAATAATATGTGTGTTTTAGATTTTGATGTTGCTAAAGAAGTTTATAATACATAATGATTTATTCCAGTTCATAGAATTTCACTTACTATGTAAGGTATTATCATAATATAAATTATGATAGCCTTATTATAACGGTATTATCAAATATGACAGTTTTATAAAGATGCTAAAAAGGAATATACATAGGGATATAAATTCTTCATAAGTCATAATCAATGTGGTGAAGTCCCAAATAATAAAGTATCCACACAACTGAAACATAGGATGCTCTATGACTAAAGGAATAACTATGTAGATTTAAGATCTTATCATGTGAGAGCTAGCAGGTTGATAGTTAGAAAGTTGGATCTACTGTAAGTGAGAGTGTTGTGAAAGTTGGATCCCTAGACACAACATGAAATGTACATTTATATTACCATATATTGTATATGGTGATTTGTGTATGATTTATTCTTACCATAATTGTGTTTATATTTCAGAATCCATTATTTACAAGGTAAAGTAATTAGATTGTTTTTCATGTCAAAAGGTTATACCACTTCCCAATTATAATGATAACCTTAAGATTCTATGAAGGTGATCTAAAACATACGTCTTACGACCTAGATACATCATACTAACTAGACAAAATTGATGTTTGACTATCAAGTGTTAGGGGATCATAAGTACTGAGACTTATTCTCATGAAATTCACATTTAATTATCTTGAGTATATAAGATCATAAGGACTGAACTTCCAATAGGAACACAACATGTTACCACTGTCATTGGCTATTCTTATTTACAAGAATGTGTATTAGTCTTTTTACTTGAGATCATTATAAATGTATACCATTTGATAGTGTATATTAATTCAAGAATAAACCCATGTAATTCATTCCATATAAAGGTAGATTTAATTGGTGAAAGATTAGTGGTATGACATTGGAAGAATGGTCAAAATAATATTTGTTTCTTTTAAAAGGAAGAGATATATTGGGCCTAATTGACTAGGATGGTGGTATATTTATTAAATCCAAGGTCATGGTGACTTGGATTGTGATACCTTTATATCCTTCCCCTTTAACATACCCATCCATATATATCAACCCCACACACATATTTAGGGATAATGACAGATCCCTACTCATGAGTTTTTTTTCTTTCTCCACCAAGTCGTCACAAGGTGATTAATCCAATGTGCCATTAAATATTTAACACCTACAACCAATTATATTTCCACAAGACCCTAAATAATGCAATATGATCACATAAAAACATGTATGAAAAACATTTTTTTTACCATTTCATACCACATAAAACATTTATTCTCTTAAAAAAATATTTCATCAAACATGTTATTGGAATAAAAATAATTATTTTAAAACTGATTTTTAAAATTATAAAAAAATGGGTTTTCCAAATCCGTCAAAAACCCATATTTAAAAATAAAAAATAATATGGTATTCTCTATCAAGAATAAATTAATTTTTTATTTTTAAATCAATGAAAATAATAAATAGATTTAATTCTTAAAATTATAAAATAAGTGAAGATTAGAGATAATCCACCTACCTCTCAACAGATGACAAAAATGAAGAACGACGATAAGAACTTCTAGATTTGGGATCACAACACCTTCTCTTCAATATATCCTATAATATCTCACCAATATTAAAATCATATAAAATTTATCATTATATAAAATATTAGATATAATGATCCAATAGAGAGGGTAAGACTGGATCTAGAGAGAATAAGGAAGTATGGGGAGTTACCATTACTTTCGGATCTCCAACACACTTTGATTGATCAAAAGATCCCTCCATGTCAAAGGGTATCAATAGGGGAGCCTATGAGAGTAGATAAGAGTTAAGGTCTAGAAAAATAAGAGAATAATTTGGGTTTTAGTTTCTCAATATGAATTAAAACATAACTTTCAGAGAATTAAATTCACACCACCCGCAAAATGTTTTTTTAATGAATTTGAGGAGAAGCGGCCCCCACCAAGTTTTTCTTTTCTCTACATGAATTGTATGAACTACACCCGATAGTAAAGAATTTTTATTGTTTTTCATTTTAAAATAATTTAAAATTCTATCTCATTAGGCTTTTGAAAAAAATTAAAGGTAATTAAAAAAATTTTGTGTAACTGGCCTGGCTTGAAAATACTTATTCAGGCCACCAAAATTCTCGCCGATGATTGGGGACCATAGGAGTATTACACTACTAAAATACCCATGGAAAAATTAATTTTTTTCTTAAATTTTAGACCCATATAAAATTTTTTAATCTGACTTTTGATCTTTGGATGGTCATATCTCAACCATCTCATATCGAATGGGATTATTGCCTTCATTTATCAGACGATAAGGATTCTATCTTCAGATTTAATGAAAATTTAATTCTAATAGGCCTAAAAAATATGTGGTCTCTCTGATAAAAAATTTTGGTTACGAATGCATAGTGGAACCTTGAAAAATTAGGAATTTAAAATTTTGATGTTACGAATAACATCATGATAATGTCGATAATGTAATTGATGCCCACTCACATCCCAAGGATCTCGAATTATTTATGTTAAGCATAAAAATTAAATCAAGACTACACCTCTCCCTGTTTCTATTGGAATTGTGTGTACAGTCATCATTAGATATATTCCCTAAACGGAACCAAATTCATATCCATATATATCATCCACAAGTTTTCTATAATCTTTCATAATTATAAATCATTGATATATGGGGGCGAACATAGAGAATAGATGGTGCTTTCAACATCGATGTGATATCGGGATCGTCATTTCATCAATACGGATGGGAGAACTTGAATCAGGATGCCCTAAACCTCTAAATTTCTCTCTAAAACATGGTAGGGGGATATAAATGATCTTTAATTAGTGTTATTAATAGTTTTTAGGTAATTGTAACTTTAAATTCCTTGGATTAGGTGTTTAGATTTACAAAAATATCACTTTATCCATTTCATAAATAAAACCATTTTTCACATATTATTTAGGTAAAATTTCATAAACATCAGAAACATTTTATCACATACTTCTAACATCTAAAATGTGTTATTTGATAAAACATAATTCATTAACTCAACTCATTTCTCCTACATAAATATTTAATAAACATCATATATTAAATATTTATTTTTCATTTGAAATATATTTTTCTTAATATTCACTAAATAGCTCATTAATATAATAAGTAAATAAATTTAATATATATTGTTCAAAACTTGAATAATATTCATTATATTTAATTTTCTACGTTATTTTAAACTTGAACATTACCTGGAGCCCACCGCAGGGAAATTGATGTCCTAAAACTCCAATTCAATCGAATTTTACACACTTATGAATATGATTAGTGTATGAACCTCTAGGTCCTTATATCAATTGAATTGAGTGGTACTCACATATAGGGATCATATTATAACAACTCATCAAGGTCACAAAGGAGATAAGGTATTTTCAATGAAACAACAACCACATATGTACACACACCATGTAATATAATCTCTTTTTATCCTGATATCTTACAAAGTAGGATGCACACTTTGTGTCATCATCCATGATCAATTTATTTATAAAATAACTTACTGGAAATATTTACCTTCAATAACAATGTCTGTGGAATTAATAATGGTACTACCATCCTAGTTAATTGGGCAAGAGATATCACTAACATTCAAAGGTGAAAAAATTCTATCTTGACCATTTAACAAATGGAATACCACTAATAAAACACCAATTTCAAGATACCTTTCTATAAAATAAATTACATGGATTTTATCCTAAATAAATGTACATGATAAAATATTATAAATTGATAATTATCTGATGTTAGAAGACAAATAATCATTCTTGTAGATTGGATCAACTAGTAACATCTGAAAAATTTCATGAACATATTTGCGAGTCATTCCTCGTGATCTACAATACTCGAGATCACCATGTTTGAAATTCATAAGAATAATTCATAATGCATATGATTACTAGTTACCTAATAGTCACACATCATCTATTTCTAGTTAGTATGATGTTTCTAGACCATTGGAAATATTTTTAAGATTATGTTCATATAGTCTCAAGGTTTTCACTATTGTTAGTAACTACTATAACATGTTTATAGAAAATATAAATAAATTACCATGTAAATATTGGATGATGAAATATCAAAACTATTATGGTATGAACACATAATTCCCAACTCACTATATTTATGATATGGTAATTGAAAAAGTACTGTTCATGTTGGGTCTAGGGAACCCACTTTCTTAATAGATCAAACTAACCATGTTTTATCACAACTGGTTTACTAAAAAAGTGGTGGTGAGGGAGAAGAGGTAGATATCCATACACACTCTCCAGCCAATATTTTTATGGGAAAGCATGGAACTTAAAAATTTGGAGTTAGTATAAAATACTTGACTTGGGTGGGGTGTTTTAAAATTTTGAAGGAAACAATAATATATATACACACACATACTCACACACAATCCATCATAAAGGATTCACATCAAAACATCATCATATATAGTATTGTAACATTAACACATACTTCAAACTTCTCCTTCAACCACTGAATGAAACTAAATAGAAAAATTACCACACACAATCCATAATTCACTTTTTTACATTCTCTAACTCCACTATTTTCTTGAAAATCACATTACAAACCACATTTTATTTATTATTCAATTTTAATACCATATTTAATGAAAACCCACTCTATAAATCCCCCATATGTGATTCTATTAAGGTATATTCCATTAGTTAACTATTTAAAAAAAATTCAATTACCGAACATTACTTTTCATCCCATGTTATTCAATTACATACCATATCTCCTAATAAAATTTTTATTTTTATTCAAGAATTATTCCACACTATTATTCAACTAAAACACCTTTTAATCATTTATCATATCTATAACTGAATATAAATAATCAAAAAGCATAATTCCTGAATCTATTTTACATAGGCCAACAACAATATCATTCGATTCTTAATTATTTAAGCAATTGTTTTAATTACCAGATTTATTTTTATAATTTAATTATTTGAAGTTGTTCTTTCTTAAAACACAAAAATATTTCATGTGAATATTTTTCAACATTTAATAACATATAAAATTAGTAATTAAATCAAAATTAGTTCACAACTATAGAGAGTGACTCATGTTAATGACTAAACATGAATTAGTTTTATTCAAATTAAGAAGGCTTACCAATCCCAAAAATATTAAATTTCATCAATAACATTATCTTCATAATTTTTATCAATCACTTACTACCATATTTATCTTATTTAATCATTCAATTTATTTTAGAAAAATAACAGTAGTGACCAAATAAGAAATGAAAACGAAAATATAAAAAAATCACACACTCAAAACTTCCACTTTTTTTTCTTCATTATTTGGATTTATTTTATCTTCCTTATGTTGGTTAATGCTCATTACTTGGTAAAAATAATTAAAAACTGACAATTTAAACCAAAATAAGATATAATTTTGTGATTTCCCTCCCTATTGAAATAACATCACAATTCACTACATTATAAATAGAGAAGGGATAAAAAGATTAATCAGACTAGAATGCGAAGAAATATCGTGAACTGATATCAGAAGGCTAGTGGACCTTGAATAGATATTTTTTGATTGTAAACAATTGAATGGAAGATCATTAAGAATCAAATATGGGAAAGTAATATGTTTTTTATATTAATAAGGGAATACAATATCTCTTGGGGATATTTCTATATTCTTCTCCAAACTCCCTATTTAAATCAAATTAATACACATTAAATATTAATTAGCCTCCCAAAAACCATTTCAAACTCTTATTAATTAATAATAGAAATTTTTAATTCCAAAATTTCATAAAATATTCAATTACATGATTTTTTTATTTATTATTTTTCTTTTATTTTCACTTAAATATGTAGTAGAATAGAGTGTGTAAGACAATAACTACAAAATAGATTAGAATTGATACCCCAATGTGAGAATGGATCCCTACATAAGGGTGAATTATAATTAACCTTATGTAGCTTTATGTTTTTGAACCCCTATGAAGGAATTTATCTACATAAAAGTGGGATAGAAAAAATCACACATTACACTAGAAATTGTTTTTATACTGTTAGGCGTCCAATGATAAAGTGTCCTTACCATTACAATAGATGAAAGTCACCATTATGAAATATATAAAGGACCGTCATAAAAATATAACTAAAGAGACTAGATTTTTATGTGAGTGAATAAGTTTCCCATACACGGTCTGAACATAACTCAACTTACCTTCATACAAGAATCGAAGACTATATATGACCACCACCATGACCTCCACCATGGTGTTGGGAGAAATCACTCACCGTTTTGATCCAACACACTGAATACCATGGAATAGAGGCACCCCACTCCCTATTTCCCAGAACCTTGGACATTTACTATTTCCTATTTATATATGTGGGTTCTTGAGGGAAAAAGACATCTAAAATGGCCTCTTGGCCCATTTCACTCTTATGGTGCACCCAAAACTACACAAAAAAACTACAAAATTCTCACCCCTTTAAAAATCCTAGCCAAAATAGTATTTCCCCATGCTCATAGTTCCATGGAACTCAAAATGGGAAAAAATACTAATTTTTTAGTATGGTGGTATTTAAGATGACCAAACTCTTCTCAAGCCTCTCAAACACCTTCCAATTATTGAAAATAGAAATAAATGGTTTATAAGGGTTTTAAAAATTAAAGTACAGGATTGCTTTTAAGATTAATATAAATAATCATAATTTTGGAAAGATTGGTGAAAAATATGGAGAAATATTCTTCTTAGGTTATACAACCAATGAAAGAATCTATAGATGTGGGAATAAATGCTTTCATAAAATAGTTGAATAATGTGATGTTAAAGTGATTGAAAAAAATGAAATTCAAGGGTACATGGTTATAATGTTTTAATGGAGGATATCATATATATTTCATAATTAATAATGATTGGGAGGGAAGGTTTCAACCCCACTTCAAACATAATTATTTTAATGTCCTTGGTGATGAAGTATGTTTCAATAGAAATAAAAAAATAAAAGGATCAGAAGGTACATAAATAGGTTTAACCTAGAAATATCATAAAAAATTGTGACTATTGTAATGAATATGATTTTCCATTATTTTTTTACTATATGGATTATTATCAAGACCATGTGTTGAGACAGTATGCGGTTTCGAGACACGATGTTCCCAGAATAAGTGTTTGAAATATATTAAGTTTATTAAATTGAATGAGCATGAATTTTTCCTAAAAATGTAGAATAACACAAAAACGAGTGTTCAGATCATAAATCTAAGCCCACTGTTTAGATCAGAACATAAGATTTTACTAATGTGAAACATAATCATTATCGATGTGGATTGTTTTTTAAAAAGTTGTTGCGGGTATGAAATTCATAAAATATATATATTAATTAATTCATATTATTTTGATTAATTCATTGACCTACTTTATCTTTAAATATATGTATATGTATTTTTTTGTCAGGATTAGTTTCTAAACCCTAGAGGGTTAGAAGCTGTTAGAGGAGATAATTCTTGGTGACAACAATAATTTAGGATCTAATCATGGGAAATTTATCCAATAGAGATTTTGGATCTCATCAATGATGGAAATACAGAACCATTCGTCATTACTGATTGATCCAAACTCTAGGTTGAATGTTTTTCCTTAGGATTTACATTTTTTTCTTAATCTTGGATGAATGAGGATCAATTCCATGGATAGAATTATTATGTTCATCATTGGTATAATTAAATTCATCGAATTATTTTATTGTTCTTTAATTTGTCTCTCTTTTTTTCACCTTCTATGAAAATGGATCGAGGAAAAAAGAACAGTGGTTGAGGTTCCTTCCTCATATTTTGTTTCTTTTTGATTTCTTTCCCCACCCTTCACATGTTTATTGTGGGAATTTCTTTTGGCCTATGGTTCATTGAAATAGCTGGTATTTTATCATTGTGTTACCATTATATAGGAAAATGGAATAATATTGTGGGTGTGGTTCATGAACAGTGGTATGATCGAGGTGTGAAAATTATGTTGGATTACTAGAGGTGGATTGGAATGGAATTGAAGTATCCATTAAACATGTTTTTGATGTGTTGTGACATACAGCTGGATGGTGGTGGTTTTTGAGAGGATTCGAACATAGATCCTTGCGATTGAAGAAGGAAAGGTTCATCCCACCTTTAATATAAATATTTATATTATATTAGTTGTTTTGTTGATGTGCACATCAATGCAGAAGATAACATAAGGATTCTGGAAATTCTCGAGAAACATGGCATGTAATTCGGGATTACATGTTGTATGGGCCACCTTCTTGTGGTTCTAGGGTTCCGACTGAAATTAAATATTAGACGTTGGGTGACTTGGTCACATGACATGTCACACTTATATGAGGCTTGACATTTACATCAGGAAGTACAAAGAAATGGGTAGAAGTACATGTCCATGTGGCATGCTATGTACATGAACATGGACACGACTATGTGTACATGGGCCGATACAAACACATGACCACTATACACAAATATTTACATATGACATGGGTAGGATATTGTGTGTCTTTACATGCCATTTACTTCTTCTATATTATGTTTATATGGATACTTACATTCCATTTGAGGCTCTTCAACCCTGGAAGACTTGGGGATAGTTGTACATGTTGTGTACTGCCTAGTAACACTGCTTACCCCCTTCAATAGTGTTTGTAGCTATTTTTTCTAATTTTAGACTAGTATAGTTTGATTATTTTCCCTTGGTCCTTTCCATAGAGGGTATAGTTCATCATTACATCCAAATCATAGGATTGTGATCCCCTCTATAGGTTGAGTCTCAGGTAGAGTCGTGGTGTCCCTTTGTGGGACTAGATTGTGATCCTCTATCATCCTTTGTTCCCTAGGTGGGGTTTGTAAAATCTAGTTGACCTCTATGAGTAGGGTTTTGAACCTCCATATATCCATCTTTATTGTTACGATTTGTTTTATCATTGATATATGATCCCCTCTGTGGTGGATTAATCCAATTTGGGTTCATGGTCTCCCCCCATTGGTTCTAGGTGTGACCTAATATCGATGTATATAGATCTTCTTGGACATGTGAGATCTCATAGGAGGTGCCAAATGACCTATAACTCTTCTTTGAGTGTCTCTGATGATAGAATGTATCATAGAGTGGATTATCCTAGAATGAGTGATGCTTCAAAATGAATCATGTGGATGATAGTTTGTTATGATCGCCTGGTGGAATGGTGTCTTTCATGAGTATATCAGGGTGTTTCTATTATAAATTTATTTTTATATCTTGTATTTATATGACTATACTTGGTGATTCATGTGTTTTTGTTTTTAGGTAGTCCTACTGGGTATTGTTATACTCACCCCTGTGAGGACTTTTCCCGCATGTGTTGTGTCTTATGCAAATGATGACAATTTTGATTATGTACTAGGAGGAAAGGAGCAGGTGGAACATAGATGGATCTTTTTAGAATAAGGATTCTTAAAGGAGCTTATATTTGAATTATTACATGTCTATGGAGTAGGTTTGACTCTTTACAGTTTTTTTGGGATTGTATTTGGTCCCTTTTCCTGCATTTAGTACTTTACTGTTGTACTCTATTGTCAGATATTAGATGTATTCATGCATTGTTTCTATTGTTTTACATTTTAATATTTTTTTCTTGGATATGTGTGAATGTTTATAGTTACTTTAGGATAATGCCTCCAATTTTTGGGATATTCCAACTTTGCACTAGCCACCAGCCCCTAGCCTATTAGAGGCAGTCTTGAGGTAATGATTGGTAGGACCTCGATGGGTCATGTCATGAAAAAGTGGTATCAAAGGTGTAGAATTCTAAATTAGGACCATATTAATTTATATTTGTTTGGGGAAATAGTTTTTAGTTTTTAAAGTTCATATTATTTTCTAGGGACTCTAGTGTTGGTGCAGTATTTGACATATCCATACACCATGACTTTGATCACTTGCATTTTGACTTAGTACATGTAAACATTTGTT
The DNA here is from genome assembly GCA_963277665.1 of Viscum album. Lineage (NCBI taxonomy): Eukaryota > Viridiplantae > Streptophyta > Magnoliopsida > Santalales > Viscaceae > Viscum > Viscum album. Next base: position 564,941,977 of record OY728121.1, on the reverse strand, counting down.
TCAAAGAAAATTTCTAGTACATGTATCATATAGTAATAGTTTTTTTCATTTCCTTCTTGATTAATCTCATCGGATATACTCATTTAACCATGGTGAATCAGTTTTTATTTCAGGATACCTCCATACAGATAGCCAACTAGGATTCCACTACACGATCACAAGTAAGATCCTCCTAGTGATGAGGCATCGATATATGGTCATGTACCTGAGATAGAACATTTGGTTTTTTTCCTACTATACCTCCTCCTATTGAGTAGTATCTAGTGCTAGAAATACCAGTTGTGGATAGACATAGTTTTAGTGAATTTCACGAGTTTTAGATACAGCGACCTCCTAGGATTCAAGATGAGAAAGACACCCTGGTGGTCGGGGACTAGCTAGAGCCATTCACTCACATTTTCTGCCTTGTGAGGATACCTGGAAATCATTTGGAGGTCCTAATTGAGAGTCTTATTCAAGGATATTATAGGTGATGGTTGATCATTGTGACTTAGTCATACGATGATACATCTCTCTCCTGGTCATACATTGGGCATATCTTTAGGGACGAGTTCTATTATTCCATGTTGGATCAGCATGAATATATAAGATTCTGCAACTGTTGTAGGTAACCTTGAACTTAGGGGAGTACTCAATGAGGTTTTCTGATCTCTCATTTCACTCCTTATATATGGTACAAGATTAGTTCTTTAGATATTTTTCTTTAAATCGTGTATTTCAACGAGACATCAAGGCTCTAGTGGTATCCCTTTTCATTCCCACCTATGTTTGAGAGCTTGAAAAATGCCTATTAGTGGAGAGATTTCTAGAAGATTAGGAACTGGTAGTGGGAGGTATTATTGGGCACCCAGTAGCTGAGACCTCGGCTGGAGGTATCCAACATCAGTCATAGGGATCCATGTGTGTCAGACACTTTAGTAGATGATCATAGGACACAAGGTTAGTAGTGAAGGGATTTCAGGGTGACTCAAATTATCCAACAGAGAGGTAATGTTTCTCTTGAAATGGTCCGGTACATATGGATCGATATTGTATAACCCTTCATATAGCTGATCAGGAGGTGAATTAGTGACCATTGTGGAAATGTTAGATCAATTATAAGAGTATTTTTTAGTGAAGAATATGTGGAAGACAGGCCGGCATGGAAGTAGGATGTGGTAGAATATTTTTCCTATTACCACCACCAACCCTAGGTGGTCCACAACAGGCTAAGGTAGCTAGTGAACAGGGATGAGGCCATCTATATGATATGGATTCCTAGGACCTTGAGGCTCCATTGATGATATGAGGTACAATCTTTGTTTTTTCTACTTTACATGTATCATTAATAGACATATGTGTGAGTCATTTCTTATTTTCTAATTATTTCTTATGAAACATATAGATTTTGTCTGATCCATTGGCTAGGACCTTGCGTTTGAAGACTCTAATAGGCGGTGAATCCGTAATTCCACCCTTGGGTCAATAGTACGATCTGACGCTTGGAGGAAATAGTTTTTTATGGGATATCTTCATTACTATAATTATCCGTTATGTTTTCATCATTGATATGGAATGGTTATATATAGTTCATTCCCACATTGACTACATTCGGAGGAGGATTCAGTGTGTCCTTATTGAAGGACAAGGTTTCCATTTTTTTGGGGAAAAATAATCCTTGGAAGAGTTGGATGATCTCGGGCATAAGAGAGTGTAGCCGATTACTCACTAGTTGGATAGAATAACTCTTGGAATAGTGGATGCTTTGGGGTATCAGTTTCCTGTGCTTGTGACAGAGTATGAGAAAATATTTCCTAGGGACATGCTAGGTTTACCTCCACACTGTTCACTTGACTTCCACATTGACATTAATCCTAATATGGCACAGATATCGACACCAGCATATCAGATGGCTCTTGTAGATATTTGAGATTAAAGGGAGCAGATAAATGAGTTATAGGAGAAGGGATTTGTGAGACCTAGCATTTCTCTCTAGGAATCCCCAGTGTTGTTCTCCAATAAGGTGTATATGAGCTTTAGGTTGTGTGTGGATTACTAGCACTTTTATTAGGTGAGTGTGGAGAATAAGTATCCACTACCAAGGATCAATGAACTATTTGATCAGTTGAGAGGGCATGATGGTTCTTGACGATTGACCTCAGATCAGGCTATCAGTAGCTGGGAGTACTAGATGAGGATATACCAAAGATAATATTTAGATGTAGCTTTGGTAATTATTAGTACATTGTTGAGTCTATTCAGAATAATTAATTACCTATTTGTGTTCTTGGGACCCATGAACACTTTTCTTGGACCGGTTTTTGGTTTTCTTCATTGATAAAATACTAGTGTATTTAGTGTCTAAGGAGGATCATGCGGGACACTTGAGTATGGTCCTAGACACACTCCAAGAGAACCATATTTATAGGAAGATATCAAAGTGTCAATTTTGGATTTGATAATTCCACTTTATGTGCCATCTCATATTAGAGGCTGGAGTAATAGTGGATCCAACAAAGGTTGAGGCAGTGTTTTCTTGAGGGACAACCAAGAGTGATACTGGGGTATAAAGTTTCCTAGAGTTGGTAGGGTACTATAAAAAGATTGTAGAGAATTTATTTAGAGTGGAATCACCCTTTCAATCATTGACCTATAAGGTAAGTCATTCTTGTGGACGGAAAGGTACCAACTGTGCTTTCAGGTGCTAAGGAATATCTTGAAGAGTGCTCCAATCATGAGATTTCTAGAGGAGGGTGTCAAGTATGTAGTGTTCTATGATGAATCAGATAACAGACATGGTTTTGTTCTAATATATAAGAACATGGTTATTACATATGGTTCACAACATTTTATACCACTTGTGTAGAACAATGCAACCCACGATCTATAGTTAGTAGTGGTAGTATTCTTATTGATGTTGTGGAAACACTATCTGATGGACAAGTGGTTTATCATTTACTCTGATCACAAAAATATTAAGAATATAATTCCTTATAAGTATCTTAAAATGAGATAGAAGTTATTTCTATAGTTCCTCCAGGACAACGACATTGACATTTTCTATACTCTTAGCAAGGGGAAATGGTGGAAGATTCTCTCAATAAGATATCGTGCTCTTAGTTATTATTCGAGGAATAGGAGCATTAATCCTTATTTTATTTATCATTTTTATTGAAGGATGGTTCTTCATATCTTCAGTCGATGGTTGTTACCCCACCACATTTATATTTTTTCGGGGATTCTTAGCATGGAGATACTGATTGTGAGACCTTACATACTCACATATCCACTAGACATGCTCCTGGTTGATATTTTTAAGGTTTGGATCCTGATATCCTTTTCATAGAATGGATGATGGTACCTTTTGTTGAGGGAGGAGGTGTTATGGGGGTTTCATACATCCCCTTTGGTAGTATATGTAGATGTCGAAAAGATGTACTAGGACCTCCGATGATAGTTTTGGTATCCCATAATGAAGGAGGTAGTTACAAATTTTGTCTCTAGATGACTCAGTTGACAAAAATTGAAGGTAGAGGAATAGGTTCCAGTGGGTTTATGTTAACCCATTGTGTTTTGATAGTGGAATTGGGATGGGATTCACAGGGACTTCATGATGGATTTACAACATATGTATAAGGGACACAATGCAATCTCGGTGATCATAGACTGACTCACCAAGTCATCCCACATCCTATCTATTTGAGAGAATTGTTAGTGGAGAGCTTGTGATGCATCTATATACAGTTGATAGTCTAAATCATTGGAGTTCCCTCGATAATCATCTCAGATAGTGATGCTTGATTCACATATCAGTTATGAAGGGGATTGAAGGAGGCTTTTAGGACTTGATTACAGTTGAGCATGCCATTTCATCCCCAGGATGAAGTACATAAATAGATAACCATTATGTTATTGGGGACATGATACAAGCTTTCATGTAGGACTTTTTCATAGTTTTGAGGATCACCTACCATTGGTGTATTTTATTTACAACACTATATACTATTCCACTATTCTTATGGAACTGTTTGAGGCTTCTAACAGGTGACCCTATAGGTGACCACTTTTTTGGACTAATCCAAGATATTCAGCACTCATGGTCCTAAAGTTTGTGTGCGATACTATAGATATGGTTCAGACCATATAGGAGTGGATGAGAACTATATAAATCTAGAAGGAGTCTTATACGGACCAACAAAGGAGATCTATGGAGTTTGAGGAGGGAGAATATATGTTCATCAGAGTCTCACTTCAACAAGGATTTAGAATATTTAGCCATGGAGGAAAGTTATCTCTAAGATTCATTAGACCCTTCCTGATACTACATAGACTTGTTGAGGTGGAATACCACTTAGCCCTACCACAACAGTTAGACCAGGTACACCAGATCTTCTACATTACACAACTGAGTAGGTGCAAGCATGAACCATTACACCTTATCGACCAAGGTGAGATTGATATAGGGGATGGATCTACCTTTGTACAGTACCTAGTGGACAACAAGAATCAATAGGAAAGGAACTATCATGAATGTTCCATTCCCCTTTTTAATGTCTGGTGGTGTCATAGGAATCATTAGAAGAGCACCTAGGAGGAGGAGACACAGATGAAATCCCATTACCCTCATCGTTTTTAGTAGGTTTTTCTCTTTTTTGGATGAAAATAAATAAGGTCGGGAGAATTTAATGACTTGGATTTTTTATGTATTATTTTCTGGATATTATATGGATTATTTTTTAGACTGGACACTAAGAAGGAATGCAATGCTGAGGCACGGTGTGTTGGGAATAAATGTTTGAAATCATTATTAAATATAACGCACCTGCATTTTTCATGAAAAGAAAGAACAAATCTAAAATGGGGGCCCTAATCAAAAACCAAAGAGAAACATTTATTTTAAAATGTATTCTTTACTATAGGTGTGACGTAATTTTTTTTGGTATGGGCTGTTTTTGAAAATGTTTCTGTGGGCATGAAGGTAATAAAATAAATAAATTTAATAATTTATTTTATTTTCTTCAACAAAACAATCTTCTAATTCCTTAAATATAAACCTATGAATTGTGTATCAGTGTTTTCCACTAAACCTGGGATATCTATAAGACAACAGAAAATATGATTATTGGAGATGATGATGGATTGGGATCAGATCATGGATTGTTCCACCAACAATGTTCATGGATTTATTCAACGACAGAAACACATATCCATTCTTCATCAATGATAGATACAAACATTATGTAGGACGTTTTACTTTGTAAATTCCATCCCATTTCTTAATCCGAGTTGAACCTGGATCTATTCCCTAAATAGAATTGATATGCACATGATCGATAGAATTAAATTTATGGAATGTTATTATTATTCATTCATTAATCCCTCTTCTTTCATCTCATTCCTCTTATTTTGTGGCTTTTTGATTTCTTCCCCCATTCATTGCACATTCAACATGGGAATTTATTTTAGCCCATGGTTTTCTAAAATACACGATATTCGATTATTGACATACCGTTATTTGATGCAATAGATCAATATCATGGGTGTGGTTCATGATTTATGGTGTGATTGTGGTTCGATGAAGATTGTGGATAACCTGAGGTGGATTAGAATAGTTTTTTTGTATTCATAGAACCTAGTTTTGAAATTTGGAAATGGATGGCTCGACAGTGGTCATTTTCATGAAGATTTGAACGAGAATCATGGTGATCAAAGACGGTAAGGGTCTGATGACCCTAGATCTATAGATTCTTGTGATATCAATGGTTCTGATTATGTGGAAACTAATGTGAAGTAGAACCTGAGGGTTCTATTAATTCCCAAGAAACACAACATGTAATTCGGGATAAGTCACCATGTGGTCCACCCCTAGCTGTGGTGATAGGTTTTTAGATGATTTTAAATATCACATGCCATGTGACTTTATCACATATCATGTGACCCTTCAGGGAGGCTCGACATGAACGTTTGGAACTATATAAACATTGGAAAAAGTACCCATCCAAGTGTTACATGGTATACTTGTACATGAACATGGCCAGGTGTGCACGGGCCAATACACATACATGACCACCATACACAGACAAGGCTTGGTGACATGGGTAGGATGTTGGGTGTATCTACACATCATATACTTCGTCTAAATTTCATTTATATGGATACATACATGTTGTGTGAGGATTTTTCACATTATTAAACTTGGGGATAGCTAAACACATCATGTACCTCCTAGTACATGCCTTATATCCCCATCAAGAGTGTTTTTATATCTTTGTTTTCATAGTTTGGACTACTATAGGTTGAGTAAAATCCTTTGGTACTTTCTCTTTGGGGTTAAGTGTTGAATTACATCAACACCCAAGATTGTGATCCCTTCTAGAGTTTGAGTCTCATATAGTGTTATGGTGTCCCTCCGTGAGACTGGAGTGTGATACGATATAATCTATTATTACATTGGAGGAGTTTATGGAATCAATGTTCCCACCTTGAGTACATAATTGATCCTCCATATATCAGGCTATATTGGTTGGGTTTCTGGTATCATTTACATATGATCCCCTACATTGTAGATTGATGCAGTTTGGGTTTGTGGAGGGTCCCTCAACAATTATGGGCATGACCCCTTATCTATGTATCAGGGTATTTTTAGACTAGTGATCTTGCTTAGGTGGGGACCAATGATATAGACCTCTTCATCAACTGTCTCTGATGATATCATGTCTTGTGGAGTATATTATCCCAAAATGAGTGATAATTCAAGAAGAATATTGTGGCTGAAAGTTGGTTATGATTTTTTGGCAGTGTGGTGTCTTTCCTAAGTATATATGGGTTTTTCTATTATAAATTAACTATTATATCTTGTATTTAGATTTATATTCATGGTGCTTCTTGTTTTGTGTTTTTGTGGTGTTCTACTTGGTATTGTTATACTCACCCCTACAATGGATGTTCCCACAGGTGTCATGTCTTATGCGGACGATGGCTATTTTGATGGTGTACTAGGAGGACAGTGAGTGGGTGGAGTGTAAATGGATGTATTGATACCAATGTTTTTACTTTGAGATTTAATTTTACTTTTTCCTCTCTCTTGGAGAAGGATTTAATCTTTTTAATTTTTGGTTGGGATTATATCTGTCCCCTTTTTCAGTTTTAGTACTTTACTACCATGCTATGTTTTGGGATATTAGATGTATATATGAATTATTTTAGTTTTTTTACATTTCATAACTTAATGTTCTTGGAGATATGTGTTCTAGTACAATTAATTTAGGATAATACCTCTCATTTGTTGGATATGCCTACTAGATGTCGGTCGCCAACCCCTGGCCTATTGGAGGTAGGATTGGGGTATTCACTAGTCGAACCTCGGCAGGTTGGTTCATTACAAATATCCTCTCCAGAGAAGGTGGAAACTAATAATTGATAATTTAATAGAACTTATATCTTAGGTTGATCTTATTTATTATTACAATTAATCAATAATAAGAAGTGGTTAAATGAAATGAATGAGGGGTTACATCAAATATTAAAGAGTGACACATATAAGATTATTCCAACTCTAGAAGGGAATAATATTATCAAAACTGAATTTTCATTTCTCAATAAGCTAAATGAAAAGGGAGAAGTTTTAAGAAATAAATAAATGTTATTAATCAAAGTATATTCATAGGTGGAAGGTGTCAATTTGTAAGAAATCACAGACCCTATTTTAAGGATTAAGATAATATGAATTGGTTTACTGTTGTTCTTCTTTGAATGTATAATGTATATAAATTTGTTGAAAAATACTTATTATTGAATAGTTATGTTGAGTAAAAATTATAATTTGTGAAATGAGGGGGTTTTATACTTAATGATAAGGGATGTATAGTTTGTAAACTAAATAATGAATTTTATGGGTTGAAGAAGCCCCCTTGATCATTTTACTCTAAACTTGATAGTTTATTTTATGTTATTTTAAATTTATATAATAAAATTTGATAAAAAATTATATATAAAATAGAAAATTTCTAGAACATTTATATCCATTTTCTATGTTTATTATATAATCTATTTTGATGAAAAAAATCATGTGTTTTAAGAGTTATCAAATAAAATGAAACAGTACATTGAAATGTAGATCCTTGTAGAGATGAATTTATTTTTTTGGATATAAATTGTTCCAAAATTTAGTTATATTATCCCCTCATAGGAGAATTATGGCATGGATCTATTGATAATGTTTAACATTTTCAAATCAAAGGAAGCGTCTTTATATCTTTCTCATAGTGAGAAGTTGAGTATAGACAAATCCAATAAAATAGAAAATCATATAGGCTTATAAGAGATAATTGGAATTTTAATCTATCTTAATGTATCACATAAATTCATTAAATTTGTAATTATATTTATTGTTAAATTACATATTGATCCAAGAGATCCAATCATGATGACTTCCAAAATAAGCCTAACATATGTTATTGGTACTTTAAATTTTTCATTCATGTACAAAAGAGGTAATGTGATGAATTTTCCTTACATTCATAGATTTTTTCTGGGTTGGGGATTATAATAATAAAAAATAAACATACAATGGAAAACTAATTTTTAGAAAAAGTTTTGTGTGTTAAAATAGTACGTATAAAACATGTTAACATTTAGTATTTTTGAATTTGAATATATTATTACCAAACATGTTTATATTAAAATTGTATGGATGTCATTTTGTTTTATAGTTAAGAGTAAATATTCTAATGATAATTTTTTATGATATTAAATGCAGAATTTTTCTTTCAAAAAGTCAAGTTAAACACTCCAGATTGAAACATGTTGATATTACATATCATTTCATCATATAGAAAGTTTCTACTGTATGAGTTTCTAGGATTTATATTTTATATATATAATGATTTTGATGTAATAAAATGAAGTATAAGAAGCTCCAAATTCTAAGATTCAAGATGTTTACTAAGGAAGAGGTGATCTGGAGGATAAATTTTTGGATTTTTGATTCTTTTTGAAGATAATGACAGGGAGTTAATGATTGAGGGTGAGTACATCACAATCACTGGGCTAGAAATTTCCCAACCTCTAAGGAATGAAACTATATAAAAATTTTATTTACCTTGTATTGTGGAGTAGAGATATTTATTTTTTAGAAATGAATATTTTTTATTTTAATTTTTAATTTTTGAAGGCCATAAGTTGTTGAAAAGAATTATAATTAGTATTGTAGATCCATTAAATATTTAACGGTGTTTCATTTGACGTCAAAATAAAATTAATAAACTAGTTATGTGAAATAATATTTTTGATATTAGGTTTGATGTTATGTTTTAATTTGTATAGAACTAAATACATAGGATTTAGTGATTTCATTGGAAATTATTTATTTATAAAACATGTTCACTCAAATTGGGAAATGGTCACCTTTATAAGTCTTTTGGAATTTTTCAAATGATACTAAGTGAAGAAGATTAATTTATTATTGTATAGACGTTTTAAGGGGTGAATTATATAATCTTAGGCATGGTAAGTTTCATTTATACTTTTGAAATTAATTTATAATGAAAATATTAAAATGGGTGAAGAGTTAGAACCTCATCAGATGGTTCTCCAGATACTATGTTAGATGATTCATGTTTTATTAATTGAAAGAAATATAAATCACAAATACTCTGATAATTTTATTATTCAGGATAAGATAAATAAATAAATTTAAATGAGGATCGATAATGGATTGAGAACCAAAATATGATGGTGATAATGAAGCATTAATGAACTATAATTTCAAAAGTAGTTCAAACATTAGTATATATGGAACAATATCAATGTGTTATAAGAAAGATAATAAATGTAATTGAAAGATTTAACAGATAGATAATGATCTAGAATAAATTTGAAATGTTGTAAAGTAATTGAATAATTTTGATTTCAACATAATCCTGAACAATTGATGATAAAGGAAAAGGGTTAAATCACTAGAGGATTTAAACATGTTATAATGACTCAGATGCATAAAGGATTTTGTTATCTAATGACTCTATGATCCTAGGATTATCCTAAGTTTCATTTGATAAAATATCCTATAATATATTGACATTAAGGGATATGATTACAAGAAACGTGAAAACTTCATATAAGTATGTCCAATGTTCCACTGGTTTTAGAAGTTTGAGAGATGTGATGACTAAGGAAGATATCTGGGATGAGTAGCAGTCAAAAATTCAGGTTGGGATTATATATGTCTAAGTATGTAAAATGAAATAAAAAGTTATGAGAATTTTAATTCATGTGAATTCAAAACCATTATGACAATTTTGTTCTAGAAAGTCAAAGATAAAACATTATATAAGGATATATCATTATTATATACTTGGTTTTAAGAATCCTAGATGAATTTTAAAGCCAAAATTCATGGAATCCTTAATGAATAATACTGATAATGATATTATTGAAAGGTGTAAAGTTTGTTGATTAAAATAAGTAAAGAGAGGAATTCATGGAGTTCAAAGACGATGTATGTATTCACATTTTTGGAAATGGATGAGTATATAAGGGAAGAGTTCATACTGATATCTTAGTGGAACATGGGTATAAAATGGCATATTGAGTGTGGTAAATAAGCTATTTTTGGAGAATATTGGGTGTTAAAGAAGGGAATATTTTCAATAATATTTCATAGATGAGTAAGAAGAACCCAGATCAGATGGTTTATAGTTTTGATGAATTAGAATTATAAATTCTAGTAATTAAAATTCTAGAATACTAAATATTAATAGTTTATGAGAAGAATCTCAGTTTTAATATAAAAAATTATTGAAGGAAGAACCCGAATAAAATTAGTAGGAACTGATAAAATCATATTTTTTGGAGACATAATTATGTGATGCACCTGTGGTTAAAGAATAATCCATTCCCAAACCATTGTAATTGATAATTTATTTTAATTTATATTTTTAGGTCATGATTATAATTGAACATTGTAATGATTAGTTTCCTTTATTACGACATAAGCCTATAAAATTTTGTTTGCATTACTTTCTTTTGTCACTTACCTACATAATGGTGAGAGTGAGATATATATTTGAGTCAATTGAGACATAAAAAATCACTTAATTTTACATGATGTTAAAGGATGTTATAAAATAAAACCACTGATTCACCCCCCCCCCCCCTCACCCATCACAATGGTTCTCCCATTCTTGGTTATCTCACACTTTCACCTTATATCACATTGATGCAAAAGGTTGGCATGGGCCTCATATAAAAAAAATATTAACCTTGATTTCATTACAGTGGGACTAAGTGGGTTCATTCTCAAGAATTCATAGGTAGTTTTTTAACAATCTCAATCACTTATTATATATTTTTCCCATAATTTTGAATAAAAGATATATTTTGAATTGATGTTTTTTTATTTTTTATTTTATATATTACAAATAGAAAAGCATAAAAAACAATAGGGTCAAGAAGAAACGTAACTTCTCTTAGGATTAATTCCAATGGATTGAATCCTAATGTTCATTTTTATTAAATCTCGTAATTCAAGGAATATAATCAATATCACGAACCCACAAACCCTCCATTGATTTTATGTTGTATGGAGCTTCACATCTACTCATGAATCCTCAAGTAGACCCCAAATCCCATTATTATCCTTAGTCAATGTGAAATCACACTCCTCAATTGAATGATTGGATTTAATCACTCACATGGAATCAATCGTCTACCATAATTCCGTTCAAATGACACATCTCTATTGGTATGAAGTGTGATCCAAATAGAGTCAAACATTGGTGTACAACTAGCAGTAGAGTGCATCAGTGTTAATGGAATGTGGGTTCATTGTCACCTTCTATAAAATATACCTTCGTTGTTTCACTATAATTAAGGAAATAGGTTTATAATTGAGTCATATAAATTAAATAATTCCACTATAATTCACTTTTTATCACTAAATAGGGGTTAGGAATCCATGATCATATAGTTTTTATATCACAAGGATGTCACAATTATTGAGAAAAAAAATATGAAATTGGGTAGGAGAGAACATCACAACACAATGAACAAATAGTATAATATATTAAGAGTTTGAATTCAATAGAATTAGAGTAATCCCTAGCTATAATCAACATAATATGAATAACGTTCAAAATAGGGGTGGGGAGCATATTTATAAACATAAGTTATTTTTAATCTTTATAAAAACAAGTATAGTGATCCCTAGTGTACTCTTATTTAATCATATTTCTTCCATGTGTCATAGATAAGTGTTTTGATTGATTCAGTTGAGAGAATCCTAGTGGATTTCCCCATTTCATAAATCCCCCACATGGTCACACTAGTATATCATTAAGAATATTCCACAGAATAGTTTTCTTTCTACTTCATGGGTGAATTATAAATTTCTTCTCTATTCTACATTCTTATATGAAACCGGACAATTAAAATTTTTCATTCATTGGATCAGATAGGAATTGACTTTAGTGACCCTACTTGTTTTAGGGACAAGTTTAAATGGACTTGAATTTGTGGTAAAATGGGGAATTGGGCATGTACTCATCTCGAATTTTTCATGGGGTTCTCATCTAAAGTGATTGAATTAGACTAGAATTATTTCATCTATCCATTTTCTAAATACTGAAAAAATAAGTGGGTTTGTTTCAAGGGGCTCTATTGGAGGGGTACTTCTCATGGAATCTTGTTTAGGTATTTGAATGAAAATGTGTCATGTTTTTTATTTTTGATCTTATCTATGGTTACTTGGGACTATACAAGGCCCTCAATTTATTTGATTGGAATTTATTTAGTAAAAAATTATTAGTAATCTCAAACACTTTGGTTTTTTAACATTGTGAAATATTTGAATAGTCTTCCATCGATTTTCAATAAATATCAATTGGTTTTATTTAATGATTTATTATTTTCCATATCTATATATAGTTTCCAAAAATCATGGATCATTAATTGATCTAGATCGAACATCAGTTTGATGCTAAGGAATCTATATGTTCCCTTTTTCCCATAAAAAACATTTTTCGACCATTGTAGTTTGTTGTATTTAGAATGTACGATATTGAAACAATACTAAATTAAATAATAATTAATATATAATTTTTCCAGAAAATAATTTGTTGGAGAATCTTGGACTATTCCCTCTCTTAGAGGACAAAAATAGAATATAGATCTTCTTTCATCTTGGAACCAGCTTCAATATCATTTGGCCTCTTCCTTGAATTTTACCATGGATTTTATTCCAATGTTTTTTAGGATCATTTTGCACCTGAAACTCATCCTTGGCCTCATGCTCAATTGAACTCTACAGTTTATGATTATAATAGATTTAATGGTTTATTGTGGGTTAGATGGTGAGATAATGTTGGTTGAAGGGGATTCTTGTGGTCGACCATGAATGATGGGATGAAGAAGGTTACGAGAAGAGATCACAATTACTTTAATTATCATGAGTGTCATGGTTTTGGTTAGTAGGACATGAAAAGATGATTATTCCAAGGTATGATCTTGTCTTATCCATGAAATTTGTGAATTAGTCTATCCTATAAGTTGTGGTTAGTGAGGTATGATCTTGTATTAAATTGGAGAGTAGGCTCAGGTGGTTGATCGTACACTTATATTGTTGTGAATTTGACGACCCATCATGTGGTATGTTTGGATGAGTGGGGGAGTTGAAGGTTCGTTATCTAGATGAGGTAGGTTCTAAGTATCATGGTTAGTTGAATTTTTCTCTTATGACCGGTATAATGATCATGAGAGTGCCTTACCATCAATTGGTGGGGGCAGTCATTAGAGTTATTGTTCCTTCTTTATGTGGTTACTATACTAACCCTGGAGATGTAGTTTGTACATTTGGAAGTAAAGGTGCAGTCAGTTGGTTCCTTTTAAAATTTGAAAACATGTAAAATCAAAATCCAATTTAAGTGTAGGAATATGCACAAATTTAATTCAACAATTGAATATCAAACAAGATCAATGTAACATAAAATTAATTTCTCATTTACACTGGCTAAATTGATTAATTTAATTTAAAATAACTAGGTTTATTAAATCTTGTAGGGTCATAAAATTAAATCACAAAGTAATTATTACTTCAAGTTCATTTTTAAATTACAATTTATAACAATATTTTTTTAAAATTAAAATTAAAATCTGTTTTAGCTCCAAGGAGTACATTTTAAAAATATGAATTTAATTTTAATTATATAAAATAATAAAATTAAATCTTTGTACTTGTTTCGAGTGATTTATAAAAAATTAATGATCATATAACCAATCAATTTAATAGTTTAATTAAAATTTTAATAAAATTAACACATGGATTCTTTGATAAAAAAATGAAAAATCGACAAAAATTCAATATTAAATCCAATTTTCAAAAAATTACATATTTCATATAGGTCACAAAAACAAAAATTAACTGAGGAATTAACTTTATTATTGGGTAAATGTTTTTATATTAAAAAAATATTTTGAAAATTATGGTACACATCACTCACCCACACTGAAATTTTTACACTCTTAACAAATACATTTAATTTCAAAACAAACATTCATATCTAGTTCTATATACACAACTCGTATAAAAGTAAAATCACATATCCCACTATCGTTTCAACTATTATACCACCATCATGAAATAAAATCATTGTTTCACATCATTTTTCACCAATTTGCTAGTTCTAGGTTGTAAATGAAATGGATTCTAGTGAATTCAGGATTTTAATTAGTGGTAACATACTAAGTATTTCTTTACAAATATTCATTTCCAAAGGTCATTTTTTAAAATTATTGATACTTAATATATAAAATTTAGATATATTTTATTCCACTTATTTATCCAAGGTTATTATTCCCAAACCTATTCATCCTCCTTTTTTAATAGGATTTATTGAATTCTTTCCCATCCATAGTTGTGAAAAGTTCTTATTGAATGAGTGTAGCTAAACCTATAACATAAGCATCCAAAGACAACAGGTATACTCCTATACTAATTTTGATAGTAAAGGGATATATGTAACTCTTGGTTATCTATCTCTTAGATTTCTCTAACTCATGTTTTAGTGCTAACACACAAATTTGTTCTTATGTTAACATAGGAAGACATGCATATTAGATCTCATCTTCTTGATTTATTCCATCTCATATGAGCTATCAAATTTTATTTTAGGGATTCTCAATAAGGTTTAGATCAATCAAAAAAGTCTTGTTATTTAGGTTTCTCTATGAGCCTACTTCCCTTCCCCCATCGGCCAGATCTACTCACAATGGATGCTCCTAGTTCCAACTTGGAGAGGGCGACATCGCGCTTCCGATTTCCAAGCTCGGTGTCTCAGCGGGGCTCGACGGCTTCGGTTTCTATCCACTCGATGAGGCTCGAAATCATGGCTTGACGGCAGTGGATCAGAGTTTTCCTATGATTCTGAAGACGTTGTTCAACCCTTCAGGGTCTCTCGGCTTAGCCGGCATGACCCGTTGGTCTTCAGCGATTCCAGTGCGGGTCGCCCAGATCTGTGTTTCTGGGAGGGGGAGGCGTTGTGCTCTGTTTTCAGTTTGTGGTTTTCCAAGTTTATTTTTTGAAGTTGATCTTGGTTTGGAATTCAACTTTGTTCACGAGCCAGCATTGGTCTTAGATATTATGATTTGTGCTTAGGAATAGGTTTGATGTTGGTTGAATGTGTTGATGTCGATTGAGGTCTGGTTCCTCATTTCTTGTTGTGAGCTTCTACGGTTAGGAATTGCGATGAGATGAGGAGTTGATGGCTGAGGATCCGAGGCAGGAGCATTGGATTTTCTGCTCGTGAGGTTTTTTGGATGTTTGGGTGACTTTGATTCTGAATCTTCTTAATGTTTCCATTTGGATGATTTTTGGTATAGCGATTTCTGCTCGAGGTCTTAGCTGCACTTCTTGCATTTTCTATGCGAGGGTTTGATGATTTTATGTATTGGTATGGAATGTTGGCTGGTTGGGATGTGCGGGATGGTTTTGAGATGATGGTAATGGAGGAATGTGGTTTAAGGGCAAGGTGGAACTTCTGAGTTGTCTGCGGATCAGGGTTCTAATGACGTTAGGATCTTTTCATCTTCATTTTGGTTTCTTTGACGTCCTTTGTGGATGGATTCTTCCTGGAGGTCCATTTCATTTCTCTTGAAGGTTGGGTGAATTCCGGTGGAGTTTACTGACCAGAGGATTTGGGCTGGTGTCAATGGTCGCGTCGGGGGACGTTTAAGGTAACCCTTTCTGAGGTTTGGCCAGCATTTTTGATGTCCTTGTGCCCTGATTTGTGGCTTCTTGGACATTTCCAATGGTGTTTGATGTTTTTTTGTAATGGTGAAAGCGGTTGTATTGGAGTCATGTAGTGGGGTACCGGGAACCCATAAACCGACTTTTGAAAATTAAAAAAAAAATTGATTAGGAATAGAAATTACAAACTTCTATGAAATCAGTGTTGATTTAACTCATTAATCATCCAAATATCAAAATTTTCAATCTAATTAAATACATTAATTATAGTGTGTTATTTCTCCTATGGTGGAAATCAATGGGAATAAATTTTTCTTCTATAAAAATGCAATAAAAATAATTATCATGTAATTTTTTAAAAAGAATAAAAAAACTAAATAGTCTTAAATAGGATAAATCCTTTCCCCCAAACCATTTTCGGGAAACTAACCAAATATATATTTAGTCATAAAATTTTTCAATAAAAAAAATATAATTCATTAACGATGTGCAAAAATGATATGTTTTAAAACAAATATATGGTTATTTATCCATTAGGAATGATTTGATATCTCATCTCAGATGCTCGGTATACCTCCTTGATCTAGTCTCAAAAGGTACAATCCACTTTGGGAAACCTTTATAAAAAAAATTAAACAGTAAAATTTTATTAGAAATAATGAATATTTAAATAGATAGATAAAGGGAAAATATTATTGGTTTTATCCCTCCAAGGTGGGTTATATTTATACATTCTACAGCAAGATAGTTCAATGATCATCACTAATTTGTTTGTGGATTGTGCTAGTGGGATAAGAACCATGAAATTCTTATTTTCCAAAAAAATACAATTTTCTTCTTCTATTGAAGGTTCCCATTAATAACATAGTATTTTTCCATCCCCATATAATTACAAAACATCTTGAAATATGGGGTTTTGAGGGAAACATTTGAGGCCTCGTATTGGTCTCCCTTGCCTCCCTACATATGTTCTTCTTGTTGTTTTTGGTTGGGATCATACTATTTAATTTTGGTTATCTATTTTTTCTATTATATTGAATAATCCTTTAATAAAATGTGGGAAATTCCATGTTCTATTATAATTCCTCTATTTCAACTTCCGAATATTATTCTTTACCAATGGATCCTTTTTCATTTTCTACAAAGGCCATTAGTAACACAACTATGTCTAGAAGATTAAGACATTGAAGCTCATAAGAGTTTTCATCTTACACAATATTAATATAAAAAGAGTATATGTATAAGTAATATCCCTCCAAATTATTCGAGGGTAGTGGTGGTTATTATGTTTAGGATCAATCTTCAATATCTTTGTAATACCCAAAAATTGTAAGTTATAATTCTTATTAAATAAATTAAATTTCTTAGATATCTTCCTTTACATGAAAAAAGAGTTTAAAAGGACAATGAAAAAATATTAAAATATTATTATGTGACATTTATATCATTTTATAAATCCAAATTTCAATATTATCTTTGGGGGAATTATTGGGATTTTTTAAAAGGTTTATTTTTTAATGAATACTAAAGAATATCAATTTTTGTACAACTGTCATTTTTTCATTAAATCAGGCATTATAAAATTATAAGAAAATTTTGGATCTAGTATTAAATATATATAATATATATTTTATTTAAAATAATCTAATTTATTTCATTATTATTACTATTTTACATTGCTTTTATACAAATAAGTTTTTAGTATTAAAAAGGAATTTTTCTAGAAAACCCATTCTCACCACATTTGGTTGGATTATTTTTTAGTTAAATTTTTTGAACATATAGGTTTTTAAGATGATAAAATATATTAATTAATTCGAATCAGAATTTTAAAATTTTGTAAATAGGTTCATTTTATTATCAGGTGCTAAGAATAATTTATGGGGTAAAATGTATCACCATGGTAAAGGGTAAATCTGGTAATTAGGGTTATAAATAATGTGATAAGGCAATAAAAATATACTAAACACATTCCATTATTTCATTTTATGAGATTAATTCTATAATATCCATCTCAACCTCATGTATATTTCATTTTTGTTCCATTATAGTTTTATAATGACATTTATATTATTTTATGTAAATAAAAATATGAAATATCATGCTCCGGCCTTTAAATTTCCCTTATATGTTCACATAGGGATAAAAATAAGTTCTGAAGGAATATTAATGGTTATTTTTATTATAATGAAATTATTTTAAAGAAATAAATTTATTTTTAATGTATAGTGATTATAAAATTACATGAAATGAAAATACAATAATAACACCTTTATTTTGCAAGCAGCAGATAATTGAAAGCAAATAATTTTAAAAACATTAAAACTAAATTTTAGGGATTAATTATGGCTAAAAATTATATCTAATAGTGATATTTATTGATGTTTTAAATTATTATATTTTAATTACATATCTTTCTTGTTTCCTTTAAAGTCAAATTATGTGATTATTTATTAAAATCAATTTAATAGTATTTTTTGTTAAACAATATTATATTAAATTATTTTAAAATAATGAAATTAATTCATGAGGGAATTTACGATGATAATAGGTACACAATTTAATCCCTAATTTATTTATTATAAATAAGTAATATGTAAAATTATAACCCTTTAAGAATGAAAATGATGTTATTTCGGTTAAGGTTAAAATCATTTAACGAAGGGGTTATACCAAAAGATAAGGATTAAATTACTACCTAAACATATAAAAATTTTATTTTTTAAGTTATTTATACAATATCCAATCTTATATATGTAATTATGGCCACATGGTTCAACTTTCACAAGAAATGGAATATATTATATTTAATCATTTTTATTAATTCCATGTGTGTCCTTTCATTCACTATAAAAGACACCACATATCCTCTCTAATATACACCACCTAGATCCACTTATATTGGATAAACCCTATCAAAACCTCCTCTAATAATAGTTATTCAATATCTTGAGTTTATATTTTTCCAAATACTCTAATCCCTCATCCCTTAATTGGGAATCTAAAGGATCTCTTTTAAACAAGAGGTAATCAGCTTCACCAAGCACGTTCATTTTTATTCTTTTCTACCACCTTAAATTGTGTAATAAACATTACAATATAATAACACTTGTATATAATATATAATAAAATTTTAATATATTTAGGTTCTAATTTTTAACCATTTCCTTCATTATCAAATGGGATAAAAAACAATCACTCATGTGTACGGAGGACTACCACCTCGCGAACTAATTTATTTTTTTCCAATTACCACTTAACATGTCTTTTATATTAATGGAAATAATGAATAAATATTATAATTATAAAATAATTATAATTATTTATTTATAATATATAATCTAATCCTTTTCCCTTCCTCCCATTAAAAAATAATAACATAGCTTGTGCATACATACAGCCTATTGTCTCTAGGAAGCGATGTGGATAATTTTCATGTCTATTTCTTATGAATGATTTAATATATGTTTATAATGAATATGTATTATAATTATATCATTATTAAAATCTTTTATATGACAAAAATTTGGTCGAGATACAATTACCATAACTATTGAATCAAAACATAAATGAAAAATAAATCAGTTGACACCCAAAATAATGTTAATAATAAAATATTGTTAACAAACATGTGATAAACTATTATAAATTAATCATATATGATATTATAGATATGTATATGGTTATATTATATAATTATAATGAATAAAAATTTATTATATAGGACGTTAAAATTACTTACGAGGCAAGTTGAACTTTAGTTAAGGGATTTTGTCTCAATTTCCACTCCATTGAGACATATTTGGTATTATGCCCCTACTTATTTTTATGTGTTATATATACTTAACCTTTGATGTATTTAAAATTAATATATATTTATTCATGATTATAAATGTTTTAATTAATGGTTTCTCATTCAATATTTTATAATTTAAATGTTACCAAAGAGGTAAAAATTTATTTTATAATCTCATTTTTTATGATTGCTTTTATTTTCATTAAAGGAATATCATCAATTTTATTAAAATAGGGATATTTAAGGAGTTAATTTTTTTATTTAATATTTTCCTCAAATTTAATCTCTAATCGATAAAATAAATGTTTAAGTGAAAATCTCCCCTTATTTCTCTTTTGATTGAGTATATTTTTCTTCTATATCTATATTATTCTAAATTGTGTTACAAAAGTCCTTTTAATTTAATAAAAGGATTTATGGAGGGAATATTTCATTATACATTAAATTTTATAAGGATTCAATGTAATCAATATAATTGATTCTAAAATGGTCATTTTTACATTATTTACAAAAAGACAAGGGGAATGTTTCATTTTATCATATATGGTGTTAACTATTTTTACTACTGCCATAACCAATTTAAAATATTTTATAATCTTATACATGTATTCCATGTTTTTACAAATAAAACTCTTTAATTAATGATTATTTTAATATTTTTATTCTATTTTCCAAAAGAATTTATTTTACTATAGATTCAATTTTTCTGTGTAATTGAACGTTATCTTTTATCTCCTACTAATTTTTTTCATTAAGTTTATTATGAAACATCCACATTCCTGAAATCATTTTTAATTAGCCTTTATATTTACTTATATATATATATAGTTTCATGGTTATTATTATTTTATAAACTATATAAAAGTTATACATATAGTGTTTTACTATGAAGTTTATTTGATTTACTAGGGAAACATTAATGTTATATATTATTTACTCAATAAAATTATTTATTGATAAGTAAATTTGATTATAAATTAAATTGGTCAATAAATATATGAGTAATACATATGGACATTTAGTGATAAGTGGGTACTAGTTATAGATAGGGCTTTGATGCATAGACATGACTCACAAGACAAACTAGTTAGCCAAACTTATAAAATGGATTTTTAGGGTATAACTACCAATCGATTAAACTATTTTGGAACATGGACTTGTTGGTAAAAATAGCATGCTGTCTCAGATCAAGATTTCCAACATTAAACATTTTTTTCATTGAGAATTCTATTATTATTATCCATGATATTACATCATTTATGTTATTCATGGTTGTATTTTGTGTTCATATTATTTATTAAATGGAATGTGTTTTTTTATTTACATTTCTATATTGATTTTGACTTATTTACACATCATATCTCCCACTGTAAATTACCATTACCAAGCATCTAAGATCACCCTTTATTTTTTTCCTTTTCTATGGATTTGAAGAAATATATTATGAATAATATCAAGAATAGCAGATTGTTTCTTATGATATTTTTTATATTACCAATGTATTATGGGAATAATTTATATATTTGGTACTTCAAGACTAGTAAACTTATTAATTATTGGTGATGTGAGCCCATATCTTCTATACAAAAAAATTATACACTAACTCTAGGATATTGGAGTTGGGGAAGAAATTTTTTGTATGAGAGAGTGTTTAGTGGAAACCTTGGGAAATTGATTTTAAATGGACCAAGAGAACATGAGAATTATGATAATCCAATATAATATATGAGAACTTTTACTATTATATGGATTATATTTTATGGAACAATAAATGATTATGATCTAACTCAATGTGTCCCAATATTTATTGATGTTTCCTTACTAGAGATATGGAATCAATACTCATAGTCAATGTAGCGATAGCCCTATTGATCAAGGTAATACAATTGGTGTCACAATTGAGAAGAACATGACTATATTAGGGTATAAGACATAGGTTATGACAAATAGCCCTTCTTTTACCTAAAAATAAATTGTTATGTAGCATGATTCACCAATATTGGATCATGTAATATAATAAAAGCCTCAATATTTTAATGTAACTACTAATTATTGGTAGCCGAGTGGGGGATTATGCTCCTAGAAAAGATATTCTTGGATTTGGGAAGAAATAAAAGTGAAATGGTTATTATGTTAGTGTATTGATTGAAATGAGATGACGGTCAATGATGGTCATTTACTCAGAAAAAAATAGGTTTATAAAATGGAATGTATAGAATGGATAAATTTTAAGGTGATATTATTCAATAAATAATTATCAATATAATAATTAGATGAAATAGAGAGGGGGTTTCAAAATTTAAAGTAGAATGAGATTGAGGTTGTGACAAAGTGTGAGGATAGGTTTACAAGATTATCTAGGTAGGATATAGAATATATTTATAATCTAGAAATAATTATTGACCATATAATTGATAGTTTTATGTTAAGTCTCAAAATAAAACTAGTTTCTCAAATGTTTTCATAATATGATAATATCGTACCAGGTTCCATTAATATATTGAAATAATTTTCTATATCATATATCTTCAAGTGAAATTAAGAGATGAAGAGTTCAGATATGAACAAAGGAAACATGAACAAATCAAATTAGAAGGAATGAATAAATTTAAATTATTTAAAAATTGTGTAAAGAATCATATTGTAAAATGGTTGAAGGGATTGTGAGTTTGTTATAAGTCTGAATATAAGGTTCATCTAGATAATTAATGTAAGGAAAAGAAATAAAATATTTTTATCTAGTGATTCAATTGAATAAAGATGGGGAATTATTAAAAACACATCCCTAGACATCAAGAGAACCTACCATATAAGAATCCAAGTGGAGAAGGACAAGCATATGGAATTACTATAGATGATGTGCATGTTATTTGTGTTGTGGTGAAAGGTACAATTATCATCTAATCTAAATGTGAAAATTAGTTATTTTTTTAGATTTTATTGAATATTTTTTATTTGAAATTTTTTATAAAGGTATTTTATCACCATATAATTGATTATATGTTGAGTTGGAAGTGAAAAATCTTAATGGTATAATCATCACATCTCAAGTCTATAGATCCTCCCTGATTGATGTTTTTGGGATTGTGTTTCTTAACAATATTGTTATTATTTCCCTAGTAAAATTTGATGAAATTTTTGGCATGTATTTTATCTCTTAGTATAAATCTCATATAAATTTTAGGTTAATGAAAGTTACATTGTATTTTCCTAATAAACCAATGAAAGTCTATCGGTGCAAGGATGAACCTAAACTCCCAATGGAAATTACTTCCATCATATGAGTTTTACTACCTATTTATGAGGGATATTTATCTCATATGGTTGAGAAGAAACTCAATAATGAATATACTAATATTATATAGGATTTTATATATTATATTCTTGTAGAGTTTCCGGACCTTCCCATGAATCATGAAGTTGAGTTTTCAACATAACTCATACTTTATTCTACACCAATTTCAAAGAATATATATAAAAGGGAACTTATTGAGTTGTATTAATTGAATAAAAAAATGGGATAATCTAGATAATTGATTCATTTTTCCTAGTCATTCAAAATTGGTTTCACATATTATTATTTTAAAAATAAATATGCGTCAGTTTGAGTTTTAATTATTTATCACAAACTTTACAAAATTACTTTTAAGAATAAGTATCATCAGCCCCATATTAATGATCTATTTGATCAATTGTGAGGAGGTAAATATTTTTCAAATATTGATCGTCAATATAGATAATATCCGCTAAGAGTCAAAAAGCATGATATACCCAAGATAGCCTTCTATACGAGGTATGGTCATTTTGAATTTATAGTAATTCAATTCATACATTCCAATGATCCTTCTGTCTTCATGGATTTAATGAATAGAATATTTAATGATTACATTGATCAACTAGTGGTAGTATTTATAGAATATATTCTAATATATTTGAAGATCCTTGAAGATCATGGAAATCAATTGAGGATTTTATTGATGACCACAAGGAAGGCTAAGCTATATTCATAATGTACAAAGTGTGAATTTTTCCTACAAAAAAGTCACATTCATAGGTCATATTATTTCTTGTGATGTTATATCAGTGGATCCTTCAATGATTAAAGTAAATGAGAAATAGACTAAAACAACCATAGTAATCGATATCCAATGTTTTCTTGGGTTGGTTGGATACTACCATTGGTTTTTGACAAATGTGTCATGAATATATTATCCACTCGCCCCATTAAACTTAAAGGGATATAAGTTCATATGGATAGATGAATGGTAGGATAATTTCAAAGAACTAAAGAGAAGGTTGGTCAGTACACAAGTGCTAACACTACCCTAAAATGGAAAAGGGTTTGTGAAATCTAATGATGCACCAAAGAAGGGACTGTGATACATCCTCATATAGAATGATATGGTAGCAGTTTATACCTCTCTCCAATTTAATATTCATGAGAAAAATATCATAACATGTGATTTAGAGCTGGTAGAGGTAATTTTTGTAATGAAGATGTGGAGGCACAATCTAAATAGTGAAAGGTGTGATATATATTTTTATCATAAAATGATTAATTATATATTTAACAATAAAGGGTTTAATATCCACTATGGAATGTGGTTGATGTTAATAAAATATTTTGACTACTCAACACATTACCACCCTAGAATGGAGAACATAGTGGCTAATTATTGGAGTCCAAAAGGTCATGATAGTTTATCCATGATGAGTATTGAAATTGATCTAATATTTACATATTTCAAGAATTCATGCCATGAAATATTGAGAAAAGTGGACATATCATTATATTCTCATGAAAATGTTCAATCATTTATCCATGAGAGGATTAAGAAGGTGTAAATAAAGGATTTCAAAGTACAGAATATGTTTAGAAATGTACCAAAGTTCAGCCATGATTATTTTGGAATGATGAGTTTTAGAAACCGTGTATTTTTTCTATTGATACTATACTTGAAGAAGGGGTTATAGGATAAAGATCATAATTCATCCTTATGTATTCATCCAAGAAGTATGAATATATATAAATATTTGAAAGAGTATTTCTGGTGTCATAACATAAAAATTGATATTGTTGAGTACGTATCATGATGACCAGTTTGTTATAATGTTAATGTTGATAGATATAATTATAAGCCAATTTTACAACCATTACCCATACCATAATGAAAATAGGAAAAAATTCCATTTATTTCATCATAGGACTCCTAAAAACATCAATGGGGAATAATTTTATATAGGATATAGTTGACTATTGAATAAAATTAGGGAATATTATGGCAATATTACTTGGCAATACATTAATTGACTTTTGATATTTCATGGTTTATGACTATCAATCATATTTGATCAAGATCTATGGTTCACTATGAATTTTTGTAAAATCCTTCAGTGGGATCTAGATATAAGGTTTGGTTTCAGCACTTCTTATCATCCTCAAATTTATGGTAAAACTAAGGAGACCATTAAAACATTAAAAGACATTTTAATATCTTTATATTAGTATTTTAATGCTTTTTGGGATCAACACAATCTGTTAGTTTAATTTTCTTAAAAAAATATTATTCAATTGATAATTTATAATGATTTTTATAAATACCTCTATTGAAGGGAGTGTATAACTCCAATGTTTTTGGATGAAGTTAGAGAAATATAACTATTATGTCATACTAAAGCTAATGAAATGGTACATATGTTTAGATCCATAAAATAACACATAAGGTAATATTAGAGTTAACAAAAAAGTTATGTTGATAATAATTTTTCAGATATAGAGTTTGAAATTGGTGATAGGGTATTCCAATGAATAACTCATTGGAACTTTTTTGTAAGATTTGAAATGAATAGAAATTTAATCCTCATATTTATTGAACCATTCAAAATTTTTGATCTTATCAGCATGGTTGATTATCGCTTGGAACTTCCACTGAATCTCAATCAAGTTTACTATATATTCCATGTATCCCTCACGAGGAAGTACATACCAGATCATCTATATGTACTAATCTTAGAGGTTGTACTACTAAATAAAGCTCTCTCTTATGAGGAACAACTGATATTGATTTTGGATTGAAGAGAGCAACAGTTATGGAACTAGAACACAAATCTGGTCAAATGTTTCTACCAAAACCATAAATTTGACGAAGCTATGTTGAAACCTAATGATTTCATGTCGCATAAGTATCCACAGTTTCTTGTATTGTATTGATAGAATTTTGATGGTGGAATTCATGTTATGGTTAGAATGTAACACCCTAATATTTTATGATATATTTCTCTTTAAATGAATTTAATTTCTTTGATAGCATAATTTACATGAAACATATATTATAAATAAATTGAAAAAAACTATTAAAATATTTTATGAGATAGTTTTATCATTTTTAAAATTATAATTTCAATATTATATTTGGGTTATTTTTTGGGATTTTTCTTAAAATTTATATTTTTTAGTGAATTCTATAAAATGCTAATTTTCATTAAACTATTATTTCATTTCTTTAAATAACATAATTTGAAATAATAATTCTACTTTGGATATGGTAATAAAGTGATATAAGATCCAGTTTTTACAATAATCTTTTTTAATCCCTTAGGATCACCATTTAATATGATTTTGAAACAAGTCAATTTTTTGGCTTAAAAGGAATTTTTCAAGAAAACTATTTTTCATTTAATTTTGTGGGTATATTTTAAAATTAATGTATACATCTTATAGATTTTTTATTTTAGAAAATTTTATTCCATATTTTAAATGATAAGGTTCAAATTCGGTTAACATTTTCCATTTATTTTTAATTATTAGAAATTGTGGTTGTGGTAAAATTTATCACATCGGTAAAGGGTATGTTATGTAATTAAAGTTAAAAATAATGTGATAAGGTATTAGAAAACTATTTTTCTAATGGGGTTTTAGTTGAGTGGTACTCGCTGGTAGTTCACCTCACTCAACATCGGAACTAGTATATGCTTGAGTCCTGCTATACTCAGACAATGTGTGTATTATGGCCAGGGTGATTTAAAACTATTGCATGGCTAGGGAACAGCTAGAGCGCTATGGGCTTTGTCAATCCCCCAAACACATGTTTTTGAATTTTCAAATATAGTAACTATGAGGGATCAGACACTATGGTGTCTCCATGTTGACTATAAGGTAATCTATGGTTCCATGGATTCGACAATAGACAACCTGAAGGTGGTTTAGGTTGATGTTTCTATTGATGAAAAAAACTATACCTATAGTCACTCTCGACAAGATTCTCACATTCGCTGAAAAGGTTTTGTAGAAAGACGAATCCTCTAATGCATTGGGTTATGTATACATGTTTGGAATTGGGGATTCATACATGAAAAATATGGTGGGAACTTTTGGATTAAATTCCATAGATAATCCTGTAGTTGTACAGGAATATAATTTGTTGGACAAATTAAATAACTATCCAAATTTATAAGATCATGGAATCTATTAGGATAAATTCCTTGGACCCATTTTACCATAATATGGGGCATGAAACATACCATTTGATCGATTTAGATACGTCACCTCTTTGAGTGGTAAAATTATGATGAAAGGAGATATGAACTTTGTTGAATTAAGCATGGGAATCGTCTTTGAGTGGATAAACGAATATAATCAATATACAATAGCTCGCATGCCTATGTTTTCTAATTGATTGAGTCACTTTAACATTAATAGTAAATTTTTTGAGTTATGTGGGTTTTATTAATGGCACATAACATCCTTAGGTAAGGGATATTTCCACATTTTTTCCTTCAGTAACCCTTAAATCCGAAGCTTGGGGGTTTGGGTTAATCAATATGAAGCCTAAAATTTTATGAATCCTGGATTTGAACCCACTTTTATACCACTTGAATGTGAATAATTCATTCATGTAGGTATGGATTCATTTAAGGTGATTAAGTTAGTTTTTTTGGTATCTGAAATTCATATGGTAAAATTTATTTTCAGAAGAAGTTCTAATAAGAATGGAAAATGAAACCGAACTGGCTTGGTATAGAAACTTTTCTCATTTACTTGTCGAAATTAATATTTTTTCTCCAGTAATCAAGGAAATTGTTCTGAATTATATGTAAATCATATTTGATCTATGGGGTTTTTATGAGAAGATATCTGATTTATGTATAGGATGTAATACTGTTGGTCATAGACAAGAAAAATTGTCAAAGAGGTTTAACCTGTGTGAAATGTGATTAGAAAGGTCATTCCAATGACTAGTTTATATGGACTAAAATTAAGGATGTTTCTACAAATCATGATGTATTTTAATGGGACCAAAAAGGGTTGGATAAAGGTGTATTATATATCAAGATTTAGTTGAGGATGGTATTAAATTTGTGCCTTTGGGTACTCAAAAATCTAATGTGTCATACCACCAAAAAAAATATCAAATTAAAGATAAGGAAGAGGAATGTGGTAATTTATTTAAATGTAATTTTTTATCTGACCTACATGATCAGGTGAAATGTTATCTTAAAAAATTCTATGAAGTGTAGTAATTCAATTGAGGCTTTCACTCTATCCTTAGCTGAACTTAAAATTACCATACCTGGAATCTCATGTTCTAGTCATAAAGAAAAAGTTCGAGGAATATCTTATATGGATGTATCTGTTGCTAATTCTTCGGATTATTGATAAACCACATGGGAATAGGCACAATAGATGGTGTGCCTTACATCCAATTTTCTATCTAAGGATATCGTTAAAACATGGGTAGTGAGTCATGTTTCTACTTATGTGGTTGGGGTTTCTGTGCCAAAATTCTTTATCATGGTTGGATCAAAGTAGCATGGTGATGATAGCATATCAACATTCCATTTTAATATTGAATCTAATTCTTTATAGAAGTCTAGAATTAGTTTTTTGAATTCTAGTAAATCTTCTATGTTATTGAATTCCTCTTTTCTAAGTAGTGAGGATACTCTCATGGAGAAAGGGAGTACTTGTTGGGTGGGAGCTTCTCCTAGCTCTAGGACAGTGTCCATTATGATGGAATCAAATGACTCCAAGAGTATCCTACTCTTTAGTGATTCCCCGTTAATGAAATTGATCTATATAGTGGATCACCATTAGCCTACTCTCCAGGATGAATCCTTGGATTTGGGGGAATATTGGATGTTCTATGACTCCTCAGTACTAGACTCCCTCTAATATGAAGCAACTCATAGTGAAGGATTCAATAGTTATTCCTCCCCCTATGTTATGTGAGTAAAATTTAATTAAGGAGGTTTATTCCCCTCACACGTTTTTATTGGATTTAAGATCTATGAAAAGTTTAGGACCAAAGATACTAAGAGTCATATCTCATCCAAATCTATGCTGGAATCTATCAGTCCTTTTTCTCTCCTTAATTCTTTAAATAAAGATCAATAAGATGGTAAAATAGATTATACAGAGGTTAATAATGAAGTTTCCTTCCTAGAAAAATCCCCAAAACTGGAATAATTTCATACCCCTTTTGAAAGGTAAATTTTTTTGAAGAAGTGAACTAGGCCGACTTCCTTGAAAATGACTTGGGAAACTCAGATGATCTTGATGGCACATGGCATAAAGTGAAATATTGGTAGAGTGGTTGACATCCAATAAGTTTTTGAAATGGTCATGTATGAATTAATTGAAGTCACTACATGATGAATAATGTATGTTTGGGGATAATATTATAAAAATGTTGGGTGAATGATTTTTTTAATTGATTAGGATAAGATTGTTGTGTCTTACCCTAACTTCCATATTTTCCTATTTTTTTTTCTTCAAATAAAGTTCCCTTGTCCCTAATTATTTCAAATAAAAATCTATCCAACACTATCATTTACTACATTTGATGATATTAATTTAACCATATCAATCATAACATTGAATATATCTCATTTTTGGGTCATTTTTCTTTGGTAATGACATTTACATTATTTTAATTAAAGAAGAATTAAAAATTTAACTCTCTTGAATTTTTATTTATATTATATGTTCACATAGTGATAAAAATAAGTTTTTGAAGAATATTAAATTTTATTTTTTGAATAATGAAAATATTTTTATAATTTAAATATATTTACAATTTTTTGTGATTATGTAATTATATTAAATTCTTATAAAACACTGACACAATGTATATAATGTTTTTATAAAATCAAAGTAAGTAATTTTAAAAACATTAAAACTAATGTCTCTAGGATATATTATGATTCCAAAAAAAAATTTAGTTATTTATAATGTGTTATTGATGTTTAAAATTATTACATTATAATTCCATCTAAGTCTTGATGTCATTAAAGTCAAATTATGGGAATAGTAATTTAAATGACTTTAATAGTATTTTATTTTTAATAAAATTTTATTAAATTATTAAAGAAACTAAATTATTTAATATAGGTTGATAATTGGGCTAAAATTTACACCTTTTCCATTTTGAAGAAAAAATTTAACATATGTAAAGCTATAACCCTTTACAGTTGAAAATGTCGTTATGGTGATTACGGTCAAAATTGTTTAATGAAGGGGTAAAACTAATAAATAATGTTTTAAATACCACATAAACCAATAAAAATGTTATATTTTAAAGGTTTAAAATCATAACATATCTTATCATTAAAAAAATTTCCACATGGTACCACCTTCACTTGAAAATGAATTTATTATAGTTAACTCTTTTTAGGAATTCCATGTGTGTCCTTTCATTCACTATAGAAAGGACCCACATATCCTCTCTTATAAACACCACGAAGATCAACCTAACGCAACCAAACTATACCGAAACCTCTTCTCAACATTCTTCCCCCAGTTCAAGAGTTGTTTTTCTTCCCATAAGGTCAGGATCTCTTAAGAAGAGATCCAAATGTTCTCTTTCAAAGAAGAGGTAATCATCTTCACCAGGAACTTTCATATTTCTCATTATTTTCCAAATTAAATTATATGCTAACCATTAAAATATAACAAAAATAGTATCCCCCATTTAATAAGGTTTAATTATGTTGATTTAATAATATGTATCCATATTATTCTCCATCAAATGGGAAACAAAACCCTCACTCGTTTGTGTAGATGACTATCGCATCGCAAAATGATGTAATTTGGATTCCATTACCTCATCATAAGGATTGTCATTATTAAGAAATTAATTAATATATATTATATTTATGAAATAATTAAAATAATATAAGTATATTATTTCATCTACTTCCATAAAATTCTTCCCATTAAAAAATGACAGCATCGATCATTTGTATATATAGCTTACCATCTCCATAAACCGATGTGATTCAGTTTTCATGTTTTTTCTCACAGATGATTTAAAATATTTATATTATGAATATATATTATTTTTATATAATTATTAACATTATAGATATTATATTACCATGATAAAGATATAGGTACCATAACTGCTAAATGAAAACATTCATGAAAAATGAAATAGTTAACACCTAGAACAATGATAATAATAAAATATTATTAAGAAAACGGTGATAAGATATTATAAATAGGTCGTATATGATATTATATTTATGTATATGATTATTTTATGTATTTATAATGAATATAAATTTATTATATATGATTTTAAAATCACATACTATGAAATTATAACTTGAGGGAAGGGATTTTATCTCAATTTCAACTACATAAAGACATATTTGGTATTATACACTTATTTATTTTAATGTGTTGTATATACATACCATTTAATGTATTTAACTTGAATATATATTTATTCATGATGATTGTAGTTTCAATTAAATTTCTATTTCAGGGGGTTATGATTTAAATTTTATTAAATTGGTAATAATATATTTTACAATC
This sequence comes from Viscum album, assembly GCA_963277665.1. Taxonomy (NCBI): domain Eukaryota; kingdom Viridiplantae; phylum Streptophyta; class Magnoliopsida; order Santalales; family Viscaceae; genus Viscum; species Viscum album. The sequence continues at coordinate 564,910,147 of OY728121.1, read as the reverse complement.
CCATTTATTTGGGATTTCTATTATTTTCATTAATGGAATATTATAAAATATGTCTATTTTATTATCCTCTATATATTTAAGGAGCTACGTTTTTTTCTTCCAACATTTCCTCTATTTTTCACTTGAATCAATAAAAAATGTTTAAAAGATAACTTAATCTTAATTCATGTTTGATCAGGTATATTTTTATTCTTTGTCTATATTTTTAGAAATTATATTCCAAAAGTCATATTTACTTACTAAAATGATTTATTAAAGACATTATTTTAATCTGGGACTTTTTATAATATTTCAATGGAATCATTCAAATGTTTTACTAATGGTTCATTTTATCTTTAATTAAAAATTCCAAAAGGAATGTTTATTTTTAATGTATATAGTGTTAACAGATTTCCCTGCTGCTATAACAATTCTTCCCTATTTTAGAATCTTTTACAAGTTTTCCTTGGTTTACAATGAAAAATATTTAACCCAATATTTTTTTAATATTTCTCCTCCATTTTCCAAAAGTCATTATTTTACTAAAACCCTATATTTATTATGAATTGAAGGTCATCATTTGTCTCTTATTAATTTTTTTCCCATTAACATCCTCCTGAAACATTTAGTTTATTATGATCATTTATCCATTAAAAATATATTTCTATTAAATATACAAATTATTTTTATCATGCTTATGATTAATGCGTAAAATGTATATCATTTTTTACATATTTTGTTTTACTATAAAATTTATTTAATTGACTGTGGAATTTTTAATCTTCCGTATTATTTAATAAATATGGATATTTGTTGATTATGAATATTATATATAAATTTAATTTATCATTCATTATTTGAGGAATGTATTTTTAAATTCAATAATGGGTGGGTCCTGGTTATAGGTATCCCCTGAGTGCACTAATAGGTCAAATAAGAAAAACTATTTATCCAAACTTAATAAATTGGGTTGTGGTGTATTCTAACACATTGATTAATCTTTTGGCACAATTCCTTAATGATAATGATATCATGATTTTTGAGATAATTAAATCCAATATTAATAACTTAATTAATTGATAATTCGGTTATTTTTATCTATGAGATTAATTCATTTATATTATTAATGGATGCATTTTTTCTAATAATTTTTTTAAATGGAATGTAATTTCATTTATTTATCATTCCATATTGTTTTTCCATATTTACTCCAGATTTTTTATACTATATGTTACCATTATTGATAAAAAAAATTCATCCATTATTTATTTTTCTTTACTTGGGATATGATGAAGAATATTATGAAAAATATTGAGGATGTGATAATGTTACTTTTCGTATGTTATTTATTATATTACTAATGTTATATGAAAATCATTTATGTATAAGATTCTTGAAGACAATTAAAATGATAAATTCTTGGTGATTTGGTCACTTTTTTCTTATAACAATAATAAATTATACAACAAATATAGGTTATTAGGGTTATTTTAGTCACTATTGGTATTATAGGAAGTTTAGTATAAACCTTGGTAACAATAATTTAAATGAACATAGATAACATGATAGTTTTAATAATACCCTATGTTACTTGGGAACTTTTACTATTATAGGGATATTTATTTTATGGATTAATAGTCATTATGATTTTTAGCAAACATAGTGTGTGAAAATATTTAGTGATATAACCTAAATAAAGAATAAAATCAACAACCTTAGTCAATGTAGGGATATCCCTTTTAAGTAAGAAAATATAAGTGGTGTTGAAACTGATCAGATCATAGACATATTATGGTAGCTAACAAAGGTTATGAAAAATTACCTTGCCCAAATAGAGTGACCTATTATTCCAAATAATTATTAAACTATAATGGATCACTTCCTGTAATAGAAGAATCTATTTTTTTAATGGTACAACTAATCCATTGGTAGTTTGGAAATGGATTAAGTTCGTATAAATGATATTCTTGGATTTTTGAATAAATGAAAGTGAAAAAGTTATTCTGACAGTGTATTGTTGGAAAGAAGATATCAATCACTAGTGGTCATTGATCCAGAACACAAAATAGGCTAATGAATATAAATAATGGAATATATGACTTTTAAAGTTATATTATTTAGGAATCACTTATCTAGATAATAACAATAAAAAATAGGGAGGAAGTTCCTCATTTTAAAGTGGGAAGAATAATTAGGTTTTTAAAAGTATGATACTAACATTAAAAGATTATTCACGCATGTTTTAAACAACATATATAATCAAAAAACTTGATTGACCACTTCTTTAATGTTATTAATCCAATGTCTTCAATGGTTATTAAGTAATCAATAATTTTCATCATATTATGATATTATATCAATTTCCATTAATATATAGAAATAATTTTTTAGATCAAATATCTTTAAGTTAAATCAAGATAAGAAGAGGTTGGGTGAGCACTAATAAAAAGGGAACACATCTAATAAGAAGAATTTAATGGAGTAACTTCCATCATGTAAAAAATATATAAAGAAACATACTAGAAATTTATTAATGGGAATATAAGTTTGTTATAAGTACATAGATAAGGTACATATGGTTAATTCTTTTAAGGGAAACAAAAAAACCATGAATTTCTAGTGCTTTAATTATAAAGAAATGGGGCATCTACAAACCAGTTCCTCAAGAATCAAGGGAACTTATAATAGAATAATACTAGGTGTTAAGGCCAAGAAAATGGAATTATAATATCCAAAGTTGATGTTTCAAGTGATTTGGTGAAAGTTAATCATACCATACACTCCTTAAGTGAAAATTTATTATTTTATTTTGGATCTAATCAATCTTTTATATCTAAAAAATATAAGGGTATCACATCACCAAATCAATGATTAGATATTGAGTTATTAGTGAAAAATCTTAATGGTATGATAATCACATGTCTAGTATATAGATCCTCTATGATAAAAGGTTGTGGGAATGTGCTTCCTAACAATTTTGTTATTGTTTCTCTTGTTTAAATTAATGTAATTTTTTCATGGAGTGGCTCTCTTATTATAGAGAATATATCAATTTTATCCAAGGTAAGTTACTTTGGATATTCTAAATCATCATGTAATAGTATATCGATGTTAGGGTGATCTTTAAATCCCAATGGAAATTAATTACATCATATGTGTTTTACTATATATTTTTTAGGGGTATTTATCTTAGATGGTTTGATAAGAATAAACATTAAATATATGGATATTGTATGGGAATTTTTGCTAAATTTATATAATAGTTTCCCAGTTTTACCGTAAAATCATGAAGTTGAGTTTTTAATAGAACTCATACATGGTGTTAAATTTTTTTCTAATACTCTATTGAGAATGGACTTGATTGAGTTGTAGGAATTGAAGAAGTTTCTCTATGAGAAAATTGATAAGGGATTAATTTGGAGTAGTGTTTCACCATAGGGTTTACCTATTCATTTTGTTAAGACTAAATATAGGTCATTGGATATTTTCATTGATTAAAAAGAACATAACAAATTAACTATTAAAAACAAGAATCCTCCATAGCTTTATATTTTTCCATTATTGTTCTCTAATTTAGATATAATATTCTAAGGGTCAATAAATAGGATATACCTAATACAACTATCCTTATGAGTTATGGTAATGATAAATCTATAGTAATTCCATTTTTAATTACTAATGATCCAACTATATTAAATAATTTAATTAATATAGTTTTTATAGATTACCTTCATTAGTTTTTGGTAGTCTTTGTATATGATATTCTAATATATTCAATCATAAAGGAAGAGAATGAAGAATATTTGAGTATTGGGTTGAAGTCCCTAGGGAAGGAGATGCTATATATAAAATTTAACAAGTTTGAATTTTGGCTACAAAAGAAGTCTGATTATAAGTGAGGGTATATTGGTGGATCCTTCAATTGACAGAAGTTATTGAAAAATGGCCTAGAAAAAACAATTTTACAAAGATTACTTGTTTTCATGGATTTGAAGGATACTAGAGACATTTTTTGAGAGATTTTTCATGACTATATAATCCACTCAATAATTTCAACCATAAGGGAGACAAGTTCTTGTGGGTAGATAAATGTTAGGAGAATCTCAAATAACTGAAGAGAGTGTTTTTAGCACACTTTTTTTACACTACCCTATATTGGAGACATACGTGTGATATAATTTGTTACAATAAAGTAGGGACTATGATTCTTACTCATGTAAAATGATATAGTAATAGCTTATGCACCTCACCAATTTAAAATTCATGAAAAAATTTACTTGACTCTTGATTTGGATCTAGATGTATTAATATTTACATTTATGATATAGAAGCATTATCTGAATGGTAGAAGTTTTGATATATATACAGATTATAAATGAATGAAATATATATTTATATAGAAGTAGTTGAATGTGCTCTATATAATATGGTTGTATTTGATCAAATATTATGACTACTCAATAAATTACTACTCTATGGAGGTGAAAAGTGTGGGTAATAATTTAAGTCGGAATTAAAATTATAGTTTATCCATGATTAGTATTGAAATAGATCTAATATTTAAGGATTTATTGAGTATGGATCTTGAAATATTGAGGAAAGGAAAAATGATTTATGTTTATTAGATAAATGTTTAACCATACATCCATGATAGGATTAAGAAGGTGAAAAAGGTTGGTGTGGAATTATAGAAGAAGGTGAATAATGTTCTTGAGTTCAACCATGATCATGTTTGAATGATAATGTTCAAAAACTAAGTATATGTTCCATCAATACTAGGCTTGTCGAATGAGCATATGGATGATGCTCAAAATTCAACATTCTGTATTCATCCTGGATGTACAAATATGCGTAGATAAGTAAAAGAGTATTTCTTATGGGATAAAATTAAAAGAGATATTTTATATTCTGTATCCCAATTCCTATTATTTTTAAAAGTTAATGCAGAGTGATATAATTCTAATGGGTTTTTATAACCATTACCCATACCAAAACAGAAATTGGAAAACAATACCATTGATTTAGTCCTCAAACTCCCTAAACATCTTAATGGAATAATAATATGTTGGTTGTAGTCAATCACCTTATAAAATTATAACACATTACTTTTATTATAGAATATTTCTGTCTTTATAAAGTTACTAGATAATACATTAAGGGATTTTTGAGATTTCATGGAGCACCACTCTCAAACATGTATAATCAAGATCTGAGGTTTATCTTAATGTTTTGTATAATCATTCAGTGGTATCTAGATATAGTGTTATGTTTCAATACTTCTCATCATCCTACGATGGATGGTCAGTCTGAGATGACCATTAAAACTCTATAATATATGTTTAGAACGTTCCATATAGATTTCAAAGGTCTTTGGGATCAACACATTCCTTTTGTATAATTTTCTTACAATAAAATATGTCACTCAATTGTTTATATGAATCCTTTTGAATCCAAATATGTAGGGAAGTGTATAACTCCAACTTGTTGGGCTATAGTTGGATAATGAATGTTCCTAGGACCTAATCTTTTTATGGAAATGGAAAAGAAGGTTATATCCATTCAACATCACATAAGGGAATCTCAAAGTCAACAAAAAACGTTATGCTGGAAATATTTGGAGAGATGTAGAGTTTTATGTTAGTGATAGTGTATTCCTATAAATAAGTATTATAAAAAGTTTATTATATTTTTAAATAAATGAAATTTCAGACATTGATTTATTGGACCCCTCGAAATTCATAATCATATTAGGATGGTATCTTATTACTTGGCACTTCCATAAAATCTATCTCATGTTCCGGATGTGTTCCTTTTATCTCTCATAAGGATGTTAACGATTGATAATTAACAAGTATTGAACACAAATAATGTATCTATAAAGTAAGATCTATCCTATTAAAAACTATAACAGGGATTCTAGATCATAGAGAGAAATTTTGATTAAATAAGACCACTCCTCATTCCAATGTTTTTTGGTGAAACAATAAATTTGAGGAAGCTATGTAGGAATAGGATGATGTTATGATGAAATAGTGTTGTTACGTTTTTTATATAAAAGTAACATAATTTTAAGGTAAAAAATCTTGTAAGGGAGTTGTAATTTAACACCCCAAGATAAAATGATATATTTCTCTTTAAATATATTTAATTTCTTTGATAACCTGTTATACATGGAACACATAATTTAAAAGATCATTGAATAACTATTTAAAATTATTATTTTATAATTATATTAATTTTTAAACCATAATGTCAATATTATCATTGGGTGATTTTTGGGAATTTTTTTAAAAAAAATATTTTTCATTGAATAGTGAAAAATACAGATTTTTGTAAAACTATAATTTCATTTCATTAAATAAAGTAATTTATGTCTCATTTTTTTTTATTTTTTATTAAAGATAAATAATACATATATTATTTAAAATAATATAATAAAGAATATTAGTATCATAATTTTAATTTATTTTGACATAATTCTATTTATAGGAATAAAAATGTATTTTTCCATAAAACTGTTTTTCTTCACATTTTTCCATTTTATTTTCTAATTAATTTCAAAGACTTATACGATTATAATTTTATAAAATTTATTCCATATTTCTAATTAGTATTTTCAATTTTTTTAAATATTTACCCTCAATTTTTAGCCATTATGAATATTAATCATGGTAAAATTTAACATCCCGATAAAGGGTAAATTAGTTAATTATGGTTCAAACATTGTGATAAGGAATTAAAAATATATCCAAAACATTACATTATTTCATTGTATGAGATTAATTCTAAAATATCTATATTGACTTCGAATATATGGAATTATGGCTTCATTTTCCATTGATAATAACATTTAAATTATTTTAAGTAATGAAAAATACAAAATGTGACTCACATTTCATTAAATATATCTTATATATTCACGTGGGGATAAAAATAAGGTTTTAATGAAAAATAAATTTTATTTTTATAATAATGATTTTTTTTATTTTAATTTATTTATAATTTTTAGTTATTATATAATTACTTTAAACACATATACAATGTTGACATAGTGTTTGTACAAGATGTGAACAAATTAAAGTAAATAATTTTAAAAATAGTAAAACTTATGTTTCTGGAATTAATTAAGATTAAAATATATATATAGTTAATAAAAATTTATTATTTATGTTCAAAATTATTGAACTCTAGTTCCATATTTATCTTTAGTTCTTTAAAGTGAAATTATGTGAATTGTTTTAAAAATGACTTTAATAGTATTTTTTGTTAAATAATATTTTATTAAATTATTTAAAAAACATAAAATATTGATAGTGGAAATTAGGGAAAAAATTATAAAAATTAATCCCTTTCCCATTTATTCTGAAATTTTTACCTCTGAAATAAAATTATAAACATATAATATTGAAAAGGTAGTTACATCTATTAACATGGGTTAGTGAAGGGGTCAAACCAAATGATAAGGCTCAAAATTCCAATTAAACCTATAAATTTTTTATTGTTTAATTGTATTTCAAAAATATACTATATTAGATTTTAAATTATATCTAAATGGTTCCACTTTCACTTGAAATCAAATTTATTATATTAAAATATTTTTATTAATTCCATGTGTGCCCATTTATTTACTATAAAAAGACACCACCTCTACTCTATTAAATATATCACCTAGAGTTACATAGATCAACAAAAACCTTCCAAAACCTATTATAAAAAACCTAATATGACTTATAATATTTTTTTAATCCCAAAATACCAACCCTATGACCCTTATAGGGAGATCTAATGGATTGCTTCCAAATAAAATGCAATCATCTTCAATGAGAACTTTCATTATAATTCTTCTTTTACTACCTTTAGTTATTTACAAACCCTTTTAATATAATAAAACAAAAATGTTATATATAATTTCAATTTATTATTATTATTTTATTATATTTTTTTCATATACTTATTCGTACAATGGTAAACAAAACCATTGATCATGTGTACGGAGGACTACAGCCTTACAAACCAATGTAATTTTTTTTCAATACTCTCCTCATATGGAATGATATAATTATGGAAATAATGAATATATATAATAATTATTACATAATTATAATTATTTAAATATAAAATTTCATTTACTTCCTTAACATATCACCCTTTAAAGATGATAACATCCATCATGTGTATGTACGACATGTCGTCTCAACAAAGTGATGTGAATCATTTTTCATGTTTGTTTCTCAAAAATAATTTTAAATATGTATATAATAAATATGTTTGATATGTATATCGATATTAAAATTCTATATATGATATAATCCTGATCAATATATAAGGTTCAAAACTTCCAAATCAAAACATACATGAAAAATAAATTTATTAACACCCAAATAATTAAAAAAAGATTGTTAAGAAATAGGTGAAAAAATGTTATAAATGGTTCATATATGATATTATAGATATTTATATTATTATTTTATGTGGTTATAATAAATCAACAGTTATTATACATGAGTTTAAAATCACTTATGAGACAATTTAAACTTGAGGTATAATATTTCATCTTAATTTACCCTCCATTGAGGCATAATTGGTATTGATCCTATTTATTTTTATGTGGTGTATATAAATCCCCTATGTTGACTTTAACATGCATATGTATTTAATAATTATAATGTTTCAATTCAATATTCCACTTTTAGGGGTTTTAATTTAAAAGTTACAATGTGGTAAGAATATATTTTACAATCTCATTTTTTAGTGATTTCTCTTATTTTCATTAAAGGAATCTTAGAAAATCTATATATTTTCTTATACTATATATATTTAAGTATTTCCCATATTTTCGTTCAAATTTTTATCCCTTTGGAACTTTAATTACGAAATGTATTGTATAAAATAAAATTAGATCTTATTTTTATTTTCATCAGTTGTATTTTTCTTATATGTCCATATTTTGCTAATTGATTTTCAAAAATTTATTTTTATTCACTATAATGATTTATTAAGGATATTTTTATATGATCCTTCACATTTTAAAACGTTTGAATGGGATGTATATATTATTTTGAAATGTTTCATTTTTTTACTTTCTTTAAAAAAAAGTCCAATGGTTTGTTCCTTTTAACTTATATGGTGTTAATCGATTTTTGGCTTCCATAACAATTTTAATCTCTTTTAACTTATTCTAAATGTTTTCCTTGGTTTTATAAAGAAAACTATTTAATGATTTTTTTTTTAATATTTATCTTTAATTTTCAAAAAGACTTGATTTTACTATAATACCTATATTTTTTATGAATTAATTTTCATATTTTATAACTTATTATTTTTGTGGTCATTAACTTTATATTGAAATATTCTATTTTAGTGACCATAATTCCTTTGAAATTATATTTCTCTTAGATATCCATATTATTTGTATCATGGTTATTATTCTTTCCAAAACCATAAACCATTTTTACATATGATGTTTTACTATGAATTTTATTTGATTGATTGAGGAAATATTAATATTATATCTTCTTTACTCAATAAGGATATTTAATGATCAGTAATTTTTTTTATAAATTAAATTGATCATTCAGAATAAGAGGGATTCATCTGAACATGCAGTGATGGGTGGGGCCTAGTTATAGATACCCTCTCAATGCATCGACTGGTCTAATGAAAAACATAGTTGTTTAAAATTATTAAATGGTGTTTTGGTATATACATACCCATCAATTAAACTGTTTTGTCTCTAGTCCTTGATGATAATGATATCATGATGTATGAGATCATGAAGTCTAACATTAAGCATTTCCTTTATTGAGAATTCGGTAATTATTATTCATGAGGTTACAGCATTGATATTTTCTATGGATTCATTTCATTATCAAGTTATTGATTAAATGTCATATGTTTTTATTTAATTATCATATCATATTTATCATTTCTTATATACTCATGATAGATTTTATTTTTTATAAACATTACTGGGAATCTAATCTCATCCTTTATTTTCTTTCCCTTCCCTTGATATGAAGAAGGATTTTCTAAATAATATCAAGGATGTGAGATTGTTTCTTATGCTGTGTTTTTTATATTACCAATGCATTTTGGGAATAATGTATTTATTTGGTTCTTAAAAACACTAAATTGATTGATCCATGGTGATTTGATCCCTTTTATCTTATTCTAATAATAAATTTGATATCGACTCTGAGTTATTGTAGTTAGGGTTATTGAAATATTCTATTCAGAGTTTAGATGGATTATTACTTATATTTTAAGAACATGGTGTTAATTAAACACCCCAGTATAAAATTAATTGAAAAATTATTAGAAATCCATTTTTTAATAATACTTTCAAAAAATCATTTCCTATTAACTTTTTTAGGAAATTAATAATCTCTTTTAAATCATTTTCACTGCATGTTTTAAACACTTACACAGTTCTATTAGAAAAATACAAAATAATTTTTTATGTGGGTGTGACTATTATAGTTTTTGTCCTATGAACAATTGTTCATACCTTGATTACATGAATATTTGGTATATTGAATAAAAATTAAACATCTTATTACATAATTTATATTGCTCTACAGTTCATTAATGTATTAATGTCCTATAGTATTTTTTGTGTTGATAAGGTCATAGAAGTTCCCCGCGATGATAAGAAACATGAAGTTATATTAAAATATACTTAATATATTTCTATTAATGGATAATGTACTATTATGGTAAATAGGGTATTTACACCATCAGGTTCAAGTACTCATAAGTGGATGAGGCTTTGTCTCATGAAGTTCTCATTTTCTAATCTCAAATATGGGAGATTATGAGAACAAACACATCAATAGGAATACCTCATACTTTGGTGTCATTAGATATTCTTATTTTTGAGCATTTTTAATGTTCCTTACACTATTATATTAACATTAATACATACAAAGACTCAAACACTTAGATTTACATAAAACAATATCTTTCCATATCTTGGAAGGAATTAGGGTATGTTGTGTATTTTGTGATTGAATCATCATTAATGGATAAGTTGATGAAGGATTTGGCCCTTTAATATTTATGGGAGATGATATATCATCCCTATGATATGAATATAATCATTGCCTAAATTTCATGGAAATGATGTAACAACGTGTTTATTATAGATAGTAAAATAAAGGCCTATCAAGAAAATAGGTTGATGACAATGTCAAGAAACCTACCTGATGAGATATTGTGATAAAGGGATTATATTACATAGTGACCATTCATATGTGGCAGTCATCATTGTGAAATTAGATTATTTCTCTTAGGTTCATTGAGCCATTTCTAGATAGTAATATAGAACTTTAGGCAAGCCGACCTAATGCCAATGGGAAATAATTCTATAGAATCACACACTAAGTATTTCTGTTAATCATGATTAAATTTTATTTGAATTTAATTAGTGGAATAAATATTATTCTCAAGATAGAATAATAATTTTATTCAAGTTATATTGATCGTATAAATTAAATAAATATTAATTTTTGGGATGTGAATAAAAATATAATTTTTTATTTTATTGAAATTTTAAAATATATTTATTTTCTAGTATGTGAATGAAATATTTTTTTATAAATACAATATTTATTTGGGTATTCAATAAATATTGAGGATTTCAAATGGACCAAGACCGCGTCTGGTGATAAAATAATTATTTACAAGCTGGTAAATATTATTTATCAATTTTTAAAAGTTGGCATGACAAAAAATAATAATATTTTTATTATGTGGTCTGGGGATTATTAAATGTTTTAAATGTTATTTAATTTTCGGAATTAAATTAAATAATATTTTATCATAAACACTAAATCAATAAATAGATGGTTTTTTATTGTATATTGCATCCAAAATTGAGAATAGATAATTATTGCGCGTAATGAATTCTCTCCTGAATTCTCCTTCTCAATCCCTATCAAGAATGAGAATTTCAAGAGAGATTTATTCAAGACTGAAAAATATGCGATCAAGAACAAAAAATTTTAGACATGTGATTCACCACACTAGAACCCACATATTTAATAGTGTTTCTTAAAGAGATTTGGAACATGTTTGGATCATTTCTAGAGGGATTTTATCCTTGGATCCTCATAGTGTAGTGAAAGAAATCTGAGAGGGTCTTTTTACACAATCAACATTCATCAAGGAAGAATGTTCTTAAAGCCATGTATTTATTTATATAGATATTTAATATATTAATTTTAAATTTGAAATGCAAGATCTTCTCTCATGGTTTCAGGAAATAATTATTAAAATAAATTTTAATATATCACCCACCAACGAACACTTCTACTATTCACGGAACCAACAGGTGGTATCATAGTGGTCAGGTTTAAATTTATAATTATTTATTTGATTTTCGATCTATATGTAATTTTGGTTAGATTTTTATTTCTTGTTATTCATTATTTAATCTAAATTAAATTATAATTTTTCAACATATTAATCATGTTCATTCATGTTCCTTTATTTTCATAAATTTATTAGAAGTAATGATGAATGATCATATGTTCCATTAGGAACTGCCAAATATTTGGTCAGTAAGATTGGGATACACGGTGTGTACTTGAAAATAAAAATCATGTATCCATGTAAACTTCATATGGATATACCAAGGGATACACCGTGCACTATATTGTAATTACACATGGTGTACTCTATGTGTTTATTTTCAAAGGTGGCACATAGTTTTTCAGATTATAGTGCATGTATCATTGTATAAGTTGTGTAGTCTACATGGATTAGTATCATAAATCATGAAATCCATGAGGTAATTATAAATGGTAAAAACTATGTGAGTTTGAAAACATAGTGAATTTATTATTTATATGACATGTATTTGGTGTTCATGATGTTTTATTCATGAATTATTGCTTCCAAAGAACATGTCGAGTGACTCGGTGAGATAAACAAACACAAGACTAAAAGAGATACACAGTGTGTATCTTCCTTGTAAAAATCATGTAGTTTCCTAAGACACACACCAATGACATAAGAATATATCCCAGACACATAGAAAGGGGAACACAATGCGTTTACCTGGTCTATACACATCATGTATTCCAGCCAAGGTACATGCATCAAACACAGGCATGTGACCCAGATATGCAACAACAATGATACACGGTATGTAGCTAGATGAACACATTTTGTAGTCTCCCATTAATGAAAAGAATTAAAAATTAAAGTAAATAGGAAAATTAATACTTTAAAACCTTATCTTATTGATTGTCACACCATTGTGTGTTTTACAATTTAATAACTGTTTTAAATAATTTTAAATCCTGAATTAATTTATTATAATAAATATATCATAATTGGTTCTTCAATTTATTTTTAATTAATTCCATAAATTATTTTTATATATAATTATGTTTAGATAATCATTAACATGATTGGTAATTAACTAAATCCTTAATTAATTAATGCAAGAATGCTCGTTTTAATAATAAATAATGAATAATGAAATAAATATTATGTAGTTAACTTTTCATATTTCTTTCATGTGTGACCATTCATGAACATGAACATGACCTATGTATTTTTTGGATTATTTAATTTAATTTATTTCATGGGTTTTTAGTTATTTAATATTAAATTAATATATGGCCTGAGATTCATCCCTCCCTTCATTATTATTTAGAACTTGTATATCCAAGGATATATTTATAATCCCTTCATAACCAATGATTTGGTTCCCCTCACCTTCATGTGAGTCCTAACTATATGTAATAAATGGAGTATTCCAAGGTGCATGGAGTCAGTTCGATATGGGACCATTATTATTCCACCTCGGGTGATACATAGGTGCTAGGTGGAATATTGTAATTTATGCCAAGACTGAAAATAGGAGTTATTTCACCAAGTTCAAAGGTTGATTTAATATGTGCTCATTAAATTAACCATTAGATAAAGCTCATGAATGAGTCATTTACTAATTTATTTGTTTGTGTCTATGAAATTATTTATTTTATGGATACAGGGTTTTGATCACATAAATAAATGAATTAATGTGAAATGATGGAAATTAAATAAATGAACTATGCCTAAATTTTTTATCCAACGTTTTTAATTAATAAAGTAACATGCATTATATATTAAAAATACATATAAAGGATAAAACAAGATAAAATTTATGAATTACAAATTAAAAATTCCTTAATTAAATATTAAGTCAGACTAGAACTTTCATTACATGATTGGGAATGAAACTTAATAGAACTTAGTGTTCGACCAACCCTTATTAGGACACTTACTTTTATAAGGGGAGTCGTTATAAAGGTTTTGGGTTGACATAACCATTTTATATCAATATAAGTATCCCTTACTAGACATGGTGTAGTTTTGAGGTATGTGTTGAGGAAATCAATGTCTAGGTTTTAGGATACAGTAGTGCATACAGTGGATCAATGAGCTATAATCCTACAATTGTCAAAGACATACCTACCTAAATACCTTAAAGTAGCTTGACCTACCCTTTTTTGGGTTCTGTAAATGGGAATATGGATCCATTCCACTAGAATTTCATAGAAACTAGACATTTTGAGATCAATGGTGAGGGATATTGGAACAAGGTAAATAGTGGGATTTTTAATAAAATCAATTAATATATTATATCTCACCCAATTTGTAATCAATAACCGTATTAATAATATGCTACTTTAATTATAGAATAAAATGGATATCTAGTCTTCTATAGTATCCTTATGATCAATATTGGATAAATACAACCTCACAACTTGATGTAACTTCTGGGAATGGAATTGATGCCTTCGGGTTGTGTTATGCCAGGAACGTAAATATTACATTCTTGAATAAACATTTATTTATCCTAATCTTAAGAAGGCGAGTGATAAAGAGTTACTAGTTTATGAGAAACCTATGAATGATGATGTACAAGATAAATTTTTTGTTCTGTGGTCTATGTATAGTGAACTCATGATGTCTCGTTAAAGCATGGAACCATATATAAATTTTGAGATCCATTATGGTCTTTACAAGGAGAGAGCTACACCAGAACAGTTGGAGATTTACAAGGTTATCTTTCAGATAAATCTTGGAGAGGGTTCCCCAACTTGGCCTCACATAGTCAATCCCATTGGAAACATTGAGTGCTTATAGGTTCTAGGTTTTAAACTCTCTAATGAACTGGTTGGTGGTCTCATTCTGGCATCACTCCCTTAGAAATTCTCCACCTTTGTTGTTAATTTTAATATGAAGAACATTGAAAAGTATCTTCTAGATATTATTAAACTTTTTAACTAAGTAGATAAGGATATAAATCATAAAAAACCATCCCAATTTATGGTTAAAAAATGGAAATGTAAAGTGAATATCATTAAGCCCAAATCTTCTCCACACCCTTCCATGAAGAGGATGATTTAGGGGAATGAAAGGGAATATGATATTATTGGTATTGTATGTAGTAAGAATAGCAGTTGGAAGGAAAATTTTTCCCATCCAATGAAAGAAGGGGAAGCTTCCTATGTATTTGTTATTGCATGAAATTTAACCTTTTCTACAAATTTTTTATTGGATATAGCTTTTAGTGCACACATATTTATTAAAATATAGGTTCCAACTAGATTCAAAATGTTTGACCAAGTAAAGGTAGATCTACAAGTATCCAACAAAGCTAAAATTGTTGTTGTAACTATCTAAAACTACCACCTTATGTTACTCGATAGAATGATATTGTTTTTTAATGGTTGTTAATATGTTTTATCTTTTACCAAAAACATTTTGTGTATCCATACTTGATACTAAAGGATTTATTACAACACCTCGAAATTTTAAAATATGAACATCATATTTGACACCATGTACGACATGTAACATCAATAATAGTAAGGAATATTACTTCTAAATACATTAAAATATATTTAATATTTTAAATAAATTAAATCTCTTCTATATCTTTCAATTTATATTATACTGAGTTATCTTGTGTTACACGCTACATTGAGTTTCTTTGAAATCTTGTGTTGCATGCAAGATAGAATTTTAGTGAATACATTTAATATTATTATTTAAGATAAAAAATATCTCAAAGCCATTAAATTAGAATTTGTGAACAATATTATCTATCTTATGAAAATATGTGGTTTATTTCATTTCATACCAATTAATTAGAAAATAATATAAAAACCAATTGAATATAATGTAAATGTTTTTAAAAAATACTTTTATTAAAGCCATATAACATTAAAAAATTAAATTAATTAGTGGATGATATTAATTAAATTTATATATTATATATTAAAATCAATGTTTTCAAATTAATCCAATATATTCTATACACATAATATAATAAAAAAATAAAATTTTATTCAGAAAAAAGTGTTTTTTAAGGAATTTATTTTATCATTTAATGGCGTACTTGTTTTAGAACAAAATTATGATGCTTTGTGAATTTTGTTTCAAAAAATAAACTTCTTTTTCTAAATAAAAATTTAAAATTTATCATAGGGTGATTTTTTTTATTTTTTAGAGAAATTACATTTTTTATGAATGGTGAAAAATAATGACTTTTAATTGAATGATAACATTTCATTTAAATAATATATAATAATAAAATATATTTGGAATTATATTTAAAGTTAAATTAGATCAATTATACATCCAGTAATCCAATTTATGTTGTTTTAATAACTTTTATATTTAATTTAAATATAAAAACTTAGTAAACATTTGAACATTTTCACTTTAAAAACCCACTTTCTCATTCTGTTTGGGGGATTAATTTTAAATTAATTTATGCCACATATATGATTTGAATTTGAAAAAGTGGACTCCATGTTTTGAATCAGAATAATTTTTATTTCCTAATAACATAAACTTAATTTTTCACTAAAATTATTAGTGAAAACTGTTAAAATTAATTAATGTTATTAAAAAATGAGTCTGTCAAGGGTCTAACCATTAAAAATATAAGGAAATTTGTCATAAGAAAATTTCCAAAACCTATTTTATTTCCATATTTAGACCAAATACCCTTTTTCCTAAAAATTTATTTTTTATTGGAGGAACATGAGGTAAGTGAGACAGCCTAATTGTGTTTACATTCAAGTATTTACAAGAATGTCACTCTAGCTCTACTATAAAAGGGAACTCACTCCCATAATTTATTCACACATCCCAACACATTTGGATCATCCAAACCCTACCCCATTCACTTACCATATTCTCTACCCTCATCCTATAATCCTCAGTTTTGGTATAATGTCAATATAGTAATAAATTAGTGCAAACCTAATGAGGATACACGAAGAAGAGGTAATGTTTTTCGAAATCCATTTTATTTTATTTTCTTCTCCTCCTTCTAAAATTATTTTAATAACATGATTAT
Organism: Viscum album; assembly: GCA_963277665.1. Classification (NCBI taxonomy): domain Eukaryota; kingdom Viridiplantae; phylum Streptophyta; class Magnoliopsida; order Santalales; family Viscaceae; genus Viscum; species Viscum album. The sequence continues at coordinate 564,892,800 of OY728121.1, read as the reverse complement.
ATAATAAATTCAATAAATTAAATATACTAAGATGTTATTATGTTTTTTTTATTACCAAAAACTACACACACTTCCTTTAAATGAGATACGAAATTAACGTTATTGTGTATGGCAGACTACCGCCTCACAAACTGATATCATTTGTTCTTTCATTACCTCCTTTCAAGGTTGGAAATAATGATGGATTTATATTTTATATATTATATTAATTATATTTGTCATTTATTTATTATTATTTAATTATTATATATCATATACCATCATGATTTCCATTTTTTGGGTATATGATAACATCGTTCGTGTGTATGGCGGACTACCGCCTCACAAAGCGATGTGATTCGTTCACGCATTACATGGAATATATTAAGAATTGTAGTAATATAAATATGGGATATATATTATATAAATATAAATAATGTAATTATAATATTTATATATATATATAATTTACTTTTTCTTCTTTCCATATGGTAGTAAAATGAAAACAGTGTTCATGCATATATACTGTCTACCGTTACCATGAACAGTGTATTTCATTTCCTTTCACTAAATATTTTGGATTAATATAAATACATATATAATATTTATATATAATATTTAAATCATAGTTTATATTCTGGATATGACTAAATAATTTTCAGTGTAAGAGGAATAAAAGATTAACAAGTTAAAACAGACTTAAAAAACAATGAAATTATCACCCGAAACAGTGAAAATAAAGAATGATTTTTAAAGAACGGGTAATAACATGTTATTATAGGATAATATACAATATAATAGAAATTAATATTATTATTTAATAATTTAATAAATCTTTTAAAATAACTATACATTAATTTAAAGAAGTTATGACCAAACGGAATGCACAAGGTAAGGGATTTCATAAATCAGCTTCCATTAATTATGTTAAACATATAATTTGTTGATTATTTATTACTAAGATTACTTTTTTTATGTTTTTTGATTATATTATGTTTTATTTGAACTTATTTAATGTTTATTTATAGTGTATACACATAATATATTCATTTATTAATTCTCAACTTAATGTTATGATCGTTTTAAATGTTTATTTCACAATCTTATTCTAATCGAGATGTTTTGTTATTGAATATCAGTTGAAGGATATGTCTTAACAATTTTTAAATAAAACCTTACATTTTATTCTCCTATAGTTATTTATGAACTATTTTAAGTAATTGTACTATTTTTTACTCTTTGGTACTTAAAATTTGTTTAAAAAATGTTTTCAAAAAAATCTGACTTCATTTCTCTCTTCGGTCAAAAATATGTTTTATTCCAAATAATTTTTTTCCCAAAAATGTTATCAAAAAAAATTATACATTTTTAAAATGATTTATGAAATTATATTTCAACCATTTTTACTATATAAAAAATTCAAATGAATCTTATTTCATTTTCAAAATAATGCATGTCTGGATTTTATCAAAAAAGTGAAACAAAACATTATTTTAACGTCTATGGAATGAATGGAATTTATAGTTTTTATGGCCACTAAATTTTTTCAATATTATTTTATAAGTTTCAAATTTTATTTTCAAAAAAAATTATCTTCAATTTATTTTGAAATTTTGGTTTCTTAAATCTATTTTCAAATAAAGGGATTTTCAAAATGTTTTTCAAAATTAAAATGATATTTTTTCTCATGAAAGTTTTTAAATATAATATTTTTATATTTATATTAATAAATAAAAATTACACATTATTATTAATCCAATGGGTATATATTGCATTGATATCATCCTTAATCTTCTTTCTAATGGTTTATGACCATTTTTACTAAGGAAAGTTTTGACATTAACTTCCTTGATTCATTTTTGTGGTCAATAACTATCCCTTAAAATATTTACTATTATATGATCATTGGATATTAAATTTATATTAAATATCTGTATACATGTGTGATTTATATTATTATTTCCTAAACTATATTCCTTTTTCCATATGTTGTTTACTTTTAATGTTATTTGATTAACTGGTGAAATATTAATAAATTTTTATTCTCCTCTCAACACAGATATTTGATAAGGCACATTATTTATGAGTTAAATATATTATCGGATATATTAGTAATTATTTAGACTTGTATGAAATGGGTATGGTATCATTTAAATTAATCCCCTCGATGCATCAGTAGTATCATGGGATGAAATTAGTTGGAAATAAACCCTTCACTATTTTAACCAATCTGTTTAAAGTGCCTAGAGGAATGATCTAGAAAGTAGTGTCTTCTAAAAGGTCTTGACATGAATCAAGTGGGTTTTCCCATAATATTTTAAACTATATTTATGATAGATCTTAATGGTAAATTTTTCATGTTCCTGGGAATCATGACATCCACTAATTAATCATTTCCTTCATTCAGATTCAGTTTTCATTATCCATGAGATTTTCGTTATGTTATAATCTATGGATATATTTTATTCTCAACTTATTGATTTAAATGGAATGTGTGTTCAATTATTTACCATTTCATACTGATTTTGATTTATCTTACCATTCTAATCAAGCTATTTAAATGGAATTTTTGTTTATATATGTACAATTCCATATTTATTATGCTTATCGATTCATGATATCATCCATTTTACTTAACCCTTACTGATCATTTGATCTTACACATATTTTTCTCTCATTCCTCAGGATTCCATGAAGTTTACTATGATAGATAAGTAGGGTAATTCAAAATTTAATAAAGTTATTTTAGAAAAATATATATTTTTTAATAAATATATTCAAATTTAATGTTAAACACATTTATGTATCTAGTTTCCCAAGACTACTAAACAGATCTGTCCATCAAGATTTTATTCCTTGTAATCAAGATAATGTAATGGAAGTAGGCACCAGATCTGGGATTTTTGGGGTTGAGTAACTATAGTTGGTATCAATGTAAGTTTATTAGAAACCTTTGAAATTAGATTTAGTAAAATATAGATTAGTAAACACACCCCTATGATAGACTTTGAGGATAATTATAAAATAATGTATTAATGTTTGGTAAGGTATAGATTATGTGGTCCTTCCAAGGAATACATCCCGGATGAGATAGTATCATGGTTTTATGAGTTCATGGTTTAATATAATTTCAATGGATCAAACACCTATTTTTCATATTTATATGATTGGATTCTACCATGATTAAGGAAATTTTAGAGAATTTAGTGAAATTATATATTTTAGTGGAAAAGTTATTTTAGGAATAAGGGATCTAAATTTTAAATACATAAGTTGAAAGGTATTGATTACACTTATGGTTAATATGATCACTGATGAAATTTCAATAATTGTCAAATAACATTATTAGACTTTGAAAAAAAATAGGTTGTATTGAAAACCTTACAGAAAAGTTTATTTAATGATTAATTTTCAAGGATGCACATCACTATTTTTATTCAATAAATTATAGTAATTATATTAATATAAATTTAGAAAACATAAATCCCAAATACATGGTGATAACCCATCACATCTGGTAAGGTGGTGTGGCTAGAACCCATGACTGCAAGATGATATGGGTTTTGTGCCTACCACTGTCCAATGTGTTGTCTTGGTTAATGTTTCATTGTTCTTTGTTAAACAATTTGACAAATAAATATTAATGATGAACTATTATTATTTCTTTTTTAGATATTATTATATCATGCATATTGGTTTTGGAAAATAGTTTGAAATAGGCTGTAAAATATTTCATTTTTAATGGATTTTATGTTCTGTTAAAAGTAAATTTTAGTGCTTTAGGCATAAAAGTTAATTTTTGGATACCCATTTCTTAGAGTAAAAGTTGAATTGGAAATTAATCAGACACAAAAAAATGAAATTTTTCTAATGAAATAGAAACGTATCAAGTAAGTATATTTCCTTATATTTATAGAGAGTGAATGAATTCCTCTACTCTAGGAAAAATGGTCTGGAAACAAAAATGTTATCCTAATACCTTCATTTTTGTTGAATCTATTTTCTTTTAAATAATCATAGAGTAATGGTTTTGAGCCCCTAAACATTAAATTTATCACCCACTTTCTTGTGATCAATGACATTAATCACTCTCTATATATATTTATTCTTTTCATCTATGTCCATATCATCACTTTATAGAAAGTTTCTCCTACATAGAAACCTATATATGTGTTATTTTATATGACCTTCGTACTTCCCTCTCACTCATATTAAAGGGATATTTTCCTAACCCTTTTAATATATGGGTTTTTCATCCAATTAATTATCAAATATAAAACCCTTGATTATCGAGATCAATTTCAAAATGTGAGGATGAAATTCATTTAGGGTGGGGAGAGTGTAACTCTAACACCTGAGATTTTTACGAGAAATATTTTGTTTTTATGTTATATACATAATCAAAGGAATCATTCACTACACACAACACTAGCTTGGTTTGCTTTACACGCAATCACTACCTTCCTTGATAGCTTGCATTGGACGCAATACCGAGTTTCACTAAACAGTGATATGTTACTAAAATATTATTAAAACTACCCGTTATGAATAGTAATACCCACTTTTTGAAATTTTATAAATATTATCATTCAAAATGGACTTAATTTTTGGATTTAGAATATCGAAATTAGACTAGGGTGAAATTTTGGTATTTTTTCTGAAAACTTTCCATTTTTGATGAATAGTGAAAACACTGGGTTACAATTTAAAAACCGACTTTTTATTTAAATAATTATTTAGTTTATTTAAATTTATTTTAGGTCAATATTGATACATAATACATATATAAGTTCAATGTAATTCATTGGAATCATTTTATAATAATTTTAGATATATAAAATTTTATTTAACTTTTCACCGTCTTTTACCCACCCCCTAGGAGAGTTTGAATTTTTATATAAAACTTAATTTTACCGCTTCTGTGAGTGGAATTTCAAAAATCCGAGAGACATGGTTAATATCAAGGACTAAAATTTGGTTCAATGAGATGAAAATAATTTTTGGTGAATAGTAACTTTTTACTTTTATTTACCACAGTTAAAAGTAAATAGGGTAATTAAGGGTAGAAATGATATTATTATTACCCTAACACATGTCCTAATTCTATTTTATAAGTGTAATTCGACCAAAAACAACCTTAGGAATAAAATATGACCATTTAGGTACACTTAGATTAGATTAGGACATTTATTATTAATTTATTTAAAGAAGGGTTAAAATAGTTAAAATGAAATTTTAATAACTAAATCATTTTTAATATAGAGTTATACATAACATAAATTCAACTATAAATATTCATTACAAATATAAAAAGATTTCCTACATAATGGTATTTTATTTATAATTTTTATACATTAAATAATTTAATTTATTTATGACACAATGATGATGTAGTAATAATCATATTAATGAAATATTAACATAATTGATGTTATAAATACCCAAATAGATATAATTTGATACTTTTTATGAATTCCAATAATTTTATAGGTTAATATGAAATGTTAGTATTGATTTAATTAACTTTTTTCTCACTAATAATGCTGTTATGAGTTTCACAAAAATAAATTACCAAATTGTGTCAAAATTGACATAAAATAGTTTTTAAAACAAATATTATATTATTAGTTGTTATTTTATTCCTAATAATCTATGGTTCATCCAAACGACTTAGATGAGGTTATATATATAAATAATAAACAACTTGGGGTTAATTTGGCTTGTTATAGTAAGTTTATTAACCATATAGTGTAATAAAACAAGAAGACATGGTAAAGGTTAAATTATTTAACTTAGAGTTATATCTAAATGATAAGGTTAAAATAGTAACCTAAACTTGTCTAAAATATATTGTATGAGAGTATTTAGACCCATCCCCACCTTAGCTTCTAAATAAATCAATTTGGAGCTATTAAAAACCGAATATGACTTTATAATAAAATAATAGTTTAAGTTTTTCCTAAGGTTCCCCTCTCCTCCCTTATTAAAGGGAACCTCCTCCCTCTCCTCCTCACACCACTTTGAGCCTTCATGATCGGCCAACCCCTACCTAGTTTTCTTCTCCACTTCCCTAGAAATATCCTATAGGTCCTTTACTTCTTCAAATACCATCTTTAGTTCCCTAAGAGAAGGTTAAGAAGAGGCGCTTCAAAGAAGAGGTAATGTCTGTTACCGATTCTTTCAACTTCATTTCTTCTTCTACATATTCTTCTTTAGTTGTTTAATTATGAAGTAATAACATCAGTATCACTCATATACTGATATGTTATTATAAATATTAAACAACCATATTTCACCTTCTATCCGTCCTATGGAAAACGAAATCACCGCGCGTGGGTACGTATGAAATACCGTCTTCATGCCATGGTGTAATCTGTTTTCCACCACCACCATACTTTGATGGGTATAATGGTGTAAATAATAACTATATATGATTATTTTAAAGTGATATTGATTATGAAATAGTATACATACACTTCAATATAATTCCACGATCATGGGAATGATATCACCGCTCGTGCATACGTACGACCTACCGTCTCCACAATGTGATGCGACTCGTTTTACATGATCTTCAATTATTAATGATTATATAAATGAATTTATTGAATAAATATGATATATATTACAATAATACCATTCTATAAATGAGGTATCTATAACCTAAAAGAATAATAAGAATCTATTCGACAAAACATGCATAAGAACAAAAAGCAATAAACACCCGAATAACAAGTAACAATGAAATATTGCTAATAAGAAGCTAAGAATATGAACATATATGATATCATAACAGTGATTAAGATTCTAGAATAAGTTGATAACATTATTTAAATCATTATACAGGAGGTTCGGACATGTACGAAGAAAATCGGACCTAAGGTAAGGGAAAATCTCATAATCTCATTTTTATCCGAGATTGTTTATACTTCATAATTTACTGGGGAATATTTATCATCCACATCCATGTTTCCTCAATATGTAATATTATTTCCATCCACCTACAATTTTTTAAATCCAATTTTACCCGTTGGTGAGTTTTCAGTAAAAGATATGAAAGGAATCTTTTTTCATTTTTAGTACGAGGTACTTTTTAGACTTTTCCAGCAAAAGTATGAGAAGAATTTTTTTCATTAACTTATAGGGCATGAACAGATTTTTAGAACATTATTTCCATGAAGATTCCTTTACAAGTTTTCAAGTTTATTTTTAATTAACTTTTTTTAGTTTAAAATATTATGACATGTTAGGAAAGGAGAAATGTTTTTGAAGTAGAAAATATATTTTCCTCAAGCATGGAGTTCAAGCATTTTATCAAAACAAAATTCCATCTAAGATAATATAGGGTTCTGTTTCTATCCCTATTTTTACATTTAGTTGATTATGTTATGATGGAATTATTTTTATGATTTCCTTTTATCTTATATGGATTATGTTATTATGGCATGATCTTTAAGAATCCAATTTTTATTTCATGGGTTATGCTATGATGTATGATTTATGATCTTGTGGCACACATAAGAATGATATTATTATAAGATTGTTGGGACCTATATATCCCTCCAATTCATTGGGTAAAGATTTGTATCTCATGAGATATACATGGCTGGAATGGCAGGTTAAACCGGTTCAGTGAAACAGGACTCAAATGAGAAGTGAACTCGGTTCAGAAATGGACTTTGTCCGCTAAGATAGTCTTGGTAATGAGTCTTGACTACTAAGAAATGATTATCTATGATTATTTGTGTATGCCAAAAAGTTTCATGTTTTAAGTTATGATTATTGGGATTACATTTTACTACTATGATTTATCCCATGTTATGAAATTATGATCTATTTTGCAGGTTAAGCTTTCCAGAATGTTATGTTATTATGATGTGTTTGATATTTATTTTTTTTACCCTTACTGAGCATTTTATCTCACCCTTTTGAATGTTTTCTTTTCCCTGGGTCAGGAAGAAGGATATTAAGTAAGATATGCCAAAAGGGACTCTATATATGATAAAATAAAATTGAGACAATGTAGATGTTTTATGAACCAGTTGTTTATGTTTCCAAGTTTCTAAAGTCACTATACCTATACGGTCCTTTTATGGTTTTGTTATATGTTGTAATAAGTGTGCTTCAATTCTAAAGTAATAACAATGTATGTAAAGTTTGGGTCATTATAGTTGGTATCATAGGGAAAGGTATAGTCAACCTTTGGGAACTAGGATGTGAAAGCCTTAGTAAGAACCCTAAGGATAAGTCTAAACATAGAACACAATCTTAGTATTTTAAAAATTTCCATGAAAAACCTATGACAATACCTTAAGTGTGAAATTTTATTCTTGATTATGTGGTTTTCCTATTATAATTAGTGTTACTCACACTATTCTTCTTTGTTTTAGTCAATGGATAGAACTCGAAGGAACCGTGTTAATGCCGAATGCGACGGGCAATGTAATGATTGTCCCCCTAAGAAACCAAATGTTATGGGAGATGGAATGAAAAATCTTGTAGCCATGCTCACACAACTTTCTCAAGCTATGAATCATGCCGGACTTCCAAACGAGCAAAGGAAGGAGCAAAATTCTATTGAATCCTTCATGAGGCAGCGTCCACCCTCATTAAGTGGGTCTACTGATCCATCAGTGGCTGAACAATGGATCAGTACCACTGAAAAGATATTTTCAGTTCTTCAATGTTCTGAACATGATAATGTCATCTTAACAGTATATCGTTTGGAAGGTGAAGCTGATCAATGGTGGAATATTATCAAGAATACGAGGCCAATAGATGAAATTGAGTCCATGTAATGGGACGAGTTCAAGAAATTATTTTTCAATAAGTACTTCCCTCGTATTCTTCGAACAAAGATAGAGAATGAGTTTCTTGAACTAAAGCAAAAGGATCGTGAATCTATTGGTACCTACGAAGAAAATTTTACAAGACTAGCAAGGTACGCTTCCGGTAGTATTATCCAACCTGAGAGTAATATCGATCAATTCTTTAGTGTCTTAAAACCAAGTCTTCGAAGGGCGTTAGCCATAAGGGACTTCAATATATATGAGGAAATTATTTGATGTACTCACAAGGTTGAGATGGAGATTGGATTAACCCATCAGTCATATGTGTTTGACAAGAAGAGGAAAATGGAATTCAAAGGAAAATCTAAAGATCACAATGAAAAGAAGATGAGTTTTCACTTATGCTCAATGGGTGGAAAGAAAAATGTAGGGAGTTGTCTTAAAGGGAGAAGTAAATGTTTCAAATGTGGAAAGGAAGTTCACCGGGAATTTGAATGCTGCAATGATGGGAATAAGATGTCTAGTGATTCAAACAAAGAAAAGGCTACACAGAGTGCACCTCCTACACTTCAACGTTACAAGTTCAAGGAAATGGGGCATTATTCTAATCAATGCCCTAATCAAAGGGTTGTTGATGATGATCGACGTCAACAAACTCTTAAGGATAAAGATAAAGGAAATTCACATGCAATTTTTATCAGTGATGTGGAGTACGATAACAAAGTGTTGAAAGGTACACTTACCATCCACACTAAATTAGAAAAAGTTTTATTTGATTCTGGATCCACCCACTCTTTTATTTTTGACGAATTTTCTGAGGGTATCGCCGTATTACCTCAACAATTAGATATTGAGTTAGCTGTGACAACCCCTAATGGCACAACAGTCACATAAAAATGTTATAATTCTTCTTTGATTGAATTTTGTGGGAAAGTTCTTCCTGCAAATCTTGTGATCCTTCCTATAGTGAAATTTGATGTGATTCTTGGAATGGATTGGCTTTCTTTATATGGAGCTCATATCAATTGCCAAAGAATGGAAGTCACATTACATATTCCAGACTAATCTTTGATCGTCTATCGATGCAAGGATGAACATAACCTTCCAGTGGAAATATCTTCCATCTTATGGGTCTTGATTCCACTAAATGAAGGTTATTTATCGCAAATGGTTGGTCAGAAACGCGTGATTAATAATATTCCCATTGTACGGGAGTTTGATGATGTCTTTCCGGAGGAATTGCCGGGTCTTCCACCAAATTGTGAAGTCGAGTTTTCAATAGAACTTGTATCGGGTGCTTTTCCTATTTCAAAGACACCTTATAGAATGGCCCCAATTGAGTTGCAGGAATTGAAGAAGCAACTCCAATAGTATATTGATAAGGGATTCATAATCCCTAGTGCATCACCTTGGGGAGCACCTGTTCTGTTTGTTAAGAAGAAATATTGATCAATGATACTCTGCATTGATTATCAAGAACATAACAAGATCACTATCAAGAACAAATATTCTCTCCCACACATTGATGACTTATTTGACCAACTACTCGGAGCTCAATACTTTTCCAAGATTGATCTTCGTTCAGGGTATCATCAATTAAGGGTCAAAAGGGAGGATATACCAAAGACGGCTTTCCATACAAGGTATGGGCACTATGAATTTATAGTGATGCCATTTTTTCTTACTAATTTCCCTGTTATCTTCATGGATCTGATGAATAGATTCTTTAGAGACTATCTTGATTAGTTTGAGGTAGTCTTTATATATGATATTCGTGTATATTAAAATAGAAAGGAAGAACATGAAGATCACTTGATAATTGTATTGAAGACCCTAAGAAAGGATAATCTTTATGCCAAATTTAACAAGTGTGAATTTTGGCTTCAAAAAGTTTCATTTTTTTGGTCACATAATCTCAAAAGAGGGGATATCTATGGATCCATCAAAAACAGAGGTTATCGAAAGATGGTCGAGACCAACAACAGTAACTAAGATCCGAAGTTTTCTTGGTCTGGCTAGATATTATCGATGTTTTGTGAAATATTTTTCATGATTATCTAATCCACTCACCCAGTTGACTCTAAAAGGATTTAAGTTCATGTGGACGGAGGAATGTGAAGAGAATTTCAAGGAGTTGAAAAGAAGGTTATCCAGTGCACCTGTGCTCACACTGCCTTGTAGTGGAGAAAGGTTTTTGATCTACAGTGATGCATCCAAGAAGGGTCTAGGGTGCGTTATCATGAAAAATTATATGGTGATAGTTTATGCCTCACGATAGTTGAAAATTCGTGAGAAAAATTACCCAACTCATGATTTGGAGTTAGCTGCAGTAATCTTTGCATTAAAGATTTGGAGGCATTATCTTTATGGTGAAAGGAGTGATATTTATACTGATCATAAAAGTTTAAAGTATATTTTCACACAAAAGGAGCGTAATATGTTCCAAATAAGATGGTTAGAGCTGATTAAGGATTACGAATTCTCAATTCATTACCATCCTGGGAAAGCAAACAAGGTGGAAGATTCATTAAGTCGAAAAGACCATGCAAGCTTATCCATGATGAGGATCAGAAAATATCCAATATTTATGGATTTACATAGGATGGACCTTGGAATTATAATGTAAGGGGAAAAATATTATCTTTCTCAAAAAAAATTTCAACTATATATACATGGGAAGATTAAAGTGGCACAAAAAGAAGATGTTGAGTTACAAAAGAAGGTGAGAAATGTTCCCGAATTCAACCTTGATTGTGAGGGGATAATAAGGTTCAGGAATCAGGTTTGTGTTCCTCCCATCCTAGAATTAAAGAAGGATCTACTGGATGAGTCTCATAGTTATTTATTCTCTATTCACCCTGGAAGCACAAAGATGTATAGGGACCTGAAAGAGTACTTCTGGTGGGATGGCATGAAAAGAGTTGTTGTTGAATATGTATCTCGATGCTTGGTTTGTCATCAAGGTAAATCTGAGAGACAGAAGTATAAGGGGATGTTACCACCATTACCTATACTAAAATGGAAATGGGAAAACATCACTATGGACTTTGTCACTGGACTTCCTAAAACATCCAAAGGCAATAATGCTATTTGGGTCATAGTTGATCGTCTTACGAAGTCTGCATACTTCATTGCTATTAGAGAGGATTTCTCTCTGGATCATCTTGCCAGGATATATGTGAATGAAGTGGTAAGATTTAATGGAGTACCACTTTCCATTATATCTGATCGGGATCCGACGTTTACCTCGATGTTCTGGCGAAGTCTTCAGCATACTCTAGATACAGAGTTGAGTTTCAGCACTGCTTATCATCCTCAGACAAATAGTCAGTCTGAGAGAACAATTCAAACTCTAGAATATATGTTAAGAGATTTCTCTATGGATTTCAAAGGTGGTTGGGACCAACACCTTCCTTTGGTGTAATTTTCTTATAATAATAGCTTTCACTCCATTATTCAGATGGATCCTTATGAAGCACTCTATGGAAATAAATGCAGAACACTAACTTACTGGGATGAAGTTGGGGAAAGAAAGCTATTAGGACCTGATCTTGTTGATGATATGGCAGAAAAGGTCCGATCTATTCAACAACACATAAGAGTAGCTCAGAGTCAACAAAAAAGTTATTCCGATAACTGAAGAAAAGGCCTTGAGTTTGAAGTGGGTGATAAAGTGTTTTTATGAATATCTCCTTGGAAGAGAGTAATGAGATTTTGAAAGAAGGGAAAGCTGAGCCCTAGGTATATCGGTCCTTTCGAAATACTGGACCGTGTTGGTAAGGTGGCTTACCTATTGGCGCTTCCACTGAATCTCTCTCAAGTTCACGATGTGTTCCATGTATCTGTCCAGAGAAAGTACATACCCGATCCATCACATGTACTCAGCTAAAAATTTGTACCACTAGAGCAAGATCTTTCTTATGAAGAACAGGCGATAGAGATTTGGGATCTTAGCAAAAAAGTCCTACGGAATAAGACCACTCGCTTAGTGAAAGTTTTATAGAGGAACCACCAATTAGAAGAAGCTACATGGGAGCTTAAGGATATGATGAGGGAGAGGTATCCTCATCTGTTGGTTACAAAGTGACGAATTTTGATGGAGAAATTATTTTTAAGGGGGGTAGAATGTAACACCCGAGATTGTTATGAGATATATTTTGTTTTTATGTTATATACATCATAAAAGGAATCTTTCACTACACACAACACTATCTTTCCTTCCTTTACACGCAATCACGACCTTCCTTGATAGCTTGCATTGGGCACAATACCGAGTTTCACTAAACAGCGATATGCTATTAAAATATTATTAAAACTACCTGTTATGAATTTTAATACCCACTTTTTGAAATTTTATAAATTTTATCATTCCAAATGGACTTCATTTTTGTATTCAGAATATTTAAATTAGCCTAGGGTGAAATTTTGGTATTTTTCTGAAAACTTTCCATTTTTGTTGAATAGTGAAAACACTGGGTTACTATTTAAAAACTGACTTTTTATTTAAATAATTATTTATTTTATTTAAATTTTTTAGGTCAAAATTGATATATAATACCTATATAATTTCAATGTAATTCATTGGAGTAATTTTATAATAATTTTATATATATATATAATTTTATTGAACTTTTCACCATCTTTTACCCACCTCCTAGGAGAGTTTGAAAATTTATATAAAACATAATTTTACCGCTTTTGTGAGTGGAATTTCAAAAATCTGAGAGACACAGTTAATATCAAGCACTAAAATGTGGTTCAATGAGATGAAAATAATTTTTTGTGAGTAGTAACTTTTTACTTTTATTTACCACGGTTAAAAGTAAATAGGGTAATTAAGGGTAAAAATGATATTATTATTACCCTAACACATGTCCTAATTCTATTAGATAAGTGTAATTCGACCAAAAATAACCTTATTAATAAAATATGACCATTTAGGTCCACTTGGATTAGATTAGGACATTTATTATTAATTTATTTAAAGAAGTGTTAAAATAGTAAAAATCAAAGTTTAATAACTAACTAATTTTTAATATAGGGTTATACATAAGATAAATTCGACTATAAATATTCATTAGAAAGCTAATAAGATTTATTACATAATGGTATTTTATTTATAATTTTTAGACATTAAATAATTTAATTTATATATGACACAATGATGATGCTGAAATTATCTTATTAATAAAATATTAACATAATTGATGTTATAAATACCCAAATAAATGTAATATTAGACTTCATAGGAACTAAAATAATTTTATAGGTTAACAGGACATGTTAGTATTTATTTAATTAACTTTTTTATAACTAATAATTTTTTTATGAGTTTCACAAAAATCAATTACCAAATAGTGTCAAAATTGACATAAAATAGTTTTTAAAATAAATATTATATTATTAGTTGTTATTTTATTCCTAAAAATATAAGGTTCATAATAATGACTTATATAAGGTTATATATATTAATAATAAACAACTTGGTGTTCGTTTGGCTTGTTATAATAAGTTTACTAACCATATAGTGTAAGAAAACAAGATGACACGGTAAAGGTTAAATTATTTAACTTAGAGTTAAATCCAAATGATAAGGATAAATTAGTAACCTAAACTTGTCTAAAATCTATTGGATTAGAGGATTTCTAGAAATACCCACCTTATCTTCGAAATAAATCAATTTGTAGCTATTAAAAACCGAATATGACTTTATAATAAAATAATACTTTATGTTTTTTCTAAGGTTCCCCTCTCCTCCCTTATAAAAGGGAACCTCCTCCCTCTCCTCCTCACATCACTTTGAGCCTCCAAGCTCTCCCAAACCCTGCCAATTTCTCTTCTACACTTCCCTAGAAATATCCTAGAGGTCCTTCTATTCTTTAAAGACAATCTTTAGTGCCCTAAGAGAAGTTTAAGGAGAGGCGCTTCAAAGAAGAAGTAATGTCTGTTACTGATTCTTTCAACTTTATTTCTTCTTCTACTTCTTCTTCTTTAGTTGTTTAATTATTATGTAATAACATAAATATCACTCATATACTTCTATGTTATTATAAATATTAAACAACTCTATTTCACCTTCTATCCACCATACGGAAAACTAAATCACCGCGCGTGTGTAGGTACGGAATACTGTCTCCACGCCATGGTGTAATCTGTTTTCCACAACCACCTTACTTGGATGAGTATAATGGTGTAAATAATAACTATATTTGATTATTTTAAAGTGATATTGATTCTTAAATAGTATACATACAATTAAATATAATTCCACGATCATGGGAACGATATCATCGCTCGTGCGTACGTACGGCCTACCGTCTCCACAATGTGATGCGACTCGTTTTACATGATCTTCAATGTTTATGATTATATAAATGAATTGAATGAATAAATATGATATATATTACAGTAATACCATTCTGTAAATTAGGTATCTATAACCTAAAAGAATAATAAGAATTTATTCGACAAAACACGCATAAGAACAAAAATCAATAAACACCCGAATAACAAGTAACAATGAAATATTACTAATAAGAAGCTAAGAATATGACCATATATGATATTATAACAATGAGTACGATTCTTGAATAAGTTAATAACATTATTTAAATCATTATACAGAAGGTTCGGACACGTATGAAGCAAATCGTACCTAAGGTAAAGGAAAATCTCACAATCTCGTTTTTATCCGAGATTGTTTATACTTCATAATTTACTGGGGAATATTTATCATCCACATACATGTTTCCTCAATATTTAATATTATTTCCATCCACATAAAATTTTTTAAATCCAATTTTACCCATTGGTGAGTTTTTAGTAAAAGATATGAAAGGAATCTTTTGTCATTTTTAGTACGAGGTACTTTTTTGACTTTTCTTGCCAAAGTACGAGAAGAATGTTTTTCTTTAACTTATACGGCATGAATGGATTTTTAGAACATTATTTCCATGAAGCTTCCTTGATAGGTTTTCAAGTTTATTTTTTATCAAATTCTTTTAGTTTAAAAATTTATGACATCTTAAGAAAGGAAAAAAAAATTTGAAGTAGAAAGGATATTTTCCTCAAGAATGGAGTTCAAGAATTTTATCAAAATTATTTTCCATCTAAGATAATATAGGGTTCTGTTTCTCTCCCTATTTTTACATTGATTTTATTATTTTATGATGTAATTTTTTATGATGTCCTTTTATCTTATATGGATTATGTTATGATGGCATGATGTTTAAGAATCCCATTTTTATTACATGGGTTATGCTATGATGTATGATTTATGATCTTGTGGCACACATAAGAATGGTATCACTATGAGATGGGTGGGACCTATATATACCTCCAATGAATTGGGTAAACATTTATATCTCATGAGATAAACATGGCTGGAATGGCAGGTTAAACCGGTTTAGTGAAACAGGACTGAAACGAGGAGTGAACTCGGTTCAGAAATGGACTTTGTCCGCTAAGGTAGTCTTGGCAATGAGTCTTGACTACTAAGAAATGATTCTCAAGGATTATGTTTGTATGAAACAAAGTTTCATGTTTTAAGTTATGATTATTGGGATTACATTTCACTACTATGATGTATCCCATGATATTAAATTTTGATCTCTTTTGCAGGTTAAGATTTCCAAAATGTTATGTTATTATGATGTGTTTGATATTTCTTTTGTTTATCCTTACTGAGCATTTGATCTCACCATTTTGTACGTTTTCTTTTACCCATGTCAGGAAGAAGGATATTAAGTAAGATATGCCAAAAGGGACTCTAGATATGATAAAATAAAAGGGAGACAATATATATGTTTTATGAACCAGTTTTTTATGTTTCCCAGTTTCTAAAGACACTATACCTATACGGTCCTTTAATAGTTTTGTTATATGTTGTAATAAGTGTGCTTCAATTTTGAAGTAATAACAATGTATGTAAAGTATGGGTTGTTATATTAACACCTCGAAATGTTAAAATATGATCATCATATTTGATATAGTGTACGACATGCAACACCAAGAATAGAATGGAATATAAAACCACAAAATTTTAAAATATATTTACTATTTTAAAAAACTAAATATATTATAAATATTTCAATGAATTATTTCCTGATTTAGCTTCTGTTATAAACAACAATGAGTTTCTTTGAAATATTGTGTAACATGCAACACTATGTTTTACCGAATAATATTAATATTATTATTTAAAATGAAAATAATATCCTATATATTAAATTGGTAGTTATGAATAGTGTTAAATAACTTATGAAGGTATATTTTTGAATTCATTTCTTACCAATTAATTAAAAATGAATATAAAAATCAACTGAATATAAATGAAAGGTTTATATAAAAAACTGTTTTTATAGGCTGAAGGCGTATAATATTAATAAAAAAATTATTATTTTATGGTCTTAATTAAATTTATATATTTTGTATTAAATTTATTTTTTTACAGGCATCCAATAGATTATATAGGCATAAGATAAGAACAAATCCAATTTTAAGCCTAAAAGTTGAATTTTATAAAGAAAATTTCCCACCTTTAAATGGAAAAATTATTTTAAAACTAAATTTTTATTATTTTATAAATTTTAATTAAAAAATAATATTCATATTTTATTTTGTATTTTCAAAATTATATTAGGGATAATTTTTTGGTATTTTTCTGATAAGTATTATTTCATTATGAATTGTGAAAATTAATGACTTTTAATTGAAAACTGACTTTTTATTTAAATAATTTATAAAGATAAACTATATTTTGAATTGGTTTTAATATTAAATTATATAAATTATATATACATTAATATAATTCAGTTCATTTTAATCATTTTTATATTGAATATAGATATAAAAACATAGTAATCATTTGAAGATTTTCACTTTAAGAACTCTCTTTCTCATTTTGTGTATGGGATTGATTTTAAATTAATTTCTACAACTTATATTATTTTAATTTGAATAAATGGATTCCATATTTTGAATAAGTATTAATATAAAATTTATAATAAGGTTAACATAATTTTTGACCAAAATGATTAGGGAAAATAGTTAAAAATAATTACAATGATTAATATTAAAATTAATTTATCAAGGGAGTAAAATTTAAACAAAATTAGAAAAATGACCTATACACTTTTCCAAAACCAATTGGATGGAAATATTTTCATCATATTCTCTATATTATCTATAATGATTTTTTATTTTAGTCACATGATGTTAGAGTTAGTATCATAGGACAAACTGTTTTTACTTTGATTACGTATATATTTGATGTATTGAATATTAATAAAACATATTATTACATATTGTTTGTTGTTCTACCAGAATCTAATATAATAATATCATAGTGTATACATTTCAATTATAAGGTCATATAATTTTCCCTCTATGATGATAACCTTTATGTTCTGTGATTTTATTAACAAATAATGTATTGTTGTTAGATAATATACTATGATGGGACCCATAATATGTATTCTATCAGGTGTGAGTGCACATAATAAGATGAGGATTATTCTTATGAAATTCACACTTGGAAATCATTAAAATATGATATTATTAGAACAAACCCAATTGTATAAATTACTCATGTTTTGTGTCATCAGATATTCCTATCTACGAGTGTGTGTGATTATCCTTAAACATTATGATTATTATTATTACATATTAAAACATACATAAATAGATATATTTCACAAACCATGATTATAACAGTTAATAGAGAAGTTATATATGTTTTTTGTGACATGAGTGAGATGTAATTAATGAATAAGTCGATAAAGGATTTTTCCCTTCCATCATTATGAAAGATGATAACTCAACCCTTCTTTTAGAATAAAAATATCACATTAAATTTTATGGACATGGTGTAACGACACATTTATTTCTAATAGACAAAAAATTAATATCAAGAATATAGGTTAGTGACATGGTTTTGCAACCTTCTTGATAATATTTTGTGAAAAACGGAATATATTACCCATTGAGAGTTCATATGTGGTTGTCGATGTTGAAACATTAAATTATTTCACTTAGGTGCCCTGGCCCATTGCTAGACAGTAATCTTGGACTTTAGGCAACCCGTATAATGCTAATGAGAAATAATATTTTAGGGTCACACATTATGTTTTTTCTTTGATCATGTTTAAATTATATTTGAGTTTAATTAATGGAATAAATATTAATCTAAAGTCTAAGGTATAATTATATTCATGTTATATCAATCAAATAAATTAAATAAATCATTATTCTCCAGATTTGAATAAAATATTTATTTTATTTATTGAATATTTTAATGAATATTTATTCTCTACATTGTGAATAAGATATTTACTTGGTAGTTCAATAAATACTAAAGGAGTTCAAATACACCATGACCAATTCTGGTAACAAATATTATTTTTAATTGACTTTTTAATTATCAAAAACACTTTTGAGGTTGCAATGAATATTATGTAGAGAATCAAAAAAAATGAGGATATATAATTATTGCACGAAAATAATTATATCTCAACTCCTCTTTATCTCTCCCCCTTAAGAATGAGAGGTGCAAGAGATATTTCTTTAAGACCAAAGAATGATCGATCAATAATGAATAACACGTGACATTTGACTCACTATGCTTGCACCTATAGATCGAGTGGTGTTGATCAGAGATCATAGGAGAACATGTAAATCACCTATAAAGTGATTATATCCTTGGATCCTCACAATTTAATGAAGGTAATCTGAAAGTGTCTTTTAAGATGATCAAAATTTACTAACGAATAAATTTCCTTATCCCAGGTATTTATTTTATCAAATATTAAATAAATTAATTCTAAATTTTACATGAAATATCCTCACTCTTGGTTTCATGAAATGATTATTAATAAAAAAATAATATGTCTCCCACCACTGCACAATTTTGTTGATTCCTAGAACCATCAAGTGGAATCAAAATGATCACGTTTAAATTTATAAGTATTTATTTTATTGCTGATAAATATGAAATTTTTGTTAAATTTTCATTTCACGTTATTCATTCTTTAATCTGATTTTAATTAACTTGTTATCAATGTAATTTCCTAGTTCCGGGTGCCCAAAGGTGCCCCGTATCTGGTTGGTCACCTGGCCTCAGGCATATTTCCCAGAATTCCATAGGCTGCCAACTAATAGTGAGGGTCTTGGGTGGAATAGCATGGAAACTATGCCCCCATAGGCAGATTATTGTTAGAACCAGGTTCTTCAAAGCATGATTTGGTGTATGGTTTGTGTTTGTTGTCAATCCTCAGTGGAAGTTCAGGGTGTGTACCAACAAAGTGATCATACCGTTCAAGCAGAAAACAGTAGTGAAGGTGGCGCTGTTTCCCGGTGTTTGCCAAATTTTTGGGCCTAAAAATCGGCCAATAAAGTAAAGTGTTTTTGGAAAAGGTACTTGCGCGCCGTGCTCTTGGAGGATGAAAGACTTGCGCGCCATATGATTTTGAGGATCAGAACATCAAAATTTGGCTAAAGCAAGAAGGTCGCGCAAGTGTTGGTTGGGTCGCGCAAGTGAGTTGCGCGACAGAGTTTATTGAAGACAAGACTTGCGCGCCGTCGAGGACTTGCGCGCCGCTGCGCAGGGGGTCCAGTTTGCCTATAAATACTGGACCACCCCTCCTCATTTGTAACGAAGTTCAAGGCCGAGAGATTGTTCGAGCTCTCGTCGCGCAGGTGGTTGAGTCGCGCAGGTGGTTGTTTTGTCGCGCAAGTAGAGCTTGCGCGCCGGTGTTTGGCTGTGCGCACAAGGTGGTTTGGAAGAGAAAGGAAGTGGACCGCGCAAGTTTGTAGTTGGGGAAGGAAGAGTTGTGCAACTGTGTTGATGACACTTGCGCGCCAGTGTGAACTTGCGCGCCGTAGTGGGACTTGCGCGACTGTCTTGGAGAAGCGCGCCTGGTTTTGCTGAAGTCCACCAGCGTGTTTGGAGCTGCACGAAAGCCGAGAGACTACTCGGTTCATTCGGGGAAAAGTGATATTCTTCTGGTGAGAATCGGACTACAATAGAGCATCTACATACAACAAAGGATGTACTCTTATGCAAATGAAGAAGAGACCTTCACGTCTATAAACTGAGTGGGACTTCACCAACGGCAGTGAGCCAGGGGGAGTCAACGGGAGTGACCCGAGGGACGCAGTGAGCTATCCCTGAACTATTGTAAAGGCAGTGAGCCTGGGACAGAGTGTCTGTACCCGAACTTTTGTATTCGCAGCTAGTGAAGCATAGTGGATTTAGGTACGACCGGCAACCTGTCGGCGTATGCTCCTTGGACGTAGCCCTTAGTGGTGAACCAAGTAAAAATGGTTGTGTCTTCTCTGTGCATGTGAATGTTTTAATTTTGATCATAATCATCATACAGGTTCAACAAGTTCCTACCAACTTGGGAACAAGATCCAACACATTAAAAGAAAAAGTGGTCACCCTGATTCACCCCTCCCCTCTCAGGGTGTCCCAGGGTCCTTCAATTATGCACAATGGAATAACAAGTAATAAAAAATAGTGGATGAAATAATACCATACAACAAGTAAACAATAGAATAATGAAAGTAAATAAACAACTAGAGCACATATATAATTGATTCATGTCAAATATGTCTAGAAAAATATACAAACAAGACAATATTCTGTTTTAAAGACCCAGAATTTCCATGTAATATTTTTAATATATGGGAATTTTAAGAGTCCGCAAAAATTGACAGAACTTGATTCTGATGCCCGGAGTGCCTGGAAAAAATTTCTAAACTTTTTTTCAGGTACATTCAGTAAACGTACAAGTGGTTTTTTATAACATTTAAACTAGAGCTCAGAATTTAAATCTGAGGACACCATTGAACTCACAGTGCCAATTTTCACTTAAGGAGACTTTCACCTCAACGACAGTTGGTCGAGGGTGAAAGACATTTTTTGGGTTTTTCGTGGAAACAATAAAATAAAATAAATAGACATTTTATTTTATTTTTTTGTAACCACCCTCTTGTAGATATTGTGGAGGTGGGGACCATAGGAGTTTTATTCTCCAAATTGAATGCTCAGTGTTGGGGACTACCCAAGCTAGTAATATAACAACCCATACTTTACATACATTGTTATTACTTCAGAATTGAAGCACACTTATTACAACATATAACAAAACCAGGAAAGGACCGTATAGGTATAGTGTCTTTAGAAACTGGGAAACATAAACAACTGGTTCATAAAGCGTCTACACTGTTTCCCATTTATTTCATCATATCTATAGTCCCTTTTGGCATATATTACTTAATAACCTTCTTCCTGACCTGGGGAAAGAAAACATACAAAAGTGTGAGCTCAAATGCTCAGTAAGGGTAAACAAAAGAAATGTCAATCACATCATATACATAAGAACATAACTTTTGGAAATCTTAACCTGCAAAAGAAATCATAATCTCATAACATGGGATAAATTATAGTAGTGAAATGTAATCCCAATAATCATAACTTAAAACATGAAACTTTGTGGCATACACACATAATCATAGAGAATCATTTCTTATTAGTCAAGTCTCATTTCCAAGACCATCTTAGTGGACAAAGTCCATTTTTGAACCGAGTTCACTCCTCGTTTCAGTCCTGTTTCACTGAACCGGTTTAACCTGCCGTTCCAGCCATGTCTATCTCATGAGATATAAAATCTTTAACCAATGCATTGGAGGGATATATAGGTCCCACCCATCTCATAATGATACCATTCTTATGTGTGCCACAAAATCAGAAACCATACATCATAGCATAACCCATGTAATAAAAATGGGAATCTTAAACATCGTGACATCATAAAACAATTCATATAAGATAAAGGAATTCATAAAAATATTTCCATCACAACATAATCAAATCCATGTAATAATAGGGATAGAAATAGAACCCTATATTATCTTAGATGGAAAATAATTTTGATAAAACACTTGAACTCCATTCTTGAGGAAAATATCCTTTCTACTTCAAAAAAACTTTTCCTTTCTAAACATGTCATAAAATTATAAAATAAAATAAGTTGATTAAAAATAAACATGAAAACTTGTAAAGGAAGATTCTTGGAAATAATGTTTTAAAAATCCATTCATGCCGTATAATTTAAAAAAACATTCTTCTCATACTTTTGTCGGAAAAGTCAAAAAGTACCTCGTACGAAAAACGACAAAAGATTCCTTTCATATATTTTACTAAAAAATCACCAAAGGTTAAAATTGGATATAAACTACTCTATAAGGATATAAATATTACATATTGAGGAAACATGGATGTGGATGATAAAATACCCCCCAGTAAATACCAAATTATAAACAATCTTGGATAAAAATGAGATTGTGATATTTTCCCTTACCTTAGGTCCGATTTTATTCTTAAGTGTCTGAACCTCCTGTATAATGATTTAAATAATGTTATTGACTTATTCAAGAATCATAATTATTTTTATGATATCATATATGGTAATATTATTAGCTTCTTATTAGTAATATTTCATTACTACTTGTTTATTCGGGTGTTTATTACTTTTTGTTCTTATGCGTGTTTTGTCGAATAAATTCTTATACTTATTTTTAGGTTATAGATACATCATTTCCAGAATGGTATTAGTGTAATATATATAATATTTATTCACTCAATTCATTTATATAATCACTATGCAATGAAGATCATGTAGAACGAGTCGCATCACATCGTGGAGACGGTATTCCGTACGTACGCACGAGCGATGATATCGGTCCCATGATCGTGGAATTGTATTGGAGTGAATGTATACTATTTCATAATCAATATCACTTTATAATAGTCATATATAGGCATTTTTTACACCATTATACCCATCCAAGTAAGGTGGTGGTGGAAAATAGATTACACCACGGTGTGGAGACGGTATTCCGTACCTATGCACGCGCGGTGATTTCGTTTTCCGTAGGATGGATAGATGGTGAAATAGTGTTATTTCATACATATAATAACATATAAGTATATGAGTGATAATGATGTTATTACTTCATAATTAAACAACTAAATAAGAAGAGGTTGAAGAAGAAATAAAGTTGAAAGAATTGGTAATCGGACATTACCTCTTCTTTGGAGTGCCTCTTTGAGATCTCCTTTTAGGGCACTAAAATTGGTCTTTGAAGAAGACCAGGACCTCTAGGATGTCTCTAGGGAAGTGTAGAGGAGAAATTGGTAGGTTTTGGCCGAGCTTGAAGGCTCAAAGTGGTGTGAGGAAGAGGGGGAGGAGGTTCCCTTTTATAAGAGAGGAGAGGGGAACCTTTGGAATAACTAAAACTATTATTTTATTATAAAGTCAAATTCGGTTTTAAATAGCTCCAAATTGATTTATTTCTAAGCTACGGTGGGGATGGGTCGAAATACTCTCATCCAATAGAATTCAGACAAGTTTAGGTTCCTATTTTAACCTTATCATTTAGATTTAACATTAAGTAAAATAATTTTACTTTTACCGTGACTTCTTGTGTTCTTAAGATATAAGGTTAATAAACTTACTATAAGCAACCAAAAGAACCCCAAGTTGTTTATTATTAATATATATAACCTTATCTAAGTCATTTGACCGAACCATCGATTTTTAGGAATAAAATAACAATTACTAATATAATATTTGTTTTAAAAACTATTTTATGTCAATTTTGAGACTATTTAGTAATTGATTTTTGTGAAAATCAAAACAGAATTATTAGTTCGAACAAAGTTAATTAAATCAATACTAACATGCCATATTAACCTATAAAATTAGTTTAATTCATAAAAGTCTCAAATTATATTTATTTGGGTATTTATAACATCAATTATGTCAATATTTCATTAATAAGATAATTACTGCATCATCTTTGGGTCATAAATAAATTCAATTATTTAAAGTCTAAAAATTAAAAATAATATATCATTATGTAGGAAATATTTTTAGATTTCTAATGAATATTTATAGTCTAATTTATCTTATGTATAACCCTATATTAAAAATGAAATACTTATTAAACTTTGATATTAACTATTTTAACCCTTCTTTAAATAAATTAATAATAAATGTCCTAATCTAATCCAAGTGGGCCTAAATGGTCATATTTTATTCCTAAGGTTGTTTTTGGTCGAATTACACTTATCCAATATAATTAGGACATGTGATAGGGAAATAATAAGAATATCGTTTTTACCCTTTATTACCCTATTTACTTTTAACTGTGGTAAATAAAAGTAAAAGGTTACTATTCACCAAAAATTATTATCATCTCATTGAACCACATTTTACTTATTGACATCAACCGTGTCTCTCGGAATTTTTAGATTCCACTCACAGAAGCGGTAAAATTACGTTTTATGAAAAATTCAGTTTTTTAACTACCACTTAGTGGTTTCACTATTCATAAAAAATTGAATGTTTTCAGAAAAATACCAAAATTTCACCCTAGGCTAATTTTGATATTCTAAATCCAAAAATAAAGTCAATTTTGAAAAATAAAATTTCTAAAATTTCAAAAAGTCATTATTACTATTCATAACGGTTAGTTTTAATAATATTTTAATAGCATATTGTTGTTTAGTGAAACTCGGTATTGTGTACGACGCAAGCTATCGAGGAAGGTCATGATTACGTGTAAATCAAGCCAAGCAAGTGATGTGTGTAGTGAAAGATTCCTTTGATGATTTATATAACATAAAAACAAAATATTTCTCATAAAAGTCTCGGGTGTTACATTCTACCCCCCTTAAAATGAATTTCGCCCTCGAAATTCGTCACTTTGTAACAAACAGATGAGGATACCTCTCCCTCATCATATCCTCAAGCTCCCATGTAGCTTCTTCTAATTTGTGGTTCCTCCATAAAACTTTCACCAAGTGATTGGTCTTGTTTTGTAGGAATTTTTTACTACGATCCAGAATCTCTATCGGTTGTTCTTCATAAGAAAGATCTTGCTCCAGCGGTACAACTTCTGAGCTGAGTACATGTGAAGGATCAGGTATGTACTTTCTCAGGAGAGATACATGGAACACATCGTGAACTTGAGAGAGATTTGGTGGAAGCTCCAATCGGTAAGATACCTTCCCAACACGATCCAGTATTTCGAAAGGACCGATATACCTAGGGCTCAACTTTCCCTTCTTTCCAAATCTCATTACTCTCTTCCAAGGAGATATTCGTAAGAACACTTTATCACCCACTTCAAACTCTAAGTCTTTTCTTCGGTTGTCGGCATAACTTTTCTGTCGACTCTGATCTGCTCTTATGTGTTGCTGAATAGATCTGACCATTTCTACCATCTCATCAACAAGATCAGGTCCTAATATCTTTCTTTCCCCAACCTAATCCCAGTAAGTTGGAGTCCTGCATTTCATTCCATAGAGAGATTCATAAAGAGCCATCTGAATACTGGAGGGAAAGCTATTATTATAAGAAAATTCCACCCAAGGTAGGTGTTGATCCCAACCACCTTTGAAATCCATAGAGAAAGCTCTCAACATATAATCTAGAGTTTGAATTGTTCTCTCAGATTGACCATCTGTCTAAGGATGATAAGCAGTGCTGAAACTCAACTCTGTATCCAGAGTATGCTGAAGACTTCACCAGAACATTGAGGTAAACCTCGGATCCCGATCAGATATAATAGAAAGTGGTACTCCATGCAATCTTACCACTTCCTTTACATATATCCTGGCAAGATGATCCAGAGATAAATCCTCTCTAATAGCAATGAAGTGTGCAGACTTTGTAAGACGATCAACTATGACCCAGATAGCATTATTTCCTTTGGATGTTTTAGGATGTCTGGTGACAAAATCCATAGTGATGTTTTCCCATTTCCATTCGGGTATGGGTAATGGTTGTAACATCCCCTTAGACTTCTATCTCTCAGCTTTAACTTGCTGACAAACCAAGCATCGAGAGACATATTCAGAAACATCTCTTTTCATGCCATCCCACCAGAAGTACTCTTTTAGGTCCCTATACATCTTCATGCTTCCAGGATGAATAGAGAATGAAGAACTATGAGCCTCATCCAGCAGCTCCTTCTTTAATTCGGGGATGGGAGGAACACAAACCCGATTCCGGAATTTTATTATCCCATCACAATCAAGGTTGAATTCAGGAACATTTCTCACCTTCTTTTGTAACTCGACATCTTCTTTTTGTGCCTCTTTAATCTTCACATGTATAGATGGTTGAACATTCATTTGAGAAAGATACAATTTCCTACTTCCATTATAATTCCAACATCCATATTGTGTAAATCCATAAATATTGGATCTTTTGTGATCCTCATCATGGATAAACTGGCATGGTCTTGTCGTCTTAATGCATCTGTCACCTTGTTTGCTTTCCCAGGGTGGTAATGGATAGAGCAGTTGGAATCCTTAATCAGCTCCAACCATCTACTTTGGCGCATATTCAGGTCCTTTTGTGTGAAAATATACTTTAAACTTTTATGATCAGTATAAATGTCACACCTTTATCCATAAAGATAATGCCTCCAAATATTTAATGCAAAGATTACCGCAGCTAACTCCAAATCATGAGTTGGTTAATTTTGCTCATGTCTTTTCAACTGTCGTGAAGCATAATCTATCACCATATCATTTTACATAAGAACACACCCCAATCCCTTCTTGGATGCATCACTGTATATCACAAACCTTTCTCCACTACAAGTTAGAGTAAGCACAGGTGCACTGGATAACCTTCTTTTCAACTCCTTGAAATTCTCTTCACATTCATCCGTCCAGACAAACTTAACTCCTTTCTGAGTCAACTTGGTGAGTGGATTAGATAATCGTGAAAAATCATTCACAAAACTTTGATAATATCCAGCCAAACCAAGAAAACTTCGGATCTCAGTTACTGTTGTTGGTCTCAACCATCTTTCGATAACCTCTGTTTTTGCTGGATCCACAGATATCCCCTCTTTTGAGATTATGTGACCCAAAAATGCAACTTTTTGAAGCCAAAATTCACACTTGGTAAATATGGAATAAAGCTTCTCCTTTCTCAGGGTCTTCAATATAATTCTCAAGTGATCTTCATGTTCATCCTTTCTCTTTTAATAGACAATAATATCGTCTATAAAGACTACCACAAACTGATCAAGATAGTCTCTAAAGACTCTATTCATCAGATCCATGAAGATAACAGGGCCATTAGTAAGACCAAATGGCATCACTATAAATTCATAGTGTCCATACCTTGTACGGAAAGCCGTTTTTGGTATATCATCCCTTTTGACCCTTAATTGATGATACCATGAACGAAGATCAATCTTGGAAAATTATTGATCTCCATGTAGTTGGTCAAATAAGTCATCAATGCGTGGGAGAGGATATTTGTTCCTGATAGAGATCTTGTTAAGTTCTCGATAATCAATGAAGAGTCTCATTGATCCATCTTTCTTCTTAACAAACATAACAGGTGCTCCCCAAGGTGATGCACTAGGGTGTATGAACCCATTATCAAGATTCTCTTGAAGTTACTTCTTCAATTCTTACAACTCAATTGGGGCCATTCTATAAGGTGTCTCTGAAATAGGAAAATCACCCGGTACGAGTTCTATTGAAAACTCAACTTCACGATTTTGTGGAAGACCTGGTAATTCCTCCGGAAAGACATCGTCAAACTCCCCTATAATGGGAATATTCTTAATCGTGAGTTTCTCACCAACCATTTTAGATAAATAACCTTCATTTAGTGAAATCAAGACCCGTAATATGGAAAAAATCTCCACTTGAAGGTTATGTTCATCCTTGCTTTGATAGACGATCATATATTGATCTGGAATATGAAATGTGACTTCCCTTCTTTGGAAATTGATATGAGCTC
Organism: Viscum album; assembly: GCA_963277665.1. Lineage (NCBI taxonomy): Eukaryota > Viridiplantae > Streptophyta > Magnoliopsida > Santalales > Viscaceae > Viscum > Viscum album. The sequence continues at coordinate 564,864,191 of OY728121.1, read as the reverse complement.
CATATAAAGAAATCCAATTCATTCCAAGAATAACATCAAATTCCACTATAGGAAGGATCACAAGATTTCGAGGAAGCACTTTCCCACAAACTTCAATCAGAGAAGAATTATAAACTTTTGATGCGACTGTTGTGCCATTAGGGGTTGTCACAGCTAACTCAACATCTAATTGTTGAGGTAATACAGTGATATACTTAGAAAATTCTTTAGAAATAAAAGAGTGGGTGGATCCAGAATCAAATAAAACATTTGTTACTTTAGAGTGGATGGTAAGTGTACATTTCACCACATCTTTATCGTACTCCACATCGCTGATAGAAATTGAATGTGACTTTCCTTTATCTTTAGACTTAAGAGTTTATTGACGTCGACCATCATTATCAACCCTTGGATTTGGGCATTTATTGGCATAATTACCCATCTCTTTGCACTTGAAACATTAAAGTGTGGTAGGTTCATTATTTGTATCCCTTCCTTTATTTTCATCATTAGACATCTTCTTCCCATCATTGCGGCATTCAAATGCCCTATGACCTTCCTTTCCACATTTGAAACATTTACTTGTCCCTTTAAGACAACTCCCTCCATGTTTCTTTACACACTTTGAGCATAAGGGAAATCTCATCTTCTTTTCAATGTGCTCTTTATATTTTCCTTTGAATTCCATTTTCCTCTTCTTATCAAACCCATATGACTGATGGGTTACTCCAATCTGCATCTCGACTTTGAGGGCACATCGAATGATTTCCTCATAGCTATTGAAGTCCCTTATGGATAACGCCCTTCGAAGACTTGGTTTTAAACCACTAAAGAATTTATCGATCTTACTCTCAGGTTTGATAATATTACCAGAAGCATACCTGGAAAGTCTTGTAAAATTTGGTTCATAGGTACCAACAGATTCATCATCCTTTTGCTTTAGATCAAGAAACTCCTTCTCCATCTTTGTTCGGAGAATACGAGGGAAGTACTTATTGAAAAATAAGTTCTTGAAATCGTCCCATTCCATGGACTCAATTTCATCCCTTTGCCTTGTATTCTTAATAAGATTCCACCATTGATCAGCATCACCATCCAAACGATACACTACTAAGATGACTTTATCATGTTCAGAACATTGAAGAACTGAAAATATCTTTTCAGTAGTACTAATCCATTGTTCAGCAGCCAATGGATTAGTAGACCTGCTGAATGAAGGTGGATGCTGCCTCATGAAGGATTCAACAGAATGTTGCTTCTTCCTTTGCTCGTTTGGAAGTCCGTATGATTCATAGCTTGAGAAAGTTGTGTGATCATGGCTACAAGATTTTTCATTCCATATCCCATAACATTTGGTTTCTCAGGGGGACAATCATTGCATTGCCCGTCGCATTCCGCATTAACACGGTTCCTTCGGGTTCCAGCCATTGACTAAAACCAAGAAGAATAGTGTGAGCAACACTAATTATAATAGGAAAACCACATAATCAAGAATAAAATTTCACACTTAAGGTCTTATCCTAGGTTATTCATGGCCATTTCTAAAACACTAAGATTGTGTTCTATGCTTAGACGTATTCTTAGGGTTCTTACTAAGGCTTTCATATCCTAGTTTCCAAAGGATGACAATACCTTTCCTCTGATACCAACTATAACGACCCATAATTTACATACATTGTTATTACTTCAGAATTGAAGCACACTTATTACAACATATAACAAAACCAAGAAAGGACCGTATAGGTATAGTGTATTTAGAAACTGGGAAACATAAACAACTGGTTCATAAAGCGTCTACACTGTCTCCCATTTATTTCATCATATCTATAGTCCCTTTTGGCATATCTTACTTAATAAACTTCTTCCTGACCTGGGGAAAGAAAACATACAAAAGGGTGATCTCAAATGCTCAGTAATGGTAAACAAAAGAAATATCAATCACATCATATACATAAGAACACAACTTTTGGAAATCTTAACCTGAAAAAGAAATAATAATCTCATAACATGGGATAAATCATAGTAGTAAAATGTAATCCCAATAATCATAAATTAAAACATGAAACTTTTTTTCATACACACATAATCATAGAGAATCATTTCTTATTATTCAAGGCTCATTTCCAAGACTATCTTAGTGGACAAAGTCCATTTCTGAACCGAGTTCACTCCTCGTTTCAGTCCTGTTTCACTGAAGCGGTTTAACCTGCCGTTCCAGCCATGTCTATCTCATGAGATATAAAATAGTTACCCAATGAATTGGAGGGATATATAGGTCCCACCCATCTCATAATGATACCATTATAATGTGTGCCACAAAATCAGAAACCATACATCATAGCATAACCCATGTAATAAAAATGGGAATCTTAAACATCGTGACATCATAAAACAATTCATATAAGATAAAGGAATTCATAAAAATATTTCCATAACAACATAATAAAATCCATGTAATAATAGGTATAGAAACATAACCCTATATTATCTTAGATGGAAAATAATTTTGATAAAACACTTGAACTCCATTCTTGAGGAAAATATCCTTTCTACTTCAAAGAAAAAAAAATTTCTTAACATGTCATACAATTCTAAACTAAAAGAAGTTGATTAAAAATAAACTTGAAAACTTGTAAAGGAAGATTCTTGGAAATAATGTTTTAAAAATCCATTCATGCCGTATAAGTTAAAAAAACATTCTTCTCATAGTTTTTTCGGAAAAGTCAAAAAGTACCGCATACGAAAAATGACAAAAGATTCCTTTCATATATTTTACTAAAAACTCACCGAAGAGTAAAATTGTATATAAACTACTTTATAAGGATATAAATATTACATATTGAGGAAACATGGATGTGTATGATAAAATACACCCTAGTAAATACCAAAGTATAAACAATCTCGGATAAAAATGAGATTGTGATATTTTCCCTTACCTTAGGTCCGATTTGATTTGTAACTGTCTGAACCTCCTGTATAATGATTTAAATAATGTTATTGACTTATTCCAGAATCATACTTATTTTTATTATATCATATATGGTCATATTCTTAGCTTCTTATTAGTAATATTTCATTACTACTTGTTTATTCGGGTGTTTATTACTTTTTGTTCTTATGCGTGTTTTGTCGAATAAATTCTTATAATTTTTTTGAGTTTATAGATACCTCATTTCCAGAATGTTATTAGTGTAATATATATCATATTTATTCACTCAATTCATTTATATAATCATTATATAAATGAAGATCATGTAGAACGAGTCGCATCACATCGTGGAGACGGTATTCCGTACGTACGCACGAGCGATGATATCATTCCCATGATCGTGGAATTGTATTGGAGTGTATGTATATTATTTCAGAATCAATATCACTTTATAATAGTAATATATAGTCATTATTTACACCATTATACCCATCCAAGTAATGTGGTGGTGGAAAATAGATTACACCACGGCGTGGAGTCGGTATTCCGTACGTACGCACGCGCGGTGATTTTGTTTTCCGTAGGATGGATAGATGGTGAAATAGGGTTGTTTCATACATATAATAAAATATCAGTATATGAGTTATACTAATGTTATTACTTCATAATGAAACAACTAAAGAATAAGAAGTTTAAGAAGAAATAAAGTTGAAATAATTGGTAATCGGACATTACCTCTTCTTTGAAGCGCCTCTTTGAGATCTGCTTTTAGGGCACTAAAATTGGTCTTTGAAGAATACTAGGACCTCTAGGATGTCTCTAGGGAAGTGTAGAGGATAAATTGGCAGGGTTGGGACGAGCTTGAAGGCTCAATGTGGTGTGAGGAAGAGGGGGATGAGGTGCCCTTTTATAAGGGAGGAGAGGGGCACCTTTGGAATAACTAAAACTATTATTTTATTATAAAGTCAAATTCGGATTTAAATAGCTCCAAATTGATTTATTTCGAATCTAAGGTGGGGATGGGTCTAAATCCTCTAATACAATAGAATTTAGACAAGTTTATATTCCTATTTTAACCTTATCATTTAGATTTAACATTAAGTAAAATAATTTTACTTTTACCGTGTCTTCTTGTGTTCTTTAGCTATAAGGTTAATAAACTTACTATAAGCATCCAAACGAACCCCAAGTTGTTTATTATTAATATATATAACCTTATCTAAGACATTTGACCGAACCATAGATTTTTAGGAATAACAATTACTAATATAATATTTGTTTTAAAAACTATTTTATGTCATTTTTGACAATATTTAGTAATTGATTTTTTTGAAAATCATAACAGAATTATTAGTTCTAAAAAAGTTCATAAAATAAATACTAACGTGTCATATTAACCTATAAAATTAGTGGAATTCATAAAAAGTATCAAATTATATTTATTTGGGTATTTATAACATCAATTATGTCAATATTTCATTAATAATATAATTACTGCATCATCTTTGTGTCATAAATAAATTAAATTATTTAAAGTCTAAAAATTACAAATAAAATATCATTATGTAGGAAATATTTTTATATTTCTAATGAATATTTATAGTCGAATTTATCTTATGTATAACCCTATAATAAAAATGATATACTTATTAAACTTTGATTTTAACTATTTTAACCCTTCTTTAAATAAATTAATAATAAATGTCCTAATCTAATCCAAGTGGGCCTAAATGGTCATATTTTATTCCTAAGGTTGTTTTTGGTCAAATTACACTTATCCAAAAGAATTAAGACATGTGTTAGGGTAATAATAATATCATTTTTACCCTTAATTACCCTATTTACTTTTAACCGTGGTAAATAAATGTAAAAAGTTACTATTCACCAAAAATTATTTTCATCTCATTGAACCACATTTTACTTACTGACATCAACCGTGTCTCTCGGATTTTTGAGATTCCACTCACAGACGCGGTAAAATTAAGTTTTATGAAAAATTCAGTTTTTTAACTACCACTTAGTGGTTTCACTATTCATCAAAAATTGAAAGTTTTCAGAAAAATACCGAAATTTCACCCTAGGCTAATTTCGATATTCCGAATCCAAAAATTAAGTCAATTTTGAAAAATAAAATTTATAAAATTTCAAAAAGTGGTTATTACTATTCATAACAGCTAGTTTTAATAATATTTTAATAGCATATTGTTGTTTAGTGAAACTCGGTATTGCGTACGACGCAAGCTATCGAGGAAGGTTGTGATTGCGTGTAAAGAAAGCCAAGCAAGTGATGTGTGTAGCGAAAGATTCCTTTGATGATTTATATAACATAAAAACAAAATATTTCTCATAAAAGTCTCGGGTGTTACAAGTAAAACATCCCATGAGGGGTTATGGTGGTGGGGACCACCCAAGGCTTGAAACCCTCAATATTCCAATTAAATATGGGGGAGCCTCTTCAACTCCTCCAAAATTTATTATGCCAACTCTCCACCTTTAATTAATTAATCCATATCAATTAATTAATTTTTCCAATTTGAAAGTATGCCAACATATTTTATTATATTGGCTATCTCTTATTTTTGGTGGGTTGGGGGAAATTAATCATTGGAAAAGGAAGGAGCCTTGGGAGAAAAGCTCTCCACAAAGAACTCCAATAAAGAACGCCAACTTCGACTCCGAATTCTTCCACAGGTCATTCGTTGATGAGGAGCATCTTCAAGGTCAACGATCTAAAAATTGAGGAAAACGCCGATGACACCGACGTTCGTCTTTTCCCAACGTTTCATCTTCTTCCTCACGAACTCATCGACGTCATCAAGAGAACGAGGTAGGGGTTTAATTTGTGTATGAATACATTTCCCATGAAATTCCCATGAATTATTTTTTGGGATTTGGAATAAATCGTCGCGAGAGGTCGTAAATCTTGACATTCTTCTTCATGTTTTTGTTGAGCCATATGCTACCACCCTAACGCGGAGGTTATGGACCAAAAAAACATGGCCAGACCCCTCCGCAAATCTTCTGATGATTTTTGGTGTTGAACGTGACAGAGGTGATGGAAAAACAACACCACCATGTGGCTACCTTCACCTCGAGACCTCCGCGCCCCTGCGGCACCCTCACGACTGAGCCGCTCTGGGGCACCCATGACCCCCGCCCCCCGCCACTTCGCCACCCGCGGCCCCGGAGTGCCACCCATGGTCACTGTTGTCCAGACTGAGCCGCCGCCGCTGACTGGGCCGAGCCGCCTCCGTCGTCCGCCAAGCTGCCGCTGTCCCACCAAGATGTCGGCCGAGCTGCCCCGGCCGCGCTTCCAGTGGTCTTCCGAGCCACACCAACCGACTCGCCCGCATCCCTCTGAGCCGCCTTGGTCGTACCACCCGAAACCCTCCGAGCCACCCCAGCTATGCCGCCCATGGCCTCTTTGAGCTGCCTCGGGCTGGGCTGAACCGCCCCGCACCCTCACGGGGCGGCCGAGCCGACCCGCAACCTCTACTTCCCCGCGGTACCTGTGACCCTCACGTCCCTCGTGGCCTATTGGACCACTTATCATGTTGTAATGCACCACAAGTCGGGCCAACTTGAATCGGGTCGACCCAGGCCAGGTCGGGTCAGGTCGGTCAAACCGGGTTAGATCGGACCCAGACCTGATATGACCCATTTACGGTACTTGGGCCATAACTTTGGCACCGGACATTCATTTGATGAACCGTTAGCGGTACTGGAAATCATGGAGCGAGATAGTCCCTTTGAGTATACCCCACTGGAGTTTTGGATTAAGATGTCTAACAGTCAGGTTGGATCGAGCACGAATCCAATCGAGCCCGAGGGACTAAAAGGCTATTAACTCACAGACCGGGCATACGATTGACGCACCGTCTGTTGCGTTGAGACCCCAATGAGATGTCCGGACTTTGAGATGATTCTTCGTGGGACTAAATGGAAGTTGGAGTATCGACCAGTAGCTCGTGAAGTAGATCCTCCTGGAGACGAGTGAGAATAGTGCGTGAAACCAATAGTTGGCTGAGACGTGACGAATGCTGATCTTTTCGACTCTGAGTTACTTGAAAGGAGTGGTGGGGAGAGCCTATGTGTGACACGGTAGACCCACAGTGGGGAGAGACTCTGGGAGATGTGGCAGGCCCATGGTACTGTACAAGAGGGGTACCTTAGTAGGCCACGGTGGGGAGCGCCTCTGTGTGACGCGGCAGACCCCAGGTACTCGACAGGAGGAGTATCTCAGCAAGTCATGAGGGGGGAGTGCCTCTGTGTGACACAGAAGTCCCATGGTGGGGAGCGCCTCTATGTGACACGGTATACCCATGGTACTCAACAGGAGGAGTACCTCAGTAGTCCAAGATTTGTGGGAAACACCTCTGTGTGGCGCGACAGACCTACTATACTCGATAGAGGAGGGGTTCTCGAGCAGAGCAGGTGTTCAATGATTTGAGTAGAGATGTTACTTGTTACTACACCTATAATAAATCCTGGTGTGAGATGAGTCAATACCTATGTGTTTTTCATTATTGAGATGGATTACGTGATAACTTAGGTATATGTATGGGCATATACCTAAGTAGGGTTATTTGTTGATTTAATAATTTGTTGTTTATCCTTGGTGGATTTTGTGAGACCTAGAGGGTCTCAGGGTCCCTAATGAGTATAATTATACTCACTCTTGCACAGGCTATGCCCGCACCTTTTTTTGTTCGATGTAGTCGACGAACAACGCTCACTAAGGCTGAGAGTACCAAGACTGGATAGTGCCCGGAGGTGGACCATACAGTGTGTCGGTATTCAGAGGAGACGGGTGGACATGGAGTGTTGAGGAGGCGATATGTACCTACCCTTTAGGTAGGAACCTCGAAGGATGATCCAGTATCTATCTTTTTCTCTTTCTTCAGTTGTTTTTTATTTCAATTTTACTTTTATCTTTACTGTCAGGCTTGTATTTTGGCCCCCTTTTCTCTTTTAGCTATACAGTTGACTTGTTTTTGTATCTTGTTGTGTGCTTGGTTGCATGTGCTTACAGGTTATAAAGGAAATTCCTTCCCAGTTGTGGTTAATATGTCTTTCAGTTCTAGACTCAAGCCCCTGGCCTATGGAAGGCAGTCTTTGGGTAGTCACGGCATGGGCCCCGGGGGACGGGTCGTGACAGCTAGAAATACAATACTAATCCAAAGGAAAAGACAAGTAAACTCCAGCAGCATAACAAGCTTCAATTTGTTCCTATACTCTCCAACTCTATAGCAATCAAGTACCTAATGATGAATGGCATTTTGTCTTATCTAAAGCTACATGGATAGAATCTTTTTGGGTCCAAAAGCGTGACTCGGATAGGGTTTGAGATGAATACCAGTAGTAAACCATCACAAGATCTGTGCCTAAATATCATTGAGTATATATAGTAGGTAAAATTGGAAATGTAGTAATGAAATGATGAGTACACCAAAGTAACAAAATCCTACAGTTTCCATTTACATTCTTTAGTATTTAATGTTCATCATTTAATCAATTGTCACAACTAGTATCTCGGAAGACTACATAATAGGACTGAATCCAATATTGTGCTTTGGCTTGGTAGACAAATAAAAAACATTAAATATTTATATTAACCTTCTGGGTATCTCACACAGTCTAGCCCCTCTGGCCAAGTAATGAAATTAAAACTCAAAGACACTCTAAGGAAGCACTCATCGTCAATTCCCCCTATAGTCATTCAAGAAAAATGAAAAACTCTCTAGGGAAGCACTCAATGTCTATTCCCTTTGTAGTCTCATAAAGTTACTATAGAAACTCTGATGGAGTGCTCACTATTAATCCCCCATGTGTTCTCGCATCATGAAATATAATAGACACTATGAGGAATCACTCACCGTCAATTCCCCATTTGTTCTAACTACACCATGATCTCATAGCCCTGTGCAATTCAATCGTGCCTAAATGATATCAATCATCCCAATGTAATCTAAACTACTACATGGATAAAAATTTCCAATACACATCACATGAATTTTACAAGAATAAAAAGTCAAATAGTTCCCTCCTATTAGGGAAGGAAAGGAAGCAAGGTATGCCTCATAGGCAACCTGGACCAAATGGCCCTAAACATTCAAACAAGGAAACACAGTCATGGGGTATTCCTTAAAAACATAATTTCACATAATAACACATCAAATAACCCATATAACAAAAATCAGTCTAAGGTTGATAAAATAGGGTTCAATTTCCTTAGATCGAAATACCCAACATGGGTAATCAACACTTTGGAATATAAAACTCATGGACAAACAAATAAGGCAACAAACCACCCACCTTGACATTGTATAAAGAACACACTCAAACGTCATCCCTTGAATCATCCTAGAATGTCGTAGATTCTAAAAAATGTCAAAAACAATCAACCTTGAATAACTCAATAAAGAGAGGAAATCATGGAAAGAGGATCTGGAAGAAGGAAGAACTCATCAGTGGGATTCCAATGCACCCACCGGAGTTTGATTCAGAGAATGGATGACAGAGCGATGTCTCAGAGAAGAATTGTTACTCTTGACCACTCCTGGACATGATGAGGTTAGATGAAAACATTTTTTGGGATTAGACGCCACCCCTGTCCATTTAATAAAATAAAAAAAGTGCACAACGTGTTCATTTAATGTACTTGTCGTGTACATGCTTGAACCGGCCCCTGCTTTAGGTAGTCTCCAAGTCACCCCAGATGTCCATGTCTCGTCCATTACACAACCAGTATACAGCTACTCGCAGAAACACTGGTTACACGGTGTGTCCTCTTATGTACACATCATGTACTAATAAAATTTTCAAATTCTCCCGTTTTTCTAAAAAAACACCCGAAATCAAGATCCATACCTGAAATAAAGATCCGGGTTATTAAAAACTTCCCCCATTAAATAAATTCATCCCTGAATTTACCTAACAAGGTGGAAAAGAAGAATCCTCGAAAGTCTCTGGCCACTGCGATCGCTCATCCGTCTCCCTCTATCAAGTCTCGTCCTACACTTGGTCGTGCGACCACAACATCTGTACCATGGGAATAGACTAGCCACATATAACCTTTATGTTGCAATTAATAATCCGGATAGAATGCTCCTAAGATGATTCATCCACCTCTAGCTCAACTTCCTTAGGTTGAAAAACATGATATGGGTCTAAGAAGTAATTTTGTAGCTGAGAAATGTGGAAGACGTCGTGTATAACCCGGTACCTATGAGGTAACTACAACCAATAGGAAATCGACCAGACTCTCTCCAAAACCTCAAATGACCCAACATATCTTGGTGAAATATTCCTCTTTCTCCAAATCCTCCTATGTCCCAACCTCGGTGTTACACGTAGGAAAACCTGATCTCCAACCTCTAACTCTAGAGGTTATCTCTGAAGATAAGCACAAGAATTGTACCGAGATGGTGTAGTATCCATCCTCTTCCTAATTAACTCCACTTATTCAGTGGTCTCTTGTACAAGATAAGGTCTCATCATAGTGGCCTCTCTTGCCTCTATCCAACATAGGGGCGATCGGCATAGACTATCGTACAAAGCCTCATAATCTTCCATCTAAATAGTTTCCTGAAAAATATTATTGTAGATAAACTCTACAAGAGGTATGTGATTCACCCAAGAACCTCTAAAATCATGGACGCATGTTCAAAGCATGTCTTCTAGTGCCTGAATCGTGTGATCAGACTGGCCATTCTTCTGAGAATGGTGTGTTTTACTCATAAGTACTTATTTACCCAAATACCTCTATAGTCCCAACCATACATGAGAAGTAAAGAGGTTATCCCAGTCTAAAATGATAGAGCATTGAACCCCAAGAAAACATACAATCTCTTAGATGTACAACTTTCCCAGCAAATCGACACTGATGGTCTCCATCATCGGTAAAAAGTGTGAAACCTTTGTGAGTCTTTAAATGACAACCCAAACTAAATCATTCCCATAAGGAGACCTCGGTAAACCTATCACAATATTCATCACAACATCATTCCACTTCATCTTGGGAATGGGTAACTACTTCAAATTCCATGTCAGTCGATGATGCTCCACCTTCACTTGCTGATAGTTGGAACACCTCCTCACAAAACCAGAAACATCATTCTTATATCATGTCCACCAATACTAACAGTGTAGATCTCAATACATCTTGGTGACACCAGGATGAACTGCCCATGCTGAAGTATGAAAGTCTCGCATCACCTCCTCACCTATGTCTGCTGACACCCATACGCATCTGTGAAATCCCAAGATCTCATCCTCGCCAATGGTCCAACCAATAGTATGGTCCTCTCCTGACACACTCTCACATTGGACGTGGCAATCATAATCGGATATCTTCCTCATTCAAAATCAATCCAAAAGAATAGAGGTAACAACTATAGAAGAAATAAAAGTTTGTCCCTTCCTGTTGTGAACCTCCAAATACACCTCATAAAATAGATCTATAAGCTATCACTCACTGTTGGCCTATTGAACTACCTGTATCTGAGTCCTCCTACTCAATGCATTAGCCACTGCATTTCCCTTCCCAAACATGTAGTCAAACTCAATGTCAAAGAAATGAAGGTACTCAACCCACCTTCGCGGTCTCAAATTCAAATCGTGCTGAGTAAAGATATACTTGAGAATTTTGTGGTTAGTGAACACCATAAAATGATCTCCCAAAATATAATGTCTAAAAAAACATAAGGCATTAACATATGCAGTGAAATCAAGATCGTGTTTCAGGTAATTCCTCTCATGTGGCCTCAACTGCCGAGACCCATATGCAACTACTCATTCCATTTTCATAAGAACTACTCCCATCCCGAGACCTAATGCATCATAGTAGATAGTGTAACTCTTGCCTAGCTCTGTAAGAACTAGTATCGGTACTGATGTCAGCCTCCCTTTCAGCTCCAGAAGGGTTGACTCACAAGAATCTGTCCACGAGTACTTTGCACCATTCATAGTCAGGCTCATCAGTGGCACTGATAAGCGTGAAAAAGTCTTGTATAAAACATATTTAGTAACCATCCATCCCTATAACACTCTGTACCACAAATAAATTCTTTAACTACTCCTAAGAAACCACTACTCTCACTTTTCCTAGGTCTATTGTTTCTCCTGTCTATAAGATAACGTGACCCAAAAAGTGAATCTGTTCCATCAAAAAGTGTCATTTCGAGAGCTTAGCAAATAACTGATGCACTCTTAGTGTACTCAAAACAATCTCAAGATGGATGGAATGGTCGTGCTGAGTGTGAGAGTATACCATTATATCTTCCACGAAAACAACCATGAAGTAATCCAAGTAATGATGGGACACTTGGTTCATCAGTGCCATAAAAACAATAGGCACTTTCATGAGACCTAATGAAATAACAACATACTTGAATAGACCATACCCACTCCAAAAGTATATTAGATGTATATCTGATGGTCAAACATGCAACTCATGATAACCTGGTCTCAAGTAAATCTTCAAGAACACCTGGGCTCCTCAAAGCAGATTAAAGAGATCATAAATCCACGGTAAGGTATATCTGTGCTGGACCATCAACTTGTTCATCTTTCGATAATCCACACAATTTTTGAGGGTACCATCCACCTACATATCAAACATGACAGGATAACCCCATGGAGAATTACTAGTTCGAATGAATCCCTTTTCCTTTAACACCTCTAACTTCTTCTTGAGTTCCTGCAACTTTGGTGTAGGCATACTATAAGGAGGAATGGACACCGGTACTGCCCCTGTTAAAAGATCAATAGAAAATTCTACCTCTCACTCCAGAGGAAAAACGGAAAATTTGTCTGGAAAGACCTCCGTAAAATGATCGAAAATTGGAGGAAATTCCATCTGTTAAGTCCCCTGGTAATCCAGATACAAACTAGAAATTTGGGCTGTAACACCTCTCAACCTGTGATGCTCATGTCCAGCTCTTCTCTCCTAGACATCCCATTCTCTGTTATATAGAAACAATCCTCCCTTTGGTGACATGAAACTTACCCTTTGGTGATCAAAATCGGCAATAGCCTAGAGGGAACTAACTAGTACATTCTTGATAATGACATAATATCCCTTCATCTCTAATAAATAAAGTTCCCATAAGAAATGACACCCACCAACCTCAAGAGGGCCCTACTTGCACTGTCGTTCACTATCCATTCTGGTCCCAAACTGAGTTCTCAGTGTCAAGATATCAGTAGATGTAAAGATATAGAGGCCAAGGCTATCAAAAAAAATCACAAATATAAATCTATGGGAATCCCCTATATCTAAAAGTGCATAAGATAAAATCGAGGAAACCAAAATCTTACCTCTAATCATAGAGGGTCTGGGATCCTACTTCGGCTGGATCTACTCCAGCGCAAAAGCCTGATCTACATCGTTTCCCTGTGAAGCTGTCTGAGATCCGTGAGCTGATCCACCCTACAGCTGTAAAAAAACCCTATGTATGATCACTATGGACATAACCACCACCTCGTCTGAAATGTCCTGAAGAATCCTAGCCCCCAGTCTAATGTGGTACGGGTGGTCCGGCTCTAGTATGAAGAGTCAAAACAGACCCCCCCCCCCCTCACTAGCTGCTATAAGGAGGGAGTTGTATAAATGTTGAATATGTCCCATTTTTTTTATGATTTTCACTCAACTAGGTCTCTCAGGATCTAAGGATTCTTATGTCCTCCCATCCTACACTGGTAACACACCACCAGGATACCTGAAGGAAAATCCAACCTACTCATATCTCCACACGTATACTCCCTATGGTTCTTCCTGATGCCATTTGGAAGGGTACCAACTCTTGATGCTAAACCGCCCTAACCCACAGCTCCAGAATCCCTCAGGTTGTGCTCGGTGATTAGTGCATGGTTGACTATAGAAGATATGGAAGTCCACCTGAAGATGTTCACCTGGGATCAGATGTCAAGCCTAAGATCATCCTCAAACATCCCCTCCAAAAATAACTCATCACCCCCGAGAATGGGTGTGAAGTAATACAGCTCTATGAAGCAAGAAGAATACTCCCTGACTGAGAGATTACCCTGCTCTAAACTCATGAACTCTAGGGCTGGGTTGGTCCTCATGGTCTCTGGGTATAATTATTCATAGATGGTATGCTGGAACTCATCTCAAGCCATAACATGCTGGCGTCCTGCATGTGATATCAAATCCCACCATATATTGGTAGAATCCTGAAGCAATTATGTACCAAGATTCACCCTCCTCTCTGGAGGCATTTCGAGATGCTCGAAGATAGACATCATGGATTCTAACCATGACTATATAGACTGATGTCCTCTATCCCCTGTGAAAGTGGGATGATGGTGTTGTTGGAAACCTCATGTCATATCTACCATAGACATGCCATGATTTTGTGCTTCTGGGAAGGTCCACATCATCATCATGAAGCCCTCTCAGAACTGTGCATCCACACCTATGTATGATATAAACACTTGTTCCATGAAGGGAACAATTGTAGGATCTACTGGGAGTCCTTGGTTTACCATTTCTGGTGTCTAATCATCTCCCCAAACATGGTGTACAACTATAGGACGTCTCGGTGGCATGACTCTGCAAGGTCAAGAGTACACCTTAATTCAAGATTATCAAGGAATAAAACATAGATGTTCAAGAAAATACTATGATAAATGAAACATTAATATTTTACAAAACAAGGTTACATGGTGTGTATACCCTCCACATGGCATGTTCCCTTAGGTTTCAACATGGGCATGTACTTCTTCCATAACAGTTCATGTAACACCCTTACACATGGAGCGTTCATCCTGTGACATGGCGTGTACTTGAATTTTCCCTCCTTCCCAAGTTCTTCTACATGGTTATAACTACACTATTCCCTTAGAACAAAACTACACAGCGTGTTTAAGTCAAACACGGTGTGTACTAGAAGAATTTTACCGATCTGTGTCATTGGTCACAAGTTCGATGACACGGTCGACTCTACACAGAGTGTAAGGATGGAACATGGTGTGTAAAACATATGTTTCATCCACCCATGTTGTTGGTGACATGGCTAGATACCCATCTCTTAAAATATGTCGTGTACTATAGGTACATGGAGTGTGTCAACAAACATTTCCCAACCTCGAGTCTCTACTCACACAGTCAGTCACACATATACAGACCGCTCGGCGTGTACATACAGTACACTGCGTATACATACTGTACACAGTGTGTACATAAGAAAAACATTTTCTTCCCTAACAGAAGGATATATGGTGTGTATTTATCATCACATGTCATGTATTCTGGGTTTTTCCAGACATTAAGCCTCAAAAACTACTCTGGAATCCCATAAAAACACTAAAACAAGAATTATAGTGCAATTTTCTGATCTGTAGGGGCTCATACTCCCCGAAAATCAAATCATGGAATCAAATTCATATCTTATGATATAGAATTCAGTTAAAGTTCAATTGGATCCTCTAAATTATGATCCAAGAGGGTCCATAACACCTCAGCGACCATAGATTGGAATCCATCCAAACGAAACATTTCATATTACAATACCCTAATATAATAGAATTTATTTTATTAAGGAATCTATTACAAGAACATTCATATCGTGCACAAGATCTATCGAAACAACACGAAATATGTAATCCTCCCTATATGGCATGACAGGAATGCATGACATGTGATCCCTATCAACTGCCTATATGATATAAGAGATGAAATACCCTCATCTCATTGGGTTTCAACAGAAATAGAACCTCAATGATATAAATCATAACAGCACAAATCATGTGAATCACCCAACGATGAAATCTAATCAACTATAACAAATGCAAAACCATAAAAATTGCAATAATCATAGTAAATTGGTTTTTCCCTTTACATGTGGCAGTTACTCCCAAGAATATCTTATTAACAACTACATATTCCTTCCTTTCCCTATCTATAGGCTCCAAATAGTAATACAATTAATAAATAACCCCTCCAATTCCACTTTGTAACGTCCCGGTTCTGGGTGCTGCCCAAAGGTTCCCCATACCCAGTTGGTCACATGGCCTCAAGCGCATTTACCCGAATGTCAGAGGTTTCGAACTAGCAGTAAGGGCCTTGGTTGTAATAGTAGGGAAACTATTCCATCCTTAAGAGAGTATGAATATGGGAATAACAAGTAACAAACATTATAGGAAGAAATAATACCATACAACAAGTAAACCGTGGAAGACTGAAAGTAAATAAACAAATGGATCACATATATAAATGATGCATGTCACATATGTCTAGAAAAATATCCCAACAAGAAAATGTGTTGGAAATAAAATAATAAAACAATGAAAAAAAATAAAATAAGTAAACTCCAATAGCATCTCAAGCCTGATCTTGGTCCCATGCTCTCCAGATCTACAGTAATCAAGTACCTGATGATGAAGGGTGCTTTCCCTTATCTAAACCCACAACCATATAATCTTTTTGGGTCAAAATGCATGACCCAAATAGGGTGTGAGACGAATCCTAGTAGGCAACCCCCACAAGATATTTTCCTAACATTCAGTGAGTATATATGGCAGTTAATAATTGAAATGCAACAATGAAACTTGGAGTACCAAAAAGTTACCAAATCCTACAGTTTCCATTTATATTCATTAGAATTTAATGTTCATCATTTAATCAAGTGTCACAATAGGTATCTCGTACGACAACCTAACATGACCGAATCCGTGCTTGTGCTTTGGCTTGGAAGACGCATCACAAACATTCAATATCAATATTAACCCTTTGGGTAGTTCACACAGTCTAACTCCTCTATCCATGTAATTCTATAAAAAGGCAAAGACACTATGAGGAAGGACTCCCATAAATTCCCCCCATGGTCTCTCCGGAAAAACTACAGACTCTCTAGGGAATCACTAAACATCAATTCCCCATGTGGTATCATAAATTAACTATGGACACTCTGAAGGAGAACTCACGGTCAATTACCTATGTGGTCTCAAAGTGAAAAATATAATAGACACTCTGAGGAAGTACTCACCGTCAATTCCACATGTTGCCTAACTAAACTAGGTTCTCATGGCCTTTTTCAATTCAATCGGGTATATATGATATCAAGTAGCCCAATGTAATCTCTATTAATACATGTATAAACAATTCCAATGCTTATCACTTGAATTTAACAAGAAGAAAAAGTCAAAAAGTTCCATCCTATCAAGAAAGTCAAGGAAGAAACGTATGCCTCATAGGTAACCTAGATTAAAGGGCCCTAAACAATAAAACAAATAAATATAGTCATGGGGTGTTCCTTAAATAGAAAATTTTTCATAATATCACATAAATGAACCCTAAAAACCACAATCAATCTAAGGCGGATAAAATAGGATTCAATTTTCTTAAACTGAAATACCCCAAACATGGTTAATCATCACTCTGGCATATAAAACTCAAGGAAAAACAATCAAAGGCAACAAACCATCTAACTTGACTTAGTACGAAGAAAACTCTCGAACTTCGACCCCCGAATCGTCCTATAATGTGATAGATCTACAAAAACGTCAAAAACTATCAACCTTGAATAACTCAGGAAAGAGAGGAATCATGAGAATAGGTTCTAAAAGAAGGAAGAACTCAATAGTGGGATTCTGACGCACCCGCCAGAGTTCTATTTGGAGAACAGATGACAGATCGGTGGCTCAGGGAAGAATCATTTCTCTTGGAAGCTCCTGGATGAGATGATGTTATAAGAAGAAATTTTTGGTGATTATATGCTACCCCAGTCTGTTTTATCAAATAAAAGAAAAAGTACAATGTGTGTTCATTTAATGTACACGCTGTATACATTCCCCAACTGGCCCATGCATTAGTTTGTCTCCAATTCACCCCACATGGCCATTTCTCAGCCATTAAACAGGAAGTACACGGCTACCCATGGCAACTAGGCGCATGACGAGTACTCTTAAGTACACGACGTGTACCCATAAAATTTTGAAATTCTCCTGTATTTTTCAAAAACACCCAAAATCAATATCAATACATGAATTGAATATCTGGATTCTTACAATATAAAAATTAATCATGTTCATTCAGTGTTTCATTTTCTTAAAGTATTAAGAACAAATGATAAATGACCATAAATTTTATTTGGAAGTGGAAAATCATTGGCTGGTAATACTGTGTTACATGGAGTGCAGTTAGAGTACACACCATATACTAATGAACATTATATCTAGATGCACTAAGAAAATAATTACACATAGTACGTTCATTGAAAACTACATGTTGAATGGGAGAACCCGACACACAACAAGTGGATGCAGGGTCTGTAGTTACCATGTACATATCATGTAGTCCAACTAAGTCAACAAACCGAAGCAACATGCATGTGACTTAGATGTACAGAAACTGAGGTATATGGTGTATAGCTGGATGTACACACCATTTAGTCTCCCATTAATGGATAAAATTGAAATTACATTCAATTTGAAAATTTCAGAATTAAAATATTATTTTTTTTATTCGCACACTGTTGTGTGTTTGATAATTTAATAATGGTTTTATAGAATTTTAAATTCTCAATTAATTTATAGTAATTTAAATGTAATTATTGATTCTACCATTTATTTTCCATGAATAACATTAATGATGGGTATCTCCAAATAAGATTGGATCATCATTAAGATGAGAGGTAATTAATTTATTTATTTATTAATTAATAATAAAATATTTGTTTTTCATAAATAATAAAATAATGAATAAATAAATGAATTATAGACATTTAATTTTATGTATTTGTTGATCTTATAGTCATTCATGAGATTAACCTAGACCTATGTATGTGATGGATGTCTTAATTGAATTTATTTCTTGAGTTTTATTTCATTTAATATTAAATTAAATGATTTCCTATGAGTCGTCCCTCCCTCCATTATTATGTATGACCTATGTGTCCATGGAGATTTATGAAGTCCCCTTTAACCAAACCTTTGGTTCTGATCACCTGCATGTTTGTAATAAATAATTGTAATTCATAGAGCATCCCATAGAATGTGGAGGTATTTCAAGATGGAATTATAATGATGCCAACCCAAGTGATACATAGGTGGATAGGTGGAATGTTGTAACTCATGTGAAGACCAGAAATAGGATTTATTTCTCCTTGGTCAAAGGTATATTTAATTAAAACTTGTTAAATAAACTATTTGATAAATCTCATGAATGGGTCATTTAAATAATTAATTATTTTTGTCTATATAATTTTTTTTGGATGGAAGGACACAATCACATAAATAAATGAATTGTTGTGAAAATATAGAAATTAAATAAATGAATTGTGCATAAATGTTTAATCCAATATGGTTAATCAATTATGTAACATCCACTTAATATTGAAAAGACATGTAAAGGATAAAACAAAACAATATGTATGCATAATAAATTAAAATACATTAATTAAATATTAAGTTAAAATAATCCTTCCATTACTTGATTTAGAATAAAACCATATAATTAAGTGTAGTACATGGCCAAAGTCTGGACATTAACTATTATCTAATAGTTCTCATGAGAGTTTTGGGTTGTCTTAACAAAGAATATATTGATTTTAATTGCTGAAGTCTATTCAATACAAATTTGGGGGAATGTGGTGAGGAAATCCATGTCAAGATTTCAAGATAGGGGAATCCACTCAATGGACCATGGAGCTACAAGTCCACAATTGGAACGAACACCTACTTAATTACAATATTATAGTATCCATGGAAAATGTATATATCATTAATAAAAGTAATGGGGATCTTTTCCATTAGAATGTTAAAAAAACTATACATTCTAAGTTCAATGTTAAGGGATATTGATACTTGATAAAATAGTGGAATATTTAATAAATAAATAAATAACATTTAATTAATTATATCTCGCTTATTTTTTAATAAAACATGTACTAATAATCTATTGTTTTTAATTGTTGAATAAAATTACTAGTTCATCATTCACAATATCTCTGTGATCAATATCAGAAAAGGAGAAACTCCTAACTTGAAATAACTTCCACAAGTGTTTAAGATGACTTCAAGTTGTTCTACAACATGAATAGAAATATTACATGCTAGATTCCTCATTGAATGATCCATCTTCTAGTGAGTAAAAAGATGAATATTTACAATCCTATGAAAAACATTTGAGTGATTTGGTCAACATTGAATGTTTGACACCATCATCGATTTATATTAAACCCATGAAGTCTCACAAAAACAAGGATGTGTATAGAATTTTTGAGCAACTCTGTGGCCTTTAACAAGAGAGAGATGGGTATGAATGGATTGAGATTTCCAAGGAACTCTTTTATTTAATGCTTAGAGAGGGTTCCCCAGTTGGGCCTAACATAGTAAAGGTCATTGTTTATATTGAGCACATAGAGGTTCTGGGATTAAAACTCTCCAAACAATTGGTCACTGACCTCATACTGGTATCACACCCTCATAGATTCAATAACTTTTTTATAAATTTTTAAAAAAACAACATTAAGTAGTCTATGTCAGATCATCTTACTCTTATTTTCCAAGTAGATTAGGATACAAAGAGTGAAAAACCATTCGTCCTTCTGGTGAACCAATAGAAAGGTAAAGTAAAGATCTTTAATCCACAAGCTTCTTCACAACCTTCCACAAAGAGGGAGCTGAACGGGAAATATAGGGAATAATATGCAGTTTTTTCAGGTGGTGAGAAGGGACACTAGAACAAAAACTATACCTGGCAATGGAAGCTAGGGGAATATTCAGGTGTATTTATTATCAAGTGAAATTTCTTTATTTATAAAAATTGGGTGTTATATATGGCTTTTGGTCCTCACATATGTATTCTAATATAGAAACCAAGTATATGAATGAAATATTGAATAAGGAGAGGTGGATCTTCGAGAAGCCAACGAAGATAAACTTGCAGTTGTGGCTATCGGGGAAAACCACCTCACATTGCCGACCTGAATAAACATGGTTTTAAAGAGTTTTTTATGTTTCTTCAGTTACTAAAACTATTATTTCTGTATCTAGACTTGATTATTATGGATTTATTTTCAATTTTGGTAATAAATGTTTATTATTTTATAATGATTGTGTTTTTATGGTAAGGAACGTTTAAATAACGATCATTATGTGTTATATTGTACGAACCAAATAATGGAAACTGATAACAAAGTTACATTACATGACTCATAACACACCAAAAATTTTAATCATTGGGTAGGTCATGTAAATGAAAATATCATGACTAAATATCATCAAAATGGATATTTAGATTTTTTTTGAACTAAAATAACATGGTGTATGTAACACATGTATACATGAAAAAATGACCAAATCCCATTTTGTGGATAAGGTGAAAGTGATAAAGATATTCTTAAGTTAATTCATACCAATGTGTGTATACCATTTTCTGTTAATGCAAGGGGTGGGTACTCAGACTTCATAACTTTTACTGATGATTTCAGTAGATATGGGCATTTCTACTTAATGAGGTATACGTCATATTATGTTGATAAATTCAAGAAATACAAGAATTAAATTGAGAACAATCTTGGTATTAATATTTAGAAACATCACTCAGAACATGGTTGAGAATATCTTAATAAATATTTCATTAATTATTTATTGGATTTTGGGATTTTATCTCAACTCACTCCTCCGTATATGCCTAAGTTGAATGGTGTAAGCAAAAGAAATAATCGTACCTTGTTGGATATAGTGAGATCAATGATGAGCCATGTGAGTCTTTTATTATCATTTTAGTGATACATGCAACAAATAGTAGCATACGTACTAAAATGAGTTACAAATAAAGAAAAATATAGTATACCATACCGATTATTGAATGGAAAGAAACATGTGTAGTCTTAATTACATGGGTGGGTTTGAAAAGAATTTTTTTAAGGACTCTTCAATTAATAAGATTTCACTTTGAGGCACAAAGTGTATATTTATTGGATATCCCATCGAAATAAAGGTGTCACACCCAGACCCAACACGTTTTTGTAATTTTATTTATTTTTGAGTCCATTTTTTTAAAAACAATTACTAAATTAAAGTGAAATTAATGTAAAATTAATTAAATAACAATAAAATTAAAAATTAAAAAAAAATCCTAATTTATACCACATTCCTCACATGATTTCCCCCCTCCTATTCATGAAGTTGACCCCCCCCCCCCTCCCCTCTCTCATGTGACAAAATCCCCTCCCACCCCCACCTTCCCCTCATGTGACCTCCCTCCTGGCTGAAGCCCTTTGGCATGCCTCCTTCCCTCCAACACCCTCTCCCTTCCAACATCCCTATTCACACAACGCATAACCGAAGCTACCCCTTAACACACCACCCCCTCCAAACCTCATATTTTGGTGCACGGTCTTGAGCCGATCCATTTTGATATTCCTTCTCGTAGGCTTTTCGTATTGTCCTTTTTCATTTTCTCATCTGATTTGATAGTTTTCTTCTCTTTTGAGTGGTGTGTGCACCTTGGCCGAATCATAAACTAATTTTTGGGGGTTTTATTTGTTGAATATTGATGATTAGGGTTCATTGGTTCCTATTGAGTTTGGTTGTAGCTACCTCCATCATGGTCATTGGAATATCAATGGTTTTTAAGTGTGGGTACGTTTAGTTTTTCATTGTTGCTTAATATTAATTAAGGATTTTGTGGGTTTTAAGTTTCCAAAAATATTTCTAGAGTGTGTTCAGTCTCGTGAAGTGGTTTCGGTCTACTGTTTTTGTTTTGGGGTAAGATATTTCCTACTTTATTAATGTTTCTCATTTTATAATTTGGTATTTCATAGTTTATAGGTTCCTAGTAATTTTCATTGAGTGTGTGGGTCCTTGCCATGGTGTTTTGAGTTTCCAGTTGTGTTTGTACTGCATTTGATGAAATTAATGTGGGTTTCACACACATATATAGGTGTTTATATATATATATAAATCCCCCTTAAACATATTCCCTTATAGCGTTGGGAATATGTGCATTGTATTAAGTGGTGTATATATATATAGCAGTGTATTTTCTTGCAATTATGGAGATATCTTTGTCAAAGGTATCAGGTACTGAATTGTGTGGCTTGGTTTTCTTCTTTTGAGGTAGGATATATATGCATTGGCCTTTAAATTTAGGAATCATTTATTTCATTCATTTCACATCCAGTTTTTGTAATAATTATTGATGTAGAATTGTTAGTAAAATTTTATGTCTTGAATTAGAGTGGTTTCCATCTTGTAATGTATTGAAATAAATGACTTCATTGCAATTTTGACATCATGTTGTTAATAAAATTCCTTTTTGGTCATTGTAAATACGTTTTAGATTTAAAATGGTGGTTTGGGTATCTTAAATAGGTTTTCAAGTGTGTTTCTAGTTTTCAAAGTGATGTGTGTCTAGCTCTTTATGAAATGGTTTAGCATGTAATGGTTGTGTGAGGCCTGTTTAGAACATTAAAAATGGTTTCATTGGAAAACCCTTCATAGAATGGATCCTCACCTTGTTGGTTGATGGAGATTGGGAGTTTGATTGGTTTGGTACTTGCCTTGTGAAATGACGGTTTAAATTTGAGGGAATTGTTCCATAGGGTGACTCGGGGGTGACCATGGGGTGTGTGTTGATTGTGTGTGATGAATGTACTTGTGACTGAATACTTGTGTGACATTTCTGGATCACCCCCTTTTTAGTTTGAACATGGGAACCTATCATAGCGAGAAAATTTCTAGTGAATTATTTCTACAATAGTTTAGATTACACACTGGCTAGTGGCCCATAGCATGGGTATATTTTGTTATTATTGTTATGGGATTGGTCCCCTCGGTCAGGCCAGGTAGGGAGACGAATGGGTGTTTAGGTTTTATGATTTAATTAGTTAGGGAATGCCTTCGGGATGAGTCACATGTATAGTCTGTTCTAGATTATTCACAAGCTCCTATGTATTGACAAGTATTTCAGAACCTAGTTATTTGTGGTGGATGATTGTTGTGCATTGTATGGTTGGACACACATCTGTGATATCTTCCCATTTCCCTTGTTGTATAACTATCATGCTTACTTTCTAAGTAGTGTGTATTTATGCAAAAATTGATTAAATATTTTTAAATGTTTGTGGGAAATGGTTTTAAAAATGTTTTACACGTTCTTCTTCTCCATCCCCCTTTATTTAAAATGTTAAATCTTCCTTATTGGAAAAGAAGCTAGTTTAAATAAAAGGGGAAATGGATTGTGGATTGATTTTATAGGAAATTGTGTGAAAAAACATACTATTATACATTTTAGCTAAAACATTATATAAATGTTTCGTTAATTAAATTAAATTCATTTAGAATAGAATATTGGGTCACGCCCTCTATGTTTTAATAATCATGCCTATACTATTTTCTTATTTTTAGTCTCATGTATAGGTTTCAACTTGATCTCGATCATCATGGGAAATGTTGAGTCTTGTGATCAAAGTGTGACCTATGGGGCCACATGGAGTTTTAGGGGTCATAAATTTCAGTTAGTTTTATTTTTTAGTTGTTGCTTGTCGTTCTATTTGGTTCATTTATTTTGGTATGCTCTTTTATGATTCTGTTAATATTATTTATTTATATTGGGGGAATTAATTCCCATCATCTCTCTCACTACAACAAACTGAGTATTTAGCGACAGTTTATTAGCGACGGTTTAGTAAACCGCCTATAATATTTTAAAAAAAACTATAGTGGTTTTTTATAAATTGCTGTTAAATAATTACAATTTTTTAAAAATCGGCTCTCTCCCCCTTCCCCGACACCCTGACACCCCCCCCCCATGACTCCCCAAATCCCTAGCCTCCCTTGACTTTTCAATCTCCACTGACTATTGTGGGCCTAGATTTTTCATCATCCATCACTGACAATCATCACACGTCACCTTGGATCACCATTCCCCACTGACCCTCACCACTCCTCGGCTCGCGGTCCCTCTCTGTGCCTCGCTCCACTGAGTATTTGACATGGATATCCAAATCGATTGTTTTATATTACACATATTTTGATGTGAAAAATAATGACTACACCCACTTCCTCTCTCTCCCATTGAATATAGTATCTTGTGTCAGAATACATAAGTTGTGTTAGATTAGCGTATAGTGTATAGAGCCACATGTCCCGCAATTGATGGTGGTCATGTATAAGAGATTCCTTGAGGCATAGGATTGGATGAATGACTGTGTTTTTTAGAAGTTAAGTGAGTGGGTAAGCTCTATTAATACCCATTTTTCACATCATTATGTTTTTTATCAATATATTTAGGGGTTTACTAGATCTTAGAGTGTTTAAACATTTTTCCATGACCCAATCACATGATTGGTTTCTCACAAAGTTTTCCACAGATAAGTTATGAGATCATAAAATGATTTAAGTCACATGATTGGGGTCAAATAAATTTATTCACGCAAATGGATTTGATTACATATCTCATATGAAATGGTGTATCTAAAGTAGGTATTGTGAAGGAGATATATTCATGGGTCACATACACAAGCTCTTGTGGGGAGGGTTATGTGTTATCATTCATGTGTAGGAGTTGTATGATCATTGTTACATTTCACGAGGGTTTTTGAAATTATATTTCTCAAAAACTTATTCACATATACTAGTACTAAAATAGGAAATTATTGGTGAAAACATGTAGTATTGACATATAAATTCATTGATTTTCAAAATATTTTAGAGTACTTAGTCGTTTTCTAAGATTTATTTTGGTAAAATTTAATTGTTTCAATTATGTATGACATTAAATTCATGAATTGGAATTACATTTTTATTTATGTAAAGATTGTATTAGTGTTATATCATATTATCTCTTATTCGTTTTAATTTATAGTAAAAAGGTAAATGACTACAATATAAGATTATATACCCTCAGTCAATTTTTATATCCAATGTTCATATCCTATGGTCATTATCCCTCTATTAAATGTTGAAAATTCCTTTAAAAGGTGAATAAATGTAGTCGAATAGATTCAACTATTGCTATAATATTGGTGGAATCATACTTTTTCATAATTTTTGGGGGTTTTATATAAGCTTTTTGTTGTGCCATATTACATATTTTCCCTGAATTTCACCAAAAATATATAAACCACAAAATTAGTTGTTGGAATTCAATTGTAGACATGATATTAGACCTTGATATCTAGTTGGAGGTTGATTAACTCTACCAAACCACCACATGGGTCAGTTTCACTATATTCCTTAATGACTTATATTCACTTTGTGACAAAAGAACCACTAATTCATTTTAGGATTCAATTTAGCTAGTGAACTTCGATAAAGTTTGTTAATAAATTGATATAGTTGATCAAATTATACACCATGTACCATCATATTATTTAACAACTATATAACTTAAATGATTAAATTAACTAAATATTGGATTTAGTGTAATTTTTTATCCTTGAATTTTGTTTGGAAGGGATGTGATTAAATCATCAATAACATATATAATGTACATGAAATTACTTATTTTTATTTTTATTTTTAGGACATGACATTCATTAACGATCACTTGGACTATACTGACATGATGTTCCATATTTGTAATTGTAAATATAAAAATGATACTTTATATTATTTATTTGGATTCACTATACATGAAAGTTCTTTATGTTTGGTATAATTAATGGTCATGATGTCCCATATTGTCAAAAATAAATTAATGGACATGATGTTACACATTTTCATTTTTCAAATCAACGGGCATTGCATCATCTTAAAAAAAAACCTTCACTATGACATAGAGATACGTAATTAATATTTCTACTAATGATCATAGGAATATCTTATATAGTTTTATATCCATTATGAAATGTGTAAATATGGTTTCAATAAATCCCAATATATATGGAATTTATTTTTTTATTTGTATAGGAAAACCTTATTTAATATATTTATTTTTTAAACTATATATATGAATCTCTTTTCCTATTTCATAATAGTTATGTGTTTTAATTTTTTTAATAATATGTAGGTACATTTTGATATGTATGGATAAAATCTGGATCACATTACCATGTAACAAACCTTATAATTCTAAGGGTTTGGTTTATTTTTTAGGTTTTTCAATTCCTAATAATTCTATTGATCGGAGAATAAGATGTCCAAGTCCTAAATGTAAATTTAGAATATGGTTGAACATAGATTAATTTTATGAACACTTGATATTGAATTAATTCCCTAGCCAATATTTTTTTTGGATTTGGCATGGAGAATTGAATGTTATAGAAAGGTTGAGCACTGATGTCAATCCGTAGAATGAGCTCCCAACTTTGTCAAAAATGGAAAATTAAATGAAAAACCATATAAATGATGCATTTGGAATTACAAGACACCAACATCAACATTAAAACATATCATAACAACCAGTTGAGGGTGCTACAAATAGAAATGTGACATGTGACATTTTTTAGACAGTAGGCCAACCAGATCAAGATTGTAACAAATCATTGGATCCTTCTCTTGATTCTGGGGATATTAATGTAAGAGAAAATTTCACTGATAATAATGTGTTTTATTGTTTAGATGATGATGGAAATCAAGAGTTTTATAGTGGATGTCTGAAATATTAAAAACATTCTATTCTATTAACATTTTACCATATCACATGCCTATGTGGAATTACAAATAAGGAAATGTTCATGATATTGAATTGTTGTGTGATTCATTTCATGAATTAAGCATCCCTATGTCTTTTTATGATACGAAAAAAAAATTAACATGCTTGGCATGAATTATACAAAAATACATGTGTGTCCTAATGATTGTATGCTTTTTTGGTGAGACGATTCAAGTAGACAGGATTGAAAGAATTGTTCTTCATCTAGATAGAATTAAATTGGTGATGTTGGATGGCTGAATCAACATACTACCATAAAGAAGAAGAATAAAAGGAAGACTTACGAAAATTTTTATGTTACTTTTCTTTAAATACTCGATTACAATGATTATTTATGTCATCTAAAACTTCCAAACCCATGAAGTCGCATTCTGTAGATAATAACAATGATGGGTTAATGCGACATCAATTAGATTCACAATCATGGAGTACATTTAATTCATTAAATCTTGATTTATCATCTGATCCTAGTATGTTTCAATTGGGATTGGAAACTGATGTATTCAACCCATTTGGGACTTTGAATACCAGTTATAACATTTGACCAGTTGTTTTGATCCCTTACAATCTTCCTCAGTGGATGTGTATGAAACAAACACTATTAATCATTTCCATGATTATTCCTAAATGAAAAATGAATTTAAATGATATCGATGTATACGTGCATCCTTTAATTGAATAATTAAAGGAGTTATAGAGCAATAATGTTGATAAATATGATGGTTCTTCTAAAAAAATGTTCAAAATGAAAGAATCTCTAATGAAGACCATTAGTGACTTCCCTGGACTTTAGAATTTATCTGGTTGGAAAAAATACAAGGGTTTCGATTTTCCTATTTGTAAAATTTATTTTGAGCCCAAATAACTACCACATAGATGAAAATGTTGATTCTTGTGCCATTTAAGATTTCTCAATCCATCTCATAGATTTCGTCTAAACTAGTCAAAATTCAATGGTTTCATTGATCGTAGACCACCTCTAAAGTTGTTAAATGGTTGTGAAATGTTAGAAAAACATGGAAATGTGGAAACAGAATTTCGAAAGGTGCATCATTTGAATTATAGTGGGAAATGAGTTCGAAGTGCATCATCCAGTGAAATCGGAATGCAACCATGGAATAAAAAAATCATATTATTCAAACTTATGTATTGGGAATTTAATTTGTTTCATCATAATCATGATTTGATGCATATTAAAAAGAATGTTTGTGAAAATTTTATCTTTACATTTCTTAATGAGCAGGGAAAGTCAAAGGAGCATCTCAATGCTTGGAAAAACATACAAGAAATGAACATAATGTGTGATCTCTGACAATATGAGAATGAAAAGTATGCTCTAGAAATTTTTTCAAAGTATAATAGGTATAAACATAAATTTATTTGAATTTTAAAACATGTGAACATATTTTATGGGTATTCAAGTAACATCTCAATGTGTGTTGACTTAATGCATTATATGTTACATGCATTGAAAAGTCTCAATTCACATATTTTGTTACATCAGTTACTACCATTGGCACTGCGTACAATATTACATGAAAAGGTTACTATTATTGTACTCCAATTATGTACATTTTTTACAAAACTATGTGAGAAATCTTTACATCTATATGATCTTGACAACCTTTTGGATGGATTTTTACTGACACATTCTGTAATGGAGATGATCTTTCCTCCGTCGTTTTTTACTATCATGATGCATTTGACTGTGCATTTGGTTGAGGAATCTAAATTAGGAGGCCCCACACATTATCGATGGATGTATATAATTGAGATGTAATTTATTTATATTTTTTTAGTTAAGTAATCAATTCTTGGAACATAATTAAATATATAATCATGTTTTTTTATTTCACAGATATGATGGCCATTTGGAATCATACGTGAGAAATAAAGCACATCCTGTAGACTCTATTTCTGATAGCTATTTGGAAGAGGAGTGTCTTAACTTTTGTTCTAGATACATGGATGATATTTAGAAAAGATTTAATCGAGTTGGGTGTGCAAATGACACATCAAATGAATCTCAAATACATGGGAAATCGCAAATATTTCTTGCTATTGGTGGATTAGTTGAGAGGACCTCAAATGTTATAATTACAGAAATTGAATTATTACAGGCACATAGATATGTGCTGCTGAATTATCAAATTTCAGATCCATTTATTGATGAGTTGAGAATACAAACAAAGATACAAATGAGTGGTCAAACAGGAAATGAGAAATATTTAACTATAGCTGTTAATAAAGTGCTTGTAGAATGATTTTATGATGTTTATGTTCGTAAATATTGAAATAAATATGGATATTAGGTTGAAAAAAATATTTTTTAAATTAAATAATGTTTATTTATTTTTTTAGATCATGAATACAAATACTCGAGCAGAGTTGTTAGAATATTTGTTGTTTCTTACTCATAGTCCTATAAAATATGATAGAAATTTCAACACATACAATGTGAATGGATTTATATTTCGTACAGTCGATCGAGAAGAGGGTTTGAAAAAAGAAAATAGTGGTATATTTTCATTTGATGAAGTGGGATACTATGGAATGTTGACTGATATTATCAAATTAAACTACAATGGGAATTTTTCTATTGTTTTATTCAAATTCAGTTGTGTTGATATAATCAGAGGTGTTAAAATAGATTCCTTGCAATTTACAACTATGAAATTCTCTCGCTTGATGGCTGTTGGTGACTGTGAACTACATGATTCGTATATCATATCATCACAAGTGAAAATGGTATATTATGTGAATGATTTTTTGTATTCTGTTTGGGGTGTATTTTCCCACGTAAAATTTAGAGATTTGTATGATATGGGTGATGAAGTAGAATATTTGACTTCTAAAATTGAATCTCATCAATAATAAGAAGCGGACTTATTTTTCCATCATGATATTGAAAATATTAGTATTGTAAGGGTGGATGAAGTGGATGAAGAAATGGAGGAGGAAACGGACATGATTTAAGTGGAATATGATTGTATGTATAGTTATCGATTCATTTATCAACCCCTTATGTCATTTTTGTAGTCATTCATTATCATTATTCTGTATATTGTTTTTTTGTACTTTGAATATGTTATTTTTTTCATGGATAAATTTGTTGAAATATATTTTCTAAACTTAATTTTATTTGATTAAATGAAAATAATACCAAAGAGGAAGTGTCACATTTTTTCATTGACTACACTGACAGATGAAAATCCATCGGTCTCCCTCTCTACAGCTTGTGAGACACCATATTCTTTCTCCCTTACACCATCTCTCACACCTTTTGTGAGAATCCCTTCAGCAGTTTTGGTGACACCTTCTCCTTCAAGAGCATCATTAGTGAGAGAGTGCGGTGTCATATCTAGTTCTTCATGGGGATACTGGTGGTTGACAATTATAGATACAAATTTTAATATGAATAAATTTATTGCACATTTTTATACTAACTATTTGTTCATTGAAGATGGAAACAATGAAAGTATGGCGAAATTCATGAAATGTTTATATGTGTGGAATCTGACTTGAGAGAAGATATTTGTCCCATTTGATTCCAATGGGGTCCCTATAGTTGAGGTCATATGAATACTTGGCCAGATTCTGTGTCAGCTGGTCGTGGAGCCAGTTTCCCTTCATATTACATATGATGATTGGAGGAATATACTTCCAACATGGAAAAATAAAGTTTTTGATTCCAAATTAAAGGTAATTTTAATACATTATAGTGTAATTAAATTTCATGATGTTATTAAATTTTAATATTTTCAAAATGAATTTTTGTGTACAAATGTTTCTCTACATTACGGCTGCTGATGTGCTATCATGAAAGAGGACATTGAAAAACATGGGAAATAAATAGAGAGACATAAAATGAATATTGTGGGGAGATTTCAATTATATATCATTGAGCGCCCAACTGATGTATGACAGGGTACCTAATGGGTTACCCAAAGAGCAATGGAACATTTTTTACAGACATTGAGATGAGAAACTGATGGTATTTAAATATATATTATTATATTAGTCTCATTTTATATTTATAAATGTATATTAAAAGGATATTAAATTTCAAACATTACTATTAAATTACATTTTATTTATTTCAGGATCTTTCAAGGAAGAATGCATTGAGATGGTCTAAGAAAATCATCCCTTACACTATGGGGTGAAATAGTTTTTCTAGATGCCTATCGGCTATAGAAATATTTTCATTAGTTTAAATATTTATAATACAATATTATCTATTTTATATATTATAATTGTTTATTTATCTTTGATTAATGCAGTCACTATGTTTAGGGTACCAAGCATCCCAAACAGAACTCTAGTTGGATGTTCATAAAAAATCTGATGAAAGTTTTTTTAATGAGTCTGCCAAAGAAGATGGAGTATTAATTCATCTTTCATTATAATAAATTATTTTAATTTTTCACTATGCAAATATATATATTAATTATAATATGGTTGATTTTTTATTTATAGGAAAAATTAAAGAACCATGGGATTCAAATCCCACACAGTCTTACTTAGTCTTCCAAAATGACTCAGTTGGCCATGTACTTGGGAAGGAGCATCCTGGTCAAGTGTCTGGGATGGGTTTAGGAACAAAACCATCTAAGGTATTTGGAAACCCATTGGTGATTAATGTTTTATCTACTCCTAGTTGTATTCACTCCCTATCCCAAGCTGTTCAGAGAGATTTCGCTTCAATGAAAAAAAATTTGAGGATCATAGGACTTAAATATCCGCTTTGTAAAAAGCGTTGATTGATTTATATCAGAAGATTATCGGATATATCCCAAGTGATATTTCATTGATGATGGGAGGTGGTGAGATGGTAATAAAAAAAATACAATTCATTTTTTTTTCAAAAATTTATTGGTTTTATGTTTAAATATATATATATACAACAATATTTAATTTTAAATATAATTTTCTTACAGGTGATTTTAGTAAGAATTTGAGATGGAGGTGGATTGGGTGAGGAGTTTTATTCATAATCAGACATTGATTAGTGGTTTTGATGATATTTTAGAAAAATTTGGAAATAGTAGGTTTTTTTATGTATCATGTGTGGCACAGAGTAGTCACCAATCATATTTTGTTTATATATCATGTGTGGCATAGAGTTTTCACCCAATATATTTTCATTTTAGTTATGTAAGGATTTTTATATTATAATTTTAGATGGTTTATTACTGAATACAATTAGATGGATTATATTATTCAGTTATATAAGCTCGGAACATGTTTTTTTTTAGGGTACTGGTACTAGGGTTTCCGAACAAGCAACATTATTTTATTTGTAAATATACATTTAGCAGCAGTGTAAACCACTGCTAAGTAAATGGATTATATTTTGTGGTGGTTTAAACAGATACTAAATTTTATAGTGTAGGTATTTTAGTAGTGGTTTTGTGGTTTTAACAGCGGTTTTCATGGGGAAAATTCGATTTTTTTTCGACGGCTCAAACCACCGCTAAAAAACATCCAATTTTTCCATGGAAAACACCGTTAAAACCCAACCAAATCACCACTAAAAAGTTTCTACGGCACTTAGAGAAAACCACCACTATATTGAAGAAACCTCCATTTATTGGTTGTTGACACCCATTTTAGAGGAAATTTTATAAAACCTCCATAGAATCATATGCTTACGGTTTAAACCACCGCTATATGGTGATTTTTTTGTAGTGTCTGCTGATTACCTTGGAACTCATGGCCAGCCCTGGAGGATCGAGAATTCCTCTCAGTCTTTGTCACAGGCCGGCTCGAGTGACTGGTTCAGGGTCAACCTGGTTTGATTCATGATAAAATGGTACCAAAGGATAGGTTCTTTTGAGAACCAAGATTTTTATAAAGACCTTTGTTATTTTGGTTGTCAAGGTTGATGGAATACTACTATTGGATCTCGGGGTGTATTTATGAGGAATTATCTAGCTAACACTTTCTATTATGAACCATGGGTTACCATGGGCGTCTGGTTTTTCATGGTTCATTTGGTTTATGTGGGTTACTTGGTATTTCGGAAAATGAAATGAGAGTTGGGCCAGTTATCTCGATGATCTCACAGGGCCTGGAATGCAATGTGGAGCCAGTGGAATGGTCCTCGAATACTCTCTATAATGGTTGTTTGATTGTAATATGACCTCAAAAAATATGGCCAAGTCACTAGTCAACACTATTTTCCCATGGTGAGTTGTTTTGGGTCCTTTTGAGACTTTGGGATTTTTAACACGTTGAATGGTAGGGTTCTTTCAGTTGTACTTAATTTGGGTTGGGATGGTTTTGGGGTGTTTTTTTAGATTGTAAAATATTTTTTGTTTTGAAAAAATATAGATTTATTTATTAAAATTTATATTTCCAAAACCAAAACATTGAATCATTTTAATATTAAAATTGGTTTTCTTGAAAAAGGGAGTCATTTTGGAAAACAAAATTTGGGGTTTTGAAAGGATTTTTGAAATGTGAATTTGGAAAAATTAATGTGGAATTTGAAAAAGATTTTCTTTGACAATAAGATGTTGTTTTAAAATGGGTTGGGGTATTTTTAAAATTGTTTTTAAAGTGATAATTTTTCTTTTACCCGAGTCTTTGTATTCCTATTAGTGATCACATATATCTATATGGATTCATGTATGTGGTATGTGGATAGTTATTGTCATGTATTTATGGGTGATTAAGAAGAAAAATGAATGTATATATTTGAGACTTCATGTAATACCAATGGTGGGTTCTTAGTTTGTAAGGATTTTTATGTTTTTTAAAATTTTATTCATGAATGGAAGGAATTTCAATGCTCTAAAAAGCAGGAGAGTGTGATGATACTTTTTTTTAGAATTTTTTATGGATTTGGATTTGAGGTGTTGAAGGTGTGAGTGAAATGATGTTTTGATTTTTGGTTGTTGATTTGAAAATGAGATGTCAAATTTGGATTTATAATGTGTTTTGATTTGGTTTTGTGCTCCTTGTTTCCTGATTATTCCCCCACTAAGTTTTATGGGATTTTGAAAAGAATCTTCAGGTGGTTCTCTCATTTCATGTATTTTTGTTGATAAAATCATACTTTATACATTTTTTTTACCTATTTTAGATATAGATAATGGTGATCCTCAATATTAGAAGTTTGTCTAGAGGTTTTGAGAGTCGAACCCTCCTCAATTTTGTGGGCAACCTGAACCAAGGAAAGAAAAGTAATGTCTGTGAAATATTAAGGAGACATTTATTTGGATTGAATCTCTTAAACCCCCCAAGCCTGTGTTTTACTCTTCCATGTTAGAAGTCCTATGTCAAGAATGGTGGCGATCTATTCTTCAGGATGAACCATATAAGAATTACTCATTGGAATGTCATAAAGCCTTGCTCATCCAACCGTACTTCCCTGATGACATGAGGATACTGATGGGTTCATGGTTGTATAGTCTCGAGAATGGCGATTTAACAATGTTGGATTATACTAAGAACTTAGTCGGTTTGGTTTCATATATCCCAAACCTAGTCAGGGATGAATTTTTTAATGATAAATTCGTTGAAATGGATCTCTGATCATAATTCCTTCAAGTAGTGCCTCCATTACCAAATGATTATTGAAAGGTAGTGAGGTAGGTTGTTCAGGTCAAAGACGATTTAGTTATGTATGAAAAGTTGAGAAGAGGTACAAAAAGGTCATTATTTTCCACCTCACCAAATTCATCTGAGAGTATGTTATGCCAATGTTTTTAGTGTTTGATATCAGGGAATAGGAATTTTTCATGTTTTGAAGCACCTAATATCTTTCATACATGTATCAATTTAGTTTATTTTTAAAGGTAATTCCAGGGTAGTTCCAGGAAGTGACATGGAGCCAGATCCACTCCCTTGGAGAACCTTACAGCTGAGTTGGTTGAATATAGCGATGGATCAAGTTCAGTGAGAAGAGCCTTTTGTCATAAATTACCTTTTTTAATTAATGTAATATTTAGGTTGTCTTGTTTTGGTTATGGATAATGATTTTGTAGGTCTTTCAGGAAATTTTTTTTATGTGAATGTCTTTCTGATGTTTTTAATTTTTTTGATATTGAATGTTGTTGTTTGTTGTCTGATGATTTTTTTCATTGTGTTTTTTTGGACTTCATTAGGTTTCGAGAGTTATTTTGTCTTGTGAAATCAATGATTTTTCATGAATCCTAATATGGTGGGGAGACCACCATGGGATTATATCAAGATGAATCAATCTTCTAGGTGTTCTTGATTGAGCTATTTGTTGTTTTTTCTCTACCCCACCCCGATCATAACAGTGGGATGGCTTAAATAGTGTGTTGTTTAAAGGATGCTCATGGAAATCCAAAATAGGCGATGACTAGTTTCTTTAATTATTTCTATGATAGGGGTTAGGGTGTTCCTTGTTGGGTAGTGTTTAGAAAAGAGTGATTTTATTCTTTTCAATATCTTCATTGGTTTTTTGTACTCTTTGATCTTGTGTAATATTTTCCTTGGATGTGTAACTTCTTTTGAGGATGGTCTCTTAGTTTTTTTGTGATTTCATAGTTCTGGTTTTGGAATGGAAGTGAGTGTTGGTTCTTTGGTCTTTAGAGTTTTTAATTTTTGTCATGGGTTGTATTGCATCCACACTTTGGTCCTAATCAGCTGAATATCATGGGAATTTATGGGGAAGAAAGTGTCATTTTGGGGATAATTGTCACACCCCAACCTGACAATTTCTTATTATTTTATTTATTTTTGATCCCCTTTTATAAAAAAATTAACTAAATTAGAGATAAATTAAAATATAATTAATTAAATAACAAATCCAAAATAAAATTTTAAGAAAACCCTAATTTATCCCCACTTCCTCATATGATACCCCCACCCTAATGTTATCAAGGATGACCGACCCACCCCCCATATCCTCTATCATGTGATGGCACCCCCTTCTCTACCCCACCTTCCCCTCACGTGATATCCCTCCTCGACAAAGCCCTCCAATACGTCTCCTACCCTCTTGTGCCCTCTCCCTTATAGCCTCCCTCTTCACATAGTGCATAGCTGAATCTCCCTCACGAACCACTTCCACCTCCTCCCCCCATATTTTAGTGATTGATCTTGAGCTGATTCATTATGTGATCCCTTCAGTTCAGGTTTTATTCTTCTTCTCTTTCATTTTATCTTTCGATTTGTTGGTTGTGTTCTCTTTCAGGTGGTGAGTGCACTTTCGCAAAACTGTAAATTTATTGTTTTGGGTTTTATTTATTGATTATTGATGATCAGGGTTCATTGGTTCTTGTAGAGGCAATTTCTTGCTAACATCATTAAGGGCTACTGATTCGAAATGGTTTTCAGGTAAGGGTACTTCAGGTTTATCATTGTTGATTAATTTTAATTAATACATTTGTGGGTTTTAAGTTTCCAATAATTTTTCTAGTGTGTGTTGGGTCTCTTGAAGTGGTATAGGTCTTCTATTATCATTTTTGTGTAAGATATTTCCTCCATTCTTCTTTTTTATCCTTTTAAAATTGGGAAACCCATAGTTAATATTTTCCTAGAATTTTTTTTCAGTGTGGGGGTACTTACCGCGGTATTTTGAGATTCCAGTTGTGTTTGTAGTGCCTTTGAAAACAATGGGAAGGGTTTCACACACATACAAAGGTATGTACATCTATATATATATATAAATCCTACTTCCACATATTCCCTCATGAAGGGGGGAATGTTTTCATTTGATTAAGGGGTGTATATATATACATAAGTTTATGTACATGCAATTATAGAGAGATATTCAACAAAGGCATCAGATGCCGAATAGTTTGGCTTGGTTATCTCTTTTTGAGGTAGGATCTCTATGCATTGACCATTAAATTTAATAATAATAATTTATTTACTGCATTTCATATATATATTTTTTATTAATTTTTTATATATAATTATTATTAAAATTGTATGTCTTGAATTATATTGGTTTTTGTCTTGTAATGTATTTCAAAAAGTGACTTGATTACCTTTTTCACATCAAGTGATTGATTAAATTACCCTTTGGAATTTTTTAAATAAATTAAATTCCAAATGGTGGTTTGGGTTTTATAAATGGGTTTCCAAGATTTTTTTTGGTTTTCAAAGTGGTGTGTGTGTGGTTCTTTAAGAAATCATTTAGCATATTATGGTTGTGTGAGGGCCGTTTGGAACATAAAAAATCGTTTCATCAGAAAACCCTCCATAGAATGGGTCCTCTCCTAGTTGGTTGATAAAATATGGGAGTTTCCTTGGTTTTGGACTTTCCTTGTGAAATTATGGTTGAAAGGTGAGGGACTTATTCGTTGGGGTGACTCAGGGGTGACCTTGTGGTGTGTTTGGACTTTGTGTGAGGAATATACTTGTGACTAGATACTTCTTTGACACTATTGGCTCACCCCCTTTTTATTATGAACATGGGAACCTAGCATAGAAAGATAATTTTCGGTGAACTATTGCTGCACTAGTTTAGATTATGCATTCTTCAGTGGCCCATAACAAAGGGATATTTTCTTGTTATTTCTATGGGATTGGTCCCCTCAGTCAGGCCAGGTAGTGTGATGATCGATTTTTTGGGTATTATGATGTCATCAAGTAGGGAATGCCTTTGGGATGAGTCACATGTATATTATGTTCTATATTATTCACAATATCCTGGTTTTTACCATGTATTTATTCAACTAATTTTCTACGGTGGGTGATTATGGTGCATTGTTAGGTTGGACACTCTTGTGTGATATCTTCCCATTACCCTTTTTGTATGACTCTTGTTCTTACATTCTATGTAGGGTGGATTTATTCCAAAATTGAATAAATATTTTTAAATGTTTGTGTAAAATGGATTTTAATATGTTTTAAAAAAATTTATTCTCCATTCCTCTTTCTTTAAAAGTCTAAATCTTCCTTCTTGGAAAAGAAACTGGTTTAAATAAAAAAGGTAAATTTATCATAGTTTGTTTTTACAGGAAAATGTGTGAAAATATAATTTTATTCATTGAACCTCAAACATGAAATTAATGTTTCTTTATTTAAAAGAAATTCCTTGAGAATAGATTACTTGGGAATGAATACTGAGTTTTAATACTCACATCTATACGTTGATCTTATTTTTATTCTCAGGTGTAGGTTTTAAAATGATCTAAATCACTGTGGGCGATGTTGAGTCTTGTGATCGAAGTGTGACATGTAGGTCACATGGAGTTTTAGTGGTCATCATGTTTGGTTAGTTTTATTTTTTAGTCCATTATTTTCATTCTATTTGGTTTATTTATTTTTGTTTACTCTTTTAATATTCTGCTACTTCTATTTATTTATATTGGGAAAAATCATTCACATCATCACTCGGTTGATGCCCTTGAAACTTTCTACTAGCCTAAGTGGAATGGGAATTCTTATCAGGCATTGTTGCATGTCGGATCGGGTGACTGGTTTGGGGTTGACCTAGGTTGGTTCATGAAAATATGGTATAAAATGATAAGTTCATTAGAGGACCTTTCTTTTAGAGCACCCTTTGTTATTTAGGTTGGCAAGGTTGATGGAGTAGAACTATCTGATCTTGGGGTGTAGGAATGAGGATGTATTTGGCCAAAACATTCTATACTAAACCATAGGTTACATTGGGGTGTCATTTTTTTCATAGATAATTTGGTTTCTATAGGATTCTTTGTATTTGTAAAAATGAAATGAGAGTCAATCCAATTGTCTCAATGAGATCGTAAGGCCTAGAAATCCATGTGGAGCTAAGGGAATGGTCCTAGAAGACTCTCTGTGATGGTAGTTTGATTTTTATATGGCCTCAAACCATATGGCCATGTCACCCATCAACACTAGTTTCCCCTGGTGAGTTATTTTGGGTCCTTTTGAGATTTTGGGAATTTGGACCCATTTAATAGTAGGTTTCGTTCATATATACTTAATGTTGACTGGGATGTTTTTGGCGGTTTTTTTATTTAGATTTTAAAATAATGTTTCGTTTGAATCAATTGAGACTGGTTTGTTAAAAAATTGATTTCCAAAACCAAAACATTGAATCCTTTTGAGAGTGAAATGGGTTGTTTTAAAAATTGGAGTCATTTTGGAAAATGTTTTGAGAGTTTATAAAAGTTTTTGTGAAATAAGAAATTTGTAAAATGAATGAGTAATTTGAAAATGTTTTTCCTTGATGATAATGTGTGGTTTTCAAATTTTTTGGGGTATTTTTATAGTGGTTTTGAAAGTGATAATGTTTCTTTAACCTAACTCTTGGTATTTCTATGAGTGCTCACATATATGTATATGGATGCATGTATTTGGTCATTGGATGGTTATTTTCATGTTTGTATGGGTGCATGAGTGGACACATGAATGTATATATGTGAGACTTCATGGAATACCAAGGGTGTGTGCTTGGTTTGTAAGGCCTGTTATGTTTCCTAAAAATATTATTCATTAAGGGAGGGAATTTAAATGCTTTAAATAGTGGGAGATTGCAATGATGTCTTTTTCTGTTTGTGGATTTCCTTTTATGGATTTTTCATTGATTTTTTGAAGGTGAAATTGAAATGATTTTTTTTGTTAGGGTTGTTGATTTTAAAATAAGATGTGGAATTTGGATTACTAATGTGTTTTGATTTGGTTTCATGCTCCTTGTTTCCAAATTATTTCCACACTATGCTTTGAGGGATTTTGAAAAGCATATTCATGTGGTTATTTCAATTCATGCCTTTTGGTTGATCCTTTCTTACTTTAGAAGTTTGGTTTATCAGTTTTAGATATGAAGCCCATTGATTCTCAATATTATGAGTTTTTATAGAAGTTCTAAGAGTCTACCCACCTCATTTTTGTGGGTAACCTAAACCAAGGAATATAGGGGAATGGATATGAAATATTGAGGAGATATTTGTTTATCTCGAATCTCCTGAACCCCTCAAACCTGATATTTCAACCTCCACTTTGTAAGGCCTATGTTATTAATGGAGGATATCTTTTCTTTTAGTTGAAATGTATAAGAATTACTCATTGGAATGATGTAAAGCCTTGTTCATCCAATAGTACCTCCTTGATGATGTGAGGATAATGATGGGTTCAAGGTTGTATGGTCTCGAGTAGGTCAATTTAATAGTGTTGGATTATGCTAATAACTTTGCTGAGTTGGTGTCATATCTCCCAAACCTTACTAGGAATGAATTTGTGAAATCTTTATTCTTTTAAAGGGACCTTCGATCAAAATTCATTCAGGCGGTGCCTTCTTTCCTTGATGATTATGAAGAGGTAGTGAAGCATGTTGTTCAAGTCAAAGTTAGTTTAGCTGCGTCTGGCTAGTTGAGAAGATGTACCAAAAGGATGTTGTTTTCCGCCTCACCAAATTAATACAAGATTAAGTTCTGGATTTGTTTTCAGTGCGGGATGTTGGGAATAAGAAGTCTTCATGTTGAGAAGCACATAAGATATGTCATTCTTATGGCTGTTTAAGTCATTTTAAAAAAATTTACCAAGGTGGTGCTAGAAATTGGTATGGTTCTATATCCAGTCCCTTAGAGAACCTTCCAACTTAGTTGGATTAAGGTAGCACTGGCGCATGCTCAATTAGAAGCATCTTCTGTCATAAATTCCCTTTTTTGTAATTAATGTAATCTCTCGGGTAGTCTTCTTTTGGGAATGGATGATGATATTGTAGATATTTTTTCATCTTTGTTTTAATGGGAATGTTTTTTTAATATTTTTAATGTTGTTGATATAGAATGTTGGTGTTTTTTGTCCCATGTTTCATTTAATTGGGTTTTTCTAGCCTTAATTAGGTTTTGAGAGTTATTCTGGCTTGATAAATAAATGTTTTTCTAGAATCCTAATATAGTGGGGTGACCCCCATGGGATGAGATCATGATCAATCCATCTTCCGGATGTTATTGAATGAACAATTTCATGTTTTCTCACCACCTAACCCCAAGCACAATAGTTGGTTGACTTGAATAGTGGTTCATGTAACAGATGCCCATGGGAATCCCAAACTGACCATGACTAGATTCTTAGGTGGGATTTATGTTATGGATCTAGTTGTCCCTTTTTGGGTATTTTTTAGAAAAGAGTGATTTTATTCTTTTCAATCTATTCATTATTGTTTGAACTCTTGGGTCTTTTGTAACGTTTTCCTTGGATGTGTGGATTCTATTTAGGATTGTCTCATAGTTTATTTTTGGATTTCATAGTTTAGGGTTCTGAATGGAAGTTAGTGTTGGTTCCTTAGTCTTTTAGTTTTTAGGTTTTGTTGTGGTTTGTATTCCATCATCACATTGGTTCAAATCAACTGAATCTCTTGGGACTTTCTAGGGGAAGAATGTGTCACGGTGCAGAGAATTGTCACACCCCAACCTGACACTTTTCCATTATTTTATTTATTTTTGTGTCCCTTTTTTAAAAAAATAAATTAATTAAATTAATTTTAAAATAAAATAAAATTAACTAAATAAAAAAACATAATATATCCCCCTTCCTCACATGATTCCCCCCTCATATTCATGTGGCTAACGCCCCCCCCCCCAATACCCTTCTCATCTCTTACGTGACGACACCCCCTCTCTCCCCCACCTTCCTCTCATGCGACCTCCCTACTGGTTGATTCCCTTCGATGAACCTCCTTCCCTCTGATTCCATCTCCCTTCTAGCCTCCATCATCACATTGAGCATGGCTAAAGCTCCCCTGTGATACACCACCACCTCATCCCTCAACTTCTGGTGCTCGATCATGAGCTAGTCCATTGTCTGATCCATTAAGGTAGGTTTTTCTTCTTATCCTCTTTCATTTTCTCTTTTGATTTGTTTTTTTATTACCTTTTGGGTGGTGCGCGCACCTTGGTCGAACCCTAAATTTATTTTTGGGGGTTTTATTTGAATAATATTGATAATTGGGGTTTATTGGTTCTTTTTAGGACAATTATAGCTACCTCTTTCAAGGGAAACAGATTCGAAATGGTTTTTGGGTAAGGGTGATTCATTTTTCCATTTTTGATTAATTTTAATTAAGGATTTTCTGGTTTTTAAGTTGTTGATAATTTTTCTAGAGTTTGTTGGGTCTCATGAAGTTGTTTCTGTCTTCCATTGCCATTTTGAGGTAAGATATTTCCTCTATTATTATTATTTTTTTCATTTAAAATTGGTTCCTCTCTAGTTTATAGATTCATGGTAATTTTCATTGAGTTTGTGGGTCCTTTCTATAGTGTTTTTGGTTTCCATTTGTGTTTATAATGCATTTTATGACTCTGGGAAGGGTTTCACACACATAAATAGCCATTTATATATATATATATATAAATACTCATTGCACATTTTTCTCATGGAATGGGGAATATGTGCATTAGATTAAGGGGTATATATATAGGATTTTATGTGTGTGAAATTGTGGAGAGGTCTTCACCAAAGGCGTTGGGTGTCAAATTATTTGGATTAGTTCTCTCCTTTTGACATAGGACCTCTATGAATTCACTTTTAATTTTAAGAACCATTGTTTTCTTTCATTTTACATGTAGTTTTTTTATTAATGGATGATATATAATTATTATTATAATTGTATGACTTTAATTGGAGTGGTTTCTTTCTTGTAATGTATTTCAATAAATGACTTGATTGTGTTTTTAACATCAAGTGCTTCATTAAATTATTATTTGTCCTTTTTAAATGTGTTTTAGATGTAAATTAGTGATTTAGGCTTCATAAATGGGTTTCCAAGCATGTTTATGGTTTT
Source organism: Viscum album (assembly GCA_963277665.1). Taxonomy (NCBI): domain Eukaryota; kingdom Viridiplantae; phylum Streptophyta; class Magnoliopsida; order Santalales; family Viscaceae; genus Viscum; species Viscum album. The sequence continues at coordinate 564,820,958 of OY728121.1, read as the reverse complement.
CCAAGTGGTGTGTGTGTGGTTATTTAAGAAATGGTTTAGCATGTGATGGTTGTGTGGGGCTTGTTTTTCACATTGAAAATGGTTTCATCATAAAACCCTCTTTGGAATGGTTTCCCACCTAGTTGGTTGAAAATAAATGGGAGTTTCCTTTGTTTGGGAATTACCTTGTGAAATGATGGTTTAATGGTGAGGGACTTGTTCCATGGGGTGACTCAGGGGTGACCTTGTGGTGGGTATTGACTATGTGAGATGAATGTACTTGTGACTGGATACTATTTTGAAATTGTTGGCTCATGCCCTTTTTAGTCTGAACATGGGAACCAAGCATATAATGTGAATTTTTGGTGAACATTTCTACACTAGATTATATTATGTATGGGCTAGTGGCTCATAATAGAAGGATATTTTGTAGTTATTGTTATGGGATTGGGCCTGTCGGTCAGGCCAGGTAAGGCAATGACTAGGAGTTTGGGCATTATGATGTCATCGGAATGGTCATGCCTTTGGGATGAGCCACGTGTATAGTATGTTCTAGATTATTAACAAGCTCTTAGTTTATCCCATGTATTTAAACACCTATTTTTCTACGGTGGATGATTACAGTGCATTTTTAGGTTACACACTCTTGTGTGATACCTTCACATTTCCCTTGTTGTACGACGTGTGTGCTTACATTCAAAGAAGTGTGGATTTAAACCAAAATGTATTCAACATTTTTAAATATTTGAAGAAACTGGTTTTAAGAATGTGTTACACTTTCTTCTTCTCCATCCCTCTTTCTGTGAGGAAAAACCCCTTAAGGTAACATTGCAACATTTTTTGGTTGGTTGTGTTTGTAGACCAAGAAGGTTTTCACGGTGACTTGTCATGTTCTAGAGATATTATTGACAACCCATGTTGATAAAGATCCATGAAAAATGAATGGAAGATCTAGAGGTGGTACAAAAAAGAAATTACAAGGTAGAACTACATTCTACTATTTGCCAAATTTTTGGAGTCCAAATTATAGAGTTTGGTGAGCATTGAAAAAAGTCTCTTTCCCTGAAGATCTCATCAAAATATAGAAAAGGAATGAGTTTCGTGAAGATAGGAGTCATGAAGAAGATTTTGAGAATACATGAAGAATGTTTATGGTGATCTATGTGATTAAAACGAGCTTCATGAATAGAATTGGTAAAGAGAAATCATGGGAGAATTGCGGTGGCACGAAGAATTTGATAGAGAGCATTGTGACGGTGTGAAGTGTTTGAAAAAGAGCATTTCAGTAATGAAAAATTTCAGTGGTGCATTACGAATGGAAAGATCACTTCAAAGATATTCTCGACCAATCCATAAATCATGCTGGAAGAAGAAGAGATCCATGTTTGACCATGCATATAAATAAGAGGTCACCCCTCTTCATTCCGAGATAGCTTAAGAGGGAAAATCCTGAATCACTTTGTTTTTGCAATGAAAGGGGTGATCTACGAAGCAAGGATTCCAAGAGAGTCTTGAGATTTGTGAAAAAATTATTCTAACCTTTCTGGAAGTCAATGTTTTTATATATTGAGAGCTCCGTGAAGATGGGGTGTTCATCTTTGGCTCAGTGAGCTTTGTGATGGAATTTGTTCTAGTATGGCAGTGTGATTCATGATGGTAGTAGGTTCCGCTGAGGTAGTTGTGCTATATGACGGATTAAGCTCTATGAAGGATTGAGCTCTGTGAAGTGGTGTGCTCTGTGAAGCAATGTTCTCTGCAAAGGTGTGTGTTTTTTGATGGGGTATGAACTTCATGAAGGCTTATTTGATATTTTCTAAATTGGGAGCTTCATGAAGTAGTGATATTTGTGAAAGTAAGTTCAAATGGTATTTCCCAATGTTCAATGGAAAAGTGGAATTCATCGGTGGATAGAAGTGGGAATTCAATAGAGAATCCACATAAATTTGATGATGCATTCATTGTAGAAAAAAAGGGGACTTACAATTCCCTAAAATATTAGTGGATCCTTTCCAGAGTAGTGAGAAAAGGAAGAGGAAGAAGGTTATCTTTTCTACTGGTAGTGATCCTGAGAGAGAGAAATATGGAGTGACCCTTGGGAAAGAAGTAAGATGACCATAAAATTTGTAAATTTAGTGTTTTTGGAATAGAATTGATCTAGACCAAACATTATTTGCAGTGATATTTAGTATATTTTGTACAGTGGATCATCATCATTGTATGATCCTTGGACGTAGCCCAATGAGGATAAACCAAGTAAAAATATGTGTTCCCATGTGTTTGCTTTCCCACAATACATTCAAAGGATCATCATCATTAGATAAATAAGGGAATAATAAGATTAACATTAACAAAGAAGTGCAAAAAAAGGGAACCTTATAATAAATAGGTCATGATCTAGTGGGGTAGGGATAATTTTGAAAAGAATATACCTACCCTGATTCCCCCCCTCTTAGAGTATCTATGCCTTTTATGTTCATAACAATTGGTATCATAGGGAAGGTTTCTTTTACATAATTTGTTTTCTATGACTTGGTAAAGTTTATTTGTGAAATTAATGTTTCAGTTTGACCAGACCTTGGTGTTCCATGAAAAAGGGAAGAACATCAATGAATAAGCAGAAGTCATGTGAAATTTCATAGTGTGCCTGTGTCAATGGAAAGAGTATGATTGAGTTAAATGAAACCGAAAATGTATCATATTATTAGGATATTCATTCATTCAATGATACTGTTGGAATGAATGATGAACCTAATATGACAAGTGATGTTGGAACTATTGGTGATGAAGAAACTCCAAGAAAAAGAATAGTTTAAGTTGTCCATGAGAAAAAGAAATTGGATGAAGAAATTAAATATAATGATATCTGGATCCAAGAACTAGAAAATTATGTCAACGTGATAAGAGGTTTAAATAAAATTCTTTTTGATGTGGCTAATAATCTGGGGGATATGAATTATTCTCAAGGAGAAGAAGTACAAAATATTTCTAGAAAGATAGGAATAAAATATGATGAAAATGAAGAGAATCAGATGTCAGATGAAATTCAGAATCTGAAAGATAGAAGTAATGATCATCCTACACATTTTTATGAACAAGATTAGAAGAACCATTGTCTAAAATAAGATAATGCATGTTTTTCTAATTTTGTTTCTCACGAGAATTTTAAAATAAAGGAGCAAGGTGACATGGTGGATAAGCTCACACATGAACTTGAAGATGAGATGAGTATAGGGAAGAACCTCAAGTGGTAAATTAATTCTCAACATTAATCAAGGGATATAATGATTAAATAGTTGTATAAAGATCTAGAATCAGTAAAGAAGGATGTGGAGAAATCTAATGCCAGAGGAAATCCTATAATGAATAACGTCTTGCACTTACTATTTTATTATCCTTTAGTAGGTGATGATGAAATGAAAAGAAAATATGAAATGTATAAAGAGAAATAAGAAATTCTTTTTCATCTCAAAGGTCGTACAGACTGGGAAAAACTACCAATGGATTTGATGAATCCCCTCCCTTGTATTATAGGAAGAGATCTATGAATAGTTCCAGAAATAGAAAATTCCTTCAATTTATAAAGATAGGCCTGAGAAGTATTTTATAAGAAGTAATGATATCATGTGCTATTTTGTGGGATTCATGGTCATATATCAAGATTTTTTTTAGTGGCTCAGGAATACATCTCATGCTTTGAAGATAGAAATTTTTCTAAATAAAATAATAAGAAGAAGTGTCATGGGAAATCTGAAAGAAGAGTCTCTTAGAATAAATTATACTTGAAGTGATTCTATTGTGGAAGAATAGGACACACCATGAGTATGTGTCAGGAATCGCAGGAGATCAATGTCAAAAGAAGAACCCAAGATGAATCAACATCTCAGCTAAGAAATGATGAAATAAAGAATTCCTTTAATGGAAGATGTTTTATATGTTCTGATCATGGGAATTGGTAATGACAAAGTAGTAAGAAGAAATAAGGGAATGAAAAGGAATCCATAAGAAGATCTCCAACAAAAGAATTATATAATGAAAAGGCCAATACTGGAAGACAACATGGTGAGTTGAAAAATATGTATACCTACTTAGGAGAATCACAAGGATCCCAACTAAAGGTGTATCAATCATTTCATCTGTTATACTCACAAAAAATCTCTTGGAGAGAATCTAAACAAACCTAGATGAACAAAGGGAGATAAAATACAACTGTGAGTGAGAAGAATGTATGTTCAGTGGTGGACCCAACACCAAAACGAAATAGAATGGTGACTCACACAATTGGTAAAAGAAGAATGAATGAAGAATGCCTAGAGAAATTCTCAATTCATAATATATGGTGAGAATTGAATAAAAGAGAATGTTAAACCCAATAGAAGAAGAAGAAAGAAAATATGACCAATGAAAAGATTCTTGATCAAAGAAAGAGTCATGAGAAGTTACATCTCAGTGGAGCATCAAATAAAGAAATGTGTACTAGAGGGTTTAAACCTAAAATTGTGAGAAATTAAAAGACTATAGAATTTACATATCAGAAAAAATCTCAGCATGTGGGAAAGGAATTCATAGTCATATGGCCAGAACATTTTATTTGGTCTAGGAAGTTAAAATTAGAACAAAAATAGTACAGTGATTTCCAAGAGAGTATCAAAGGTTTGATCAATAAGGATCAACCACAATCCTCATCTTGAGGATTCTGGAAGATCTCATCTTCCTTTGTTTTAAATGCTATTAACTGATGGTAAATTGTTTGAGGTTCAAGGGGAGATACGATCCAAGGGAAAGTCACATCAAAATATGAAATGTTGTGAAATTTTGTTTTCTAGAATATTAACCAATTCAAATCAATTACCAGAGTCGAAGAAAAAATCTTGAAGAATTACTTGAAATGAGTTAATGTTTTATGGTTTCATGAGGTTTAAGGAAGTAATTGGGAGTAATGGATAGTGGTGGTGATATTAACTTTATCTCTTACTTCCTACACTAAGTCCCAACTTAGTAGGCTTAGAGGTTCTCTTGAAGGATCATTTCTATGTGTCACATGTGAAGAAATGATGTAGTAAAAGAAGAATTTTGGTGGTACTAAACAGTGAGACTAACTACTGGAAGAGTTTCATAGGATAGGGGGGAATTATAACTCCTAATCAGATGAAATATCTCAATGGTATAGAAATTATGAGATCATATGTTTACGAAGACTAACTGGGGGATGAGCAACAACATTTTTATATTTCATGATTATCTATTTCTCTCAAATAGTATGGTATTAGCTAACTATTCATAGCATACCAAGATTCTTCCTTATAATGGAAACAATGTTTCAACATGAGGCTGCAAATGTAGTCAAAATAAATGATGTCACTATAGTAGAGAATGAATGAAATTTTTAACGGAATAGTGAAAACTTTCCTTATGGAAGCAACGATGAGGTAATAAAATCAGGTGATTAAATGTGTAAAATATTGATTTAGATGAAGATGAATAGTAGTAAGCTTCTACAGATGAAAAATGGTTTCATAAAATGAATGAAGAAGTAGACCATATTGTGAAGAATCACACGTGGGAAATTGTTTCAAGGCCAACAGATAATAATGTCATCGATACTAGATGGGTATTCTACAATAGGATGAATGATGATGGCACAATGATTTGAAAAAATTCAAAACTGGTGTGCAAATGATACTCTTGGATAAAGGGTTTCAATGTTGATGGGGAATTTTCACTTTTTGTAAGGAGACATACTATCAGATAATTCTTGGCCATTACAGTGTAACAAATGTTCAATGTTTTCTAGATAGATGTCAAGTCTATGTTTCTTAATAGGGTTCTAGAATAATAAGTGTATGTTGATCATCCATATGATTTTCACTTTCATGAAGATGAGAACAGATTTTGTTGGCTGAATAAGGCATTATATGGTTTGAAGCAGGCACCAAGAGCATGATATTCACAACTTGATTAATTTTTGAAGAATCTTGATTTCTAGCACGGTGGTGTTTATTACAATATCTATGTCAATAATGACAGTAATCAAAGGATGATAGTGTTGGTTTATGTCTATGACATAATATTTGGTGGATCATATGAAGCACAATGCAGTAACACGAAGTTGAAATGGCACATTCATTTCTCAATCCAAATATGCCGAGGAGGTTTTGAGAATATTTGGAATGGATAATTAAAAGGATTTGAAGGCTATGGTTGCTACATGAATGAAACTATCAAAATATTATTATGAAATGGTAGTTAATATCACAGAATATATGAAAATCATTACATGTTTATAGTACCTAATAGTGAAAAACTTGATATTTTTTTTCCACATGCCAAGAAGTGAGATATCAATAAAATTCTATGGAAAACCACATGATTGCATTGAAAAAAATACATCGTTATATCAAGTGAATAGTGTAATTCCTCTTGATTTATAATGAAAAAATCTTGGAAAGGGTTATTGGGATTTACAAATGCAAATTGGGATGGATCATCAGATGACAGGAAATCAACATTAGGAGGTGCTTTCTATCTTGGTGGAGTTTATATTGCTTGGCTGAGCAAGAAACAATATTTCATTTCATTGAGCACTGACGAAGATGAGTATATTGTGACCACTCATTATGTAACTTTTTTATTTAAGATGAAGTATAAGCTTGATGTTGTGGGAGTTTAAGTGAAGTCTCTAATCAGAATCTATTGTGATAATTGAAGTGCTATCAATGTTAGCAAAAATTCAGTCCATCAATCAAATACAAAGCACATTGAGATAAAATAAAATTTTATCATGGAGAATGTTGAGAAAGGGATAGTAAAGTGGGAGTATTTTCCTACAAAGCTACAAGTTGCTGATATTCTGAAAAAGTTCTTACCCAAAGAATAATTTGAGAGGCATCGACTAGCTCTGGGACTTCAGTCGACTCCCTTGACTTAAAAAAATGTGGATGTGTGACCCTCTCTCCCCGAGGTATGGTGTGTTTTTTCCTTATTTGATAATATGTGTTCTTTATAATTTTTCTTTCCATAATGAAGTGACCTTTGGGTTATTTTTTAAAGGGGTAGAAAGTGTGGTTCCTTGAGGGTAGAAATTGAAGAAGGGATAAAATTTCATTTTCAAAGACACAAGGAGAAGCTGACAGGTGGAGAAGCGAGATATGGGGAGCAATGAGATAGGAGAGGAGTTTTAAATCAGGCGATGATTTTAGTGATCGATCTAAGATTAGATATCAAGATAGTCGAGGATCGTGATGAAATAAAAATTGTGGTGTTGGAATGTTATCAAGAATTGGTTTATAGAATGAAGTGATTCATTGATGAAATTTTCCTACTACTCTTGTTTATCATGTCGAGCATTGCTCATGTGGGCTTAGAGTATGTTTTGAGTAAATACTTGACCACTATCTAAATCCCAAGAGGTAATTTCTAGCAAATGTTGGAAGAAGATTTAATGAGGTATTAAATTTCATAGAATCTTTATGAGAAGACTTATCAATAAATGAAAAGGGGGGGATTTTAGGGGAAAATCCCTTGAGTTAGCATTGCAGTATTTTTGGGTTGTTTGTGTTTGTTGAAAAATAATGTTTTCATGGTGACCTGTTGAGTTGTAGAGATATTTTTTACTCCAAAGGATTCCAACAAGGTATTCAAGTTAAAAATATCCATTTATGGATTATAGAAAACACCTAGGTCATGTAACATTCATTTTGATGAGGCCATAATGGATTTTGGTTTCATAAAGAATGAATTTGAGTCATTTTCCTATAAACATTTTAGTGGGAGTACAGTCATTTTCTTAATAATATATGATAGTGACATATTACTCATTGGAAATGAAATACCAATATTATAGTTTGTTAAGGAATGGTCAAATTCATGCTTCCCTATGAGAGACTTGGGTGAGGCCGCATATATTATTAGGATCAAGATCCATTGTGATGGATCTAAGAGGTTGCTCTACCTAATTCAAAGTACATACATTTTCAATATACTGATGATATTCAGTATGGAACAATACAATAGGGGATTGTATCTAGAATCACATGACATTTATATTTCTAAGAAATTTTTCCTCAGACACATGAGGAAATAAATAGAATGTTAAGGATTCCATACGCATCAGGGATTGGGTCAGTCATATATGTTATGTGATGTAATAGTCTAGATGTCTCATATGCATTAAGTGTGGTAGGAAAATGTCAAGATGATCTAGGTGACCACCATTGGATAGAAGTTAATAATATCCTTATGTATTTGAGGTGTACTCAATATGTGTTCATGTTTTATGGAGGAGATTAAGAACTAGTCATCATAGGATATGCAAATTCCAGTTTCTAAACATATAAAGATGATATAAAGTCACAAACGGGATACATATTTACTTTGAATATAGGTGTTATGAGCTAGGAGAGCTCAAAGAAGGATGTGGTTGCAGATTATAAAATAGAGTCCAAGTATATTGCAGATTCTAAGGAACTTAATGAATTATTATGGATATGTAACATCATCCAAGAGAATAATGTGGTATCTAGTAGTAAAGATCCTATCACACTTTGTTATGATAATAATTTATTTGTGTCTCTTTCAAAAGGGCCTAGGTTTCATCAGCGAATGAAGCACATATATAGGGAGTATCATCTCTTGAGGTATTTTTCTCAGGAAGGTGAATTTGTAGTGAGTATTATTTATGAAGAATACAAAATGATGAACCCATTTACTAAAGCCTTAACTTAGTGGAAACATGACCATCATGTGAAGTCTAGTGGAATGAAGGTCAAATCCAATTGGATCTAGTGAAAGTGAGAGTTTTTTAGAGTTGATGTCCTAGGACCAAATATTTTTACTTTGATGATGTGTATATTTAATGTATTCAATATTAATAAAACTTCTTATTATAGAATTTTTGTTATTCTACATGACTCTAATGTTATAATGTCCTAGATTATATATCTCGTTGATAAATTCATAGTAGTTCAATAAAATGATCAGAACCATGATGTGCTATTATGATATTCTCAAATAATTTTCTATGATTGTATAATGTACTATGATGGGACACATAGTATATAGACTATCAAGTGTGAGTACTCGTAATAATATGAGGCCTCTTCACATGAATATTTCCCCTTGTAATCTCCATGATGGTAGATTATGAGAATAGACCTGCCAGTCAGAATTCCACATATTTTTGTTTCATTGGATATTACTATCTACGACTATGTTTCATGGTCCTTGGACTTTAAGATTATTATTAATGTCTATAAAAACTTATGTACTTAGATGTATTCCATAAACCATGATAATAAAATTTCATGGTGAAGTTAGATATGTTGGGTAAATCACGAGTGACATGTCACTAATGAATTAGTCAAGGAAGTATTTATCCCTTCCATCGTTACGGAAGTTGATATCTCAGTCATTTAATTGGAATAGAAAGGTTGTATTAAATTCCATGTCCTTGGTGTAACGATGTGTTTATTTCAGAAAGTCATAGAAATACATATCAAGCATATAGTTTGGTGACCTAGTTATGCAACCTGCGTGATGAGATATTGTGACCAAGGGACCATATTACATAGTTAGTGTTCATATGTGTTTATTAATGTTGAGACATTAAGTTCTTTATCTTTGGTGACTTCACCCATTTCTAGATAATAATCTAAGACTTTAGGCAACCCACCTAATGAAAATGAGAAATGATCCTAGAGGGTTACACAATAAGTGTTTACTTTAATCTCAATTAAATTATATTTGAGTTTAATTAATGGAATAAATGTTATTCTAAAGTCTAAGGAATAACATTATTGAAGTTATATTGACTGAATAAATTAAATAAATATTTGTTCTCTAGTTTGTGAATAAAATATTTATTTATGAATAAAATATTTATACAGGTGTTCAATAAATTCTAGATGAGTTAGAATGGACCAAGATTGAGTTTAGTGACAAATATTAATTAACATGAATATTATATAATATTTTTTATTTCAAAAGTTAGAGTGAACCATAAAATAATAATGATATAATTATTATGTGTCATGTGGTTTATTAAAGGTAACCAATGTTATTTAATAGCGGTATAAAATTAAATAATATTTTCACTTAAATACTAACTCTATAAATAGACGTATATGTCTATTGTATAGATAATAAAAAATTGATAATAGATAATTTTTTCACACAGTGAATTCTCTCTAAACCCCAACTTCTCTATCCCTATTAGGAATGAGAAGTGAAATATATATTTCTTCCAGACTGAAGAACGAGCAATCAAGAACGAATAACACAAGAATTTCAACTCACCATGCTAGCACCCAGAGATTGAGTGGTGTTGGTCAATTATCATAGGATCACATGTGGATCACTATTAGAAGGATTATATCCTTATATCCTCACACACAATGAAGGTAAAAAAAGTTTATTTTCAAAATATAAACATTCACCAACGAAGAAAGTCCATATGCCCCAGTATTTATTTCTTCAAATATTAAATAAATTAATTAAAACATTCACATGCAAGATCTTCCCTCTTGGTTTTGGAAATAATTATTAAGATAAATTTTAGTTTATCTCCCATCTCCACATGCTTCCTATGATTCCATAAACCTACACATGAGGTGAATGAGATCTCCCAAGAGTATTTAATTTCTGGTATTTATATGAATGTCACTCCTCCTTGACAATAAAAGGGTACTTACTCCCCTCACTTATTCACACCTCCCAAGACATTTGGTTCAACAAAACACTAACCAATTCACATACTAAATTCCCTAACCTCATACTGGAGGCCTTATTTTCATAATAATTCTAACATAATAAGGCATTAGTGCAAACTTAAGGAGGATTCTTGAAGAAGAGGTAATGTTTTTCTAGAAGCTTTTTTATTTTATTTCCTTGTCCACCTTCTTCAATTATTCTTATGTCATGATTATATAATAACCTCAGTATATTAAATATAAAGAAATTATTTTATATTTATATTATGACCTACAACCACACACACATCTATCAAATGGTATATGCAATCATCTTTCATGTATACGGTGGACTACCACCTCGCAAACTAATGTTGTTCATTATTTCACTACCACATTTAACAGTTTGTAATAATAATGGATTTGTATTTTATATATGATATTTATTATATTTATAATGTTTTTATTCCTCAATAATTATTATATAACACATACCTTCAAGAATTCCATTTTTGTGGGAATACAATAACGATGTTTGTGTGTATGGTGGACAACTGCCTTTCGAAGCGATGTGATTCGTTCACACATTAAATGGAATGAATTAAGGATGGGTTTAATAAGAATATTTTTTATATTTTAAATAAATATAATACTTTAATGATAATATATATATATATAATTTACTTTTCCATCTTTAAATATTTAATGAAAATTAAAATAGCGTTAATGTGTACGTATGGTATACCGTCTCCATGAATAGTGTATCTTATTTACTACCACTAAATATTATAGAATTATATAAAAAAATAATACTATTTATATATTATATTTAATTCATGGTTTATATTTTTGATATTATTAAATCTTGATCAACCTAATAGGAACAAATAAAATTAAAAAGTCAAAACATACTTGAAAAACATGGAAATTAACACGCAAAACAGTAAAAAATAATGAATGATTATTAATGAACAAGTAATAAGATGTCATAAAAGGATTATATATTATATAATAAACATTAATATGATTATTTAATAAATTAATAACATGATTAAAAACAAATATATAGTATTTTCAATCAAGTTTGACCAAAAGGAATGTGTGAGGTAAGGGATTTCTTAACTCAATTTCCACTCATTGGGTTAAACTTCTACTTTGTTAATTATGTCATGGTAATATTATGTGTGTAATGTATTTTGATTATCTTATGTTTTATTTTCACTTTTTTTTGGATTTAAAATTTAAACAAACAATATATTCATTTATTAATTATCACCTCAACATTGTGATCATTTTAAGGGTTTATTTCACAATCTAATTTTAATAAAGATTATTTATTCTTCAATATCAGTTGAATGAAATTACATAACCATTTTGAAAAGAACCCATATATTTTCTTCCCATCTGGTTATTAATGAACCATTTCAAGTAACAGTACCATTTCCACTATTTTTTTCTTAAAATGTTTTAGAAAATGTTTTCAGTAAAATATGGCTTCATTTCTCTCTTCGGTTAGAATTATGCTTTTTTCAAAAAAAAATGTTTTCTAAAAATGTTTTCAAATATTTTTTTAACCATTTAAAAATGATTCATTAAAGCCAATTTAATCCATTTTTACTATTTAAAAACATTCAAATTATTCTTATGTTGTTTTCAAAATAATCCATATTTTCATTTTATCGATAAAGTGAAATAAAACTTTGTTGTAACATATATGACAAGAATGGAATTTATAGCCCTCATAACCACTCAAATGTTATCAAACTTATTTTATAATTTTGAAATTTTATTTTCAAATAAAATTATTTACAAAACATTTTCTGAAATTTTAGGTTTGAAAAGTGATTTTAAAATAAAATATTTTTCAATAAAATTTCAAAATGAAAATGATTTTTTCCTTAAGAAATTTTTTCATGATCTTTTTTGGGTATTTTTTTCATCAATGAAATATACTCATTATTCTTAATCCAAATGGTATATATTATATTTATATCATCCTTAATCTTACTCTGGATGTTTGGTGAACATTTTGACTAAACAATGTATTATAATTCACTTCCATGATTCATTTATTTGTCAATAACATTCCCCTGAAATATTCATTATCCTATGATCATTAGACATTAAATTTATCTTAAATATACATATAATTGTGTGATGGATATGATTGTTGTGAAAATTTTATTCCATTTTCAATTAGGGTTTTTACTTTGAATGTTATTTAATTGAAAAATGAATTATTGATAAGACTGTATTCTGCACTCATTATAGATATTTGATAAGGAACATTTTTTATGAGTTAAATTGATTTTTAGATGTATTAAGAATACATTGAATATGTATAACATTGATTGGGTACCATTTAAGGTAATCACATAGATTCATTGGTAGTCTCATGGGATGAAATTAGTTGGAAATAGACCCTGTACAATTGTAATCAGGAATTTTAAATTGTCTTCAGGGTAGATCTTTATAGTAGTGTCTTGTGAATGGTATTCACATGAATCAGATGGGTTTTTAACCAGCATGTTTTAAATCGTCTTTAGGATAGATCTTTCCAGAAATGGTATCATGTATTTGGGAAACATGATGTCTAATAATTAAGCATTTCCTTCATTCAGGTTTAGTTTTAATTTTCCATCAGAGTTTCACTGTGTTATAATCTATGGGTGCATATTATTATCACCTTATTGATTTAAACAGAATGTATATTACATTATTTAAATTTCCATATTGATTCTTCCTTATCTTACCATGATATATAAGTTATTTAATTGGAATCTGTGTTTAGTTATTTACCTTTCCATATAGAATATGCTTATTGATTCAGGACAGCTTCCATTATACTTAACACTTAATGAGCAATTTAGATCACCCTTATTTTGTTTTCATTTCCCCAAATTCAATGAATTTTAATTTGACTAATATGTAGGATTATTATAGATAGAATAATGATATTTAAAAAAATTGTAATTTTTATGTTCAAATTTAATGTAAGACTCAAGTGTGTATCTATTTTACCAAGATAACTAAACTGATTGATCCTTTATGATTTAATTCCTTGCAATCATGTCAATGTGATGGTAGTAATAACCAGTTCTGATATTTCTATGGATGGTTCGGTACATTTATTTTCAAATTTCTGAATAAATTTTTCTTATTTTTTAAAGACTTCATTTATTAGGGAAAGTCGCATTTAAATAAATGTCTTTATGTGTTGTATTACATAAACCAATTAATGGTAATTTATAAAAAAGATGAATCACAAGACTCATACCATACCCAACATTGGAATTAGCTGCTAGGTCAAGTAAATGAAAAACACTTAACTAAATTATATCAAGATGGATATTTAGATTTTTTTGAACTAAAACAACTTGGAATATTCCACACATGTTTAAAAGGAAAAATTACCAAATCCCCATTAATTGGAAAATTTCAAAGGGATAAATAGCTTCTTGACTTTGATCATACCGATGTGGGTAGACCATTTACTATTAAATAAAGTAGAGGGTACTCATAATTCATAACTTTTTTAGATGATTTTAGTAAATGTAGACATTTCTAATAAATGAGGTACAAGTCGTATTCTTTTGATAAATTCAAGGAATAAAAGTATGAAGTTGAGAACAAGCTTGGTAAGAAGATTAAGAAACTCCACTCGAGACATGATAGAGAATGTATTAATGAATACATCATTTATTACTTATGGGAGTTTAGGATCCAATACTAAATCACACCTCTTTACAATCCTAAGTGGAATGGTGTAAGAGAAAGGAGGAACTTTTCCTTATTACACATGGTGAGATCAGTGGTAAGTCATGTGAGTTTTCCCTTATCATTTTGGGGATACTCATTATAAATAGAAACACATTTACTAAAATAAGTACCAACTGAATCAATAAATGCTATTTCATAAGAATTTTTGAGTGGAAAGAAAACCATTTTTTCAAATTTTCATGTGTGGGGAAGTGAAATGTTTTTTATAGCCTCTTTAAAAAAATTCACCTCGAGGCACAAAGTGTACCTTTATAGGATACCCTAAGGAAATGAGGGGATATTACTAATATAAACGCTCATCAAAATGCTTATTGTGGAATGACATACCATATTAATTTAGAGGGAGGAAATATATAAAAGGGATACTGGGAGGGAGATATATATCTATGATGTTGAGGCTTAAGGCACACAAGAGTTTGTATAGGAACATATTCCACAAAGTCCCGGGGAAGAAGAAAATATTCTAAAGACACAAGTATTACATATGAGTAAAATGGAGGTTAGAGAACCAAAACGTTGTGGTTTTATAATAACCGAGGTTGGGGACTAGTTATTAGTTGATAATAGTGATCCTATATCCTAAAAGGGAGCATTAAGTTTCATAGATATTACCAAGTCACAAGAATCCATGAATTCTGAAATGGATTCCAAGTACCAAAATAAATTCTAGATTTTGTTGAACTTCTATTATATGTAAATACAATTGGTTTCAAATGGGTATTCAAAAATAAAATGAACATGGAAAGAGAAGTCGATACCTATAAGGAATGAATTGTAGCAAAATGGTTTAAACATTATCATTGAATATTCTATGATGAAACCCTTTAACCTGTTACAATGCTAAAATCTATCAAAACTCCACTTGCTATTACAGCTTTCCATGATTATGAGATTTGTAAAATGGTTGTCAAAAACAAACTTCCTTAATGATAACCTTCAAGAATATGTCTATATGACAAAACCTTAAGGGTTGATGACTCCAAATGATTCCAACAACATATGCAATTTGAAAATATCCATTTAGGGATTAAAGAAAGTATTGAGGTCATGGAACATTCTTTTCCCTGAGACCATAATGAAATTTGGTTTTATAAAGATTTAATGTGATTCTATTATCTATAAATAGTTTAGTTGAATTGTATCCATTTTCTTAATTTCCTTTGGGACACTGGGTATTTGGGCCACAGGAAAGACCACGAAGAAACTCTTGCAGACCACACATAAGCTCTCCCAAATGAGGATTCAGGGAAAAAATAGTAACCACCATAGAATAGCTAATCAAATTGGAAGAATGAGATGGTATATAAAATTCCTTCAGGACTAGGCACCGTGCATCTCTTCATGGGGCTATCCTAGATGATTAGCCATGTGATTTGGGGAGCTAGATGCCTTCAAGATGCATATTCTAGGGAGGGGTTGTTTCAAGTTTTTCAGGTCTTGGTGTTTTAAGGTCATGTATTGGGTTGTGTATGGGGCTTATGCCTTGGTCTTACGTGTCATGTAAGGGTTCCCCTTCAACCCTTAAATGGGGGATTATTAGAAAAAAATAAGAAAAATAAGATTTTCAGTCCATTTTTTGTATTCTATGTACTAATCTTGATGTTCCTACACATTAAGTATATTATGATGATATCAAGCAGGTCTCTGTGAGCTCAATTGGATGGCAGTAAAAATTATCCTTAAGTATTTGAGGTGTACTATGGATAAGTTCCTTGTATATAGAGGAGATGAGGAACTAGTCATCCGAGGATATTTAAATGCAAGTTTATAAAATAATAAAGATGATATGACGTTAAAAATGGGATACATCTTCATTTTTAATGGAGGTGTTGTGAGAGGAAGAGTTGAAAGTAGGCTATGGTCCCAAATTCTACAGTAGGGTCCGAGTATATTTCAGCTCTTTAGGCATCTAAGGAAGTAGTATGGATGTGAAAATTTTCCCAATAACATGACATGATACCTAAAAGAAAAGATATTAACACACTCTATTGTGATAATATTGCAGTGATGGATCTCACAAAAGAGAAAAGGTCCAATCAGTGGATGAAGAACATACTTCGAAGGTTTCATATCTTGAGGGATTTTTCTCAAATATATGAGGTTACAGTGAGTAGTATTTTCATGAAATACAACATGACAGACCCCTTGACTAAAGCCTTTACTCAGCAAAAACATGTTTATCATGCGAGGTCAAGTGGACTAAAAATCATAGGTAGTTGTCTCAAGCTTAGTGGATGTTTTTTAGGGATTGTATCCTAGGACCAACTACTTTTACATTGATTACATGCATATTTGATGTATTTGAATATTAATTGAACATCTTATTATATAGTGTTCATTTTTCTGTATTACTTTAATGTAATAATTTTCTAGAGTGTTTTTCACATTTATAAGGTTATAGTAGTTCTCCGATATGAAGAGAACCATGAAGTGAAATGAAAATATTATTAACATAGTTATATAGTTGGATAACATAATATGAAAGAACATGTTGTATTTAGATGGTCATTTGTGAGTAATCATAAGCAGATGAGGCTTCTTCTCGTGAAGTTTACACTTGGAAATCTCAAAGATGGAAGATTATGAGAATATACCCGCCAATAGGAATTTTTTTTGTTTTGGTTTCATTAGATATTACTCTCTATGAGGGTGTATAATGGATCTAAGACTTTAATATTATCATTAATACATGTCATGACTCATGCACTTATATTTAATAACAAAAACCATCATGCCATATGTTGGCGTGAAGTTGGGAATGTTGGGTGCATCACGATTAACATGATAATAATTGATAATTCAAGGAAGGATTTACTTCCATCTTTATGATTATTGATATCTCGACCCTTTTATTGGAATATAATCATCACCTAAATTCCATGGTTAGGGTTTAGCAATGTGTTTATTTCATATAGTCATAGAAAAGTGTATTGATCAAATAGGTTGATTATACTACTGTGCAACCTGTTTGATGAGATATTGTGACAAATGAATTATATTACACAGTGAGCTTTCTTATGAGGTCTTCATCATTGTGACCTTAAATTTTTTCTCTTGGGTGCATTGACCTATTTCTAGGAAATAATCTTGGACTTTAAACAAGCTGATCTAATGTCAACGAGAAAGAATCCTACACACTCACATGATAAGTGTTTTCATTAATCTTGATTAAATTATATTTGAATTTAATTAAAAGAATAAATATTATTCTCAAGACCGAGTAATAATTTTTACCATGTTATATTGATTGCATAAATTAAATAAATATTTATTCACCGGCATGTGAAAAAATATATTTATTCACTAGCATGTGAAAAAAAATATTTATTTATTTTATTTAATATTTAATAAATATTTATTTGACGGTATGTAAATGAAATATTTATTTATTAACAAAATAATTATTCGGGTATTAAATAAATACATAGGAGTTCGAACATATCAAGACCCCATCTGGTGATAAAATAATTATTTACAAACCGGGAGATGTTATTATCAATTTGTGCAAGTTGTGAAACCACAAAATATTATTATTATTATTATTATTATTATCTGGCATGAGATTTATTAAAGGTTTTAAATATTAGTTAATGGATGGATTTCAATTAAATAATATTTTTACCAAAACTCCAAATCTATAAATAGACAGGTACATCTATTGTGTATTGCATCCAAAATTGATAATAGTGAACTATTGAGCACAACAAATTCTTTCCCAACTCCTTCTCTCTTCCTCTCAAGAACGAAAAACAAAAAAGATATTTTTTCAAGATCGAAGAACAAGCGATTAAGAATGAACATCCCAAGACATTCGATTCATCACACTAGCACCTGAAGATTGAGTGATGTTGTTCAGAAATCATTAGAGATCGTATGGATCACCAATAGAGGAATTCAATCATTTGATCCTCACAACGCGATGAATAAAATATGAAATGGCCATTTCAGATGATCAACATTCATCAATGAAAATGTTCTTAAGACTAGATATTTATTTATTTAGATATTAAATAAATTATTTATAATTTTGATGAGAAATATTTCTGCTAATGGTTTGGGACAACAATTATTAAAAGAAATTTTAATATATCACTCCATAACATATGCTTCTGATGTGTTCGGAACCAACAGAGAAAAAATCAAATTTTTTATTTTTATTTTTACATAAAAAAAATAAATTTTTTAAAATGTAATCAATGAAAGAAAGATTTTAACCTATGACCCCAACAATGGTTCCAGTGATGTGAGAGGATGTTTTGAGCATCACGTACCAAATTTATCAGCCTTGAATGCATTCTAATTGGACTGACTGTGGACGTTCTCAAGGTTTTTGGTTCTGGAAATAGCGGAAGCATGTTTGGGACAACACCCAACATTAATTTTCCCATGATCAATGATTATTCCATGATCAATAGGATGATGAACGCCTGTCTTCTGGAATAGAATAAAAGAGTTAGAAAAAGAAGGAATAATCCTTAAACCTTTAGGGAGGATCTTTCAAATAATTTTTATAATTCATTTCATTAATTTCATAATGAAAATAATACCTGGATCTTTGGTATTTTATTCATTAATGATATTGATCGTCTGGAATGACCCTTCCGGATTATATAATTTTTCTTTCCAGGATCCTAACTAGAATCCCTCTAACTATGATCCACACGTGCTCTCATTTCCTCTGATCGACACCTCTCATTCTCCGGGTGCTAGCATAGAGAACTGAGTGTTTTGTATCTATCATTATTGAATTCTTGTTCTTAGGCCTTGAATAATGTCTGTCATTATTGAGAGGATTAGTAAAAGTATTCGAGAGAAAAATTGTTTATCTCATCAATTCTCAATTCACCGGGTGTGGGGTTCGGTACATGGCACAATAGACGTATGTGTCTATTTATTGACATGGGGATTCAGTTACAATATTTAATAGCATAACTGCAATTAAATAAATTCATAACCATATGGAAAACCCATGCTATTAATAATAATACCAAGTCATTATTTATGGTGTTCCCACTTGCACAAAACGGAATTAGAAATAAAATTCCACGTCACAAACAAATAGCATCATTATTTTAATTTTTTCCAACTATTTAAATAATTATCTATCATCTTTCAAATAATTTTTTAGTACTAGACTGGCCTTGGACCAATTGAACTCCAGTTCCATTTATTGAACACCCGAATATATAAATAAATAATTTATTCTCTTAAATAAATATTGTATTTAAAAACTAGTAAATAATTATTTATTAAATGTTAAATAATATATATATATATATGTATATATATTCCCACAATCTAGAGAATAAATATTTATTTAATATATAAATTCATTTTAACTTGAATAAAATTATTCCATCATTTTTAGAATAATATTTATTAATAAAATTTAAATAAAATTTAACTGAGGCAACCAGACAAACTTAGTGTGTGACCCTCTAAGATCATTTATCATTGGAATTATGTGGTCTAGCCAAAAGTCCAAGAGTACTGTCTAGAAATGGGTCAAGGTACCCAAGAGAAATAACTTAAAGTCACAACAACAACATCCACATATGAACACTCACTATGTAATATAATCCCTTTGTCACAATATCTCATCAAGAATATTTCATGGTAGTGTCATCATCTTTTATGCTAGATACGTCGTTCTTTGACTACCAAAAATAAACTCATAATTACACCATAGCCATGGAATTTCTCATGATGGTTATATTTTATTCAAAGTTCCAAGATATCAACTTTCATAAATGGAAGGTACAAATCCTTCGTTGACTTATCCACTAATGACATGCCACTTGTGATGCACCCAACATACCCTACTTCCCTCCAACTGTCTGCATGAAGGTTTTTGTCATTAAATTAAAGTGTGTGAGTCATGACATATATTAATGATATTATTAAATTCATAATGATCATTTCACACACTCGCAGATAGAAATGTCCAATGAAACCAAAACAGGTGGATTTCATTCTGGCAGGTCGATTATCATAATCTCATTTCTTGGAGATTACAAAGTGCAAACTTCATGAGAGGAAGTATCATCTACTTATGAGTACTCACACCTGACTTTATGCATTCTATCTGTCCTATAATAATATTTCATCCAGTCATAGAACATTATTTAAAAATATTGTTATAGTATTTCAAGGTTGTCATTATAGTGGGGAACTGTCATGACCTTATCAATGCAACAAATACTCTAGGACATTATTACATCATAGTCATGCAGAACAGTGAAAAATATATAATAAGATGTTTAATATTTAAATACATTAAATATCCATGTAATCAAAGTACAACTATTTGGTTCTAGGACACCAACTCTTACAAACTCCCACTTGGACTAGAGCCAACTACGTACAAATTTCAATCCGCTAGACCACACTTGTTGATCATGTTTCTGCTAAGTCAATCCTTTATTCAAGGGTTTTTACACATTGTTTGTATGGAAATACATCTCACTACAACTTCACCTTTTGTGAAAAAACCCTCAAGAGATGGTACTTCAAAATTATGTGCTTCGCCTGCTGATGTGACCTTGGCTCTTTTGCGAGAGCCACCACTTCTGTATTATCACAATACAGTGTGATGGGATCTTTATTGTTAGGTATCAAATAAAACTCCTCGATGTATTTTCACATCCAAATTTGTTCTTTAGCTGCCTCTAAAGCTTCGATATACTCAATCTCTACTGTATAATCTGCATCCACACTCTTCTTTGATCTCTTCCAGCTCAATTCATTACCATTCAAAGTGAAGATGTATCCCGTTTGTGACTTCATATCATATAGATTAGTCTGGAAACTATCATCTACATATCCTTTGATGACTAGTTCCTCATATCCTCAATATACTAGGAACATTTCCTTATTATGCCTCAGATACATTAGGATATTATTGACTACCATCCAATGATGGTCACCTAGGTCATCTTGATATCTGCCAACAACACTCAAAGAATAGGTGACATCCATCCTAGTATATAGCATGGAATACATGACTGGCCCAATTGAAGATACATATGGAGTCCTTTCCATTATCTTTCTTTCCTCATGTGTCTGAGGACACATTTTCTTAGAAATATGAATGCCATGTAATTCTAGAAACAATCCCCCCTTGGATTATTCCATACTAAATCTCTTTAGTATCTTATCAATGTAAGTACTTTAACTTAGTCCCAATAATATCATGGATCTATCATGATGGATCTTGATCCCAAGAATATTTTCTTCCTCACCCAAGTCATTCATGGAGAATCATTGATTCAGTGATTCCCTAACAGACCGTAATACGGGTATCTCATTTCAAATAACTAATATGTTATCAACATATACTATTAGTAAAATGACTACAATCCCACTAAACCATTTGTAGACACAAGGATCACATTCGTTCTTGATAAAACCAATTTTTTTATGGCTCCATAAAAAATAATCTTCCAGGATGTGGATGCTTTCTTTAATCCATAAATGAATGTCTGCAACTTTCATACCATATTGGCATCCTTTGGAGTCATAAACCTTCTGTCACATAGACATATTACTAAAGGTTTTCATTAAGGAAAGATGTTTTGAAATCCATTTTCCAAATCTCATAATTATGGTCAGTGGTAATGGACAATAGAATTCTGATGGATTTCATCATTTCAACTGGTGAAATGGTTTCGTCGTATTCAATGCCTTTATGTTGTTTGAAACCTTTTGTAACTAGTCATGCCTTATAGGCACCGACTTGTCCTTCCATGTCCATTTTCTTCTTGAATACCCATTTATAACCAACAGGCTTTTCATCAACTGGAGGATCTACCAAAATCCAGACT
Organism: Viscum album; assembly: GCA_963277665.1. NCBI lineage: Eukaryota > Viridiplantae > Streptophyta > Magnoliopsida > Santalales > Viscaceae > Viscum > Viscum album. The sequence goes on along the minus strand of OY728121.1, from coordinate 564,798,694 downwards.
TGGTTTTTGAACATGGAATCCATTTCTGAATTGATGTCTTTTTTTCACGTGGAAACATTTGTGCCACTTACTGCTTCCTAGTAGGTTAGAGGATTATTATAATAAAAAATAATGAGTCACCATCCTCAATAACTATAAAACCATATCATTCAGGTTCCCTAACCTCTCTTGTACACCTATGCTGCTCTTGTGTCTCTAGAATAGTTCTTTCTTCCACAAGGATTTATGGAATCTGTTCATGTACCAACTCTTGTGTACCTTGAGCCTCAACATCATCAAAGTCTGTCTCTCTCCCAATATCTCTTTTGGAGATGTTATCCCTCTCAAAAAATATGGCATGTATTTCCACTATAACCTTTTTTATGATGGGTTTTATACGTATATCCCCTTTTTTCCTTAGCGTATCCTATAAAGGTACACTTTGTGCCTCAAGGTGCAAGTTCGTTACCTGAAAAGGCCTTAACAAATGAATCAATTCCCCATACATGTAAATTCAATGATATGGTTTTTTTCCACTCTGAAACTCATATAGAATTATATTTATCAATTTAGTTGGTACTTGGTTTAGTATGTGTGTTGTTTTTTGTAACAAATATCCCCAAAAAGATAATATAAGAGTCACATGACTCATCACTGATCTCACCATGTCCAACAGGGTGTGGTTCCTACTTTCTTTCACACCCTTCCAATAGATCTTGTACTCATTTTCTATTTCATATTCAACTATATTTTATGTAATTTAATATGTAAGAGACTACATAGATTTTTTGGGTGGTGATCTATGGGGCTTTATAGTTCATGCTTGCATTTCTTAGTTCTAGGTCCTCTGCTATGTGATCTTTCTATTTTCCCTTCTAATAGTATTTTGAGTTAGGGTGGTGATAATTGGTTATGTGGATGGTCATTGGAGTAGTTTTGGATTTTATTTTAGTTTTTGGACTTTTATTAACCTTTTTGAATGTTATATTTTATGCTTCAGTATTTTTATTTCCTCTTATGTTGTATATTCCATTTGATTTAGTTAGGTATTTTTTATTATTTTATCATGTTGTTTTTCACTATTTTAAGTTGTATTATTGTTTTTTATTTTCGTATGCTTATTTTGATTGTTATAATATTAATAAATCATTCTAATGGTGATCCATGTGATTCCCATAAACTGGTTCCATCCCATGGAGATCCATAATTCCTATTAGGATAATGGGGGGTTAGGCCATGTTCTAGGGGTGATGGAATCCTGATTTAGTTCATTAAAAAATAGTATCATAGAATTAGTTATATATAGGACCTAGGATCTATAATTTTACTATTTTTATTTGGTGGGTTGTTAAATTAGAGATAAAGATGCCAGGACGTGGGACTTAGGTGTGAGTAAAGTGTTGTGAGCTCTTTTCCACCATGAGCCTCAAGTTTTTAGCGGTAGTTGGTATTTGTTTATTGATTCTAGATTATAATTTGATGTATTTGTTGTATTGAGAATTTACTATTTTTTGGTGTTTATTAATCCTCAGGATCATATCTTGAGTTCTCTTATGTTTTTTATTTAGTTTTTATAGATGAAAAATGGAAAGGGAATTAAGGTTCAAGGTTTGTTTATAGGTCCTAAAAAACTATACATCGACCAAAAACATGGTTATAGAAACATTGTACAAACCATTTTATGATTGTCACATGTTCATCAACTATGTTTCCATGTTAAAAATTATTATTTATATTTTTAATTTTTCTATTTAAACCCCTTAACACTAGTATTTCTATGTGCGACTATTGAAGTGGGAATGGGTCAAGGTGTGTCATATGATATTCTAGCATCATTAGAGTGGATTTTTAGTTAATAAGTATGTAATTCCATTGTTTATGTGATTTTTTTTATGATATGTGTCACCCCAATATTTATATACATAAATATTACACCTTATTATATGAATATTCATTAAATATCAAAATAATCCACAAAAAAAATATAAAGGTTTACTATCTTAGAAAACGTGGATACATAAACAATAGGTACTTAAAAATCTACATAATATCCCACATAGTTCATCACAACTATCACCCTTCTCAGACATATCATACTTAAAATACCATTCACATCATGGGAAACGGAAACATTTGAAAGGTTGATCTTAGGTGCTCAGTAATAGAAAAAAAGGGATATGTCATTCAATTATCATATATAAGAATATCATGAGCATAAGGGTATGAGAACATTATCTTAAAATTTGAAATTAATTCCCAAAAATTCATATAATCATGAGTAATGACATAAATAATTGTTTTTCATAATTCATAAATCATAAAGTAATCAAAGAAACTGATCCGTGAGAGAATAAAATTGGCATAAGATCATGTTATAAAAGTGCATAATAATAATAATCATAATAATATAAATTTTATGTGAAGGATACCCACCAGGACATTACAAATATATTAATATTGGGATAACCTCTCATGTACCTACTTTGGAATTGGTAAAACCACTCGTTTACCCTATTATGGGATTGGGATAACCTATCATGTGTTGGAGTTCATAGGAATAACTATATGTAATTTTATTACATATATATTCGATGTATTGAATATTAATAAATTTTTTAATTACATATTGTTCATTATTCTTCATAAATCTAAAGTAATAATGTCTTAGAGTATATGTCGCATTGATAAGGTCATAGAAGTTCCTCGCTACGATGATAAACTTGAAGAGATATGATTATATTATTAAGTATAGTTCCATAGTCAGATGACATACTATAATGGGACACGTAGTATATAGACTATCAGGTGTGAGTGCTCATAAGAAGATGAAGCTTCTTCTCATAAATATTTCAGTCGGCAATATGCAGGATAGGAAATTATGATAACATACCTTCCAGTAAAAATTCTTCATGTTTTGGTGTCATCAAAAATTATTATCTATGAGCGTGTGTAATGGTCCTTAGACTATAATATTATCAATAATGCATGTCACAACTCACACACTTATATATTTTGATAGAACATTACATTATATATTTGTGGTTAGGTAGAGAATATTGGGTGAATCGTGATGGACATGTCATTAATGGATATGTCGGGGAAAGATTTTTCCCTTTCATATTTAGGGAAATTGATATCTCATCCATTTAATTAGAATAGAACCATCACCCTAAATTCCATTTCAATGGGGTAACGGCATGTTTTCTTAGATTATCAAACAAAGATGTATTGAGCATATAGGTCGTTGACATAGATGTGAAACCTTCTTGAGGAGATATTTCAACAAAGGGATTGTATTACATAGTGATCATTCTTATGTGGTTTTCATCATTGAGACATTAATTTTTTTATCTTGGGTAACATGACCCTTTTCTAGATAATCACCCTATAATTTAGGCCATACCACCTAATTCTAATAAGAAATAATCCTTGATGTTCACTAATTGAGTATTTTCAATGTTATTGATTAAATTATACATGAATTTAATTTAAATAAATAAATATTATTCCCAAGACCGAGGGATAATTTTATTCACCTTTTATAGAACACAAATATTAATTGATGAATGAAATATTTAATTTAAATATTTATTCAGGTTTTTAATAAATTCAAGAGGATTTCGATTGAACTAAGACCATGTCTGTTGATATTTTTTTTATTAAAAATCCAGTTAAATAATATTTTTTGTTGTAAACATTGGAATGCACCATAAAATAACAGTAACAATATTATTATGTTTCATGTTTTTTATTAAAAATTGTAATATTATTTAATGTCTAACATGAAATTAAATAATATATTAAACTAAATCCAAGCTCTATAAATAGACGACTATGTATTTTGTGTATTTGATCCGAAAATCGAAACATGAGAATCCTTGTACACAAAAAACTCTTTATCAAATCCTTCTTTATAACTTTCTATCAAGAATGAAAAATGCAAGAGATATCTCCTAAAGATCGAATGATGACCGATCAACAGGAATAACACAAGGTTATCAACTCCCAATGCTATCACCCAGAGATCCATTGGTCTTTCTCATAGATTGAAGGATCACGTGTGGATCAGTGATAGAGAGATTTTATCCTTGGATCCTCATAGTGAAAGGATGAAAATCCAAAAGGGTCTTTTTGGATTATCAAAATCCATGTTGATGAAAGTATTCTTAGATCATGTATTTATTTCTTATGATATTAAATAAATAAATTATAATTTTTTTGGTCAAATTACTCACTTGAGGGTTCAGGAAACTCAATATTAAAAGTAATTTTAATATATCACCCACCACCACATGATTTCTCTAGGCCCAAAACCAGAAGTATCATAGTTAGGTTATGATTAAATTTATAATTATTTATTTTATTTTTGATACATACATAATCATGGTCAAATTTTTATTTTATATTAATTTTTATTTAATCCATTTTGAATTAAAATGTTATCAATATATTAATCATGTCTATTTAGTGTTTCCTTTTTATAAAGATCTAAGAAAAGATAAAGAATGATTGGAGATGCTACCAAGAACTGCCAATTTTTTTCTGGAAAGATAAGGTTACACTCTATGTAGATATATTACACGTTGTGTTCCCTAGAACACTATACCTAGTCATGTTATAGGATGCATAACATTCCGTACTGTTATTTCAAATGGTGTATGCCATGTGTTGACTTCTTAACCTGGAAAAAATATGTCAGATTGCACTGTGTGTATAATACATACACTCCATATAGTCTGCATTGGTTAGTGGTGTAAATCACACAATATTTGTGGTCATTATACTTGGTTAAACTTCATGGATCTAATATCCAAGAATATTTATGATATACATGACGCATATGTGGTTTACATTCCATGTAGTTCATAATTTCATGTGTTTGAAGTACATGAAAAGTCATTATGAGAGGGAAACTAATACACCAAATGATGGATACGTGGTTTATAAATAAGTTTCACATTTAATATGATCCCACCAAGACACACCCCAAATTCCTAAGAGAAATATTATAGGCATAGAAAAAATATATACATGATGTGTAACTGGATTATACACATCATGTAGTCTAGCCTAGTCAACTCGCTAAAGCCCTAGGTATGTGACCAAAATACATGAAGACCAAGGTACACAGTGTGTAGCTGGATAGTGCAGTCCATATGGACTCCCAGTTACTAGTATAATTAAATTATATTAAATTGAAAATTTCAACATTAAAATCTTATTACTTTGATTAGAACATATGTGTTTGACAATTTAATAAGGGTTTTAAAGAATATTAAATTTAAAATTAATTTATTTTAATAAATCTATATCTTTTTCTTATAACATTTATTTTCCATTAATTACTTTATAATAGTTATATCCAAGAGGATTAACTACTACAAAATAGGACTTCAAAAATAATAGAGATGACTATTATTTGTGATGACTACTGGAGTGATATTAAAATCCCCGATCATTTATTATAGATAAAAAAGTACTGATAAAGTGTACCTTTATAAGAAATTTTAAAAGCATTGAAAAATGTGTCATTTATTATCACTTTTAAAAGCACTGATAAAGAGCCATATTGTAGTGTTCTATGATAGAACACTACAGCACCAGTGCAATGTGCTGTAATAGCACACCGCATCAGTAGAAACACACCAGAAATCAACAAAAACAATTTCCAATATATAATTTAAATGAAATTAAATTTAGAAAAAAAATACAAGAAAAAAACACTATATTATAGATATTTCAAACATTTGTTTATACAAATACATAAAAAATTATTTTATACATTAAAAAACATCAAGGTTTCTTTGTCTTTTAATCCTAACCCTGATTCATGCTATTTCTAAACAGACCACCCGTAATTGAGAAATATAACACACCTATATAGGAAATAAATTCTAATGTTAGTAATAATATAAAGAAATAAATTATCAAAATGTTTTAATTTTACTGAAATTGATGTTAACATTACTAAATTTATTTCAATTTTAAATAAAAAAGTGTCATTTTGAGTCATAACAATCACACTATGCATCATATTGAGGTATATATGATTTTAAAAAGTCTTAAATTCCTTGTGGATTGTTTTCCTAAAGTATCAAAACAATCTGAAAGTGTTTTCATGGTTTTTGGTACATTAGTTGTTTTTTTACTAAAATGTCATTTTAAACTAGAAACATGAACTTTTAACTCATTTCGATAACATAATGTATCATTTTGATACGATACCAATTTTTAAATGTCAAAAATTACTTATTAATCATTTTCCTAAATTATCAAGAAAATATAATAATATTTGATTAATTTTCAGTGAGTGAAACTGTTTGAACTAAAATGTCAATTTTAATCTGATAGCAGACACATTAAGCCATACTAGGCACATAATGTATCATATTAGATGTTTTTAATTCCTACACATCATAAATGACTTATGCATTGTTTTCGTAAATTATTAAAATAATTTAAATATATTTTTTATCAGTTTTGAGTAGGTCAGTTGTCTATTTTACTAAAATTGATTTCAATTTTAAATAATAATATGTACTTTGAGTCATAGACAACACATTGTGGGTCAGATTGAGGAACACATGATTCCTGCACATCTAAAATTACACGTTCATCTTTTCTATAAAGTATTAAAATATTATAAATTATTTTTCTTATATTTTAGTAAGTTAGTTGTCTTCTTTACTAGAATGTCATTTTAAACTGGAAACATGATCTTTGAGTCATTTTTATCACTTTGTGTATTGGATTTATGTAAGACAAATTCCTAAAAATAAAAAACCACATATTAATAATTTTACTAAGTTATCAAGAAAACCCAAGAGAGGATGATTGGTTTTCAGTGAGTGACACTATTTGAACTAAAATGTCAATTTTAAAATGATAACTTAGACTTTGAGCCATACTGGTCACATTATGTACCAGATTAAGGTGTGGCTAATCCCAATATATAAAAAATGACATATAGATCATTTTTATAAATTTTCAAAATATTCTGAATGTTTTTTTTCGGTTTTTAGTAGGTCAGTTGTCAATTTTACTAATTTTCATGAAAATTTTAATTAAAAAGATTCCCTTGGAGTTATACTGGTCAATTGTTCATAGAATTGAGAAGAGGCTGATTCCTACACATATCAAATAAATTTTTGTTTTTTGTACTAAATTATCAAAAAATATGAAAGAATTTTATTAGTTTTGAGTACACCATTTTTCTTTTTTACTAAAATGTCATTTTGAACTAGAAGCACAAACCTTTGACTCAATATGATCACATCGTGTGTTAGTTTTATGTGAATCCAATTAATATATGTCAAAAATGACTTTTGAATCATTTTTCAAAATTATAAATAAAGTCAGAGTGCATTTGATCAGATTCCAATGAGTTACACTTTGAACATAAATATATATTTTAAACTGATAACAGACACATTGAGTCATACTGCACACATCGTGTATCATATTGAGGGGCGTATGATTCCTACACATCATAAACGAATTATGGATTGTTGAATTAAAGTATCAAAATAATATGAATATCGTTCCTCAGTTTTATGTATTTCAGTTGTCTATTTTACTAAAATTAAGGTCAATTTTAAATAGAACGAAGTACTTATGGTCATACTGGTCCCACCATGGAGGGAACTTGTAGGAAAGTGATAAATGAAACACTGCAGGGGTGAAGTGGTTTTGAGGGAGAATAATTATGAGGATGTTTTGGTATTGAAATTCATTAAAGATGGATAGACCACCCCAACTCGAACAATTGAATCCACCAATATAAGAAAACAATAATTATGTGAGTAATAATAAAAAATAAATAAATTAAAAATAAATATGAAACAGTACATTAATTCTATGGACAATGATTTTGCTATGAAAAAATCAATATTACCTCTATGATTGAGCAAAGATAGTGTCATTTATCTTCCAAAAAAGGTAGAATAGATGGAAAAGAATATTCTAAAATTAATGAAATCATCAAGGAATAATGAAAATTAAATTAGCATTCCATTATATAATTTTTTTAGTAAAATCGAGAAATTATATCACAAAATTAACTTCACATATTTCCATTCCTTCATTATAGTTTGTTCTTATGAGGGATTGGTAAAATCATCATGTGAAAAATGAATTTTTTTCATGAGTATCCAAATATTTAATATATATTATGTTATTATAGTAGAGAAAATATAATATTATGAGAAAAAACATAGTATATTAAAAAAATTACCTTCTCATTAAGCTCATTTTTTCATTGGTTTTAGGGATTTGGTTCCTCTATCGAGAATCCAAATCCCCTATCTGGGTTTCCCTCTAATATGTAAAAAAATCTACTTTTTTACTGGCATGAAGTGATAGTTATATCCTAATAAAAGGTTTATCTTCGATTGAATTTTCATCTGACCCAACATTTTTTTTGTCGCCAGTAGGTCAATAAACCAATTCATGTTTTTGGATCAAGATATAAACTACTATAACTACTTGTGATTCCATTATGAATGACTTTTATTCTCCCCTTTCATACTAAAATTCACCTTCACGAATCACATTTCATCAACTTTCACTGAAATGATATTTTCAACCCATTTTCAATGGAAAATCATCACTTTAAATTTTGTATAATCCAACTCATATATCTATTTGATAATGTGAAAATATGAAAAAATTTCATAAATTAGATTTCTATCCTTGGAACCAGATATGTGTATTACTTCATCCATAAGCTTAACACCACTATTTTTTATCGTACTATAGTCATCTTGTTCTTTTGTATTGTATATAAAACCATTTATTACAAAACTATTGTAAGATATAACATTTTCATTTGGTCATCTAGATGGCCATTTAAGTTATTGGACCATTGAATTTGAATTTTCAGATAACTATTTATAAATTTTATCTTAGAACCATCATATAAACTACTCATTAGGTATACATTATATCCATCCTTCTTCCATTGATGGATTCAAATTTCTAATAATTTATTTGTGGGTTTTAATTTATATATAAACATCTTCACTATTAGGTAAAATAATAAGGTGTTCTTGCCCCTATTCTATCAAGGTAATCGGATCAACATCTCTTCTAGAAATCTATTCACCCATAAGGAGTTCACTATGAAAAGTGTCTGGGAGAATAATTCTATCAACATCATATAGGTAATTAGTATATAATTCAATATCTTCTTAAATAATAAATTTTTCTATAATACAACCTTCTATACGAATTCGATTCTTGACATACCCTTTCAAAATCATCATATACTGTTCAATGACTTACATCCATGTGTAATGGACATGGAAAAATAGTTGAACCTCTCTAACCAAGTGAACTATAAATTAGAGAATTATATCATATAATTAAGGTAGGAATAATATCTCTAGTTCACATAATATAACTTCAACCTACTAATTCTTAATGGGAAACATCGCAAGGTCTATAACTTTATTGCATATGGATTTAAAAAATATGTAGAGTTCGTTTAATGTATGTCATAAATTTTGAGACAGAATGCAATAGAATGAAATAGCCATTAAATCTTGCATTAAAATATGAATGTCGTGTGATTTTAGTCCTTGTAACTTCAAATTAGTCATTGACATGAAATTTTTGATATTTGATGAATGCCCCTATGGAACTTTTACACAATCATGGAAAAGGTAAAATTGTAATTTTTCCTATCTGGATAGACTGTAAGCTACTAGAGGAAGAAAAGTATACCTTTTACCCTTCACTAGTGCCAACTCTTCTATTATCACCATTTTAATCAAGTCTAACCTAGCCTTGATTCCATTTTTGGGTTTTCTAGGAATATTTAGTAACGTTCCAATAACACTATTAAATACATTTTTTATATATACTTTAAATAAAAAAATGTCTGATATAAAAACATTTCCAATGTGGTAATTAAAAGAAAATTGATCTATTCTTCCAACCTGATTTTGTCAGGTTTATTGAAAATGGTTTCCAAAAAATAGTTTCAATATCTTCTAATTTATTGTATTGTTGATCGCCCATTATTGGACATGGTGTTGTACCTCTTTCAATATTCCTATCGAATACTATCATCCTGGATCAATATTTATGTCATTGAGGTAAAAAAGTTCTGATACCCTAAAAGAATAGAATTCGATGAATGTTTCTATTGAACCGGTATGTGCATTTTTCACAAATGGGATGCCCCAACATTCCTTTAATTCTATAACTTCATAAATTTCAATAAGTGATGAATTCATTTATCATTCCATAGAACATAGACCTTAATTTTAATTATCCAGTTCTATGGGAACCATACATTATAACAGATGTGTCCTGCATCAATTTCAGATCTTTCAACAATATTTCCAAATAGACATCAATATTATTATAAGGTTTCTTTGGTCTAGATAGAATAAGACACAACATAATATATTTCTACATCATGCATAACCATGATGGAAATTTATAATTTACCAACATGATGGTACATGTACCACGAGTACTACTCTATAATCCAAATGGATTTATTCCTTCAATACATAATTCTAGATTACAGTTTCTCAAATCATTTCCAAATTCAGGATACATGTACTCAATTTTCTTCCACTACGGAGAATTTTCTGGATGTCCTAGGTTCCCATCATTAATTCTTGTATCTACATGCCATGTCAATTGTCCAATTGTTTCCTAACATACATATATTATTCTAAACCATGGAATGATAGTAAAGTACCAATAGATTTTGAATGAGTTGATTCATTTTTTCTAATATCGATATTTACCACACTTAGGGAATTTTATTATTGATTTTTGGTCCTTGAGAAACAATATGCAATCATTTGGAAATGAATTTTTTTTTAAAGATCATGTGCATTTAATGTAAAATTCATTTAGAATCATAAGTTGGTCATGGAATTTCATTTTATTCTAGTAGCATACAATTCAAGAGACCATGTAGTTCTATAAAGCTGATGTCTCTCCATCTGTAGCCAGCTTTCAAATTATATAACTTCAATATAGCTGACAGTGTTGTGTATTTAATACAACTGAAATACAATGTTTTCTTGGAATAATTATTTAAATCCTTACAAAAAATTTACAAACATGAAGGTCATCTTCAATTTTCATTTTCATTTCTTCCATGTGTTCTCCATCATCATTTGCTCTGGTACTCATATCAAATGATCTATAAATCATAGTATCATCACAATTGTTTTCCACATTCAGTTGTTTCCTATGTTCAGTCCAATAGTTATAGATTTTAACTATTCCTTGGTAAATAAAATGGTCTTCCAACTCTTCCAGACTAATTTTTCATGACTAAAAATGATAATAAACACATAAAAAGTATTTAAGAAGGGTCATATGGATGATCCATTTTCAACTTGATGAAATATTTAACACCATCTGTATACTCTTTTGTCAAAAAATTACACACATCAATTTACAATTCATATCCAACCTATTGGATTAATAAAATATTAATTTTTAACAACAAATAAATAAATACACATAAGATATTCATTATCAAAGGTTAAAGTTATAGACAATTCCAATTAGGGAAAGTCAACATTTGATTATTTCAAAGAATTTATGTATGTTAAAGAAAAAGAGTAATCGAATTTAAGAATAGAATTACTCTACTATGTATGGTTTTATCCTATGAATTCATTCAAATGTGTAAGTTATAGAAAACTCATCCTCATTAACTCATCCCTCAAACATTTTTCATTGCATTTTGTGGTTTGACACATCCTTCGTATCTTGTGGACATGCACCTATGTTGCTTGAAATACTCTAAGCAGTAGTCATCCATAAGATAAATAATTCTCAAAGTAGTACAAGCAACATAAATGAAATGGGGGATGAGTTTTAATAAAAAAAAATTAATAATGGATGTTTTAGAGATAAAGTTGATGAGGATGATAATTATTTATAAAAGAGATGGTGGATGAGTCTCAAGAAAAAAAATCAATAATAACTATTTTTTGAAACACTTAAAGTCATTCTTAAATCATGTAAACCAATGAAAATATAATATACACAATTAAGGAGTAATAAGAAACCCAATATGATAAACAAGAATAATAAACTCTCTTTCAATCAAGTAGAAGATATAAAATTGTATGGATAAAACATTTTAATATATAAATAGTTATTTGATATACATGGATAGTAATAAAATATTTTTAGGGTTGTAACAAATACATATAGACCTAAAATGAGGAATACATAAAAATAATTTCTAATATATAGAATTTGGTAACTTATATTCTATTTTTTAAAACAAGTGATGTATAAACCTAAAAAATTATTACATTTAAAATTAATGGTATATAAAATATGTGAAAATATATCAAGACTCTAGTGATGTCATATCACCACACTGACCCATCCCATGGATTCTAGGGAGGTAATCACATCAAATCTACCCATATAAAGGATTCTAGGGAGAATATATAACATACATTGACTCATCATTGAGATTCTAGGGAGGTCCACAAAGAAGTTGGCATAAATAAATAATACAAATCTACAAGATATATCCCAAAAAAGGTATAAAAACATACCAACCCTTACAACTTATATCCCATACACATTTAAACACACACAAAAACACACACATATATATATATATAACATGGAAATTATAATACACATAATTGTAAAAAAATTCACATTTAAACATAATTTTTAATGAAAATAAATTTACTCCCTTCCTAATTTTGAAATCCAGAACCATAATTTGGGAATAAATAATTATAAAAGAACTCTTACATTATAAGTTATAAAAATTCATATAAATAGATAGAAAGATATATATTTACATATATATATATTAATATTTTTATAAAATAAACTTAAATTGATAAAAATATATGTAAAAATTACAGCAGAATATCACAACATAGTATAATAAATACAACCCCATACTAATTTTGAAAATAGAGATCCATTGAAAATAAATAAATATGGTATCACACTTAATAAGATTTTATCTTAAAATAAAAATAAAAAATATCGAGAAAATAAATTTTAAAAATAAAACCCTTACACCTCAATATTAAAATAGAATTTAAATAAATAAATTTTCTTACATGAATTTCATTAAATCATCTTCCGTTAGTGCTTCACACCATCACCAGACTGATAATTGGTTGGTAAAATCAATTTTCTTATTCTTTTAAGGTTTTTATATCCAAAACCTCCAATATTTATACAATATCATAAATATTTAATTAATTTTTTTATCTATGAACTATTGGTGATTCTCCAATATTTCAAAATAGTGACAAAATTAATCTTGCAGAGAAAGATGGGGAATAAATGTAGACAACAAAGAAAATTGATTCAAAACAACAATTTAAAAACAATAAAATGGGATATTCAAATTAGTTGTCCAGAAAACAATACATCATAAATAAAAAAATAGTATACTATGACTGGATCAAAAATAACTAATGACATCACTGAAGAATAAATAAAAAATGATTTGACAAATATGAAAATAAAATTGGAACATACAAAGGAAAACATAGGCCTACCACGCTAGGTTGAAGAAAATATGAGACCATCAGATCGAGATCTTGATGTTTTATTCAGAAACCTTAACTAAAAGAGAACACCAGATACTAGATGATGTTATTGAAATTGGAGGCAGTGGGTTTGTGTGATTCGAGTGGGTTTGTATTATTCGAGTTTTGATTCACTGAGGAGGAGCACCGACAGTCAGTGGCATCCACAGAAAGCTTCTGATATTTCAATGGTTTTTCAACAAGTTATGTTTATTTAAATATATTAGGACACTTTTATCAGTAATTTCAAGAAAAACACTGATAAATAATCTATTTATGATCACATAAGTAATAAGCACTGATAGAAGGAATATTTATTAGCGTTTTTTATCATAGATAGAGGTAGGTATTTATCAGCACTAAAAATGCACTGATACAAACCATCTTTATCAGTGATAATGTTTTAGTGCTCATAAATATTGATTTTATCAGATCTTTTTTTAGCACTGATAAAGTCTCGTCATTATCAGCATTAAAAAATCTGGGATAATGGTTTCTTTTATTAGAGTTTATTAATTAAACATTGATAAAGGATTTATAATTATAATTCTAAATATTTTTTTGTATATATACATATATACTTAATAAATATATATAATTATAAATACAATAAATATATTCCTCATTTAAATATATTTATTATTCTTTTATTATTATTTAAATAAATAATTATTTTTTTATTTTTTTATAGATATTTTTTAATAATAATATTTATATTATTATATATATTTGTATAATTACAAATATATATATATATAATAAATATACATAAATATAAATTTAGTAAATATATTCATTGTTTAAGTAAATTAATTATAAATTTATTAATTATTTAAACATATATAATTATTTATTTATAATTATATAAATACTTTTAAAAAAATTATTTATAATTATAAATATATAATTTTATAAATATTGTATGTACATTTATAAATATATTTATTTATTAATATGTGTATTTGTAAACATAGTTTTACAAATATTTTTTTACAAATATTTTTTTAACATTATTCATGTGTATCTAATTTTAAGTGCATTCATGTTAAAAATGGGGGAAATTTAATAAATTAAAAATAAGTACACATTGAAAATACTGAAAAAATGGATAAGTTTTGTGTGTGTGCATTTTATTTAAAAATGCATTAATTATGTATATGTGAAATCAATATAACACACATTTGATCTACGTTAAAATGAAAAATCAAACTACATTCAATTACATGTCCATTACACTATGCAATTAGTTAGTATTTTTAATTCATATTAATTTTTATTTATAAACCATTATTCACAAAACATATGACTATTTAATGTAAAGATCATAAATATTTTATAATATATAAATCATACTTATATAAATTAATATATATCTGTATATATTATATACTATTTATTAACAATATCAATAATCATCTAATTAATAAAATGATTAATATTTTTATCAATTTACATATTATCAATTTTAATTTTTTTAATTTTAATTTTTCTAATATCTATATATTTAATACATTCTATTTATTAGTATTTATTGTTTATATAAAGTACAACTAATTTATTCAATTTTATCAATAATTATTTAACTAATAAAAATTGAATAATTTTTTTAACAAACACATTATTTATTTTTTATTTATCAAATTAATTCATTTTATTTATTTGGACCTTTATCAGTGCTAAAAAACACCGATAAAGGATCCATTTATGAGCACTAAAAATATTGTGACGATAAAGGGTACTCTCTGTCAGTGATAATAACAAAGCACTAATAATGGTCCAAATTTATTAGTAATTTCTTTAGCACTGATAAAGATTCCATTTAATAGCTCTTTTTCTAGTGCTGATAAATATCAATGCTGTTAAAGGACTGTTTTTTAGTAATGATTTGGATGGTCATTAAGAAAAATCTGAATTAATTAATTAATTAATTAATGCAAGTATTCTTATCTTAATAACAGATAAGGAATAAGAAATGAATATTAGCTGTTTACTTCTTATATATAGTGCATTTATGACTGTTCATGAACATAGACATAAATTTTATATGTGTTGTATGTTTTAACCAATCCTTTGGTTTCCTCACCTGTGTTTGAGTTATAAATACATGTAATTAACAGAGTTTCCCAAGGTTCATGGAGGAAATTCAGGATAGAACCATTATTATTCCAACCTATAAGATATATAGGTTGATAGGTGGAATGCATTAACTCTTTCCAAGACCATAAATATGAGTTATTTCCCCTATGTAAAATTTTGATTAAATGTCCACTCATTAAGTCAACCATTAGATAATCTCATGATCAGATCATTTGTGTATTTATTTATTTTCATCTATGAATTATTTTTTTTATGGATGCAAGAAAATGATCACATAAATAAACGAATTAATGTGAAAATATATAATTAAGATAAATGGATTATGCATAAATGTTTCATCTGGTATGGTTAATTAATTAACCTTGGGTGGTATGGCAGGGTGTAACTGAGGTTTATGTCTCCTTGTCTATGTTTTTTTCATTAATCAATGTATTGTGGGCATGTATGTTACCAAATATTAACCCGAGGAATGAGATATTGGTGTTTAATTGGGTGAATTAACCTTGGATTCTTGGGGGTATATTGATGGGTGGATTTTAGGAAATCATCAGAATGAAGATATTAATATGGTTAAGATACATGACTCTTTAGGATAGGTCATGGTGACATATAGTAATGAATGGAGGTTTAATATGATGCCTTCCTAGTGTGTGTAAAATGATTTTATATCTGGTTTACTTAAAATGTATCATGTTGTTGGTGATTTTCAAAAAAATTAATTAAGAAATATGTGCCTTGGAATATGATAATTGTGTGGGATACAAGGTATCAATAAAGAGATAATGGAGTAACCCAGGGGTCTTGAGAATTATGGTTAATTCAAAATTTTCGTCTCATATGAGAGATTAGTTGTGACCATTCTGTGAAATGTGAAATGTGTAATTATAATGGATGGGTCTTGTGACAAACTGAGGGTGTAAGAACCTGGTTTCTCAATGAGGTACATGCCCCTTTAATTTTCTTTTTAACTACTTGGTTTTACCAGATGGAAATTTATAATGATATTATGGGAGTTTTAGGGATTTCTAGGGCTTGTTTGGAGACCTCAGGCTTGGTTTTGGGAAAAGAAGATTGGGCCACACAATTAATGGAAACTATGCAACCAAGCATGCATGATTTTAGTAAACCATGTGAGAGTTGGATAAAGGGTATTTTGAGCCCACAATATTTAAGAAAACCATGAAGCCTAAGGTGCAAGCCGGTGCGGGGGGGGGGGGGATCTGTAGTTTTTGATAGAGACATGGTGCACAGTCGGTGCATGGTTTGTCGAACTATGCACCATGACCATGTGAGGATCCCCTTGAGGCAGAGGGGGATTCATGGTTACTGTATGATTTTTAAAACCATGTGGCCAAACCATGTGACCTACTTCTTTTGGTTGAATTTACTTTTTTCCCTTAAATCTATTTCCAATTACCCCTCTTCTCATTTTTTCCTCTATTGGATAGGAGGCCTCCCTTTCTTCACATTGGAGCTCTCAAACTCCCTTCATTCTATGTTCTCTGATTGATTCACTATCTATACTGCAAATTATCATTTTTTTCATCCCATTTTATAGCTAATGTTGAGTACGCTATTCAAATTTCACCTTTATTCATTTTTCATTCCCTTGAAGGAGTTATTTAGTTACATGCTCATGTACCCTATTTTCAGGGTGTTCGTCTATTTTTAAATTTTTTCTTGATCTGGAAAAAACCAAAGGATGATACTGTATTATTTCTCTACTAAAGGAATATGGTTAGTGGTCTAATTGATATCCCTTAAGGTTGAGATGTTTTATAATATGTGTTGTCATGCCACACACTAGTTTCACAATATATTGTCCATACATTTAACTGGCCATTAATTGGTTACCCTGTTTTGGATTCTCATGACCATATTATATCCCATTACACATGTGAGTTTTTCAAACTAAATGCATTCTAACCCTATGGGTGAGCCCTTTTTCAAGCCTAATTGGATTTCATGATCATATAGCCAAAAAAATCTAATGGTGTGTTTGGTTTCACTTCTAAATAGTGATATTGTAAATGAAATTGATGAATTTATTGTTGTTTCATGGCTAAAAACATATATTTTAATGATATATTAAATATAGTTGAGTGGAATGACTATGTTACATGGTTAAATTGAATGATGGTTACACCCTCATTTTTAATGAATGTAAATGGGTTAAGAATTAACTAATCGATCTTTACAAATTCTTTACTTCTTCTTTTAGCTTAAGATGTATGGGCATGGAGACCCCTGTTAAATATGGTTAATGTTCATAGAGACCCTTATTCATTATTATAAAGGTATTACATCCCGCCATTTTAGTTATTAAATATGGGCATGGATTCCCTTCTTCTAATGTGATATGAGCAAGGATACCCTTTATAAATGTGATATGAGCGTGGAGACCCTTTATAAATGTGATATGAGAATGAAGACAGTTTATAAATTTGTTATGGTCATGATGATCCTTATTGTGGTATATGGGCATAACAACCCTACTGATATGATAATAGGCATGGAATACCTAAAACTATGATACTGGGCATGGCGTCGCTTATTATTTTGATATTTGGAACATTGTCTCTTAATACTATGATATGGGGAATGGCTTTCCTTACTCTTATGATATCTGGAAATACGATCCTTGATACTTATGATACTCTTGCTATAGCTTATGGATGTTTGAGTTTCACATCAAGTCTAGGATAGTGGTAGTAGCTGCATATATGGTTTTATAACTCAATATGTATATAGTTCATATATGTGTATACACAAGGTTACAAATTCAGAGATTATCTATCTTAGGCCAAAGTATATAGTACCATCCAAGTGTCCTTCTAGAACTAGATCCGACCCTTTACAGTTTTATTTTGTTACTTACCATTATATTTGACTGGATATTTACTGAAACCATTGGTGGTGGCCTACTAATTTTATCTCAAACCATATCAAGGTCGTTGATGGTACCTGATAAGACTATATTATTGTAGGTGTAGATAAGAGGAAACATCTTCTTATGGATGTGTGACTTCTTTCATGACCTAGGAAGGGAGATTTGTATTAGATGACCAGACTGGAGCTTAGGATGCTTTGATAGATTTTTTATTTTTTGTTATTTTTGTATATCATTTACTATATTTACTACTCGGTTCCATGTGTACATGTTTTCCATATTTTATAGAGAGATTGCATCATAATATTTTTCATATGATAAAATTTATAACATTTGGTTAGAATTCAGTGCTTAGATATTTATATGTACTTCCACTATATTTTTCCTTATTAAAATGATTCCTCTATTTACCTATTTATTACATATCTATTTTAATCTAGACAGCGGGAATAGTCTCCCAAAAGACACACCATGTTCCCCTACTATTATTTGGAAGCCTCTGGAGTATAGGGAGGCACACATGATGCTATATGGCCCACCATATTCGGGAACCTCAATGTTACGCCTAGGTCGATACATCACAAAGTTTTATTAGAAGATACTCTTCTCACCTTACTATTTTGAGACAATAGACTTGATATTAGGAAAAATTCTAATCCTATATATAATCCATTCTAGGGAGTAGCTAAACAACATTTGGGGTAATACCTTCTTGATTAAAATAAGGAACCATGTTCTGTATTATGATTATTATAGTTGATTTGATTACAAAATTGGATGATGCACTTGAATTGTGATTTTATTATTTATATGATTGAGGATTTTAGTTTATAATGGACTAATGAGATAATTTCATGCCATATTGTGCATCATTTTACACAACTATAATAATTTACATGCCATACATTATTCCATTACATGTTGGATGCATTGTTTAACTGCATTACCACATTATATGTTCTTTCTGTGATATGAATGTTATGTGGCTAACATTTTATGTAGGGACATGGTAAATTAATGTTTCCTAATAAATGGATTCCACACACAAATTTATGAGTTGTATAGTCCCTTAGGAATTAGTATTGGTGGTCCATATAATTAAATTTATTTGAAGACAAATGTTATAATGTGAATCAACTTAAAAGAAAATACGATTTAAAATGAAATGGTTCCATTAAATATGGATTCCAATTGAAATTTAAATGTATTTTCCTTTATAAATGGAAATAGAAACTCTTTATACCGTGATATATGTAGTAAAACATATATATTGACCTAGACCAGATATTGGTAGTGGATAGTAGGTAGCATCTATGGTGTTCTAAATATATGTTCTTGTCATGCAGACCTGAGTCTTTGAGCTGGAAGAGGGGTGTGACTACTGCATAGAAAGTATTTATACCAATTATATTAATATTTATATGTATTATTACATTATTTAATTTTATATAGGGTGTGTTTTTGGAATATGTAGAGAAATGCCACCATGAAGTCCTCTGGACATAAGCTAAGAGCATGGTGATGATACTACTCCAAAGGTGGTGGGACCTGAGCCTACAGTGATACCTCTAGTAGTGGCACATGTGGAACCTCTTATTCATCCTAACATAGGTGATGATTCTTGATTTTAAGTAAATTTTATATGGATTATGTATAAGATTTAGGGAGCTCCGCACTTTACCCCTTATATGGGAGAGTTGACTTGGGAGTTCCGGAAACAACATCCGACCACATTTTCAGGTGATGGTGGACCATAGGATTCAAAGATATTGCTCGAGACAGTTATGCCTATATTCAAGAATATGGTGATACCTCTTGGGAGGAGATTTAAACTCTCTACTTCTATACTTTGAGTATCTTCCAAACTCTATTGGCATATTCCGAATCAGGAAGGTCCATATCGGGACGTGGCCCGAAGGGATTTCCAATCAAGATTCTATGACTATATCTTTCTTGAGATACTATGGGATGATAATTCTAGAAATTTCATGAACCTACTGTATGATTCTATGAAATTTATGGAATATTCATCTCATTTTATGAAGCTTCAGTTATTTATGACCGTATATACTAATGATGAGCTAGTGAAAGAGATACAATTTGAGGATGGCCTTAGGAATCCTATTCGTTCTCAAGTAAATGATTTCTGGTTGACTACCATATCTGATATATTGAACCATAAACTTATCACCGAGAATAACCTAATGGAAGAAGAGAATGTGAGCCATGGTGGTTAAGAACCCACGCTAGGTAGTAGTTCAATTTGAGTTCAGAAGAGACACTTTAAGATTGTGCACATCAGTACTGCCTTCTAGGTGAAACCCATTGATAGTTATGTGGTTTTTCATTAGTATGGAAAGCTTTGTTATAAGAATTCCTAGTGTCCCAAAGACTCCATTGAGTGCTTATGATATGGTAGATTAGGGTCTCTTCAATGTTTCTATAGGACCATTCCACTATTTCTAAGTGGGAGAGGATCCTTATCATATTCACCTTTGAGAGTAGGATCAGTAACACCTCACTGGATGGTAGCTAAAGTTCTACTGGTCGTACATGAAGTGGAGGGGGTTATGGATGTGTTATCTAGGATTATGATATAATTAATGAATAGATCAGATACACTCAATATATTCAGGGTGCAAGACATGTTCTAGGATCAAACCATATATATTCAGTGTAAACTATATTAGAGGAGAAGGGTTTTGATCTATATATTGTTCAATGTACTATTATATTAGCCTCCACTATAGTGTTTTCATTATTTTATACATTTGAATCACACTCTTTTATCTTGGTGGATATTGTGTATATCATTGGTATTCATATAGGAGTACTCCTATGGGGTTATAAAACTTGATGCACCTTTGGGTTTACGATCAAAAAGTGTATGAAAATGTCACTAGTGTCCTTTTTAGGTAGGAAACCATCATTTCTTATGGGACCACTTTTTCTTAAAGATGACAGGCTTTGATGTCATTATCAAGTTGGACTGTTTGGTTCCCTATCTTTCCTATATGGATTATTATCACTAGAGGGTGGCATTTACATCACCAGATGGTGGTTCTTATATTCACAATGGTGATTTGGATGTCCACGAAGGTAGATCTAGACAAGTTCATCTTGGGGTAAGTGGAATGACTACCCAGATATCTAGCCTTTATATAAATGATTCGGGACTACATCAGACTGAATTACAACCTATATTTAATTGATTTATGGATTATTTCCACCAATAATTTTATAAACTAGATCATAAGAGAGAGTTAGAGTTTAAAATTGATCTAGTGCCTAGAGCTATATCGGTTTCCAATCCTCCTTATAGTATAGGGACTACTGAGTTGTAGGAGATCAAGAGGTATCTGGATGATCTAGAAGCTAAGATTTTTATGTGGCCTAGTATTTATCCATGGGATCCACCAATACTTATTTCTAAGAAGGAGGATAAAATTATTAGCATTTGTGTTTATTACTAGAAGTTAAATCAGTTTACAATGAAAAACGGGTATACCTTACCTCAAATTGATGAACTTTTTGACCTGCTCAGAGGAGTGGGATATTTTAGATGATTGATATGATATTGGGCTATCATCAGTTTTGATTCTATCCATTATGTATTCAATGTATGACTTTCTATATTAGTTATAGATTATTTGAGTATCTTGTTATGTTTTTCGGTCTTACAAAGATTCATGGAATCTTTATATATTTGAGGAATAGGGTTTCCCACCCCTATCTAGATTCATTTTTTATATTCTTGATAGATGACATATTAGTGTATTCTCATACTCAATGAAATAATGAAGCTCATCTCGAGATCATTTTAAATAAATAGAGAGAGAACTTTATATATGTATGCTCAGTAAATGTCACTTATAGAATAAAAATGATTGCTTCCTACATCATATTTTCTCATAGGTATGATTTTTTGTTGACCCAAAGAAGGCGAGATCTATGGTTACCTAGGTGTATCCCAAAAACATATTTTATATACGATTTTATTGGGGAAAGTTGGTTACTACAAGTATTTTATACAAGATTTTTAATTCATAGAAACACCTATTAAGAGCTTGACTAAGAAGGGCGTGATGTTTATATGGTCTGAATCCTATGAGATATCCTTTCATGAGATAAAGGGGAGATTGAATTTATTTCCAATCCTGATTCATCTGGAGTAGGTAAAAAGTTATACAATGTATTGTGATGCATATAGTGTTGTGCTAGGAGAATTTATGATGTAGGATATATAGACATTGTGCATGTTTCATGATAGTTAAGGCCGCTTGAGAGGAATTATCAAACGAATGATCTCACGTTGAAATTTGTTGTTCATGACGTGCATTGTTAGAGGTATTACCTTATAGGAGAGATTTTTTTGTTGTTTAAAGACCACAATTTTTTCACATATATTTTAAAATATCATGACTTGAATATTAGGAAGTGAATATGTGTTTAATATCTATATTAATTTGACTTCAAGCTAGCCTATATACCCGGGATAGGAAATTTTGTTGTCAATGCTCTTAGTAGGATGTCTTAAACATAGGCAGTCCATGAGGACAGTATTTTCTGTCAACATATGGCCCTATTTTCTGAGATTCACATAGAGGTTAAGGACTATCAGGGAAATTATTTACATGAATTGCTATTAGTTACCTCTTTAGTTATGGGGATATTATTTATGAGTAAATTTTTTTATCTCAATGACTCGGTCCTATGGTAAAGTATTTCTGGTGGGGACCTACCTCCGGATTAGACTATCGATGATGAATACATCTTTTGTACACATGATCATATCTAAGTTCTAAAATATATGAGAAAGGAATTGATGCAAGTGTCTCTTGATTCATAGTGGGCAGTTAACTTGGGTATCTCTAAGATATACATGATATGCATTGAAAATATTTGTGGCTGGGGATGAAATGTCAGATAGTGGGTTTTATCATGAGGTGTTACACCTATCAATAGGTGAAGGCAAATCACCAACTACCTATTGGATTTCTACTATTTTTACTGATCCCAAAATGGAAATGGGAAGACGTTATAAAGGATTTTTTCAATAGCTTACCATGCTCACCATTAGGTAGTGAAACAATTTGGGTGGTTATGGATTGACTGACTAAAGTATCCCACTTCTTATCTATTAGACATTCTTAATTTATGAGATGGTAATATTTTGTGTCTATGAGATCAAACGGCTAGATGGGGTCCCTTATACTATCATTACATATAGGTAAAATCATTTTTCATTGAGGTTCTAGAAGGGTTTACATAGATCTATGAGTACACAGCTGCTTCTAAGCATATATTTTCTCCACCAGATAGATGTCCAGTTAGAATGAACTATAAAGCTGCTGGGGAACATTCTATAAGCATAAATCCTTGATTTTGGTGGTTCTTTGGAGATGCATATCCCTCTAACTGAGTTCACTAAAAATAACATCTTCCATGTTATGATTTTGATGACTCATTATGAGGTTCTATATGATAGGTTATGTAATTAACCCCTATGAAGGTTAATGGAGGGAGAGGATAATCTATAAGGTCCTTGTCTCCTTTAAGATACTTTAGATAAGGTTCATCTTATCAATAATAACATGTCTTCTACTCAGTCTAGACCAAAATCTTATGCGGATTACTGTCGATGACCACTCGAGTTTGAGGTTGCAGATCAATTTTTCTTATAGGTATCACCCATTCTCTATCATAGATGGATATAGAGGTAAGGGAAGTTGTTGCCTCATTATTTCAGGAAATTTTATATCTTTTTGACATTCAGAGAAGTATCCTATCAGTTTCTATAACTTCATTTGTACTGTGTTATATATTACATCTTCCATGTTTCATAACTTCTATGTTATCATGCCGACCCATCACTTACTTTTGATCCTATGGATGTTGAGTTTGATATTGATGCTTATTTTTAGTAGTATCCTGTAAAAATAATTCATCAGAGTATGTAGGCTCTATGAGGTCATTATTTCTCTTTAGTATGGGTGTTATGGTATCATGACTATGTACAGGATGAGACATGAGAGAAGGAGACCGATGTGCTTACTCAGTGGCTGGAGTTATTCTCAGACAATGTTTCACAACCCTTGGAAATGAAATATATGGATTAATTTACAATATGAGATTCTATAATGAGATCATGGGAGTTTTAGGGGTTTAATGGTCTTGTTTGGATCCTAGAGGCTCAGTTTTTTGGAAAAGGATATTGGGACTTGTGGTTAGTAGAATCCATGAAACCCATTCCACATAGTTTGAGTAAATTGTTCATGTCTAGACAGAGGGAAGGTGTGGGCTCATTGTTTGAGGAAACTATACAATCTAATACACACACCTTCATAGGGGATTTTATTTTTTAATAGATTATTGATGAATGATCTATGCATGGTTTTTCTAACTATGATCCACGACCATGTGAGGCCCCCTTTGAGGCAGTGGAGGTTGCACGGTTGCTGCATGGTTTGGCCAACCGTTCATCGAAACCATGAAACATATTATTTTTCGTAAAATATTCCATTTTGACATTAAATATATTTTAAATCATCCCACCTCTCATTTTTCTCCTCAATCAGATAGGATACCTCCCTTTCTTCACATTGGAGCTCTCAAAATCCATTTAAGCTAGGTTGTTTGGATTGATTCACTATCCAATATCTGATTCAACCTCTATGTATTTCATTGGATAGACAATAGTGATTAATATAATCATATTTCACCTTTCATTATTTTTATTTCCCTTGGTGTAGTTATTTAGGTGTAGGCACATATGCCCTATTTTTAGGGCATTCATCTTTTTTTCCATTTTATACCAATCTGGACCAAACCAAAGGTCCATAATAGATGAGTAATTGTCTATAGGTATAAGGCAAGTGGTATAGTTATTATACATCAAAGATTATATGTTTTATAACATGTTACATTGTTCTATACATTGGTTTCACTATGGGTTTACCTTTATTTTAATATTCCTTTAATTGTTTTCCCTGATTTGGAACCTCATTACCTTCTTAGATTCCATGACACATGTGAGGTTATAAACCTCAATGTATTCCACCCCTATGGGTGTTCCCTTTTTAATGCCTAATTTAATTTCATGATAATGTATCCAAAAAACCTATTGGTGTGTTTGGTTCCACTTATAAATGGTGATATTATAAATTAAAATGATTAATGTAGTGTTGTAGCATGACTAACACACTTATCTAATAGTGATGTATTAAATGGAGGCCAGCAGTATGGCCACGTCACCTAATTAAATCTAAGTATGGTTAC
The DNA here is from genome assembly GCA_963277665.1 of Viscum album. Lineage (NCBI taxonomy): Eukaryota > Viridiplantae > Streptophyta > Magnoliopsida > Santalales > Viscaceae > Viscum > Viscum album. The sequence continues at coordinate 564,772,894 of OY728121.1, read as the reverse complement.
ACCCTTGTTATTAATGAATATAAACAAGTTATGAATTAACTGATGGATCTTCCTAAATCTTTGAATACATCTTATAGTTTAAGATATATGGGCACGTTGACTCTTGTTAAATATGGTTAATGGGCATAGAGACCCTTATACATTATTATACAAGAATGATGTATCAACTTATTTATTATTAAATATGGGCATAGAGTCCATTATGATAATTTAATATGGGAATGGTGAACCTTTATAAATATTATACGGGTTCACAAACCTTTTATAAATGTGATACGGGTATGGAGAACATTTATAAATTTGATATGGGCTTGACGACCCTTAATGTGATATACAGACATGAAGACCCTACACATATGATACTGTAAATGGAATCCCTATTACTTTATACTGGGTATGAAATACCTTACTCTTATGATACTAGGTATAGAGTCCCTTACTATTGTGATACTAGGCATGAAATATCTAACTTTTGTGATACTAGGATTTACAACCCATGATACTTGTGGTACTCTTACTACAAATTATGGATGTATGAGTTACACCTCAGGTCCAAGATAGTGGTAGTATCCACATTTATGGTCATATAAGTCACTGTTTATACAATCCATTTATGTTTATAGAAATGTTTTCTTGTTCAAAAATTATCTGACTTAGGGTGAAGCAGGTAGTGTCGGCCTGGTATCCTTCTAAAACTAGATCTGACACTTTACAGTTTTATTTTACGGCTTAGCATTATATCTTACCACTTCAATATTATATGCACTAACTATAATTTGTAGTCACCATTGATTGTTGCCTAATGGGATTATCTCACTTCCATATGGACCGTTGATGGTACCAAGAAAAACTATATACTTTCAGGTGTAGATAATAGGAAATGTCCACTTATGGATGGTTTCTTTCTTGATTTACTTAGGATGGGAGTTTGGTAGAACATAACCAGGTCAGATCTCGGGATTCTTGGATAGATTTTGGACATTTTATTCCTTGTGTATATCTTGTACTATATTGTCTACCTACTACTATGTGTACATGTTTTCCCTATTTTGTAGATACATAACATCATCATATTTTTTATATGATACAATTTACTACTTTTAGTTATTATTTAGTACTTGGATGTTTATACCTGCTTCTGTTATCCTTTCCTTTATTAAAATCATTCAATAATTTAACTATTGATTACACTGGTGTGCTACTCTAACCAGAGGGCATGTTATCTCAATAAACACACCCTAGGCCTTCACTACTTCTCGTCATCCACTTGTGTATGGGGAGGCATGATTGATACCATGTGTCCAATTGGTTCAAGGAACCTCTAAGTGCAACTCAGGTCGGGACATCATAGAGTGGTTGAGTGTCTAAGTGGAAGGATTCAGAAATCATTGAGTTCCTAAAAAGTTGGTGAGTTGGGAACCAGTGTGCTTTTGAGTTTCAAGTGAGACTAGATAGGGCCATTAGTTGGATAGAACATAAGTGTCACATAATAATGAGAAGAGTATTGGACTTTGGGTTAGATCCATCAGGACCATGTGTACATCGATAGATTATTGGTTGATTTTAAAAGAGTTTGTGTAAGGAACCATGGTATATTTTGAATCATGAGTGGTGCATGGAATATGGATCTATTCAATGGTTATGAGAAGGAATCATGAGTTTTAACATGTGGATAATATTATATTTCAAGCATTGAACTAAAGGATTAGTGATAAGGAAAGTGCCTTACTAGGGAGCACACTATAGGAATTGAATAGTTGAATAGTTATATGAAATCTATATAGAGGATGCATAAGGAGACTTATTAGGGATGATAATCATTATGGTGGGAGGTTTTAATGACCCATGTCATACATGTTAGATAAAATATAAGGAAATTTTAATTCTTAGTTATGGAGTAGTTTGTGTTTTGAGAATTGGTAGTTGGAATATATTTATTGAAGTTAGAACATTATCAATTAATGTTTTTGGATTCATTCATTATATGTGATATTCATCATTTTCTTAGGTGATCATCATAATAGGATCATTTTAATGGCCCGAGTTTGTGGAAATGTAAATATAGGACTCAACATAAGTGTGGAGGAGTTAAACTCTATCGAGAATTGAGTTTTGGGAGTTAACCATAACTTAGGGAGAGACTTATTTTTATATTTCCAATATAGGAATATTTACATAGATTATATAGGTGAAACAATTTATTATAGGTATTTTAGAATTGATTTTGAGAGTTTTTTTTATTTTGTAGTTTTAATAGATTTTTAGAAAAATATCTAATCCATAAACCCTTTTAACTATTTGAGAATATATATTACATATGAGAATAAAAATATTACTTATAATAAATATATATTACATATGATATTATTATATTAAATAATGCTTTCAATATAATAGAAAAACCGTATTTGTTGATATAAATATATTATATTTCATATTAATATATTATATATCGAAATTTTCTGAAGGATAAAATGTTATGTATGAAATATATTTGGTATCAAGAATTTATATAATGAATAATATTATGTATGGGGAGAAGATATTTAATATGGGTCTTCCATAAGAGGAAACCCCTATGAATGTGGAAGGATATTATGTATCAATTTTTCCCTAAGGAAAAATAATAATTCATTGAATAAAAATGATATTCATTGGTTTTTGTCTAAGTAAAAATACTTAAACTTGGAAATATATTTTATATACCATTCTATAATTATATATATCATGTTTATAAAATGGAAAAAAAATATTACACATTGTGTAAAATGTTACATGTGTGATTTTTCCAAAGGGTAAAACTTTACACATAAAGAAAATGTTACACAAAGTTTTTTAAAAGGAATGAACCCTATATCGAGAAGAAATATTTTATGTATGGAAATTATACTAAGGTAAAAATATTACACATGGATATATATATTACATATGGGGCATATAAATTATTCTTGTGCAGAACCTTATATATATGCAATTTCAGTAAGTAAAAAACCTTACATGCGGTTTTAAAAACCCTAAACTATACAGCTTTTTTTGGAAAATATATTTTTTTAAATAAGATTACATTTAGGGTGTTTAATTTATGATAGGGATTTATTATCCTAATTATAGTAATGTTTCTTCCCATTAACACATATCGTGATAAACTCTCTTCTATGATGGTTCCTCTGTCGATCTTTAATATATTTGAGTTTCATTTTATTTGGGTGATAGATTAAGGTATACCTAACACTCTTCTTTCATTCTTCCTAGGACTCATTCCATTTTTCTAACTATTTATTTTATATAGTTGGGTGAGGGTTTTGTGGGACGATTCCACTAGATCATGTTGGAATCATTATAAATGTTGAGATTTTTGTTCCACTCAACTAAAGGGGATCTGAATAGGATAAACACACTTTTTTATATGAATTTATTAAGGTGTATAACTACTTTAAATTATATATTGAATTATATTGTTTTAGGAGAAATTAGTGGGTAAAATGAAATAAGAAAGTGGGGAATTTCTATGTTAATGGTCCTGATGGATACTAGGGGTGGTTCACACACCTTTTCTCATGGTTTTGGTCACATAATGTCACTGGTAACTATTTCATTATTTATACAGTAGATATAAATTTTTTAATTAAAATTTAATTAATTTTTAACTTAATTATAATTTTTAATAATTAAATTTTTATGGATTTTGATGGAATTAGGACCTTATTTGGATGAGATATAGCTGATCAAGATTAAAAAAACATAGGAAAGGGTCTACAACATTTCTTAAATCGAAATATATCTAAATGTATTAGTTGGTACCAAAATATCTTCCCATGGTTTTTATGATTATTTATAAATAATTCAATATTAAATCTCACAACTTGTGTGTCCTATACCATTAAATTGTAATAAAATAATTATTTCTTTTAAACCCATTGAATGATTAGTTGTGTCGGGGGACATTGTGGACCCTTAGACCATAGTTTTATGCCTTAGTCACTAATGGTTGAGGGTTAATCAATAAATATGTGTTATGTGATATTATGAAACTAAAGATGTATAAATAAAGTAAATGAACATAGTATACCTTAAGTGTTATCCACTTACCACTACTTGTAAGTGAAAGTAATATATTTAAGATTATTTGTCTAGGGGTAGAACATGTAGATTCATGGATTTCTTAAGACACACTTGGATATATGAGAGGATTTAGGGTGAGTGTACCTACTCCACTAGTTTTTTATCCTATATAGGAAACAATGAAAATGGTTTGTGTGTAGTTTGGTGGGAGGATCAAGATAGCTCGATTTTAGAAGTCGTATGAGATTTATGCACCCTCCCAACTATGATCCTAATGTTTTTTCAATAAAGTGTATTCTTTGGTCATTATATGGGTATGTTTATATTGATGGATGTTATTCCCTCTGATGGATGGGATCTAACACTAGATTTGGGAAGGGAGAAATGTATCATGATGGGGTATTTGAATAGAGATGTATCATAGGGGACCACAGTGGTTTCCCCAGTATCATGTTGACCCTGATGAGGTTTATTACATGGTGGATAACATTTTGATATTTTGTTTGGATATGGTGATGGGTTTAGGTTATCAAATTGAGAGGCCAATCTAGGAGATGAGTGGCTGCTTCAGGTGAGTGGTCAACACATGTGAGGATGAAACATGGTAATATGGGGAACCCACTAATTATGATTCATGATATATGATGTATGTTATATGATATTTAGAAGAGGGAGTATTCCATCAGTGATGATATGGAATATGATTCTAGGGTATGGATTTTTTTTCCACATAAGGATATGAGATATGTTTTCTGGGTGGGGCGTTATTCCCCCAGATGATGTTGGAATATTATTTCATGGGTGGGGAGTTATTACCAAAAGATTTTATGGATTACTATTTATTAGGTGGTAATATGTTTCCCCAAATGAAATTGGAATATTTTTTCCTAGGTTGGAAACTTTTCCCCTATATGATGTACATATATTGTTTCCTATGTGGGAACCTTTTCCCCTATATAATATATGGATACTATTTACTGAAAGTCATACTATTACCCCTAAATGATATATACCTAGTATTTCCTAGGTGTGGTAACTATTACCCAAGATGAGATATTAATACTTATTATAGGGTAAGACATGGATCCCGCTGATTTTTTTTGTGAGTTTCCCATAAACATATGTCATTTTTTAGAGTATGTATGGAAATTATCATGTGCCACCTTATAAATAAGGTTTGATGGAGGTTTATTTTATTTTTCTTTTATGATTTATTTTATTATATTGAATGTATCACATTTTACATAAACTATATTCATTGTTTATATTAGGGACACCATTGGTGGAGACCTACTGAAATGTACTCACACGTTGCTTAGGCGGCCCTGTCACTTTGGTACAATAGAAGACCTCATGGTCCCAAGAAAAGGTAGGGAAACTGATAATTATTTTACAGTTTGATATTATAGATTGGATGGAGTGAAGATATAGGATATGGAATGGTCTAAGTATTAGGTTATGGTAGTTCAATTATATTTATTTTATTCTTATAAGTATATTATATTTCCATGGGAGATTTTATTGATGACTTTCTATTTTTGTCTCATTTTGATATATCATTGTAATAGAATGTGTTGGATTATATATTTTAGTGATTTGGGATGTATCATCTATTTTTATATTTGATATTATGAATATGTATATGTTATTTATATTATTTTTTACTCTTTTACAAGGGAATAATCTCCCCATGGTTTCCTCTTAGACCCTCACCACAAGTGGACAATCTCGTGCATATAGGGATACGTGCCTACGGTCATATAGATATCCGAACCAATTATGATAAAGTGATCTAGGTCAAGGACATTTTGATAAGTTCTAATCAAATTAGAGAAAATAATGTAGACACCCAGTAAAAAATAAACATTCATAAGGAATAAAACTTAACAAAAATAAAATATAAAATACAATAAAAAATAAAAAATATAGTGATGGAAACAATGAAATAGTATGAAATTACAATATGATTACCGTTTAAGGGTTATTATAATTAAAAGACTATTCTAGGGATTTATTCACTTTTAAACCAATGTGGTAAGTGGATCAGTTGAATAGTTTAGAGTACCTAAATTTCAAACATTGGAACTTCCTCATGCAAACCAATTAGCAGTTACAATATTTGAACATGGAACTTCATTAATAGACAATTAATAATAGGTATATATAACCCTAATAACCTCTTTAATCATTCTTATTAAAAGAAATTAAAATTACACTAGAATTTATAAAACATCATAGTTCATAATATATATTTTCTAGTATCTAAAATATCATTGAATATGAAGATAAAAAAAATCCAATCCCATGAGTCACATCGATCTGAATGGATGGAAGAAAAAAATTACTAAATTCAATCTCATTGATCATTAATATCAAAAAATTAATAATTTTAAAGCTAAAATACATTTATTTATAAAGAAACCTCTCTAAATAGTTTATCTTATAAAATCACAATCAAGGAAAAATATAGTCAGAAGCATTCTCGACAACAATGTGATGGAAAAAATTGACACTATTGAAAGTTTTCTAGATTTATTATTAGTTACATTCTTAAATACTTAGTAAAATTTATATATTATTATTTAAAAAACATCAAAATTCATATATTTTATTTCTATGGGTTTTTTGTAATATAATTGAAAGGTATGCTATATTATAATGAGTTTAGCAATGAAGTTCATTTCACTAACAAGACAGTTTATCATGTTCTATAAATTGTATGGATCTCTTAAACATAATGGAATATAAAATTGGAAAATAAAAAATAAACATGTAATACTTAAACATAAAACATAAAATTAATTTAAACATAATATGCATGTATTAGGAATTTCAAAATAATGGATTGGAATGTAATAAATTGACTCAACAGTCTATTGAACACCCATTGTCATTAAAAACTATGTTCATAATTATTATTTAAGATTTTTTAAGAAAATTTATGTCTTCTATGTGAATTATTGTCTCTATGGGTCATGGAGAATATGTACATGCTTAGAAGTTGTGCTTGAGTATCATCATGGTTGGTCGCTTATGAAAGTGTATATAAAAATTAGGTTTCTTGATACATTGATCCTTTGTGTACCCTAAACATAAGTATCGAATTTTAATTTTTTTTAAAGGGTATTAAATCATGATACCCAAGTTGGATAATTTTATACACATTATCATAATAGTAACCTCTTATTCAGTTAATTTTTTTAACCTATAGAAGTTTGGTTCTGGTCAAGAGTTATGTGTAGATAATTTTTCCAAAATTCATTAGAACTCTCCCATTTTTCTTTGGAATCCCTATCCCTCTATCATTTTAATTATTTGTTTTTGGGATTATTTAATGGATAAAGCAATAATTTCATATAAAATGGGTTATTATATAATTCTTATATAATAAATAATGCATATTTTTAGACATTTATTATTGGAATATAGAAAATAATATTTTCTAATAGTTCACCTTATGGATGTGTGGTGACATATACACATAGACTACATGGATTTATAAATTCAATGAAATTCATCCTGATATACATGATGGGTTCTCGGAAAATTTACTAGTGTTAATATATATATATATATATAATATTTATATTTAATAAATTATCATTAATATTTATATCAATTTTAGGGAAATTTCATTTCACATTTCAATGGAATCCTTTTGAAGGATTATCAAAAATATCAAGAATAATACATTATTTATAAATTTATTTGGAAGATAATAACATTGTAAATTAATAATGTTTACATGGGATTAGTCTATAGAAAGACAAAGTCTATGATGGATAAATACCCTCTAAAATTAGAAGTATAAAACCCATATATTTTTTATGTAATATAGTTCTATAATACTTGACATGGTTTTCCAACAAATATTTGTCTTTTAAAATATTCCAATATTGAATCAAAGGATATATGGACCTATTAATAGATTTACCCAGTAAATCAAAATAATTTGTATGACTTATTGAATATCATTCAATAAAAATGAATACAAATTTGGTATTGATAATGTAAATAATATTATAATACTAACTTAACCAATATACTTAATTGAAAAAGGGTTACACGAAAGGATTATCATGTTATAGAAGAAATATATCAATATTAAATGATAAACTAAAGAAATATCACAAAAGAGGCCCCAATAATGGATTATAATAACATATAATATTTTCCTAGAAATCAATATTAGTTGTGTAGACCCCACTTACTTTTAATAGCATTTTTGAATAAAAAAACTTTAGTATGCATCCATATAGAGATATAAGGATTTTGATAAATAGGGATTATTATTATGAATAAAAGGGTAATTAGTAAAAAAATTGTAACAATTAAAATGGATAGTGCTATAATGAATATAAAATAATAATTTAATTATAAATTGATTATTTAAAGGCAGACTATAAAGGAATTGAAATAAGAAATGAAATAATAATGAAAGAGTAAATTAACCCTTACCATACTTTGAATTATCATAAAACATAAAAAATAACCACTCGTGAAACCATAAGAACCCTTTAAATATAAACTAGAGAGATATTATTATAATAGAATCATAATATAAGGGTTTAGAGTTAAGAAAATGCGGTAGATGAAGTGTTATTTATTTTTAAATCAAGAGAAAATAAAAAATATTTTTGGTTAGTTGTTTCAAATATTGGTATTAATATATTCTAATTTAAAATTAAAAAATAGTTTCTTAACCATATATCTTAAATTCCTTAAAAATATTTATTTTTTAAAAAAAATTGTTATTTAATTATAAAACCCTCCAAAACCAAATTTATTCATTTAAATAATGAATATAAATATCATTTCAAAATGGTTTCTTTAATAGAATAAAAAATATTTCTTATCATTAAAATTATCAATATGGTTGGGAGGTTGAGTAAAAAATTTGAAAATGATATAGTTATGTAACAATAAATATATTAATCCAATAAAATCCTAAAAAATTTATTGGATTTTATTTATAGCATAATACACCCATTAGTATATGAAATATGTATATTGTATTAAATCATTTTGTAAAATTATATTACATACAAAAAATTCCAAAATTTCACCACTACCTATATTTCAAATGGTGATAAAATGTTTTATAAATATTTGTTTAAAATAAATATTTATATGAGTGGAATTAAATTTTTTAACAAATATATGAGAAAATGGTTTTGGGTACGAAACATTATTCAAAATGGTTACATTAATATAACAATGGCCAAATTACCATTCTAGTAGATACCTTATCCAAAACCAATGACTATGTAATATAAACATACCCATATAAAATCATATAAATTCCTTAAATTTTTAACATAATTTTTATTCAAGCTTCATTATTTAAAAATGCATACTTCAAGGATTAAAATCTGTTTTATTTTTTTCATTCATATTATAGGTACAATGTTCATTGGGGTAATCTAAAACAGGAGGGATTTCAATTGTAGTTATGAAATTTTACTTGATTTACTGTATATAATTTCACATAATATTATTTTTTAAATATTTATTTTTTATTTTTAGTAAATAAATAATTTTTATAGTTATAGGTTTTATATTTACAATTATTTCATTATTTTTCAGTTTTTATGATTCAAAAAATCAATTTATTCTTGAATCTTATACAATAAATAGATGAATTCATATTTATCAAATGTACCATCAAGTTGGGGTGTTTTTGAAAAAAATCAAAGGAAAAATAATAAAATGGAACATATTTGGGGTTGTCTGTGGTTAGTTATCACGATTCCATAAACTATAATTAATCACTAGACATGGGAAATGATAAAAATAATGTTTAGGATAACAATTTTCAATCCATGATTGAAAATTATATATTCATTAAAAACCTTAAAAACTCTAGATATCGGGTCACCTAATTTCCCTTATTCTTTCTCTTACATGACCATGACACACTCTTCATCTCTATCAAATATCTAAGTCCCATAGATGTATAATTTTTCAAAAAATACCATTCATATAAAATTTTGGATATTATTTAATCCCGACCCCCTCACTTTAATTTTCTTATATATTTTTTATGCCACCCATCTAGTGTTTCTATGAATTTTGGGTGAATTTGTCATCAATGAATAAAAAACCCAACATAAAAATATGTATTTTTTGTATGGGTGATTAGAAATAGTAATATAGAGGATTAAAAAATCATTGGAGGTATTATAAGTATTAAATCATTTTCAAAGAGATATATTATTTATTTAAATTGATTTTGGTATTTTTAAATTAAATGGTTTCTATATAATTTAGATTATTTTATTATGGTTTAAATATGCGATGGTTTATGTTTGAGGCATAAATAGAAAAAATATTAAATTTAATTAAGGTAGGTGACTTTATTTATTAATGGTTTATGATAAAATTTAGGAATTTAAATCTCATATAATACTACCAAGTATTTTAATGTTACATTCCTTTTTGAAAAAAAACATAATATGAGGTTCCTATAAATATACATGGTATAAAAGAGTTTTAAATAAGTCGAGTATCTATTTTATGAGAAATTATATTATTAATCATTTGTTATATTAAGAAATCATGCTAATAATGGGTTGATGGTTTTCATGATGAGATTTATAATTTTTATTATTTGATATTTGTTTTTATCATTTAAATCATGATTATAAATTTATTGTGGGATTTCTTAAGAAAGTTGGGGATTTAGTTAAAAAAAGATTATTTTTTTATAATTTCTTCAATTCCCCTTTAATGTGGATTCATAATTGAAAACAATAAAACATGGGAGTGTTAGTGATGGAGTTATTCCCAAAATCACATAATTCACATGGTAACATATTTCTAAGGTGTATAGTACAACCTACATGAATATAAGTTATATATTTTTCATTATATTATGGTATATCATATCACATTATATAGGGCATTTCACCACCTCCACATATAAATCATATGTTATTATATAATAAAAAAAGAAGGATTTATTTAAAATGTAGTGTTTATGTTATATCTCAATGTACTACCATTTATTATTTTCCAACTACTTTATCACTTATTTTAGTATAAATATTATTAGATAATGTTTGTGGGAATTATAATTCATTATTCAAAATGTTGAAATATTATCCATTTACGGATTTTTTTTGTATGACTAATGATGTATACATAAGTATTATAATTTGTAGAAATCTTAGGATAATCGCAAACCTCAAATCAATCCTTGGATCATCCATGGGTGACCATATATAAGGGATAAAATCATGAAGAAATATTTTTTTATAATTCTTGTTGTTTCAAAACTCTAATGGTCAATAATATTTTTATTTCATTCTCATTTAAACCTAAGGTAGCGGTATGTCATAGATAAGAGAGACATCCTCATAAAATATTAATATTTTCCCATTTAGTGTATACCTTCAAAGTCTTTATTCTTTTAGTTGTCTCTTAAATATGTTCTTAAAGAACCTGTGTGGAGAAGAATATTCAACCAGTTAAGGGGTTTCCTTTAGTTTTGTATAAATTCTTATAAACATTTCATGAGTGATCTAATGAAATCGATATTCTTTAAATTTTATATTTAATTTAAATAGGTTTGATATCTACAAAAAACTACCATTGATAATAATATATTATCTAAGATTTTTGGAATATTTTTTGTAAAATTATTAAAATATAAAGAATAGACGAAATTAAAAAAATGATATAATAATATATTTTTATGTTATATAATGTAGCCTAATCTAGATTTTTTTATCATCCTATAATGGAAGATATATAAGATCTATTTTACCATGATATTATTGGTTATTTTTCTTAAAATAGAGAATTTTATTACTATAACAACATACAAATATCACCAAAGGTTACACCATTAAAAAAACTATGTTTTTTTATTGGTGGGAGTGATATAGTGATTTAGACAACTAAAAATTAAAATTTAGCTAGATGAATGTAATGAATATGTTTCAATATAGGTAATCATGTGTATTATCATATGTGAGTACTGACATATCTATCAATGATATATTGTTTTGACCTTGGATTCCACAACATGTTATTATTGTGATATGATATTAGTCTATATGACTTGTAGAAATATGTGATACTGGAACCTATGATATAGGTATAACTTTTTGAATATTTATTTTCATTTCAAAATTTAATAAATATTTTATAATGTTTTTTAAAAATTTAAATATAAAAATATAAAAATTTTATAGAAATACTTAAAACAAGTTCATATTCTTTATAATATAAAATGTTCATATAAATGTCTTAATATTTAATTTTGTTTATATTATACCAAAAATTCTATTATTTTAAGAAATCAAGGGCTAAATAATAATGAAATAAATAATATTTTGAAATTTTAATGTATTTATACTATTAATATTAAATGTTACTATGGATTAAATTTTTTAATAGTTCATGTTTCTCTAAATAATCTAATTTAAATATGAATGTGTTCTTATTTATTACAAGTAAATGTAAAATATTAAGTGTTTATATTTGAGATAAAAATGAAAATATTTAAATTTATAATTTATAAAACATCCTTATTATTTTGGATTAAATTTTAATTTGTATCATTTTTATGAAACATTAATTTATTTATTTATTACGAAATTAATGAATAAAATTTATATATATTGCGAATGTCAGTATGCTTTGTAAAATTTTTAAAATAAATATTATATAAGTTCAAATAATGAATTTATGAAGTTTCATTTTTTTTGTAACATTATTTTTAGTTTATTTCAACTAATGTATATATTTTGTTTATTATAATTCTAATATATATTTTTCTAAGATTAATCCAAAAAATATGGAGATAAAAATATGTTCTAACTTTAAATCACTCTTGATAAAAAATATATGGAAAGAGATAATTTTTTTTCTTAATTATAATAGTCCTAGTGGTTGTGCCTCTATATATATAAGGTGGGGGTTAACTACTTGTTAAACCACACATTCCCTTTATTATGATTTAATTTTCATATGATACTAATAAATTATATGAAAATATTTAGGAATTATTTTTGTGAGATACATATATATACATTTAAATAGGGATATGTATAGAATATTATAAATAAAATTATTTTTATAGATTTATATTATAAGTAATTAATTATATTAATAGGTATACATTAGTGTGATTGGAATATGATATTTTTTTCTTAAAATGTGGTATAGAAATTAAATCATCTAATCATATGAATATATAAATATATATATATTCAAAGAATAACATCATACATACATGATATGTATATAAAATTATATCTGAAATAATATAAAAATAATATAATATTTTAGATTACATCGAAAGTTATATCTATTAAGAACATGATCATCATGTATGGGTGGGTTGTTTAAAATTTATATGCCCATGAATTATCCTGTCATGTGTAATTATAATAGGATAAATTCACTTTCAATTGGGGGGAAGTACAAAGTGGGATAAAATTAAAAGAATATATCCAACTGTAATATTTATAATACAATTATTAGGTGACCCTAATATGATTAAGTGAGTAAAAGAATAGTGTTTGGAATATCTATATGATGGATTACAGGCAGTTTTTTTCTCCTCAACTATAAATGAATTCTATATAATATAATTGACATAATTTTATACCTAAATAGAAAATTAATTAGATAAATTCCAAATAGGAATCAAGTTTTTAGTAAAATATTTTTCAAAAACCAACTCAGGTCATCCCTCAACTAGACACTTGAGCCAACCCATTCCAAGGCCCAAAGGGAATTCCTGATCCCCACGGGCCATTTACAAGAACCAGCACATAAAGAACTACCTTTTGTGGATGATTTATCCCAAATTAATCCAAGAAAACAATAATTTGAATATGTAAAATAAAAAAAACATTTCAATAAAAAATTAGATAGTGGAAGACAACGAGTTCAATCAAATACAAGCGACAAACCAAAACTGGTAAACTAAAGGGGTTTAGACCACCAAATAAACATATTTCCATGTGATATGTGGGTCAACATCCCATAATGTCAAAACCAAACTCCCACACCCGAAAAACATAGATACCCACCACCACTAATCATCATAATGTCGTTACCTAAGTTAGATAAAACAAGATTTATAGACACCAAAAGGTATGTGAAGGATGTGATAAAAACTATCCCAGTTGTATCCCACCAAATTTTCAATAATAAATGTTTATAAAATAATCCAACTATGCTCATTTAAATAAATACAAGTAATAAAATATAGTTTCACCCAGTTTCTAATAAATCAAGAAAACTCGCCCTTTCTCATGTTGTAAAAGTGGGTTACCGAGACACAAATTGATCAGTAATTTAGGATTACCATATCATGTATACAATGAGTTATATAAGATTTATTATTACCATAATAGTGTTGATATCACTTCATCCAGTATTTACATAGTAATATATATATATAAATTATTTATCATATCAAAAGGTTATAACATTTCTTGATATCATGAGAACCTAGAGATACCATGAAAATAATCTTAAACATATCTCATATGGTCCAGATACATCATAATGACAATACAAAGGGGATTTTTTCCATAAACTTCTAGGGGATCATAAACAATGATACTTCATATCATTAAGTTTACACATGGTGATCTTAATAAGATGATATCTTGATTACTGACCTTCCAATAAGAACATCACATGTTTCATTAGTCATTGGTAGTTCCAATCCATGAACCCGTGTAATGGTATCCTTAATTGAGATAATTACCTATGTATATCATTTGATTATTTATGTTACTACATGATGAAAACAATGACATTTATTTCATGAAAAGGTATCTCATCTTTGGTGTGCCATTGGTTGTAGGAAATTGATTTATTAATCAAGAACGAAATTTTCACTTACAAAATGAAATGATATTTTATGTCAAATTGATTTGGATGGTAGTACCTTAACTAAATTCTTGACCATGATAGAATAAGGTATGTTTATCCAATAAGTTCAATGAATAATAAAGCGAGAACAAATGATGAAATAAAGTGTATGTACTGCCTTTTGAGATATCATGATTGAAAGAAATTATGTTACCTAGAATGTATTCGCAAGAGGTTGTTGTTGCTATGAAAATCCATTTTCTCCTTAGGGGCCTTGATGGGTTTTCAGACTCCACTCCTAGTTTATGAGTAACAGTCACAGATTTCAACATAAGGGCTTATGGAGTCACACACGGAGCATATTCAAAAGGTTGGACTTATTCTTTAGAATAAGAGTATAGAACATGGTGGGTCCCACAATGGGGTCTGGGAGATGTCTGAGTAAAAATGATAACCAATGAATAAATAAATTCATTATTATTCAAATATATAATATTTAGAATTAAATTTATTTATTTAAAGTACTTACAAGTATTTAAATGAATATATGTGAAAAATATTTAATGAACAAATATTAATTTAATATTCAATGTTTGTTTAATATTTATGGGAATATTGTGTTCACTTAATGACTCATTTTTATCAAGTAATATAATTATTATATTACAATTTTGTTATAAAAATATTAATGACATTTATGACATAATTAATTGATCATAACATGTCATTTATGAAACTTTTGGGTGCTAATAAATGTTCTGTGGTCGGGGATCCATTTGAGGGTATTTTATACCTCTCTATGTAAGTTATATGATTATCTCATTTGGGGTAATATTCATTGAATGAAGTTGCGGGACTCTCTATCTCTCTCTCTCATCCTAGTGATAGAGGTTATCAATATGAGAAACTAATAAAATTTACCCATCATAGATTAAAGGATCGATGTTGTGGTGATCATTGGGACATTGATGGCTTCATCAAATATCTACATTGAAACCTAGATTTAGATGATTAACATTCCAATAGTCTTAATCATGTGTGGATTATCTATAAAGATATAACCTCAGTTCCATCAAGAAAAGGTCTTCAATAATGGGTGGATGTCAAATTCACCTTCAACTCAAATGAGGTAATTATTTATTTTATTTTTTTCTTAAATCAATTCATGAGAGATCCTATGATTTCATAAAGAGTTTTGAATCACCAGAGATGAGGTAGTTATGTTGATCATTGATAAAAAAAAGTTAAATACCCTACCCATATGCTTCCCCTACATGCCCTGATACATTTAATAGATAGAAAATGGATCATTTAGTAGTTTAATCCATGGAAAAAATAAATTTAAATTAAATTATAGTACATCACATTGGAGAAATTCCACTACAATGAAAAACGCTTTGATATGATCAGGGACAACCAAGTTGTGGAAATAAAATTTTTTAATTAAGAATAAATTTAGTGTTATTAAAATTTAAAAAAGAATAACACACACATAAACAGAAATATATATAAATATATATTATTTTACAAGTAATTGTTCATCGGTGATTTTTCTATTGAAACATAATTTTTCCAACGAACCCATAAACTCCAACCAAGTTTCAGGAGTCTTGAACAGTATTTTCCAATTAGTCCTCTTCCACATAATGTTAGAATATTAATTTAAATTTTTACCCCAATACATTTTAATTTTTATTTAAAATAAAAATATAATAAAAAATTATATGGGATGATTGATATAAAAACAATACCACCTAAGAAAAATAAAAAAACTAGTTGAGAGAGGGTGCCTATCTAGGTGAAAAAAAGTGTATTTAATGGGGTGTATTAGTCGATGTGTGATTACCTTTTCCCCCAAAAGAGTGTGGGGGTTAACATAGCCACTCACTTATTAGGTGGTTATTCATTGTTTTATTTAACATTGGGGACAATTAGCCTCCCTACCTCCCATCATAGACCTCATCTCCCTCCAATGGTCACAACCTCATGCATCAGACTAGTTAACCACTATCGTTTGGCCTATGTTGGGCTTGGTGAAGCATTGACCAACTCGCCTAGCCTAATATAGTCTTTGAAATAGTCAAGAACACCATTCTATGGATTTTTAGACCACCCTAAGGGTCATGAGATTAATATTTTATTAATACATTAAAATTATATTAATTCATTAAATTTTCTCTAAATTAGAATTTATTGTAAAACTAATTTTATTTCTTATGTTTATTAACTTCACACTGATCTTGAGGATCAACTTACCAATGTATGGATGTAATTTAATTAATTTCATTTAATTATTTTAATGTGTGTGATATATGTTGCAATTTATTTATTTATTTTGGCACTCTACTCATCGTCTTTCACCACTTTATATGTATAAGGGACTGCAAGTCCATTAGTATTTTTTCTACATGTGTCTTGTGCATTCCTGAGTGTATATATATAATTTTAGGGATCATATAAGTTTTTGAGTACATTCAGATGAGGTGGTATTCTAGAGGACCTGTGATACATTGGATATGGTATTGAGTTTTGATACAAGCCAGAAATGACTCAGGTATTCAGCCCCTAGGGTCGTGATTGATAAATTTACATTTAATTTATCAACCAATAGTAAATTCTAAATATTAATAAAGTTTTTAATTTAATTTATTCATGGTTTATTACTATTTTTTGACTACTTTTCAAAAGGTTGGGGCTGAAGCTTCATTTTATTATTAAATCAAAGTAAGGACCTCTTTCTAACTGGGTAGAGGGAGACACATTACATAACCCGAAGGCCTAGTGGGAATGTAGCCCATTACATAGCTCGTAGGCCCAAATTTTTGGCCCAATTCCCATTCTATGAATAGTAACCCACTTGCTACAGTGCCCGCACAGTACCACCGCTGCTAAAGTGTCCCATCACCACTATAGTACCCATCCATCTACAGTACCGCCACTACTACAGTGCTGCTACAGTACTGCTACAATGCATGTTCCCAATGGATTTTGAACCCCCATTTTTCATGTAGGATTACGGGGTGCTTAGCACTATGCCAAACCCCAACTACTACAATTTTGTTAATATTAATCTTTACAAAATCACATAAAATAACAAACTAAAATGTGTATATTAAAACAAATTATGACCCAATGAATGTTTTTTATTTAATACATGGTCAAGGTTTGAGTGATATCACATAGAAAATTTATATCTTATAGAATATTATTTCATTCATCAAGAAACAATAAATAAAATCAAATAAATATTAATTAATAATTCATTCCATTTATTAAATTTTAATAAAACATTATGTATAAGGTTCCCATTATCCCTAGTTGGGGGGTCCCTCCTACTTCCAGGGAGTTATTATAAGATTATTGGTTTGAATTAACTAAATATGGTAGTAAATAAGTAGTCATATATAGATTCTTTACACTTTATAGGTGAATTTTTTTGATTGAATCAAGGCCATGATTCCTAGAATCTAGGACATCACTCAATAGTTGTGATTCAATCTGGTTGGTGAGTCAAAAACCTACCATGAAACTCTCCAAGTAATGACATGTCTATAACATGGACTACAATGATTGGTTTTGGGGATCCTTGTTAATAGAATACTAAAGGGACTGGGTATTCTAAATCAAGTAGCGATGGATACTAGGGTTCAATAACATAGTTTGATACATTTAATGATTTTATCAGTAATGTATAATCCGTAATCAAGATAAAAGTACTCATATTGTTGTTGTTATTTTATTAAAAAATGGAAAATAATACCATTAATACATAGTGATCCATATTAAACAAAGAAAATTTCCTCATTGGAATAAATCTCCATGATTGGTATAAGTGCTTATGTATAGTAATATAATATTAGTGGAAATTATATTTTCTAGAGTCCCCACTACCTGATTAACCTCCTTTGGAATCAAGTGAGTATTTGAAAGATGCTTATGGAAGAATCATATATGATTCATTTGATATCTACATCATAATTCTTTCATCCATATCCAATGATTTATTAGAATAAAATTAAGACCTGAATGATTTCACATGTTGTGCCATATATGATAAGCCTGTGAGTAGAAAGAGAAGAGAGTAATGACTAAGATGATGATTACACTAAATAATATTAAATTGATATATATATATATATATATCATGAACATTAATTAAATCCCATCCTTAAATCCATATCACCATATTACTCCATTTTCATTTTGGATTACAAAAATTAACATTAAAGGTGGAAAATTATTAATTACCTTTTGGATAAGGTTCTGCAAGAAGATAATAAATTAAATAATGATTTATATTTAGTTCATTTAGTGAACATATTAAACAAAAGGTGAAAGGAAAAAATTTGAAGTGTGATGTGAAAGGAACCTTCATAACATCATTCCATGAAAAGAGGTAGATCATCATGTAGGATGATATTTTATTTTCATGTCTTGAGAAAATTATTTAGAAGATAAATGCAATGAACTAAATTGATGAAGTAAGTATTCAATTATTCTTATGGTATTTTCACAAATTATAATTGATGTTTTTATTTTACCTATTGGGTATAAGATACTAAATTTGTTTTACATATTTTCATCCAAATATAGTAACCATGTAAAAATATTAATGTTATAAAAAGTAAGGTGAATTATCCTTGTGGGTGATATGGGAGATTCATAATTTAATGATGAGAAGTAAAAAACTTATAATTATAAATATTAAAGATTATAGTTATATTTTTTGATAATTACCAAAACTTTTATCCCACATATCCATTGTATACAGTGATAAATGTTTCTATTGTTATAATGAATGTTGTTTGTGGTGTATCATACTCAACTAATTGTTCAATAATGCGTGAATCATTAGAGATAATTGATTAATATAATATTAAATACTTGGCTATATCTAGTAGTGGAAAGATAATTCTATATTTTGTAAAACTATGTAGTTTTCCAGGATATAACCAATATAGTTTTAGTCTTTTGGAGATAAATAACTTAGGAATTGTCTATAAATTTACTTATTTAGCTTTGGACAAAAAAACCATTTGAAATAATGGTAGTCCACAATTATTTCGAAATTAGTTTAGTTATAAAGATTTAAATAATACAAGGTTAAATAAGTGGTAAATATAATTCATAAAACTCATTTAAGATAATTAAGTAATGTAAAATTAGAGTATGAAATATGCATCTTTATAAGATTTGAGTTTATTCACGACCATGTGAAGAAGAATATCTTGACCAAGCATTCATCTATCATGAAATGTAGAGTGGAATTATTCCTAAGCTAACATTTCATTACACACATGAAAGTTATGATGTTAGTAAGTAGGATCAATGATGATTCTAACATGAAAATATTGATCAATAAAATGTAGCATAGAGTAATTACTAAATGTACATTTAATTATACACATTAGAGTCATGATATAAGTAAAATGAGAATCAATGTTAAGATTCATATGATTCCATTATTTTTCAATAAATTCTTCACAAATAGTGGTTCTATCCCATAACCATATTCCAATGATATTTATAAGTGAATATTGTATGTGTTATAATATAAGATAAATCCATCTTGTCATTGTAACCTGTATTTAGATAGAAAGTATTTTTTAAGGATATAAACAAACAAGAATCAATAAAAACACAAAGTGTATCTATGTTAGTATCCTAAAATTAAAATATGATGTTATATAAATTCATATTATAGAAAAATTATTGTCTAGTTATAGACTATATTTCGTTAAAAGGATGTAAATATTTATTTTAGATAGTGGAAGCATGATTGACATGGATTTATTCAATTCTATAGATGCACAAGTTGTTGGCCTAGGAACAAGTTCCAAAATATCTTATGGAAAAGGAATGTTCCTGATAAACATATTGCACATGTTGGTTAAAAATATTGTGATGGTTTTATATTCGACGTGATGGGTGATAGATTATTCATTGATAATAATCAATAATATAAAATAATACTAAATGGAAATTAGCTACAATTGACAAGTTTATATTTAGGAAACATATTCTTTATATATAAAAAATGTCTATATTTTTTTAGTTTATTCAATTGATATAAAGATATTTGTGGGTTGTCAAGAGAGACTATATTTGGGTGCTACAATAGAGGTATCAACAAGGATTTATTGGTTATACCAATTTTTCAATACAAAATACAATATAATTCTATTTGTCAAGGATGCTTTATATAATCATTCTATTTGTAATTGGATATCAAGACCACCTTTCATATAAAGTATCTATATGATATAACCAAGAAGATTTGGTTACACCAAAGAATTCCAATAAGTTGTGAAAGTTATTAAAATCTAGTTTTGTATTAAAGTAATAAAAAAGATCATATAATATTCATTTGGAATTAATTTTAACCACGTGTCTATTAGATATTAGTGGGAGTGAGATATTTTTCTGTAGAGATATATTAATAACATGTGGAAAAATGTTATTAGTCTTATAGTTAGTTAAAACTAGAATGAAAATAACTCTATAAAGATTAGCATAAAATTTCAACCTATGATCTAGGGAAAAAGATATACAAAGGTATCTCTAATGGGTTTCTTAAACCAAGTAAATTTAAATAGATTGGTAGCATATTGATTAAATAAAAATTGGAACAATTTGAGAGAGAATAATTTCACAAAGCATAAATCTCTCCAAGAAGAGATGTATGATTCATTAGAGGAGATTAAACTTTTGAGTAGAATTCCATAAGTTCAAATAATGGAACTATCACATATTTCATATTATATACATGATATGATATTTCCAAAATTTAATTTATGGTAGGAAATATCAGTTGAATCTAGGAGAACTTCATGGGAAACAGTTAGAACTATCAAATTGTACTTGATAAAGTACAAGGGATATGTTACTAATATATAGAGATGAAGGGAAACGAGCTATATTTGGACATAAAATAGTATTCCTTTCAATAAATATAATCTAATATTTTATTCAAGCTAATTTAATGATCAAGAGAAGCTCATTCAAGATAGTGGTATTCATATCTACAAATACTGAGTGTGTTATGACTTATGATATAGCTGAATAAGAAGTGTAAAATACAAAATGATTTTTTCCAATTCTTGGAATCACACCTAGTAATTAAAGTATTATAATAATATAAATTAGAATAAGATTAGAATAATTATACTATAAAAAATTTCATGTTTAGATAGATGAATAGATGAATATACATGGGGATATCATATCTTGAGGAATCTTACTCAAGGAGGTGAAATCATAGATAACAGAGTTACTATTCAGTAGAGATGTGGCAGAACCAACTACTCAATCCATAACATAGTAGAATCATGATATTATAATGTGAGAGATAACAAGGATAGTAATAATTTTGGATCTAGTGAAAGTGGGAGTGTCGTAAAAGTGGGTTCCCTTGACTTAACTTGATGGGTACTTCACGATTACCATATCATGTATATAGTGAGTCATTCATGATGTATAGTTAATATAAGAGTTTTGATATATCTGTATAAACTATTCAAAAGGTAATTTACATTGATCATTTTCTATATAAAAAGGTTATATAAATTACTAGGATATGATGAGTGCCTAAAGATACTATGATAGTAATCATAAACTTATTTCCTATGGTGTGGATACATCATGATGATTGGACACAGATGATGTATGACCATCTGGTGTTGGGGGCTCATAATCATTGAGACTAATTCTCATGAAGTTATCACTTGGTGATCTCAAATAGATAACATCATGATGACTGAACTGCCAATAAGAACACCACATGTTTCTTGCGTCATTTATAGTTTCTATCTATGAACATGTGTAATGGTATCCTGAATTGATATTACTACATGTGTATATCATATAATCACATACATCGATTCAAGATGAATACGTTTATATTTATGTCAAGGATAGGCATATTTTGTTGGGTGTGACATTTGTGTTATGACATCGATTTGATAATAAAAACTTAATTTTTAGCTTCCAAAATGAAGTGATATCTCAGACCTAGTTTATCAGTATGGTTACACATTCACTAAAACCATGTCCATGGTAGAATAAGGTAATTCCATCCAGTATGGTCAATCAATAATAAAGAGTGAAAGGATGGTGATAAAAAGTGTTTTGAGACAAAGGGATTATATTATAGGGAATGTGTTCATAGGATGTTTTCATATATATAAATATTCATTTTTACCTTATGGGAATTGATGGGTTTCTAGACTATACTCTTATTTGTATATTGTAATCACTACTATCGAGATAATGGCCTAGAGGGTTACACATATAGCGTATTCAAAAGCGCGGGCCTATTATTTGAAATAGCAGTATAGGATATGGTGGGATTCATTTCCAGGTGTAAATGATCACCAATGAATATATTAATTCTTTATTATTAATGTATATAATAATTAGAGTTGAATTTATTTATTTAATGTATTTACTAGTATTTAAGTGAATACAAGATAAACAAATTTAAGGACCATATATTATTTTAATATCCATGGTTTGTTTAATATTTATGGGAATATAAAGTAGAGTTAATGGATCCTTTTTATCATATAATATGTTTATTATATTACATTCAAGTGATAAAAATATTAATGATGTTTATGAAATTGTTAATTGGTCATAACAACCCATTTATGATTTATTTAGTACTTAATAAATGTTTAGGGGAAAGGGTTCCATTTCCAGGTATTTTATACCATGAAATATAAGTGAGAGGAGACTCTTATTTGGGGTATTATTTATTGGATAAATTTGAGAGCCCATCTCTCTTCTCTCCCACATCCTATAGAGAGAAGATATCTATATAATCAACTGATCCATGTTCTCACTTATAGGTCAAAGGATCGATGTAGATATGATCATTAGAAGGTTAATGGTTTCATAGAATATCCATGATATCACAAGAATTTTGATGTTCAAAATTTCAAAAAACATTAAAAGTGTCTATGGATGATCTAGAGGGATCTTAACTTTATTCCTTTAAAAATATGTCACCATAGAAGAGTGGTGGATGAAAACATCTACAAAATTAATGATGTAGTTATTTATTTTATTTTTATTCTTACATCAATTCATACCTTATCCATAGCTATAATGTCATGATTTGAATTGACAATGACAATATTGTTATGTCAATCATTGATAATAAAATTAAATCCCTATCCCATATACTACCAAATGCACAATTTCACATTCATCTAGAATAGTATAAAAATCAGGCATAAATAGACCATTTTCAAACCATTTATAAAAAACCATTTCTCTAAACATGTTCAAATGACAAATTCAAAAGGAGAACCATGGAAAATATTTATAGGGTAGGTTGTGTCTAGGTTATCTAGGATCCTCACACTACACGAATCAAATGACTAAGTGAACATGAATCCCTAGAACATGTTCCAAGGGATAGGATGACACCCCAAGAAGTGAACCCCATGTCATAACATAGTTTAGTTATAGTTTTATCATATGAACATTCTAGCTAGATGAAAACAATATTATCATGATTGGCCCAATATATCACCCTCCAAAGTACTCATGTCTCCCAAGTTCCATAGACTGCACTTAGAGGCTTTCTGATTCATAAATATCCCAAAATTCAAATATTCTATTTCATGGGTCAAATAATTTCAAGGGCATGTCATAAATAAAAAATATTACCACCCAATTCACAAAAAAATAACATTCTCTAATATCAATTCACATTTTTAATACAAAATAGGATATCCATTTTTAAAAAAATAATCCCAAACTATATAATTTCAAAAACATAAATAATGAATTCAAAATATTTTAGAAAACATATTTAAACAGAGTAAGAAATCATAGTTTATAAATAAACGCTTTTGCTGAATCAACCAACCTAAAAAAATTATATTTCCATAAAATAATTGAATCCACATTACAAGAGGTATCAAGGCTCATAAGAAGTAAAGTTGATTCCAAAACCATGAAACACATATCAAGAAAATGAGATCCCTAAACACGAGATCAAAAAATATGGGAGGAATCACTTACAAAAACATTTTCTAAAGATGTGTACAATGACCAATGTAGATCTGGCCTCTTCCAACTTTCCTAGTAATGGGCCTAAAATAATTATCATTAAATAATATCAAAAACCATATATCCAGCCAAAAAATCCAATATCTGTGGATATTTTCAAGAGAAAGATAAAAGATATAGAAAAACGATGAAGATCAATAAAGAATGGAATATTAACTTGATATTCTATGATTCAACACTATAAGATCGATGAAATGTTCTCTTCAAATGAGTTTGGATTACTAAAATATACCAGTGGAGTCCTTAGGATTAATATCTAAGGAAGTAGGAGGAATAATGATATAAACATGAGATGTTTTAGGTTTAAAAGAAATTTTTGGATTAATTAAATAACATCAAACTGTTTGGATGCAAAGTTTAAAAAACTATGCACCAACCATTTGCCCACTTCTATATATTACAGTAGCCACATGGATTAGTTAAATAGTGTGGAAAGCCATTTTCCATCCATTTGAAACCACTTTTTCCAAAAAAAACACCAAGTGGTTCAGTTTTCTAGGAATGTTGTATGGTTTTTCCTAACCATGCACCAACTATGCACCTGCCAAGAAAACATCAACATTTTCCAAATCAACCTGAATAATCTAAGATCTATTAAAAATATAATATGATCAAAATAATAAATATAATTAACTAAAAGTGACATTATTATGTGATAATCCCCACCATATCACACCCCCCCATAAATTCAAGTCAAAGAAGATTGGTTGAAGAAAAGATGAGTCTAGTGAACTCTCCCTAATGATTCTTGTTCCCACATTTTGTGATAATCCATTACAAACTACCACAACACTCACACCAACATAATAGATTTTCCATAGAGAATTATTTCATCTGAATGAGAAACCTAAACCAGTCATTCAACCACTCACATGTCCAGTTCCTAATATTTTAGACATTTTTAGCTTTTCCCATTACATGAATGATTTTACATTTCAAGGATCAACTGGGATATTGTGTTCCAAAACCACATTTCCTAATATGTTAACATCTCAAATCCATAAAAATGAAATTTCCACAACTTATAATAAAGGCAATGATCCCTCAAAATTCCAAAAAAAGACATCTTGTAATGTTTAAGATCGTATTAAGATCTTAGGTAAACCAAACTATCATCCATGAAATCACAATAATGGAGTTAAGGTGCCTGTGGAAAATATGATTCATTAGGTCCATTAAAACACCAAGACAATTAGTTGGACCATATTTAATCATGATATATTCAATGGGTCCAAATATAATCCTGAAGTCTGTCTCTATAATATTTTACTACTTAACTCTGAGTTGATGATATCTAGACCAAAGATCAATTATTTAGAACCACTTTTACCCTTTAATTGATCAAACAAATAAATAATATGGGTTGATGGATACATATTATTAATCATAACTTGACTAAACTTCTAAAAAATAAACACACAATAATATATTCACATCATTATTGTAACATCACAAGTAATTAACGAATAATAGATATTTTTATCTATGTCTATTAATTAATTAGATAGTGTTTTAGAGGCTTAAAATGAAAATGAATCCAATCTTAAGCATGGAATACACTAATATTTTTAAAAGATTGTTTTACTGCCTTTTGATGGAAAACCATTTTTAAATCTATCTTTTGACAATTTTATAAGATATTTTTGTCAAAATAAACTTATTCTTTATGATTGGTACATCAAAATTAACTTTGTGTGAATTTTTGGTATTTTTCTGACAATGTTCATTTTTTAATGAATAGTGAAAAATACTGCATTTTACATCAAAACTGCTTTTTAATCTAATTTATTTATATGATTAGATTATATTTTGAATTGGTTTTGAAGTGAAATTAGAATATATTTTTACCATTTAATCCAATAGTGGTCATTGGAATTAATTTCACTTTGAAATTGGATTTAAACTAGTGTCAATCTTTTGAAACTTATTGTTTCATAAAAACACGCTATTTGCTCTGACAGCGGGAATTAATTATTAAATTAATTAATGCAAATTATATGTTTTAAATTTTGTAAAATAGACAACATATTTGAATTTAGAATATCAAATATATCTTAGGCTGAGGTTTTGGTATTTTTCTAAAAAACTTCAATTTTTGATGAATAGTTAAACCACTAAGTGGTACTTAAAAAACTGATTTTTCATTTAAATGAAATTTTACCACCTCTGTGTTTTGAATTTCAAAAATCCTATATACATGGTTTTCATTAAGATGTAAAATTTGGTTTAATGGGATTAAAATAATTTCTTGGTGAATAGTAACTTTTATGTTTTTAATCGCGGTTAGTGGTAATTAGTGTAGTTTAAGGTAAAAATAATGTTTTAATAATATGAAATGACCTAGAAACTTGTCCTAACCTTATTGTATGTGTCATGGCAGACCAAGACACTCCATGGGTCAACTTGGGGACCCCATGGAGCCACTTTGGTAGGAAAATGACATTAATATCTTTTTATTTAATGTTAAAGTAAAAATGACACAAACATGACTTATTTTACTAAAACAATTTTTATATGGGGTTATACAAGTCATATTTTTTATTATAAATAGTCATTGGAAAGCTAAAAATATTTCCTACATCATAGTATTTTTTTTAATTTTTAGACTCTAAATAAATTAAATTATATTTGACATCATGATGATGCAACGATTACCTCATTAATAAAGGATTTAAATAAAATGAAATGATAATGTAAAATATATGACCTAAACATGTCCAAAACCTATTGTATGGGTGGATTTAAAACCCTTATCACCTTAACCTCGAATTATATCAATGTGGGACCTTTTTAATCCGAAACTCATTTTAAAATAAAGTAACCTTTCTTTACTTTCCAAGTGTGCCCCTCCTCTCCTCTTATAATAGGCCCCCACCTCTACCTCCTTACCCACACTTCCAAAGCCTTTGGCTCGGCCAAACCCTACCCATTTTGTCTCTCCACATCCCTCTATTACTCCTTGAAGCCTCACTTTGGGCAGAAGTCTTCCCAAAGAAGCCTTTGAGCTCAAACCAAAGGGAGTTACCCGATTTTAAGGTAATGTCTTCACTTGAGTCCTTTTGTTTTATTTTACTTATCCAACCCACTAAACTCGTTTTATTCATTTCTTTTGTAAAAAATCCAGTATATTCAATATAATAGGATTTTTTTTATAATAAGGATTCAAGCTACACTTACACACACCTACATATAATGGTTAAAGAACATACTGTTTCTGTGGATGGCGAATTTCGGCCTCCCGAAACGATGATTGTTCAACATTCTTTTAACACCTTAAAAGGGGGCCATTAAGATGACACTATATTTATATATGATATATAATATGTTTATTTTTTCCTTAATCTTCTGTATTTTTCACTTTGGGAATACCTTTATGATTTCCATTATGGGTAAACGTGATATCTTCATTTAAGGAAGTGCGGACTATCGCCCCCTCAAAGTGATTTGAT
Source organism: Viscum album (assembly GCA_963277665.1). NCBI lineage: Eukaryota > Viridiplantae > Streptophyta > Magnoliopsida > Santalales > Viscaceae > Viscum > Viscum album. The sequence continues at coordinate 564,744,464 of OY728121.1, read as the reverse complement.
TCATTAAATACCATATGTGGGACATATAAAGAATGGAGTTATGATATTATATATGATATTAAACTGGAATTATAATATACCTTTATATCATTATGATTCCATTCTATAAAATACGAAATAGAAATAAAAGTAGCGTTCATGCGTACGTACGGCTTACCATCTCCATGAACGGTACATTTCATTTCTTACCTCAAAATGATTATGTAATATTATAAATGCATGTATATACTGGATATATATGAAATATATGATATATACATCATTATTATAATTCTGGATATAATGGATACATGAACAACTTGTAATTATAAAGGGTTTATTTTTTACTCAAGTACCAATGATCGTTAAAACGACCGTTATTAACTTAAATAATTACATAGTGTTCATGACATTGAAATAAGTGATATAAAAGGAATAATTAACTTGAAAAAGGTTCCTAAACAAGTATAAATTAACTCAAGTTTATTATTCAGGAGATTAAAGAACGACTGAGTCAAGTCGGACCTGAGGTATGGGACTTCGTCTCAATCTCCTTTCATTGAGGCATATTTTGTTTTATACACAACCTTCTTTTATACGGTGTATAAACCCCTTTTAATTTTAAGTTTATTCAAAAGAAATCTTTTTTTTATTCGAAACGTTTACTAAACAACAAAAGAGAATTTTTTTTCTCATACGTATGCCACGACAACGACTTCTCCGCCGCCGTGACCATTATTTGAGTTTCGGATTCCTCTACAAGTCATACTTTTTTTAAAGAAAAATAAATACCATGTTTTACTTTTCTTTTATTTTGGTATTGAAAATGGTTTTCATAATGTTTTTATATCAATGTGTTGTATTGATATCTTGTGATTGAAAGGTGGAAATGTTATGTTTCCTTTATGCATGTTTTATGTGATACGATTATGTTGTTGTTCTTGGGAATTATTATGAAGACGGGTGGTTCCGTGATAAATTATGGGCAGGTGAGCCCGATATAGCTCTCCAATGCATTGGGTAACGCGAAGGAGTGAAACATTATGGTTTCTCTGAAGAGATTTAGGGAATATACTATGATTGGTATTCCAAACGTAACCAAGAGGGTTACTCCCTACATAAGAATGTTATGAATGCCTCAAGTTACCTTTATGTCTTATGATTTCTATGATTTATTCATGATTTGATGAGGTATGTTAAAGTGATTATGTTTTATGGGTAATGTATGATTTCATTCTTATGTATATATGAAGTTATGTTTCCTTTCCATATTTTTATAACACATACTGAGCTTTTTATGCTCATCCTAAGTTTTTTTGAAATGTTTTTCACAGGTCAGGGGAAAGGTACATGATATGATGATAGTGTCAAGGAAGTGACAGGAATGAATCCATGTTTTATTTTAAATATGTTTCCATTGATGGGAAAAAAGAAGACTATCTTTATGTAACCACTTTGTTTATATGTGGAATGTAATGCAAGTTTTATGATCTAATTCTCTAAAACTCTAAACCCGAAAATATCCTCAATGTGTAATCTTGTAATAACTCAAGATTAAGTAAGGTTTAAGGCTGGGGCCTTATATTTGGTATCAGAGGATGGTTTAGATAACTTTAGGAGTTAGAATTATATTAAATGATTATCCAAAAATATTTTTTTATGGTCAAATTGAAATGATATAGCATTTGAAGATTACCATGTTTCTTTATCTAATACATGTTTGTTCAGAATGGTTTTCCGTAGAGGAAACAGGGAAGCAGTGTTAGGAAGGCATACAGAAGGAAATAACCTTCCGAATCAGCATCCTGAGATGGTCGGAATTGGAACTGAACAGTTTGTTGCAGTAATGGCACAGTTTAATCAAGCGATAAATGGTGGTTGTATCCATGCACGAGATCAGCCAGATCAACCGCAGAGGAACATGTCAGTGGTGGAACATTTCATGAGGCAACATCCCCCATCATTCAGAGGATCATCTGACCCTGTGCTAGTTGAAGGGTGGATTAAAGCACTAGATAATATTTTCGATGTCATGGGGTGTTCAGACAGTCAAAAGGTTAGTCTTTCTATTTACCATTTGGAGGTTGAAGCAGATCAGTGGTGGTCGATGGTTAAAAATATCAGGGATGCTGATGAGATTGATGCTCTCGACTGAGATGAATTCAAAGGTATGTTTCTTGAAAAGTATTTTCCTAAGGCTGTTCGACTTAGTATGGAAAAACAATTCTTGGAATTGAGGCAAGAGGAAGACTCAGTGGCTACCTATGAAGAGAGGTTCACTCGATTGGCAAGGTATGCTCCAAATTTTATCCGAGACCTTGATAGTAAAATCAATCATTTTTACTCAGGATTAAAGCCAATATATCGAAGGGCATTAGCTTCTCGTGAGTTTAAAAGTTATGAAAAGCTTGTTCGATGTACTGAGAAGGTGGAAATGGAGTTTTCCAATGATCAAGTGTTCTATAACAACCAACATAATAAGAGACCGAGGTGGCAGGAGAAAGGGAAGAATTATTGAAAAAAGTCTGATGGTAAGAAATCAAAGTTTCCAGTTTGTGATAAATGTGGAAAAAGGCATGCTGGGGAATGTCTTCTGAATTCTGGAAAGTTCTACAGATGCGGCAAGATGGGACATAAGGCTCGTGATTGCACTGAAAAATATCAAGGTGATGGTAAGTTCAAATTTGATTTACAGTTAGTGAAATGTTTTATGTGAAATGAGATGGGTCACTATGCAAACGAGTGTCCAACAAAGAGCTCGAGTGATGGGAAGCAGTTAGACTACAAGAATAAAGGGGTGGTGAAATCCTTTGCAACTACTTCAGCAGATGTCGGGCCATCAAATGAAGTTGTATCAGGTACTTTTTTTGTTTTTTCAGATTATTCCAGTGTGTTGTTTGATTCAGGGTCTACACATTCTTTCATCTCTGAAAACATTTCTAGTAAAATGGGAATACCATCTCAAGAAATGACTCCTGAAATTGTGGTAAAAACACCTAGTGGAAATGTTGAGGCAAAAAGAATTTATAAGAATCTTCCTATCCTTATCTGTGGAAAGAACCTACTTGAAAACCTTATTGTTCTACCTCTAGTAGAGTTTGATGTTATCCTGGGTATAGATTGGCTCTCTATTTACCATGCTAAGATTGACTGTAGAGATAAAGAAGTTTCTTTTCAAAAACACTTTCATTTTGTGTGCAAGAATGAACCCTTACTATTGATAACATATCAAGAGGCCGAGAAACTTGTAAAAGATGGAAATGAATGTTACCTTGCACACATCGTTGAAAATAAATGAACTGTTCAGATTAATGATGTGCCAGTGGTAAATGAGTATCCTGATGTTTTTCCTGATGAGTTGCCTAGAATAATACCAGATCGGGAAGTTGAGTTTACTGTTGACTTAGTTCTTGATGCTAAGACAATTTCAAAACCCCCTTATCGAATGGCTCAAATTGAACTTTTAGAGTTGAAGGAGAAATTACAAGATTTATTAGAGAAAGGTTTCATTCAACCTAGCATGTCACCATGGGGTGCTCCTGTTTTATTTTTTAAAAAGAAAGATGGTTCTATGAGACTTTGCATTGATTATAGGGCCTTTAATAACATCACTGTTAAGAACAGATATCCTTTGCCTCATATCGATGATTTTTTGGATCAGCTCCAGGGAGCTCAGTTTTTTTCAAAGATTGACCTGAGATCGGGGTACCATCAGCTGAAGGTAAAGGAAGCAGATGTTTCGAAGACTGCGTTTCGTACAAGATATGGCCATTATTAATTTGTAGTAATGCCTTTTTGTCTAACCAATGCACCTGCTGTATTCATGGACTTAATGAATAGAATTTTCCATGAGTTCTTGGATAATTTTGTGGTGGTTTTCATTGATGATATTTTGGTTTTTTCTAAAAGTAAAGAGGAGCATGAAAGACATTTAAGGGTTATTTTGAAAACCTTAAAAGAAAATAAATTGTATGGTAAATTCAGAAAGTGTGAGTTTTGGTTGCAACAAATTTCTTTCCTTGGTCACATTGTTTCTAAAGATGGGATAACTGTTGATCCTGCAAAAACAAAAGTTATTAAAGAATGGCCAAGACCCATAAATGTAATAGAGATTTGTAGTTTCTTTGATTTGTCAGGCTATTATCGAAGGATTGTTAGAAATTTTTCACGGTTATCTAGTCCAATGACTAAGCTAACTCGGAAGGGTGTTAAGTTTATCTGGACAAAAGAATGTGATGATTGTTTCCAGGAATTGAAAAGAAGATTGGTGAATGCTCCAGTTTTGGCACTACCTTCCAGGAATGGTGAGTTTGTTATCTACAGTGATGATTCATTGAAAGGACTTGGTTGTTTCCTAATTCAGAATGATCAGGTAATTGCTTGTGCTTCACGACAGTTGAAAAATCATGAGGTAAATTACCCTACACATGATTTGGAATTAGCTGTTATTTTTTTCTCTTTAAAATTTTGGGGCATCATTTGTATAGAGTAAAGTGTGAAATATATACCGATCACAAAATTTTAAAGTATATATTCACTCAGAAATAATTGAACATGAGACAAAGGATATGGCTAGAATTAATCAAGGATTATGATTGTACAATTCATTACCATTCGGGAAAAGAAAATAAAGCGGTCGATGCTTTGAGTCGAAAAAGTAATTCTTCATTAACAATGTTGAATTTGGAACGTGATCCTTTGGTTAAGGATTTTATGAAATTTGGCATAGAAGTTGTTGGTGCAGGAAGTTCTTTTGTTTTGTTTCAGGTATCAGTGAGATCATCTCTATCATAAAGAATCAAGCAAGCACAGAATTAAGACAGTGAGTTGCAGAAAAAGGTAGAGCTGGTTCAGAAAGGTAAGTTGCCTGAATTCAACATTGATAATGATTGCATTTTGAGATTTGGGAAGAGATTGTGTGTGCCTTTTGATTCCCAGTTGGAGAGAGAGTTGTTATGTGAAGCTCATAGTTCTCCTTTTTCAATTCATCCTGGCAGTACTAAGATGTACAGAGATCTGTGGGAGTATTACTGGTGGGATGGAATAAAAAGAGATATTGCTGATTTTACTGTGAAGTGTATGACATGTCAACAGGTTAAAGCAGAGCGGCAGTTACAGAAAGGGATGCTTCAGCCTTTACCAGTGCCAGAGTGGAAATGGGAGAATATATCCACGGACTTCATTGTGGGATTGCTGAAGACCCCTCGAGGTAATAATGCAATCTGAGTTATTGTTGATCGCTTGACTAAATCTGCTCATTTCCTTACTATACGAGATACTTTTTCCCGAGATCAACTTTCCTGTTTGTTTCTTAAAGAGATAGTCAGGTTACATGGAGTCCCTCTCTCCATTGTATCTGACCGTGATCCCAGGTTTACTTCTAACTTTTGGAACGGCCTTCAGAAGTTGTTGGGTACTGAATTAAATTTTAGTACAACATTTCATCCTCAATCAGATGGGTAGTCAGAATGAACAATTCAGACATTGGAGGATATGATACGTTTTTTCTCTATGGATTATCAGGAAAGTTGGGACCAACATCTTTCTTTGGTTGAATTTTCATATAATAACAGTTTTCATTCCAGTATACAGATGGAACCATTTGAGGCGTTATATGGGAAGCGGTGTCGAACTCCAACTTTCTGGGATGAATTGGGTGAAAGGAAGTTGATGGGACCATAATTGGTAGAAGAGTTGGCAGAAAATGTTCATCTGATACAGAAACACATGAGAACAGCTCAGAGAAAGCAGAAGAGTTATGCGGACAACAGGAGGAAGGATCTCTCTTTTGAGGTAGGTGATCATGTTTTTCTCAAAGTCTCACCATGGAAAAGTGTGATGCGATTTGGTAAGAAAGGAAATCTGAGTCCAAGGTTCATTGGACCATATGAAATTCTGGAGAGAGTTGCATCAGTTGCATACCGGGTGGCTTTACCTCCGAGTTTATCTCAGGTACCCAATTTTTTTCATGTTTCGATGCTGAGAAAGTACATGCCAGATCCATCTCACGTTTTGAGTCCAGAGGTAGTTCAGCTGGAAGAGAACCTTTCTTATGAGGAATAACCGGTCCAGATTCTTGACCACAGGGAGCAAGTGTTACGGAATAAGGTGATTAATCAGGTAAAGGATTTGTGGAAAACCACATGTTGGAAGAGGCAACATGGGAATCTAAAAATGCAATGAGGGATAAGTACCTCCATTTATTCGATAAGTAAATAAATTGCGGGGACGCAATTTTCTAAATGGGGGAAGGATGTAACATCCCAAGTAAGTAATAAATAATATATATTTTTATCTATGTCTATTAATGAATTAGATAGTGTTTTATAGGCTTAAAATGAAAATAAATCCAATCTTAAGCATGGAATACACTAATATTTTTAAAAAATTATTTTACTTCCTTTTGATGGAAAACCATTTTTAAATCTATCTTTTCACAATTTTATAAGCTATTTTTGTCAAAATAAACTTATTATTTACGATTGGTACATAAAAATTTACTTTTTTTGAATTTTTGGTATTTTTCTGACAATGTTCATTTTTTTAATGAAAAGTGAAAAATACTGCATTTTACATCAAAACATATTTTTAATATAATTTATTTATATGATTAGATTATCTTTTGAATTTGTTTTAAAGTGAAATTAGAATATATTTTTACCATTTAATCCAATAGTGGTCATTGGAATTAATTTCACTTTGAAATTGGACTTAAACTAGTGTCAATCTTTTGAAACTTATTGTTTCATAAAAACACACTATTTTCTCTGACAGCGGGAATTAATTATTAAATTAATTAATGAAACTTATATGTTTTTAATTTTTTAGAATAGACAACATTTTTGAATTCAGAATATCAAATATAGGTTAGGGTGAAGTTTTGGTATTTTTCTGAAAAACTTCAATTTTTGATGAATAGTTAAACCACTAAGTGGTACTTAAAAAACTGATTTTTCGTTTAAATGAAATTTTACCACCTCTGTGTTTTGAATTTCAAAAATCTGACAAACATGGTTGTCATAAAGAATTAAAATGTGGTTCAATGGGATTAAAATATTTTTTTGGTGAATAGTAACTTTTATGTTTTTAATCGCAATTAGTGGTAATTAGTGTAGTTTAAGGTAAAAATATTGTTTTAATAATATGTAATGACCTAGACACATGTCCTACCCTTATTGTATGTGTCATGGCTGACCAAGACAATCCATGGGTAAACTTGGGGACCCCAGGGATCCACTTTGGTAGGAAAATGACATTAATATCTTTTTATTTAATGTTAAAGTAAAAATGACACAAACATGAGTTATTTTACTAAAGCAATTTTTACATGGGGTTATACAAGTAAGAATTTTTATTATAAATATTCATTGGAAATCTAAAAATATTTCCTACTTCATAGTATTTTTTTATAATTTTTAGAATTTAAATAAATTAAATTATTTATGACATCATGATGATGCAGCGATTACCTCATTAATAAAGGATTTAAATAAAATGAAATGATAATGTTAAATATATGACCTAAACATGTCCAAAACCTATTGGATGGGTGGATTTAGAACCCTTATCACCTTACCCTAGAATTATATCAATGTGGGACCTTTTGAATCCGAAAATCATTTTTAAATAAAGTAACATATCTTTACTTTCCAAGAGTGCCCCTCCTCTCCTCTTATAAAAGGCCCCCACCTCTACCTCCTTACCCACACTTCCAAAGCCTTTGGATCGGCCAAACCCTACCCATTTTGTCTCTAAAAATCCCTCTCATACTCCTTGAAGCCTCACTTTGGGCAGAAGTCTTCCCAAGGAAGCCTTTGAGCTCAAACCAAATGGAGTTACCCGATTTTAAGGTAATGCCTTCACTTGAGTCCTTTTGTTTTATTTTACTTCTCCAACCCCCTAAACTCTTTTTATTAATTTCTTTTGTAACAACTCCAGTATCTTCAATATACTAGGATATTTTTATAATAAGTATTATAGCTACACTTACACACACCTACATCTAATGGTTAAATAACATACTGTTTCTGTGGATGGCGAATTTCGGCCTCCCGAAACGATGATTGTTCAACATTCTTTTAACACATTCAAAGGTGGCCATTAAGATGACACTATATTTATATATGATATATAATATGTTTATGTTTTCCTTAAGCTTCTGTATTTTTCACTTTGGGTATACCTTTATGGTTTCCTTTATGGGTAAATGTGATATCTTCATTTAAGGAAGTGCAGACTACCGCCCCCTCAAAGTGATTTGATTCGTTAAATACCATATGTGGGAGGTATAAAGGATGGAGTTATGATATTATATATGATATTACACTGGAATTATAATATACCTTTATATCATTATGATTCCATTCTATAAAATACGAAATAGAAATGAATGTAGCGTTCATGCGTACGTACGGCTTACTGTCTCCATGAATGGTGCATTTCGTTTCTTACCTCTAAATGATTATGTAATATTATAAATTTATGTATATACTGGATATATATGATATATAAATCATGATTATATTTCTGTATATAATGGATACATGAACAACTTGTAATTATAAAGGGTTTATTTTTTACTCAAGTACCAATGATCGTTAAAACGACCGTTATTAACTTAAATAATTACATAGTGTTCATGACATGGCAATAAGTGATATAAAAGGAAAAATGAACTTGAAAAAGGATCTTAAACAAGTATAAATTAACTCAAGTTTATTATTCAGGAGATTAAAGAACGACCGAGTCAAGTCAGACCCGAGGTATGGGACTTCATCTCAATCTCCTTTCATTGAGGCATATTTTGTTTTATACACAACCTTCTTTTATACGGTGTATAAACCCCTTTGAATTTTACATTTATTCAAAAGGAATATTTTTTTTATATGAAGCGTTTACTAAAAGACAAAAGAGAATGTTTTTGTCATACGTATGTGGTGACAACGACTTCTCCACCGCCGTGACCATTATTTGAGTTTCGGCTTCCTCTACAAGCCATACTTTTTTTAAAGAAAAATAAATACCATGTTTTACTTTTCTTTTATTTTGGTATTGAAAATGGTTTTCATAATGTTTTTATATCAATGTGTTGTATTGATATCTTTTGATTGAAAGGTGGAAATGTTATGTTTCCTTTATTCATTTTTTATGTGATACGATTATGTTGTGGTTCTTGGGCATTATTATGAAGACGGGTGGTTCTGTGATAAACTAAGGGCAGGTGAGCCCGATATAGCTCTCCAATGCATTGGGTAACGTGAAGGAGTGAAACGTTAAGGTTTCTCCGAAGAGATTTAGGGAATATACTGTGATGGGTATTCCAAACGTAACCAAGAGGGTTACTCCCTATGTAATAATGTTATGAATGCCTCAAGTTACCTTTATGTCTTATGATTTCTATGATTTATTCATGATTTGATGAGGTATGTTAAAGTGATTATGTTTTATGGGTAATGTATGATTTCATTCTTATGTATATATGAACTTATGTTTCCTTTCCATATTTTTATATCCCATACTGAGCTTTTTATTCTCATCCCAAGTTTTTTTGAAATGTTTTTCACAGGTCAAGGGAAAGTTAAATGATATGATGATAGTGTCAAGGAAGTGTCAGGAATGAATCCATGTTTTATTTTAAATATGTTTCCATTGATGGGAAAAAAGAATAATATCTTTATGTAACCACTTTGTTTATATGTGGAATGTAATGCAAGTTTTATGATCTAATTCTCTAAAACTCTAAACCCGAAAAGATCCTCAATGTGTAATCTTGTAATAACTCAGGATTAAGTAAGGTTTAAGGCTGGGGCCTTATAATTATTTTTTGGTGAAAATTATATGGACTATAATGATCTGAGATTTTGGATCCTTTGTATTACTATTATGTTAAATTGTTCATGTCACATGCAACACAGAACTAACACAACTTCGGAATGAAATGAACTAAGAAATATTCAAATTACATGAATAATATAATAATTAGTAAGTAAAATGATAATAATCTGTTAAAATAATTACATATTATTCTTTTTCTTTAATATTTTAAAAATGAGTCCTTTTAAAGTACTATTAAAAACAAGTGGTATAGTGTATTACGTTGATAAAATGAATTGAAAAAACTGAAAATTATATTATAATAGGTTATATATATATATATAAACTATTATTTCAAAATTAAATAATTTATAATTTTTTATAAACTAATATTAAATACACTTGAAATATAAGTAGTCATGTTTTGATAAAAAATAGTTTTACATTATATTTTTATTTTTATTCAAATAAAAAATTATATAAATTATATAATATTAATTTGATAGAATTAAATTTAATTTTGAATTTATAATTTCAAAATTACCTTAAGATTAATTTTTGGGTTTTTCAGAAAAAATATTGATTTTTAGGTGAATATTGTAAAATATCATTTTTAGAAATGACATGAATATTATGACATTATTAGTAAATATTTTGAATAATAAATTCATGAAAACTTTTTCTAATACAAAATATATTTTTTATAAGTGAATTTAAATTTTTTTTATTTTATAAACCCATATTTTACATTTTTTAACATAAGTTATATTTTTTATACAAATAATTAAATAAATTATACTTTTATTATTTTAAAATTAATTTTTATAAATTTTTGAAATTTATTATTATTAAATAGATGTAAAATTTTTAATCTTTTGGTTCAAATTATATTATAAAGAATATTTTATTTTTGTGCATAAATGGTAATTTATCTAGGAAAAAACTAGATACTGTGGTGAAAGCCAAAATAGTAAAAATTACAAACAGAAGAGGTAAGGGCTATAACATGTTAGAAACATGTTTTTATTTATTTTTAGCCAGGGATAGAACTTACACCTTACCCACTCCATTATTAGTATTTTTTTATCCACTTTACTTGATATTTATTTTCCATTATAGAAATGTTTTCGGTATTTATAAAAATATCATCCATTTTCACCTATAAAAGGGGCTCTCTTCTCCTCACTTCCCACACAAAAATCCCCCTATGTTTAGAGAAAAATATTCCCAAGAATATCCTTAAAATTATTATTCACATTTAATAAAAACATTTCTTCTCAAATGACCATCCATCAAAGGGTAAATCCACACCACAAAATAGATAATTCAAGTAGTGAGGCATAAATTTCCAACCGCTTATTTTTTTCCTTAATGTACACACCTTCCTCAAATTCCATTACACCATATTAAAATGATATATATAGTACCATTAGTTTACTGGTAGGTTATTATAATTATGGTATAATCATTAAACCAATTTCAACTTTTTGTATTAATAAAAATGAGATTGTTAACTATGCATTGTGTAGACTACCCCACAATGAAGTAACATACTCATATTCCTTAAATTACTTACATGTATGTACCTAATAGGGAATTTATTATATAAGTATGATATTTATGGAATATGTAATATTTTTAAATGGTTAACCATATTACTCCTTTTGTATATTATATGGAAAATGAAATTAATATCCATGTCTATATGTGGACTACCGCCTCCATCGAACGACTAATATCCATTTTTCTTTTCATCTACTCCTTACATAGATGGTGATGATAATTGATTTTGTTTATAAATTTTATTTTAATAATATAATTACTGTTTTGGTATAAAAAATTGAATAACTTTTCAATGACATGTTCAATAAATGATCATCGTTAATTAATCATTTTAATCACATGTACTATAAGGAAAATATTTTTATCTATATCATGTAATATTTTCATATCCATTATTTATTCTTCTAATAAAACAAAATTATGATATATAACACTAATAAAAACAAAATATAATCATTATTCATATGTTATAATGATAACAACTAAACCAACACATCATCATCCATTAATTTGGTATGTTCATGTTTAGGTTGGTTTAACAACTTATTTGAACAATACTGTGAAATTATATTATAGATGACTATGGAAACTTTTTTAAATTTATAATATGATTTAAATATTTATATAATTATTATTTTTCACTGAAATGGTATAATTACTATTAAACTTATTAATTAAGAAAACATTATTCACTCATTAAGAGTCATCAAAACATGACCATCGTCGATTTCATCGCCATAGATTGTAACCAAAACTACCATGTAATGAAATTGTACTTTTATAAATTTCATGGAATATCTATTTTAGTACCTTTAATGATATTTTAATGATGAAGTTTTAATCAATAATGAATACCAATATAATTTTTATGGAACCAGTTCAAAACAATCAAGATTACATCCACCCGGTATTGAAAATAGATAATAAAATTACTAATTTACATGAAGTGTTTAATTATTAATTAAGTTTATAAAATAATAATTAAATGAAAATGGTTCTGAAACATTTTATTAAGATATTTATGTTTTTTATATAGGATCTTATAGTATATTGGACTGAGTGGGGAGACAAGGTAAGAGTTTCTTTCACTACGGAAAAAATGGGTATTTGCGACGGGCTATTTGTGACGGGGATAAATCCCGTCACAAATAGCCCCGTTAGAAACTTATTTGCGACGGGGGAATTCCCCCGTCTTAAAAGGACTGGCGCGCTTTGCGCGCCAAATCGCGGGAAGGTTATTTGCGACGGGCGGTTACCGCCCGTTGCAAATAATCGGTGGCGGTAAAAGATATTTACGACGGGAATATACCTCCCGTCGCAAATAGTATGTCGGCAGGTTGTTATTTGCGACGGGACCCGTCGCAAATGACTATTTACCTGTTGACCGTAATAAATGCGGGCTAAGGTATTTGCGACGGTATACCCGTCGCAAATAATCTAACCTATAAATACCCCCCATCCGTTTTTTTCATTCATTCTCAAACTCCATCTTCTAGTTCTCTCAAAACTCTATTTTTAGAGTTCAGCGTTTCTTAAGTTTCATTTTTTTTCCGGAGTTGATATTGAAGTTTTCAACATCGATCAGAGATCAACCTCAGATCCATTTTAAAGGTATTTATGTTCATTTTAATTTAATATTTATTTTAAATTTTTTATTAATTTCAATTATTCTTAATTAGTTTTAATTTAATTATGTTTAGATTTTTTTGTTACTTAATAAATTTAAATTATTAGTATTCATTGTTCATATTAGGAATAATTAGTAATAATTATAAATAATTAGTAATAATTACTAATAATTACTAATAATTACAAATAATTAGCAATAACTAGTAATAATTTTCAATAATTACCAATAATTAGTAATAATTAGTAATAATTAGTAATAATTACTAATAATTAGCAATAATTCGTAATAATTTGTAATAATTACCAATATTTAGTACTAAATAGTAATAATGAGTAATAATTACCAATAATTCGTAATAATTACCAATAATTCGTAATAATAACAAATAATTAGCAATAATTATTAATAATTACCAATAATTAGCAATAATTATTAATAATTACCAATAATTAGTAATAATTATAAATAATTACCAATAGTTATTAATAATTACCAATAATTATCTATAATTAGTAATAATTACCAATAATTATCCACAATTAGTAATAATTACCAATAATTATCCATAATTAGTATTAATTACCAATAATTACCAATAATTAGTAATAATGAGTAATAATTAACAATAATTAGGAATAATTACCAATAATTAGCAATAATTACAAATAATTACCAATAATTAGTAATAATTACAAATAATTACCAATAATTAGTAATAATTACCAATAATTAGTAATAATTACCAATAATTATCCATAATTAGTAATAATAACCAACAATTACCAATAATTTGTAATAATTGGTAATAATTCGAAATAATTACCAATATTTACCATTAATTACAAATAATTAATAATAATTACCAATAATTAGTGATAATTAGTAATAATTACCAATAATTAGTAAAAATTAGTAATAATTAGTAATAATTAGAAATAATTACGAATAATTAGTAATAATTACCAATAATTAGTAATAATAACCAATAATTAGTAATAATTACCAATAATTAGTAATAATTACCAATAATTAGTAATAATTACCAATAATTAGTAATAATTACCAATAATAAGTAATAATTACCAATAATTAGTAATAATTGCGAATAATTAGTAATTATTACCAATAATTAGTAATAATTAACAATAATTAGGAATAATTAGGAATAATTATGAAGAATTAGTAATAATTAACAATAATTAGTAATAATTAGGAATAATTAGGAATAATTAGGAATAATTAGGAATAATTAGTAATAATTAGGAATAATTAGTAATAATTAGTAATAATTAGGAATAATTAGGAATAATTAGTAATAATTAGGAATAATTAGTAATAATTAGGAATAATTAGGAATAATTAGTAATAATTAGGAATAATTAGTAATAATTAGGAATAATTAGAAATAATTACCAATAATTACCAATAATTAGTTATAATTAGTTATAATTACCAATAATTAGTTATAATTACCAATAATTACTTATAATTACCAATAATTACCAATAATTGCCAATAATTACCAATAATTACCAATAATTACCAATAATTACCAATAATTACCAATATTTACCAATAATTACTAATATTTACCAATAATTAGGAATAATTACCAATAATTACCAATAATTAGGAATAATTACCAATATTTACCAATAATTAGGAATAATTACCAATAATTACAAATTATTACCAATAATTACCAATAATTACCAATAATTACCAATAATTACCAATAATTACCAATAATTACCAATAATTACCAATAATTACCAATAATTACCAATAATTACCAATAATTACCAATAATTACCAATAATTACCAATAATTACCAATAATTAGCAATAATTACCAATAATTAGCAATAATTAGCAATAATTAGCAATAATTAGGAATAATTAGCAATAATTACCAATAATTAGGAATAATTTCCAATAATTACCAATAATTAGGAATAATTTCCAATAATTACCAATAATTAGGAATAATTACCAATAATTACCAATAATTAGGAATAATTGCCAATAATTAGGAATAATTACCAATAATTAGGAATAATTACCATTAATTAGGAATAATTACCATTAATTATGAATAATTACCAATAATTAGGAATAATTACTATTAATTAGGAATAATTACCATTAATTAGGAATAATTAGGAATAATTAAGAATAATTAGTAATAATTAGGAATAATTAGGAATAATTAGGAATAATTAGTAATAATTAGGAATAATTAGGAATAATTAGGAATAATTAGTAATAATTAGGAATAATTAGTAATAATTAGGAGTAATTAGAAATAATTACCAATAATTACCAATAATTAGTAATAATTACCAATAATTAGTAATAATTACCAATAATTAGTTATAATTACCAATAATTAGTTATAATTACCAATAAATAGTTATAATTACAAATAATTATTTATAATTACCAATAATTAGAAATAATTACCAATAATTAGTTATAATTACCAATAATTACCAATAATTACCAATATTTGCCAATATTTACCAATAATTAGGAATAATTACCAATAATTAGGAATAATTACCAATAATTACCAATAATTACCAATAATTACCCATAATTAGCAATAATTACCAATAATTACCAATAATTAGTAATAATTACCAATATAATTTTTTTCATAAATATTTATTATATAATAATAACATTATTACATTATTAGTATATTTTATTATTAATATTAAAATAATATAATTTTCTATATTATATACAATTCTCTTTTCATCTGTGTGTTTTCTGTCTCCACATGTAATATTTGCATTCTTTTTCAAAATTATCAACCAACTCGCCAATGGAGAGGTGAAAGTGAATGCAAATATTACATATGGAGACAGAATGTTAAACACATAGATGAAAGGAGAATTGTATATAATATAGAAAATTATATTATTTTAATATTAATAATAAAATATACTAATAATGTAAAAATTTTATTATTATATAATTAAAATTTATGAAAAAAATTATATTATTATTATTAAAATAATAAAAAATCAATATAATATTAAAATTATCAATATTTGTAACATGTTTTGCTTTATTCTCAACATATTCAATCTTTGCTTGAGTGTTTTTTCTAACAAATTATTCAAAACCAGTAATGCTTTTATATTTTATAGAAAAATATGGAACAACGAGGTCGTCAAAAGTCATTATTAGATGACCGCATATGGATAAATAAACGTAGAAATCCAAATGGTTCTGGTTTAAATCCAGTATATATAGAGGGTGTGGATACTTTTTTATCATTTGCGGCATCAAATCCAGAATTTGTTTCAGAAGGAAAAATAAAATACCCTTGTAGAAAATGTGCATTGAGAACGTTTGACACGTTTGACAAAGTGGGGGGACATCTCTTGTGTTTGGGTTTTCAACCAGATTATGTTTTTTGGTATCAACATGGTGAATGCAGTTCCAGAGTAGGTGATACCAACTTGATTCTGGATCCATCCCAGTTTCGAGATTTAGTACATGATGTTGCAGGTTCATCTGTTCAACATACAGAAACTCCAGCTGATATAGATTCAAATCCTGAGTTGGCACTGTCTGAATTTTATGAGTTGTTGAGGTCTGCTGAGGATGCATTATATCCTGGCTACAAGATTAGAAAATTAGAAGCAGTTGAAAAATTTATGCCTATCAAATCAGATAACGGAATGTCAAACACCTGTTTTAACTAGATATTTTCTTTGCTTAAAACACTGTTACCTGAAGGAAATGTTTTGCCTGCAAATTACTATGAGAGTAAGAGGCTGGTTCGAAATTTAGGACTTACTTGTCAGAAGATTCATGCATGTTCAAATGACTGCATTTTATATTCTGGGGAAAATAAGTTTTTCGAAAGTTGTCCCACATGTGGGCAACTGAGATATAAAGAAGTGCAACATGGGAAGTCTGGTTTGATTCCTGTAAAACAGTTGAGATAATTTCCACTTACATCCAAACTTCAGCGTTTATTCATGTCTAAGAATACAGCGACAATGATGTCATGACATAAAGCGAATATTTCAACCGGTAAAAGTTTGAATCATCCAGCCGATGGTGATTCATGGAAATATTTTGATAGAGTGCATCCATCCTTTGTTTTAGAATCTAGAAATGTTTGATTGGGCCTTTCCACTGATGGTTTCTGTCCATTCGGATCTTATGGTAGTCAATATTCATGTTGGCCTGTTTTTTTAACTCCGTACAATTTACCTCCATGGATGTTGATGAAGGAGCCATATATCTTTTTGACTTTACTAATTCCAGGACATCCGAAGAAAAATATTGATGTTTATTTGAAACTATTGATTGATGAATTAAGTTTATTGTGGAGTACTGGTGTCAGTACATATGATGTTGCTATGAAACAGAATTTCATACTGAGAGCAGCTTTGATGTGGACAATTAGTGACTTCCCAGCTTATGGGAAGTTATCTGGCTGGAGTACACATGGTCAGAAATCATGTCCTTACAGTATGGGAGAGAGAAAAGCATTTATGCTCATTCATGGAAAGAAACCTTGTTATTTTTATTGTCATCGCAGATTTCTACCAGCTGATCATCCTTTTCGCAGAAACAGATCTCACTTCAGAAAAGGAAAAATTGAAAGGGATGGAACTCCAAAAATGCTATCAGGTTCGAAGTTAAAATCAGTTGTATTTTCATTACCTCTCATCACTTTTGGTTCCACAATAAACCAACAGAAAATTTCTGGTTTTGGGAAAGAACACAATTGGATTAAACGTAGCATATTTTGGGATTTTCCATATTAGTGTGATTTGTTAGTCCACCACATGTTGGATGTCATGCTTATTGAGAAGAACTGTTTTGATAATTTGTTTCATACAGTTTTGTATACGCTAGGAAATAGCAAAGACAATGTAAATGAACGTTTAGATCTTGCCCAAATTTGTAGGCGTCCAGAACTAGAACTGTTTGAGAATGTCAGAACAGAAAGGTTACTGAAACCAAAAGCAGCTTATACACTGTCTAAAGAAAACCGTTTATTATTTTGTCAGTGGATTGAAGATTTGAGACTTCAGATGGTTGTGCTTCCAATTTGGGTAGATGTGTAAAGAATGGTTATATTACTGGATTAAAAATTCATTATTGTCATGTTATAATGGAAAGACTTCTAACCATTGGATTAAGAGGTCTGTTGAATTTTGTGATTTGGGATTCTATAACAAACATGTCTCATTTTTTTCGGGAAATTTGTGCGACTCCAACAGATTATGATGCTCTATGCAAACTTGAAGAAGATGTTGTTGTAATTATATGTAAACTCGAAAAAATATTTTCACCGTCTTTCTTCGACTCAATAGAACATTTGATGTTACATTTTCCATATGAATCCAAATGTGGAGGTCCAGTACAGTTTCGATGGATGTACCCATTTGAAAGATGCATGCAAAAATTGAAAAGAAAAGTACGTAACAATGAATCTGTAGAAGGATCTATTGCAGAAGCTTATTTGCAAGAGGAAATATCTTTTTTCTGCTCCCATTATATTGAATCTGAGTATCCTTCAAAACAGAACCGAATGGGACAGAATGAGAGAAATATTGATGAAATCGACAATCAATTATCTATTTTCAACCAGCCAGAGCTTGGTTTTGGTGGAGTTTATGAATGCTGGATTTCGGATGTTGAACATCACAGAGCTCATACGTATGTTCTACTCAACTGTGAAGAGATGACATCAGTTGTACAGTAAGTGTTTATATCACTTATTCTATCATTTATGTTACAGTAATTAACTTTTTTTATAGGTTGTATGATAATCATATCAAGAAACAAATTCCACAAATTATAGCAGCTGCTCTCGAAGAACGCCGACAGAAAAATTTCTCTCTGTGGTTTCAAAAACTGGTAACATAATTTCTTTATCTTTGAGCAACTCATTCAATGTACAGTTTACTATATTGATAATTATTTCAAAAAAATTCAGGTGTCTCGACATGATGATAAAATTGACAAACGACTATGTATATTGAGTAACCCACCTTCCAAACTTGTTAAAACTTATAATTCATATGTGGTGATTGGATTTCAATTTCACACACATGCATATGGGGAATCAAAAAAAACAATGAACAGTGGAGTTAGCTTGATAGGATCTCATCATTGAGAAAATGAAGTTGACTTTTATGGCATACTTGATGAAATCATTGAACTCTGTTATCTTGGACAACATTACATAACCATGTTCAAATGTCGGTGGTTGGATACAGAGAGAGGCGTGCGTGTTCATCCGACTCATGGAATCATCGATATTAAATGTAAAAGTGTTATCGCAGTAAATGAACCATTCTTATTGGCTCAACAGACACATCAAGTTTATTACGCAAAGTACTGTACTACATCAGGAGAGTTGACTGATTGGTGGAGTATAATAAAAATAAAAATTCGAGATAATCAGTTTAGTCAAAGTGAATGTGCTTTCACTGATGTGCAAATAATTTAAGTTTTTCAAGAGAGTACTCAAAATCAATCTTTTTTACAAAGAGACATGAGTATCGATGACGACACCCCACATTTAAGAGTCGGTGATGATGATGATGTTAATGATGTCACATATGAGTTTAAAATGGTAAGAGATGAAGCAACTGGAACTCGAATGGATATCGATGATGTTGAGGAGGAATATGAAGATGACATTGACATATATGAAGATGATGATGAAGATGAACACTGATAGAATTTCATGGTAGTTATATATAATCATAACTAATATATATGTATATATAATAGTAATTATCAATTATTTGCTAACAACATTAATATTTTCTGTTTCAGATGGACGACAACACATTTCGTGAGTTGGAGGATGCTGACCTGCCTTTCGATGCGGATGAGTTGTTGGCAGACGACCCTCAGCCTGCAGGCGCTCCAGGGAGTACGCAGAGGGGGCACGGTCTTGCACGATTGATGATTCCTGACCCCTTCCCCGAGCGATGTCCACGTCTTGGGTTTGATCCACGCACATGGAGGTGTAATAACCTGTGTGATAACCTGTGGATTTGACTAAGATTTCATTAATCTATTCACATAATAAAAGTTTATTATTTTTACAGTTTTCCACATATAGCAGTCGGGCAGGGCAGCGCTATTTTGCGCAACTATTTCTCTCAGCCTTGGACCACATGGGAGCAGATTCTCATTGATGTGCAGCAGGCCA
Organism: Viscum album; assembly: GCA_963277665.1. Taxonomy (NCBI): domain Eukaryota; kingdom Viridiplantae; phylum Streptophyta; class Magnoliopsida; order Santalales; family Viscaceae; genus Viscum; species Viscum album. The sequence continues at coordinate 564,724,275 of OY728121.1, read as the reverse complement.
TATTCAGTCATTGGTTGGTACATACGTAAACAAATAATTTTTATTTCGAAAATTATTTCATTTCTAACTTGATATTTTGATTTATATGTAGGGTTTATGGTATCCGATCGAGGATACCATGCGTGACGCCATCCACGAGGCATGGGAGGTGGCCATGCGTGATCGCTTTCGTCAGTTTTTGCACAATTTAAGAAAAGATACCACGAAGAAAGAAGGAGTGTCAGTTTTTGACGAGTCATGTAGAGTACACCGACCAGAGTACATTTCATCCCATGTATGGGATGGATTATGTGTGCACTGGTTGAGTGATGCCTTTCAGAGGAGATCATCGGTGGGGAGGCAGAATCGGGGGAGACAGGAGGTGACTCATCAAGCTGGGAGTCGTACTTTCAGTACTCATAGATAGCATCTGGTACGTACATTATTTATAAATATTTTATATAACTATAAATATTAACAGTTTATTTTTTATTCTTATAGGCTGTCGAGCACCCCGATATTACGGAGTGCGACGTATATCGGAGGATGTATAGTGATCCTGCTATTGGGGAGCTCAAAGGTGATCGTCAGCGTCACATCGTGGTCAGAATTATTTGTTTTCAAGTTTAAAAATTAACTATATATAATATATTCACAATTTTAATTTTAAATTGCAACTAGAGGAGTCATATGAGGCCGCAGCTTCACAGACCCGGCCTGAGAGTCAGGCCGAGTCATCAGATCAGACCACTGGTTATCAGTTAGATGAGGTGGCATGGATGCAGGCCACCCAATATGCCTTCGAGAAGGGTCGGGTAGTTGGTATCAGCTCTCGACTGACTCCAGGAGATTATTATGGCAGTGCTGCGATGTCGGCGTCCAGCTCGAGAGGAGCTCGTGCATCTTCTTCTGCTACATAGTATGAGGATCAGTTGCGATCCCAGACTGCACTGATAGAGAGTCTCCGACAGGAGCAGGAGCAGATGCATCAGCAGCAGCAGCAGCATGAGGAGGAGCGTCGACGCCCGCAGCAGCTGTACGAGGAGCAGATGAGTCGATGGTAGCAGCAGCATCAGGAGCAGATGGAGTACATGTGTCGACTCACTCATGCTTTAGGGATGGATTTTCCTCCACCATAATCTGCAGATCCCCCCTCCCCCATCCCCCCCCCCTCTTTCAGATTAGAGTTTGTTTTTATGTTATAAAATTTGTTAAATCAAAATATGAATTTTTTTCTATTCGTAGTTTCTGTCTCATTATAAAATATTAATAATATTATATTTTGAAATAACAATATTAATATGAATAATAATATTATTTATATTTTATAATATTAAATTATATATATATATATATTAAAATTTTATAATATTATATTTTAATTATATTTTTTTATAATATTAGAATTATTTTAATATTTTAATGTAAAATAATTCTATTATTTTCATATTAATTAAAATAACTTATTAATATTTTTTTATTTATATTTATAATTCTAATATTATTATATTAATTAAAATCATTTATTAATATTCTATTATTTTTTATTTTTGAATTATAATTCTATTATTATTATATTAATTAAAATAATTTATAAATATTTTTTCTTTTTTGAATTATATTTGGATTATTATTATATTAATTAAAATAATTTATTAATAATTTATTTTTTTTTATTTTTTGTAGTATTTGCGACGGGATACTATGCCCGTCGCAAATAGTATTATTATAATATTGATTAAAATAATTAATTAATTTTTTTTAATTTTTTTTTAAAAAACTAATTGCAACGGGCTCGTCGCAATTAGTTTTTTTTAAATTTTTCACAAATATACGGACTAATATTTGCGACGGGAAGAATCTCTGTCCCAAATAATACCTTTAGTGATGGGCCGGTCGCAAATAATTGTTGTTGCGATGCCGTTTTCCGCGACGGGATCCCGACGCAAATAACCCGTCGCAAATGCCATTATTTCCAGTAGTGTTTGTCTCATTTTCAACTCTATGGGTCGTGTTTGACATTGTTCTCCATAATTTTGTTTATATGGTGTGCTCAATGTCATATTTCTTTCAAATATTAAAATATCTTCCATTTCATGTTATTTTAATATCTATTTCATGATCAAACTCTCAAACTCCCTTGATTCATACATTATTTATTCCTTAAGAGTTTCATCGACTGAATTTATGATATATTGGGTCATAATATTTCTTATTTGAATATAATTTTAAAGCATTCATTGATCCTAACATTTAAATATTTTAAATTTTTTCCCGTTTTTCACTACTTAAATTACTTAATATTATTAATAACAACTTATTTGATAAATGTTTTTCCAAATTTAAAGTACATTGTTAGTTAGAATTACTCTTATTCTTACCAACGTTTCTTTTCTTCCATGTCCAAATTTTCCTTCCTCAAAAACTAATGAATTTCAAACCATTAAAAATTAAACATTTTATCATTCAAAACAGATTTCATTGATAATAATTATTAATTTTCTAGTTATCATTTTTTGAAGAATAATTTCCAGAGGTAAAATTTTTCCATAGTTTTCTTTTTACCTTTTTGAAAGTAGTTTTGAAAGTGACCCGTAACATTAATTTTTTTTTGAAAATATTGAAAATTTATTCTAAAAATGCCTTTTAAAATTTTTCATTTTATATAATATGTTCAATTCCCTTTTCATTTTATATGAAAATTTCTATCTACGTTTTCATGGTTTCTTAAATAATTTATTTTTCACCTAGTTTTATAAAATATTTCTTTTGAAATTATTTCAAAAGTTCAAGGATGTTTATTAATTCTAAACTGATTTTTACAAAATTTCCTTAAAGGTATTTTTTTTATCTACATCTTTGTACATTGACATATCTTATGATTGATTAGATATGTCTTCTAGATATTATCATCCACCTTTTCTTTGGATGGTGTACTTAATATATTCCATAACTACCCTTATTTTTCATAAATTTACACTCTTAATTGGAATAAATTTTCCTCCATATATTTTACTTTTTGAATACCTTATTTTCCTTTTTTTAATGAAGTGTGTTCACCTAGATTTCTTGTATCAATTGATCAAGGAAATTATTAAATTAACCATATACACTTTATATATATGGTGCGAATACAATATGCTCTATTATCTTGATTGAATTTAATTATTATAGATATTTAAAGAATATCATTGGATACCCATTTATTTTATATATGTATATAATGTTATGATAAATAATGTAATTATAAATGTTTTCCTTATTGTTTCCATAGGATATTTATGATACGATTGATTTTTCATGGAATGCATGTGTATGGATGATGATGGGTATGGTCCAAGATCACCATCCAATGCATTATTTAAGGATTTATATCACATGAGATAAGGATGATATGTAAGAAAATTTTTTTATTCACAATATGAACCATGAACATTTTTTTTTCAAAATAAAAATCATAAACATTTTTTCACCACATTAGGTGTGGAAATATTATATAATCACAAAATGAGTACACAAATATTGTTTATCCATAACATGATGTGTGGAAATATTTTTTATTCAAAATGATATAATTTTTCTATGCTTATGTTTGTTCCAAAGTACATTTTCTGCTATATTTCAATAGAATTTTACATTTCTAAGACATATACTAATGACCATGATCTCATGTATCGTGTTTATTAACCCATGTTCCCACACTCTTTTTATTCAAGACTTATGATATTCCTAGAATTATTCCATGATTTATAAGATAATATTTTTTTGGGTATAAGTTTATTATGTTACATTATTATACCCATATTATTATATTATACTAACTCATGATATTTTATTGATAACACTTATGTTTTACCATACTAAACATCTGAGCATGGCATTTTCTTATGTTTCTACCCCAGGTTATAAGGATAATAAAATTATATAGTATCTATAAGTGTTTATTATTTGGTGAATTTTTTTGAGATTTTTAAGCCTTTTTACAGACTAAGTTGTTACTATCACTGTGTAAAAATGTATATTGATTAAAAGGTAATGAGTGTTGTCAGTTAATGTTTTGTATTAATTATTTAGGACTCTAAAACTAAAATTTCATGGTAATTTATTGAAATGAAATAATTTATTTAATCCATTTAATTAAATGGTCACATTTAAATGATGATATAGTTGATATTAGAGTAGGTTTTAGATAACTTTTTATATTATAAGGATATAAATTTATGATAAATATATAGTTATAAATTTCATCAAATTTTGATAATTTATCTTCCATTATAATTTAAAATGGTATAGATAACCCTTTTGTTCTCTTGAGATAATATTATAGAGATTATAATAACAAAACATTTGATAAAATATTAGGGATAAGTATATGGGATAATTCTATCTATAGTTTAACATCATTAAATTTTTGTGATTTTTTATGTATGTGGTTTTCCTAGCAATAAAATCCATATATGGATACTACAAGTGAATATAATATCTAGTATAGATGTACTTAGGGGTAATATCCATGAAAAGGGATTGCTGGATTATAACTCAATCATCACATTATTCATGAAAAAGAGTCATAACTTCACACTTGGTTTGACCCTCAATGGTATATTCTTTTGTCAATCCCATTGACTATTCAAACCATTATTATGGATTTATTTCCTAATTACATTGAGGGATTATGTTAAGAATGACAAAAGAACCTAACTTAAATAAAATTATATTGAACTATAATATCAATGTATGAAATGAAGGATTAATTAGAGAAGACATATTAGGATTGAGTTTTAATATTTATATGATCATTTCATATAATTTTATCGATAACCATTTTGGGTTTTAGTATTTGGTTGAAACAAGATCATGGAAATTAAACTGAGAAAGGTATGTATCTAAATAACACGACATATTATAAGAAAATAACTATGAATAATTATGTGGTTTAGAATCTTATTGTGTACCTTTTTTGATGGAAATGGTGATTTTCTTATCCTCACTTATGGATGTGAGGTTAAAATCATGACATAAATTAATTATTTATAATCTAATTAATTTTCACTAGTGAGTGAAATTTACTAATGATATTCTAGTTTGTTCTAAATGTCATGTGGATTATTTGAAACATCTAAGGATTCAACATCATTATTTTTTCATTAAATGTATAGAAAATATATCAAACAGCGTCAATAACCATAAAATTGATATTAAAAAAAGGTTATATTTCTTAAGATAACTATTTTAAAACACTTGATTGGGGTATAGAAACCTCTTATGCTTAATATATTTTTGATGTTTAGGTGATAAAGGGTTAATTTATTTTGGGAAAAGTGAGTTAGATATTTTTTATAACCTCATTACTGATTATTGATTTCATTGAATGGTGATGAATGATATTTTTGGTTAATTTTATATCATTTTTGGGATTATGATATATAAAGAGTAGTGTGTGAGTATATGAGTTAGGGAGTGAAGATAATAGTGAAATTTTCACAGAATATATGATTTCATTATGGTTTAATTTCTTGGAGATTCAAATGGTTCTAGTAATGGTCAGTTATGAATAATATATGATTATGGTATATTCAAACATGAGTATATGATTTTCAGAAAGATTAAGGATTTTTTAGGAAAGATAAGTAACTTGGAATAGACTAAATGAGTAAGGTAGATTGAATATTAGAGGTTATATCCCTAACGGTGGGTATGTTAAGATTATCATCACCTACATTCACCAGTGAGTAATAATTAAAATTGTGAGGATGAAATTTATTTAAAGGGGTGAAATGTAATGACCTTAGATTTTTTATCCTTTATGTTATTACAATATCAAACTTCTCATGTCACACAAAATACAAAACTAGCTCAATGCTCGAATAAAAAGAACTCATGAAAATTAAAATTTCATAAATTATATAATCATTATTAGATAATAAGATAATAATCAATTAAAATAACTTCATATTAATGATTTTCTTTAATATTTTAAAAATTAATGCCTTTTGATAAACTATTTTAAAAAATGGGGTATAGAAGATTTGCTTAATAATTTAAATTATTCAATTTTAAAATCATATTTTAATAGGTAGAATTTATATTTATAAATTATTATTTCAATATTCAATTATTTTTAAATTTATATTACATAATATTAAATTCACTTTAAGTTTAAGATGTCATTTTTAAATAAAAAACATGTTTTCTTTATATTTTTTATTTTTTATAAGTAATTAAATATAAAAATTTTATAATGAAAAATTTTATTTAAATAAATTATATTTTTGAATTTATCATTTCATAATTAGTTTAGGATTAATTTTTGATATTTTTCTAAAAATATTGATTTTAGGTGAATAGTGTAAGATACCATTTTTAAAAAATAATATGAATTTTATGACATTATTAATATAGAAATATTAATTTGAAATTCATTAAAAAATTATAACAAAAGATATCAATTTTATAAGTTAATTTAAAATTTTAAATGTATTGGTTTTAATTTACAAACCCATATTTTACATTTTAGAACATAAGTTATATTTCTTCAAAAAATTATTTTTAATACATTAAACATTAATTATTTTAAAACTAATTTTCATCACTTTATGAAATTTAATCTCATTAAATTGATTTAAAATTTAGAATAGTCATGTCATAATTATATAATAAGGACCATTTTCTCTTTTGGCATAATGGTTAAATTACCATAGTAAAAACAAGTTACAGTGTTGAATAAAAAAATTAAAAATGAGTTACCTACAAGGGAAAGGGAATAACATGTTAAAACATGCCATTAGTTGAAATTTTGATCTTTTTATCAAAATTATTTCCTTCCCACACAGTTATTTTTCAATTTTGGATGCACTTTCATTGATATTGACTTCACATTAATGAAATTTTTTGGGTATTTACAAAAGTGTCATCCCTTTTTAGTTATCAAAGGGGATATCCTCTCCTTAATTACCCACACATAACGACCCCCTAATTTCATCCAAAACACCACCCAACCCTCTCCAAAAAATTACTATCCAAATATTATAGGTTTTTATTCTTCTCAAAACTCCATCCATCAAATGATTAACCCGCTTAAAAAAGAGAAAATTCAAGTAGTGAGGTATAAATTTATTATTATTTATTTCTCATTTCTATTTCAATATGTGCAATAAATCTTCCTCAAACATCATTACGTGTTATTAGAATTATAAAATCAGAATCATTAGTATATTTTTTTTATCTTAATTATGTAACAAGAATTAACCTCCTTTCTCCCCTTCGATTTAGAAAAAGTAGACTGTTAATCATGTATATATAGACTACTGCTGCCAAGAAGTAACATGTTAATTTTACTTCACTGAAATAAAAGGATATAACTAATATGGAATTTAAAAAATAATTATGATATTTATCACTTATTTTAGATACAAAAATGATAAATCATATTACTCAATTCATCATTCTATGGAAAATGAAATCATCATCCATGCATATGTGTGGACTATTGCTTTCATGGAACGATTGATTTCTATTTTATTTTCATCACTTACTTACATATATGGTCATGAGAATGGGTTTAATGGATAAAAATTAATTTTTTGATATAATTATGATTCTAGTTTAATAAATTTTATAACCTATTAATGATATGGTCAACAAACAATCATCATTAATTCCACCGTTTAAAACGAGCCTATAAAGAGGGAAATCATTTTCTTCCTATTATATAATATATTAATATCCATTATTTCTTCTTATACTTACTTAAAATTATGATATATGACAATTGTAAGCACTAAATAAGATCATTATTCTTCTTCTATAATGACATTACAACTAAATTACAACATAATCATCCATTAATTATAGGATGTCCTTGTATGGGTTGGTTTAACAACCTCCTTGAACAATACTATGAATATATATCATGGATGAATATGGGAACATAATTATTGATATAATATTATATAAATATGTAAATAATAATATTTTTGGGCTCTATAATGGAAATATTATTACCAAACTGATTAATAAAGAAAACGCCATCATTCATTAAGAATCATTGAATCATGATCATTATTGATTTTATATTCAGAGATTCTAACAAAAACAACCATATTAACATATATTTAATGTTACATCCTAAACATTAAAATTATTTTATTTCATTATTTATTGGATTAGGTTAGGCTCATAAAGGTGTGGTTTTATCTCTGATCTTAAAATATTAACGTTTAATAATTTGGATGGGTTTTGAACCGGTTCACGGACACCACACGGTTGGAAGTAACCATGTGGTCATCCTAGGTGCAAGTGGGGTTCACTAATGTTTAAAATAAATAATTTTTTTGAAAATTAAAATTAGTAAATGTTTAAAACATAATAGTAATAATATTATTGTGATAAATGATAATATTATTATTAAAAATGTTACTAATAGTTTTATTACTAAAAATTGTTATTAAAAAAGTTCTTAATATTTTAATGATTAAATTATTATTAATGGGGTTGTTATTTAAAATTAAATGAATAAAATTATGATTATCATTACTATTATTTTTAGTGGTATAATTATTATTATAAGTAAAATTAATGATATTGTTAAGATTATATTTTTATTAATATTATCATTTAGAATACACATATTTTTATTAAGATCATCTTTAGAATTAATTTATTATTATTATTGGTATTATTATTATTATTATCATTTTTTATTATTATTAGTATTGTTATATAAAAAAAGAAAAAAGTTTTAAAGTCTAGGGGGTGTCACCCCTCCTCTATCCCTCTTCTGTTCGAGGCGCAGTGCCCCCTCCCCTACTGCACTCTACTGTGTGACGCCCAGCACAAGCCCTCTTCCATTGCTCTGGTGCACTTTTCGAGAAACCGATATCTAACAGTGTTCAACATTCCTGGCGTAACTCTGGAAAACCCCCTTGCTTCTCCCTTGTGCGCACACAACCAACCAGCCCTACTGGATCCCCATACCTTTCCAGCCTCTCTCCCAGCCTCTCATCCTGGAACACAATGCTTCCCCTAGTTAACCCATGTGCACGCGTGGCTATCCCAATCATAACCCCATTCCCTTGATTAATCCATCGTCATCTCCACCAATTCACATACCTTGTGTAGCACCTCCACCCTGTTCTGATGGGGACCTAACACCCTATGCAGTGCCTCCGCCTTGCTCTTGTGTAGAAGTGATTCCCCTCACTAACATCCCTCTCCTATTTCGGTCCAGTTATATTTCATTTCCTTTCTTTTTAATTTTTTTATTCAAGCTATCCAAACTTGAATGCCTTATATTTTGATTTCTGATTTTTTCTCGGTGTCTAGGGTATGCAGATTGGTCCTCAGGAAATTTTCCCCCTTCATCGAGTTTTGGGCCACATTTGTACATCGACCGATAGGTTTTTCAATTACCTTTCTTCTAATGTCACTCCATTTATGCTTGGTATTTATTTATTAATTTGTAAATAATATTTCAGACCTTATTTATATTTATAATTAATTCATGTATGGGTTTTATTATTGATATATTTGGATAAAAATAGGTTATAAATTGTTTCTCTATTTAGGCCCCTGAATATGACTAGCCAATTTGGTTGGATAAATTTATATATTTTAAAAAGTTATGTTGGATGTTTTGAGTGGTTTTTACTTGTAAAAATATTTCATGGAACTTTTTTACCTTTTATTGGTCTGATTTAAGGAACATAGGGTTTTAATGAAGTAGTTTAATGTGTTACTATTGGTGTGTTCTTGTGTGGTTTCATAAAAAAATGGTTTGGAAAATGACCTTTCATTATGTCGTCGAATGTGGTCACACCCATGGATACACAGAGTGCACCCATGGATGGTCCTACAAATGATGATGACATTTGGAGTGTCTCTTTTCTCGAACCATTGGTTTTTCTATAATGAACTCCTACCTTATCTTTCTATCTCTTTTGATAAATGAACATATAGTTTACAAAGTGTATTTAAGTGATTTTCAAAATTGTAAAGAGGTTAATGACATATTTAGTGTTCGATAAAAAGGTTAATTCTCTCTTGAAGTTTCTAAAGTCCTATTAGGAACCATTGAGTGTATTGTGCATGGTTTCAACATTTTTTTGTGGTAATGTGTATTTGTAATAAAGGCCCATTTGGAAAATGAAATGTGATTTGGTGGTGATTGAAACTAAAAAGTTGATTGGTAAGGGCATAGTATAAATGGAATATTTTATTGTTGGAAATGGTTTTTAAGGTGTTTTGTTCCTCTTTAAAAAAATATACCCTAGATGGGTAGAACTAAAGACCCATTTGGCGTTTTGAAATGGTTTTTGAAAACCCCTTCTTGAGTTCTGTTCCTTTCCTAGTTTGGAGATCCATGAGATTGGAAGGTTACTCTATATGGGACCTCCCTTGTGTGATGAATGTTTTATGGAAAGGGACCACCCTTGAGGTGGTCAGAGTGGTGTTGGATTGTGTGTTGTGTTTGGAAGTATATATTCTTCTTGTTATTTGAATTGTATGGAACACCCCCTAGAGAACTATGCACGGGAACATGATTTAACTAATTGGTTTAACGAGAAAGATTGTTGAACTAGTTTATATTATGCAATGGATAATGGCCCATATTAGGGGGATTTTGTGTTTATTTCTAGGGGATTGTACCCCTCATCCAGGCTTGGTAGGGTGATGGTCGAGCATTAGGGAGTTAGAAAATCATTGAGAAGGGAATGCCTTTAGGATGAGTCTAATGTATAGTATGTTCTAGTCTTACTATACACTCTATGGATTTCTCGTGTTTCTCTTCTAAGAGTACTACTAGAGACATTTACCTCATTGTGTGGAAACATTATCTTTTCACCTGTTTTGGTATTTTTTTGGAAAAATGTGGATGTGGTATTACATTAAAAAAATATTTTAATTAGATGTTTCGAAATAGAAAGCACAACTACCTTTTTCTTCATCATGTATTTGGTTTCAAATTAAGAGGTCAATGGATAATGTTTTTTTGATTTAAAATGAAATGTTTATATGAAAACATAATTTTATAATGTAGTTAAAACTAGTTTAATGGAATGTTTTTGGAAACAAATGACATTTATTCTTTGGTGGATACATACTGAGTTGTTATCTCACACCCTACCTATACTACTCTGTGTCTGTAGACCTAAGATATTTTGTTGGTTCAACATTTTTTCAGGTTTCTTAGCGGGTTCTCTTTGTTAAATCATGGATGGTCTTGTGGTTGGAGGTGACCAATAGGACACATAGAGATCTCATATTATTAGTTATGTTTCTTCATTTTAGATTTAGTTTTGTATTTTAGTTTTCATATTATTGAGTTGTTTTTTGAAACTAAATCAGTTTATACTTTTATTCGATGTTCAGTTTTTCATGTTGTATAATTTTTAGTTTATTCATTTTAATTAACTCGTCCTGGTTGTTTATTTTGTGCTTCAATCCTTCCCACGTGTATGATTTTATGCCCAAAACTATTTTTCATCCCAAGGGGATCAGGAACGACCCTTGGGCCATGTCGTAGACCAGATCATGTAACTGTTTCAGGGTCCACTTGGGTTGGTTCATAGAAAAATGGTATTATATGAGGATCATGATATTTTGGGTGTCAAATAGAAGGATATTTGGACTATCAGGACTCGGTATGTAGGTGTGGGAAGTGCATTGTGAACTCTTTCTCAAAATGATCAACAATTTACTAGAGGTAGTCTGGGAATTGAGTCATTTGTATTTGGTTGTTTTGGATTGAGGGATGATAATGGTGGCGAATCGGGTTATGTTGTTTGTAACATCCCGGTTCCGAAAGACAACTAGAGACGCCCTGTACCCGGTTGGTCACATAGCCTCAAGAGCATTTCCCTGAATGCCAGAGGCTGCCGACTAGTAGTGAGGTCCTTGGGTGTGATAGTGGGGAAACTATGCCCTCATTGGTAGAGTAACACAGTAGAAGAGAAACAAAAATACAATAGAGGAAGCAGTAATAAAAACACACAACCGTTACAGCATAAGACTGATAAAGAAACAACTAGAGAATATATATATATATATATATATATATGAATGATGCATGATACATATTTTTCTAAGAAAGTGTCCAAACAAGTCACAATGCTGAATACAACCAGTACGAAACATGAGTACAAATAAATAGATAACAAGCTCCTCAGCATCACAAGCCTAAGCTTGGTCCCATGCTCTCCATCTCCACAACAAATTCGGTACCTGAAGTAGAATGGAACTTTCCCTTTTCTATACCTGCAACAATATAATCTGTTTGGGCCCAAAAGAATGGCCCAAAGAGGGTGTGAGACAAATCCTAGTAGGAAACCACCATAAGATATGTGCCTAACAGTCAGTGAATATATGGAAGGTAAAAGTACAGAAAGTAGTAAACAGGAAGTACTCAACAGAAAAATACAATCCACAATTTCAATATCAAGCAGCAGCTAAGCAAGTAGCTAAACACAATAGGTAACCCTCTGGGCAGTACTCACCGCCCAACCCCTATGGTTTAACCCATAAAGTACAAGAAACCATATGGTAAGCACACATAGTCTCAACCCTCTAGTTTAGCTAATGTATTGACTCTCTCGGGAAGCACTAACCGTCAATTCCCCCTATAGTCTTGTATCGTACTAAAGGCGCTCTGGGGAAGCACTCAACATCAATTCCCCATGTGGCCCGTGTCGAGGAACTACATACACTATGGGGAAGCACTCAACATCAATTCCCCCTGTGGTCTCACATCATATAATTATAAATACACTATGGAGAATCCATCAATGTCAATTCTCCCTATGGTCTATACACTAGGTTTTCACGGCCCTATGTAAGTCAACCAAGTGTAGAATCGCATATCAGCCCAAGTAAAACTCAAGAACTACTTGGCTAGAATTCTATATCACAACAGCATGTCAGATCAATATTCACACCATCGTACAATACTATTCATGGTAAAGTAAACAGTAGCCTAACAGGCAAACAAGACCCAAAGGTCAAAACAAGAAAAAACATGCATGAAAATACATCCAAAGCACAACAATTCACCCTATTCGCAATCAATAATCATATACTCATGCATACCAGCATATCAGAGAAACAATAAGGATAGAATTCTAAATGTGCAATACCCCGTTCATGGGTATTCGAAAAATTTTCACATAAAACTCAAATACTTTCAACAGAAAGGAACAAACCACCTACCTCTTAGGTTTTGGCGAAAACAACCCTGTCACCCAAACGCGCTCCAAACCGGGTGAACGCCTCCTCAATACCACCTCAAAAACTCTTCCCTAACATCAACAAGGTCAACCTTTATCACACAAATTCAACACAACTCTAGATCTACATGCAACCCTAGTAGATCTAGTAAACTAAGATAGGAAGAGGGATAACCCTAGCTAAAACCTCAAAGAACCAAAAGAGGGACTTAACCAAGGAGAGTCGCCTTCGATCCGCCAAGAAAACCCTTCAATTTTCCTCCAAAACAAGCCAAGGAGATCCCCCAACCTCCAAAAATCGCAATTCCCACGTGAGCCATGAGTGTAAGGAAGAATGGTGGAGGAATGGGAAATACCTAGTGGCCCGAGACTTAAAACCCAAACATTAAGTGGTCACACGGTTACCCCGCACAGTTTGGAAAACTGTGCGCCAACCATGCGGTTGCTACTGTCTCATCCAGGGACTCTGCACGGCTTGCCCACATGGTTTGATAATTCGTGTGCAGCCCGTGTGGAGCCCACTTTCAAGGGTGCATGGTTTCTTGGGAAGGCCGCACGGTTTGATCAGACCCTGCACCAACCGTGCACCCGTGCACAACCTCCCAAAAAACCTCTTTTTCTCAAAAATGACCAGAAAAGGAAAACGTACCTAAAAATAAGGTTCAGGTTCTTACAAACATTCCCCCTTAAATGAATTTGTCTCTGAATTTCCCTAGCACAGCGCAGAAGAAGAAACCCCTAACTGTTCAAGCCACTGAGCGCATACATCGGCCACCATCTCCCAAGTTTTGTCTTGTACTTGCCCATTCTGCCATAGCACGTGTACCATAGGAACAGACCATCCATGGAAAACCTTTGTACTATGATAAAAAATCTGGATAGGATGCTCCTCGAATGATGCATCAACTTTGAGCTCAACCTCCTCAGATTGAAATACATGAGATGGGTATGAAAAGTAACGTCGAAGCTATGAAATGTGGAAGATGTCGTGCATATCACAGTACCTTTGAGGTAACTGCAACTGATAGGAAACTGTTCCAACTCTCTCCAACACCTCAAATGGTCTGACGTACCTCGGTGAAAGATTTCCCTATCTCCTGATCCTTCGGTTCCCCAACCTCAGTGTGACACATAGAATAAACCAATCCCTGACCTCGAACTCCAAAGGTCGTCTCCGTTTATCAGCATAAGACTTCTGTCGAGACTGTGCAGTAGCCATCCTCTTCCAAATCAAATCTATTTGTTATGTGGTCTCCTGAACAAGACGAGGTCCCAACAGAGCTACCTATCCTACCTCCAACCAACGTAAGGGTGATCGGCATGGCCTACCATACAAAGCCTCATAATGTGTCATCTATATAGTTTCTTGAAAACTATTATTTTAGGAAAATTCCACAAGAGGTATATGCTTCTCCCAAGAACCTCTAAAATACAGAATGCTTTGTCGGAGCATGTCCTCAAGCACCTGAATTGTACGCTCAGACTGGCCATCTGTCTGGGGATGGTAATCCGTACTTACCTATGTACCCAAATCCTTTTAAACCCCTGCTAGACCTGAGAAGTAAAACGTGCATCCCTGTCTGAAACGATGGAGTGTGGAACTCCATGAAGGTATACAATCTCTCAGATGTACAACCATCCCAAATCATCAACACTGAAGGTCTCCTTGATCTACAAGAAGTGAGAAACCTTCATAAGCCTGTCAATAATGACCCAAACTGAATCATTCCCTTGGGGCGACCTCAGAAAACCAATCACAAAATCCATCGTGACATCGTTCCACTTCCACTTGGGAATGGGTAACTGCTACAAAATCCCTGCTGGTCGCTGGTGCTTCGCCTTCACCTACTGAGAGGTGGAACAACTCTTGACAAAACAAGCAGCGTCTCTCTTCATACCTGGCCACCAATACCGATGGTGTACATCACGATACATCTTGGTGACACCAGGATGAACTTCCCAAACTGAGGAATGAAAATCCCGCATCAGCTCCTCGCGTATATCTGTTGACACCCATAAGTGTCCCTAGAAATGCAAGATCTCATCCTCCCCTATGATCCATCCAGGAATAGGGTCCTCTTTTGAAACACTTTCCCGCAGGACTAGCCCTTCAGAACCCGATAGTTGCCTCATTCGCACTCGATCAAGAATAATAGAGATAATAGCTACTAAAGAAAGAAAAGTCTTCCCATATCTGTCGTTCACCTCAAAATGCATCTTAGAGGACAGATCCATAAGCTGTCACTCACTACTGGACTCCTAAACTACATGTATATGAGTCCTCCTTCTCAACACATCAGCCACTGCGTTGCCTTTCCCAGGCGTGTAAGTAATCTCAAAGTCAAAGGACTGTAGGTACTCAACCCACCTATGTTATCTCAAATTCAGATCATTCTGATTGAAGATATACTTGAGATTTTTGTGGTCATTGAAAACCCAAAAATGCTCTCCCAGGAGATAATGTCTCCAACAGTGTAAGGAATGAACAACTGCCACCAGCTCGAGATTGTGCGTCAGGTAGTTCCTCTCATGTGGCCTCAACTTCCAAGACCCATACACAATGAATCCTTCTCCATGCATAAGCATAGCTCCTAGCCTGATACCTGAAGCATCACAATAAATAGTATAGATCTTTCCTGGCTCTGGAAATACTAGTATAGGTGATGAATTCAACCTTCCTTTCATCTCCTGAAAGGCTAAATCACAGGAACCTGACCATACGAACTTCACCCCCTTCTTAGTCAGACTTGTCAGCGGTGCTGCTAAGTGTGAACAGTCTTGTATAAAACGTCTATAGTATCCAGCTAGCCCTAGAAAACTATGCACCTCAAAGACGTTCTTCTGCTGATCTAGGAAACTACAACTCTCACTTTCTCTGGGTCTACTGATACTCCTACCTCTAAGATAACATGACCCAAGAAGTGAATCTAGTCCATCCAAAAGTGGAATTTTGAGATCTTAGCATATAGGTAATGCTATCTTAGTGTACTCAAAACGAACTCAAAATGGGTAGCATGGCAGTATCGAGTGTGAGAGTACACCAATATATCGTCCATGAAGTCCACCAAGAAAGAGTCCAAGTATGGATTGAACACTCAGTTCATCAGTGCCATGAAAACTGCAGGTGTGTCCGTGAGACCGAACGGCATAACCATATACTCGTATAGACCATAACTAATTCGGAAGGCTGTAAGAGGTATATCAGATGTTTTAACACTCAACTGATGATAACCGGATCTCGTGTCAATATTCAAAACACCCAGGCTCCTTGAAGATGATCAAAGAGATCATCAATCCTGGGAAAGGGATATCGGTTCTTGACCGTCAACTGGTTCGACTTCCGATAATCCACACAAATCCTGAGGGTACTATTCGCCTTCTTCGCAAACAGGACTGGTGAACCCCAAGGAGAAGTACTGGGTCGAATGAAATACTTTTCCTACAACTCCTCTAACTGCTTCTTGAGCTCCTTCAACTCTGCTGTATCCATCCTATAATGAGGAATAGACACTAGTGCCGATCCTAGTATACGCTCAATCGAAAAGTCCACCTCACACTCTAGAGGAAAACCTAAAAAGTCCTTTAGAAAGACATCTCTAAAATGATCCACAACTGGAGGAAATTATAACTGTGAAGTCCCCTGATCATCTAGATATAGACTAGAAATCTGGGCTATAACTCCTCCCAACTCATGATGCCCTGGACCCACTCTGCTCGCCTGGACATCACATTCACCCTTATGAAGAAAAGATCCACCCTCTTGTGATATGAAACTCACCCTTCGGTAGTAGCAGTCGACGAAAAATTGGAAGGGAACTGGCTAGTCCATTCCATGAATGACATAATAGCCTGCCATCTCTAGGACATAGAGATCCCATAAAAAGTGACACCCACCAACCTCTAGAGGGCACTCCCTGCACTGTCGTACACTAGTCGTTCTAGTCCCCAGCGTAGTTTCTAGTGTCAAAACATTGGTGGAAGAAAAGATATAGAGCCCAAGGCTCTCCACAGCAGCGATAGATATAAATCTATGAGTAGCACCAGTATCGAAAAGATATGAAGATAAAACCGAGGAAACTTGGATCGTACCTCGAATTTTTGAGGGTATGGGATCCTGCTCCTGCTGGGTCGGATGCACTAAAAAGGTCTGGCCTGGTCCACAACCCTGTGACCCTGCCTGACCACTCTGAGTTGATCCACTCTATTGTCACTGAAATACCGGTGACTGACCACCATGGCCACAACCTCCACCTCGGCCTGCACGGCCAGAAGAACTCCAGTTCTCAGACTGGTGAGGAACTGGTGGAGCTTCTCTAGTACGAGGGGTCATAGATGAACCTCGGTCACTGGCTTCTAGTGAGAAGACTTGACAGAAATGCCGAAGGTGTCCCAACATGCCGCAAGATCAGCACTCCACCGGGTCTCTCTGGCACTGCGGCCTCATATGTCTACTTCTCTCACACTGGTAGCACACCACCTAGCTACCAGAATATGCATTTCACCTACTCGGATCTCCCCGTGTAGTCTCCCTGAGGTGCTTCCAGCTATAGGCTGGCGAAGTAACAACTCTGGATGTCAAGCCGCCCTAGCTCACAATTCTGGATTCCCTTAGATTATGTTCCATGATCAGTACCTGGTTGATGATGGAAGCGATGGATGTCATCCTAAAGATATTCACCTGAGAGCGGATGTCCTGTCTGAGGCCATCCTCAAACTTCCTTTCCAGGAATAACCCATATCCTCCCAGGAAGGGTGTGATTTGGTGAAGCTCGGTGAAACCAGAGGAATACTCCATAACTGATAGGGTACCCTGCTCAAGGCTCATCAACTCCCGAGCTCGGTCAGCCCTCAAGGTCTCTGGATAGATGTAGTTATAGAAGATGCACCGGAACTCCTCCCAATCCATAACATGCTGCTAACCCACCTGTGAGATCACATCCCACCATCTCTTGGCAGAATCCCATAGCATATAGGTAGAGATCTTGAACCTCCTTTTTGGAAGCGTCTCTAGATGCTCAAAGATCTTCAACATGGATTCTAGCCATGACTCTGCAGCCTGAGGTCCTCCTTCCCCTGAGAAAGTGGGAGGATGCTGTTGCTGGAAGACCCACGTCAAATTAGCCATCGACGGGGCAGGAGGTGGCACTCCCTGTAAGGTCTGCATCATCCACATGAATCCTTCCCTAAACTATGCATCAGCACCAGTAATAGGTATAACTTATGGTACCAAGACTAGAACAACATGAGGATCTACTAGAAGTCCTTGATCATCCATATTCGGCATCTGATCACTACCCTATAACTGGCGGACAACTTGAGGATTTCTTGGTGGCATGATTTTTCAAGGTCAAGTGCACACCTTAGATCATGATTAACAGGGACTAAAACATAGGATTACATGGCATGTACAGATAGTACACAGTGTGTACTTAAGAAAGATTATTTCTTCCCAAATAGAAGATCACATGTCATGTATTCAAAACTACACAGAATGCATTCTGGGTTTTTCAAGACAATAAGCCTCAGAAACTACTCTGGAACCCATAGAAACACTGAAATGAACATTGAAAGTGCCAAATTCTAATCTGTGAGGGGCCATACTCCCCACAAAACAAAGTTTGGCATCTTACACATGTTATAAACAAGCAAAGTAAAGGCTATGATCCACCATGTTCTGGTCCATGAGGGCTCATAACACCTTAGGAACCAAAATTTGGCATTCATCCTAAACTAAACCTTACTCAAAAAATACCCTATCAAACTGATGGTATTTTTATCAAATAATCTATCACAACAACATGCATATTCTACACAACATCTATCACAACAACATGAAATTGCTAATGCACCCTAAATGGCATGGAAAGAATGCATGACATGTGATTTATAACAAGTTCATATGTGATGCATGAGATGGCATACCCAAATCTCATTGGGTTGTGACAGAAATAGAACCTCAATAACATTAATGGTAACCGTACAAAACATTTGAATCACCCAACGGTGAAATATAATCAACTATAAAATTGAAAAACTAGATGAAATTGCAATAAAAAAGGTATATTGGCTTTTCTCCATACATGGGTTAGCTACTCCCGGGCATAGCTTATTACCAAGTACTTATTCCTTCTTATCCCAAGCTAAAGACTTCAAATATAAAATCAAGAGAAAAGAATTCCTCTGATACTACTTTGTAACGTCCTGGTTCCGGAAGCCACCTAGAGGTGCCCCGTACCGGGTTGGTCACATGGACTCAAGTTCATTTCCCCAAACACTAGAGGCTACCGACTAGCACTGAGGGCCTTGGGTGTGATAGTGGGGAAACTATGCCCTCATTGGCAGAGTAACATAGTAGCAGAGAAACAAAAATATAATAGCAGAAGCAGTAATAAAACCGCACAATAGTAATAGTGGAAGATTGATAAAGAAAAAACTGGAGCATATATATATATATGAATGATGCATGATACATATGTATCTGGAAAGCATCCAAACAAGTCACAATGTTGAATACCACCAGTAATAAACATGAGTAAAAAGAAACAGATAACCAGCTCCTCAACATCGCAAGCCTAAGCTTGGTCCCTTGCTCTCCAGCTCCACAAAAAATTAGGTACCTAATGTAGAAGGGTGCTTTCCCTTGTCAATAACTGCAACAATATAATATTTTTGGGCCCAAAAACATGGCCCAAACAGGGTGGGAGATGAATCGTAGTAGGAAACCACCAAAATATCTGTGCCTAAAAGTCAGTGAATATATGGAAAGTAAAAGTACATAAAGCATTAAATAGGAAGTACTCAGCCGAAAAATACAATCCACAGTTTCAATATCAAGCAGCAGCTAAGAATGTAGCTAAAAACAACAGGAAAACCTCTGGGAAGTACTCATAGCCTAACCCCTATGGTTCAACCCAACAAGTACAAGAAACCCTTTAGGAAGCACACACAGTATCACCCCTCTAGTTAAGCTAAAGTATAGACTCACTGGGGAAGCACTCACCTTCAGTTCCCCAAATAGTCTCTTATCGTACTAAAGACGCTCTGGGGAAGTACTCAATGCCAATTCCCCTTGTGGCCCACATCGAGGAACTACAGACACTCTGGGGAAGCACTCAATGTCAATTCCCCATGTGGTATCACATCATATAATTATAAAGACACTCTGGAGAAGCCCTTAACGTCAATTATTCCTATGGTCTATAAATCAGGTTCTCACAGCCCTGTGTAAGTCAAGAAAGTGTAGCATCGCATATCGGCCCAAGTAAACCTCAAGAAATAGTTGTCTAGTATTATACAGCACAACAGCATATCAGAACAACAGTCATACCATCCTACAATACTAGGCATGGGAATGTAAACAGTATCCTAACAGGAAAACAAGACCCAAATGTCAAAACAGGAAAAAACATGCATGGCAATACATCAAAAGTTCAACAATTCACCCTATTCACAATCAATAATCATCTACTCAGACATACCAGTGTAGAAGAGAAACAATAGGGCTAGAACGGTAAACACGCAATACCCCATTCATGGGTATTGGGAAAATTTTCACATAAAACACAAAGACATTCAACAGAAAGGCACAAACCCCCTACCTCTTAGGGTTTGGCGAAAATGACCCCTTCGCCAAAATGCGCTCCAAACCGGGTGAACGCCTCCTCGATACCACCTCAAAAACTCTTCCCTAACATCAACAAGGTTAACCTTTAACACACAAAGGCAACACAACCCTATATATACATGCAACCCTTGTAGATCTAGGAAACTAATAGAGGAATAGGGATAACCCTAACCAAAACCTCGAAGAACCAAAAGAGGGACTTACCCGAGGAGAACCTCCTTCAATCCACCAAGAAACCCCTTTGATTTGCCTCCAAAACGAGCCAAGGTGCTCCCCCAACCTCTGAAAATTGAAACTCCATCATGATCCATGAGTGGGAGGAAGAATGGTGGAGGAATGGGAAATCCCGAGTGGCCCGGGACTTAAATCCCCAAACTTTAAGTGGCCGCACGGTTTGGAAAACCGTGCGCCAACCCTGAAGTTGCTACTGTATCATCTAGGGACTTTGCACGACTTTCCTACACAGTTTGAAAAATCATGTGTAGCCCATGCAGAGCCCACTGTCAAGGGTGCACTGTTTTCTGGGGTGGCCACATGGTTTGTTCAGACTGTGTTCCCCTACACAACCTCCTGAAAAACCTCTTTTTCTCAAAAATGACCAGAAATGGAAAAAATACCTAAAAGGAAGATATGAGTTCTTAAATTGTTTCCTCACATGGTGTGGTGATCCATGTGGAGTCCAAGTTCTTAATTCAATGTCCTCTTAGTGCCATTACTTACATGGGGTATGACTCACCACTGTATCGCCGGGTTAGGCATAGACACTAGTTCCTCATTCCAATGGTTTTTCATTTGTTGGGATTCATTTTGACCTCGGATAATGTGAGTGTGTGTTAAAAATGAAAGTTGTTTTAAAATTTAAAGGGTTTTCTTTCAAAAAACTTTTGAAATTGGTGAAACTAGTTTTTAAAGGGGAAGTGTTTCTATTTGTAAAATTTGGTGTGTGTTTTTATTTTATATGGAAAAGATATGTTTGGACCTTGGAATTGTTAATGGAGGGTCACATGTTTGTGGGTATGTTCCGAGAGTGTGTGGGGGTGCTTGTTAATGGATTATGTAAGCAGTATTGGATGAATTCACTTGAGGTGGTTCATAAGAAACCATTTGTGAGTTTTAAAATTTAAAGGGGATTGATGGTTTTGAAAAGGAAAATGAAAATTTTGGAATTTAATTTTGTTTAAAAAGATGGTTTTAGTATTTATAAATTCACATGTAAATGTTTCCATTTTGAAAATTAATATGAAATGGGATTTTCTAAAATATGTTTTTGGTTGTGATCAAGTTTGTTTGGCTTCTGAGATAGTTGTTTTGAGCACGATGTGTTCCTTCTGATTGTGTTCTGAGATTGATGCCGGTTTTAGGTTATGTTTCTTATTTTGTTCAGGATGTGATTCCTAGAAATTCTCCCATGGTTTCCAATGAGTCATGCCAATTTCCTGGTTCTTTTCATGTGTTTCATGTTTATCAGTGTAATTGAGGTTCGTTAGAGTCAATTGTGTGGTTCATGTAGATAGATTGTCTTTGTGTTGTGCGGAACTCCTGAGGGTGTTAAGGTTCGTACCATCTCGGGTTTATTTGAGGGTCCATTTATAGACTAGTAAATATGGGATGTCTCATCTTCGTTAATGTTTGGGTTATAGTTGGTGGTTGTCATATTTTTTAAGGGTATCTTATCTGGTGAGGACTGGATGCTAGAGGAACCTATCTCCAAGAAGTTATCTTCATCGATACCAGCTTGCAGTTTGTCAGACCGTTTTCTTATGTTCCACTAGTATGGAAAGTTCAGGCATTCTATGCGGTCATGTTGCATCCCTTTCAAAATATACCACCATTGTGTTCATTTGAATTATCAAGAGGAATAAGGAGTTGGGGACCAAAGGATGAAAATGAATCACTAAGAAGCAGAATATGCTTCAGCCATCAGGGCCCCAGCTACAGGTCTCTGGGTGAAGATCGCGCATAGTTATGAGTTGTAGAGGATTGGTGGAACCTCGGTCTGGATCATGTATTCATCTTTTGGATGGAAATATCGAAATTTTCCCTGTTCTATTATTATCTACATCATAATACCATCCTTGTTGTGGTGGTTTGATGAACTCGTTCTACCAAAATCTAAGTAGCCTCGTCTTCTCATAGTGTGGTTTCTAAATCATTTGAATCCCTTGAAGGTTGTTGGGACCATGAATAAATAGACCTATTCTGATTTTGAGTTTGGTCTCAATTGTGTTCGTTAGGGGGATGTTTTTTTTAGTGAAATTAATGGGCGGTGTTTCTGGGCCCCTTCTTAATTCATGTTCCCTTCCACAAGTTTTCCCCCGGTGTTGAGAGGTTGTCTGGAGTGAATAGTTCTCAAGTTCGGAATTGTTTTTATTTACCCTTGTGCATAGGGTTTTGGTTCTTGTAGAGGATTTTTTCATTCAGTGTCCTAGCATTCCAGAGTTCCTCATGATAGTTTCAATCCTGGTGGTGGAGTTCTTCTGTTGGCACTAAGGAAGTGGGTTGTGTTCGGGCTAGGAACTCCCTAGTTCCTAGTTGCGGTGAAGGTTTTGTTTGTTTGTTGTGGGAGGTGTTAAGATAATTTCAAGGGGGTTTTATTCAGTCCTTGGGGAGGAATTTAATGAGTTTGTTTTGGGTATTCCCATGTTGGACCCCCTGAGGGTGCTGTGTTCAGTTTTTAAGGATTCTGTGTTAGTGAATTATTGTGGTGGGGAGAACCCTCCCATGTCCTCCCCTCAATCCTAGGTAGTGGTTTTCATTGAATTGGTTGGGTGTCACATGTGTTGGGAATATTACCCCCCCCCCCTGAGGCTCTTGATTTCTATTGGTTTTTTAAAGGCATGGACTTGAGTTGTGTTAACTTTGGTCTTGGTGACTTTATCGGGTAGAATATTTTGTGGTGGGGATAATTTTCACACCCCGAACATTAAAATTATTTTACTTTATTATTTCTTAACTTTGGTTAGGGTCATCAAGGTTCAGTTTGAGTGTTGGTCTAAATTTTTTGGTATCTAAAAATTTTTATGGGTTTTGACTCGATCCACAGACACCACATGGTTGACAGTAATCATGTCGTTAGTCCTGGTGCCAGTGCAATTCCCTAATGTTTAAAATAAATAATATTTTATGAAAATAAAAATTATTAAATGGTTAAAACATAATATTAATAATATTATTGCGACAAATGATAATATTATTATAATTAAAAATTCTTCAAATATTTTTATTATTAAAAGTTTTTATTAAAAGAGTTCATAATATTTTTATGATTAAATTATTATTAATGTTGTTATTATTTAAAATAAAATGTATAAAATTGTGATTATGATTATTATTATTTTTGGTTTTATAAATTTTATTATTCTTGAGAAAATTAATGATATTGTTATGATTCTATTATTATTAATATTATTCTTATGAATAAATGTATTTTTATTTAGATCGCCATTCAAATTAATTTATTATCATTATTAGTATTATTATTATTATTATCATCATCATTATTATTGTTGTTATTGTATCAAAAAAATAAAAAGTAAAATAAAAAAAGGTTGAAACCCTAGGGGGGGTCTCCCCCTCTCTCCCTCTTTTGTTCGAGGCATAGCGCCCGTCCACTTGGGGCAGCCTACTGTGTGACCCCAGTACAAGCCCCTCATCCATTACTCTGGTGCTGCACTAGAGAACCCAATCTCTGACAGTGCTCCCCTTTCTCAATGTAACTCTAGAGATCCCCCTTACCACTCCCTTGTGTGTGTGCGATCGGCCAGACCTATTGGACCCCCTACCTCTCCAACCTACCTTCCTGGCACACAATGCATCCCCCAGTTACCCCCTATGTGCACATAGCAATCCTAGCAAGAAAAGCAATTCCCTTACTTTATCTAGCCTCCTCTCCACCAGAGCATGACCCCTGGGCAATTCCCCTTCCCTGCTCCAGTGCAGCCCAAACCCCTTATGCAACACCTCTTCCTTGTTGCTGCATTTCTATGATTCCCCTCACTGGCAGCCCTCTCCTCTTCTAGTCTGGTTGTATTTTATTTCATTTGTTTTTGGTGTTTTTCTTCAATTTATCCAAACTCCAATGCCTCATATTGTTTTTCACGGATTTTTTTTAGTGCCTAGGTATACATACTGGTCCTTGAGATGTTTTCCCCCTTCTTTAAGTGTTGGGTCACATTCGCACACCGATAGATAGAAGTTTCCATGCCCTTTCTTCAAATTTCACTTTATTTCTACATGGGATTTTTTTTATTAATTCTTAAATCATATTTATCACTTTTTTTATTTATAATTAATTCATGGTGTGTTTTCTTATTTAAAGATTTGGATGAAATAGGTTATAATTGTTCCTCTGTTTATGCCCATTAATATGCCTATCCAATTTGGTTGGAATAAATGTGTTTTTTTAAATTGCGTTTTTGGATGTTTTGAGTGGTTCTTTCTTGTAGAAATATTTAATGGAACTTTTTTACCTTATATTGGATGGATTTATGGAACATAGGTTTTTAATTATGTGGTTTAATGTGTTATTATTGGTGTGTCTGTGTGTAGTTTCTTCAAAAAATGGTTGGAAATTTACCTCTTGTTATTCCATTAGATATGGGAACACCCATGGATAAATGGAGTGAACCCATGGATGGGCATACAAATGATGATGAAATTTTGAGTGGATCTTTTATAGAACCATGGGGTTTATATAAAGAACTCTTACCTTATCTTTACATATCTTTTGATAAATTATATCATGGTTTTCAAAACGGATCATGGTGATTTTCAAAAGTTTGCATAGGTTTATGACTTATTTCATGTTTGGTAAATAGGGTAATTCTCTCTTGAAGTGTTTGAAGGCCTGTTAGGAACCTTTGAGTGTATTGAAAATTGTTTCAACATTATTATCATGGTAAATTGGATTTTGAATAAAGTCCCATTTGGAAAATGAAATGTGTTTGGGTGGTGTTTGAAACTAAAAAGATGATTGGAAATGGTATAGTATAAATGGAATGTTTTATTATTGGAAATGGTTTTTAAGTTGTTTATTCCTCTTTGAAAAATGAACCCTAGATGGGTAGAAATAAAGTCCCATTTTTTATTTCAAAATGGTTTTTGAAAAACCCTACTAGGGTTCTATTCCTTGCATAGTTTGGTGATCTATGAGATTGGGAGGGTTCTTGGTATGTTACCACCCTTGTGTAATGGATTTTTTATTTAAAGGTACCACCCTTGTGGTGGTCGGGGAGGTTTCAGATTGTGTGGTGTGTTTGGATGTATATATGTGGCTTGTTTTTATAAATTTTATGGCACTCCCCCTTGAGAACTATACATGGGAACCAAGCATAATGAATAATTTTACTAAGAATGGTTGTTTTACTTGTTTAGATTATGCACTTGCTAGTGTCCCATAGTAGGGTGATTTTTTGTTATTATTTCTATGGTATTGGTCTCCACGTCGAAGCTATGTAGGGATACAGTCGATCATTTTGGAATTATGACACCATTATGTAGGGAATGCTTTCAGGATGAATCACATTTATTGTACATTCTAGCCTTTCAATGCATTCATAGGATTTCTCTTGTTTCCCCACAATGTGTACTACAAGAATTATTGGCCTTGTTGTGTGGAAAGATTATCTTGGTACCTTATTTTGGTATTTTTTTGGAAATCTGTGAATGTTTGATTACATTAAAAAAGAATATTTCAATTAGATGTTTTGAAAGAGAATGAACAACTTCTTTCTTCTTCATATATATGGTTTTAAATTAAGAGGACAATGGATCATGTTTGTTTGATTTAAAATGAAAACCTAATTTTATAATATAGTTCAAACTAGTATTAATGTAATGTTTTTGGGAAGAAATGACATAGATTCCTTGGTGGTTACCTACTGAAATGTTATCTCACTCCCTACCTATACAACTTGGTGTCGGTAGACCTAATATATTTTGCAGGTTCAGCCTTTGTTCCAATTTCCTAGCAAGTTCCCGTTGTTTTATCGTGACTGCTCTTATTGTTGGAGGGGACCAAGAGTTCATATGGAGATCATGAATTAGTGGTTCTGTTTTTTCGTTTTAGGTTCAGATTTGTGTTTTACTTTTTATCTTTTTGAGTTGTATTTTGTAACTAAATATATTTATACTTTTATTTGAGGCCCAGTTGTTCATGTTGGAGCATTTTTAGTTTATTAAATTTACTTATCTGGTTCCGGTTATTTTTTTGGGATTAAATTATTCCCACACATATGTTTTGATGCTCGACACTAGTTTCCATCCCTGGGGGATAGAGAACGCCACTCGGGCCATGCCGTGGACCAGATCAGGTAACTGTTTCAAGGTTGACACACATTGATTCATGACATTTAATGATATATTAATGATAAGTTTTTCAATAATATTTAATTCCAACACTGGTTTTATAAAAATAGTTCAAAATGATCAAGATTACCCAAATATGATATTAAAAATAGATAATTAAATAACTAATATACATAAATAGAATAATTATGAATTTAGTTTATAAATGGTTATTTATTTGAAAAATGTTCTAAAATAGGTGATTAAGATATTTTTTTCATACAAGAACTTAGAGTGTATTCATGTAAGCGGGGAAACAAGGTAAGAGTTTCTCTTTCTCATTTTCAACACTATGGGATATGTTTGATATTATGAACCATAATTTTATTTATATAATGTATTAAATACCCACTTTATTTCAAAGATGAAAATATGTTCCCTTTCATAATTTCCATTTCAATATTTTCTTCTTTGTCACCTTTGATCATTATGTTACCATTTCCATAAGAGTTTCATTCAATCAATGTTCAAGTCATTGGTTCCTAGTATTTCTTACATGAAAATAATTTTTAAGATTTATTTTATCATATAGTATACCTATTTTATATATTATTTCCTCTTATTCTATAAGGAAATTAATTCCCATAATCAATTTCCATGTCTTTGATAAAAAAATTCTAAAATTATAGCAAAATATTGTTAATAAATACTTATTTTCCTACCTCTGAATCTGTTCTTCCATATCAATATTTTCCTCCTTTCCAAAGTTCTATTGTATTTTTGGTAAAGCTAATATTGATTATATTGATATATTATCATAATATTATTTACCCATTTCAAAAAGTAAATTCTCATACTCTTTTTAGGATGTGGGTTTTCAAATAAAGGAATTTCAAAATATTCTAAAAATGGGGTTTCCTTCATTTTAAAATCAATTGTTTTATCCTTCACACTATATTTAATTAATAATCATTATGATTTTTCAAGGAATATTTTATTGAATTATATTTTTCAAAGATAATTTTTTTCCTAATTTTTCACTTCAATTTTTTAAAAATAACTTTTAAAAGTGAAATTTAACTTGGTCATTTTTTTAACATGGTGATAATATACTCTAATAATATTTTTAATGATTCTATTTTATTACATATTTCAACAAATATTTTCTTTTTATATGAAGAATTCTCTTGATGATTTCATGATTCATAAAAGAAATTATTTTTCTGAAATTTTTATAAAATATTTATTTTAAGAATATTTAAAAAAATCAATGATATTACATATTTTGAAAGTGAATTTTCTAAAAATCCATAATAGTATTTTTTTCATATAAGTCATTTTCCTTTGACATATATTATGGTTGATTTATGATATTATTAAATTATTACAATCAAAATTATTTTTCTAGATAAATTATATAATATGATGAATTACATCCTTTATATTGGTTAACCATCCATTGGGAATATGCATAAATTCTATTCTAAAAAACATACTTAGTGAATAAACTATTTTCCATTTCATTGATTGAGGTGTGTTATTCTCAATTTCATACAGTTATTGACTATGGAAATTGTTGACTAAACTATAAAACATTTATCTATATAGTTTAAATCTCATATGCTCTATTATCTTGATTGAATAGTATTGCCCTTGAAAGATACTAAATATATTTTTATACCCATTTATTTTCCATTGGTATATTGTGTTATGATAATTTATATAATTATGAAAGTTTTCTTTATTATTTCTATGGGTTTTTTATGATATGATTGATTTTATATAGAATATATTCGTATGGATAATGATGGGTAGGGTACTATATCACCTTCCAATTCATTGTTCAATGATTTTTATCTCACAATAAAAAGATGTTAATCATGTACATTTTTTTCACAAAAAGAAGAATAATTTGTTTTTATTCACAAGATGAAGCATGAACATTTTTTATTCACAACATGAATAATGGGCATTTTTTCACAACCTAAATCAGGGGAATTTATTTTGTTCAAAACATGAAGCATTGACATTTTTTTACAATTTTATAATTTCCCTATGCTTATGTTTGAATCAAAGCTATTTTTATGCTAGGTTTCAAAGGAAAGTAACATTTCGAAGTCATATAGATATGATTTATCTCTCATAAATGGTGTTTATTTAGTCATGTTTCCATTCACTTTTTATTCATGTATTATTATATTCCAATCCTCTTTCCATGATTTATTATCAATGATTTATTGGGTATAAGTTTCTTATGTGTCTTTATTATACCCATTTTCTCATTTTATGCTCACTTGTGGTATTTTATTGCTAACATTTATGTTTACACTTATTGATCATTTGAGATCACCTATTTAATTTATTTACACCCCCTAGGTTATTAATATTATAAATGTATGTAATATCAAGCGGAGTTTCTTATGTGGATAATTTTAGGTAGATATTGATGACACATTATGGATTTTTTGAATCTCTATCATAGTGGAAAAATAACTATTAGATTAAAGGGAGTGATTTTTTTAGTTAATGTTTTGTCATAATTATCTAAAAATGTAAACCTAAATAGTCTTGGGAATGTATTGTAATAAAATATTTAATTTCATTTATGTAATTAAATGGGAATATTTGTGGGCTTCTATAGGTATTTTCCAAGGTGATACACAATAACAAATGAAGATGTTAAATTTTAAATTATCTAACTAAAGCATAAATTATTTTAATTTCACTAGAACCATATAGTGCGAAGGAATGGATGTTGGGTGTTTTCTTTTCACCAAATCAATTGAAAACCCGACATCCCTATTCAGAGGAAGACCAATGAAATATGTTCAAAACACTTTAGAAAATTCATTAAAAACCAAAGGAATGTCACACCTACAGGTTCATCCTTAACATCAACTACAAAATATGAGATCAATGTTCTGTGTTCAAGTTAATATGGTCCTATTAAACTAGATCTCAGGTCCCATTTTCTCTATAATATCTAGGAGTTCGAATATAAGTCTTTAAAGTACCCCCATTAGTGATATAAACTAATCCCAGGTCTATGGGAAACAAACTGATCCATCTCAAGGATAACATTAAAGATATCCAAGTCTATAACCAAAAAATACCAAACTAAAAAAATTTATGATATAAAAATAGATAATATGGTTCATATAAATCCATTATCCTTTTTATTTTCAAGTGACTACAATAACTCCATAAAAATGTCATGTGCTTAATTGGACGTTTTAAATAATTCATGAATTTGGTATATATAATGGAATTTCAGGCACGGGTATCAAAAAAATAATTCACTAAAGTTGAAGAAATAAAGATATTTCCTCTCATAATTATAGGGTTTCCATCAACTTCCACATGAGACTCTTACACTGTATTAAAATTATTTATTCTAGGAGACCATGGATTAAATCTAGTATTCAATATAGAATATAAATACACTTTAGACCATTTTGTTGTAGATGATCCAATTCATTAATTTTTCATAGAGAGACCCTAGAAGAACTTATGAAAATGACCTTGGTGTCCACATAATTTATTAACTTTTGGAGGTACATGGTAAGTATGCATTGTGTTCCCTACCATTCCACACTGGTAATATGTCAAAGGTACACAGTTATTTGCTACAGAACATGTGGTATATGATTTTTTCTAGGAGACACTACTACCAACTTTTTTATCTTCATTTAATTTCATATTCCTTTAAAATGATCCATTAAAACTACCATTAGGAAAATGAGGAATCCAAACTAGTCCTAATTTTTTTATCAAGTCAATCTCTACCATCATATCTCTTTTAACTGTATCATCATAAGAGGTAGGATTCAACATTTCAACATGGGATTTAATATATATTCATAATTCCATTTGAAACCTCTAAGTATTCAACCTATCCCTCAATATAATATCTGGAAAGAAATGAACCTTCTCAGTGAAGAGGTCGGCATACACTATTACAGTATGATCTTCATGTTAAAGGTATATTAACTCCATGTATTTATCTATCATTAATTATTAAAGGAAAAAATACTTAAAAATGTTTTTATATAAGTCGTTTCACTAAAAAAATCATGTTTTTTATTGAACCGCTATTTCCCACCATCTACTACTAGGGACATTGAGTTTAAAAGTTGAACACATCACTTTGATATAATATGGAGTTTCCTAGAAGTTTAAAATTCACTTGAAATTATCCAATTATTCCTGTAATTTATGAGGATCATCTATTCCTTGTAAGGATGGTGGTTTTTGGTGAAGAAACTCTTGGGATTGATAATTATCTCCTCTAATACTTTATTTCACTTCGCTGGATTAATCTGCAGTGTATAAAATGACCTATTATATTACATGAACCACACTCACTATAAATTTAAAAATGTTTTTATCAACAAATGGGTTTCCTCATAAATAAACATCCACATAACCCACCTTGGGAACTCTAGGATTCCTTCTAGGGGGAATTGTACTATATCAAACAATAAATATAAACCATTATATAAGTGATAAATCATAGTTCAGGTCAAGAAATCATAATTAGAGAACTGATATTTTTTCAAAACTCAATATAAGAGACACACTATCCAACATACCAAGGTAACTTTAGGATCATCACATTGAGATATGGAAATTAAATCACTCATAACCTACCCCTTAATTCTATAAATTCCTATATCGTATTTACTAAAACATAACATATTATTAAGACCATGGGTAAAGAAACCACATTTTCTACCAATTTGTCACAAACCAACATTGTTCATACCTGAAATGGACACATGGGCTGAATCATAGAAATACCAAAAGGGTGTTAAATATAAGGCCCCAGCCTTAAACCTTACTTAATCTTGAGTTATTACAAGATTACACATTGAGGATCTTTTCAGGTTTATAGTTTTAGAGAATTAGAACATAAAACTTGCATTACATTCCACATATAAATAAAGTGGTTACATAAAGATATTATTCATTTTTCCCATCAATGGAAACATATTTAAAATAAAACATGGATTCATTCTTGACACTTCCTTGACACTATCATCATATCATGTACCTTTCCCTTGACCTGTGAAAATCATTTCAAAAAAACTTGGGATGAGCTTAAAAAGCTCAGTATGGGTTATAAAATATGGAAAGGAAACATAAGTTCATATATACATAAGAATGAAATCATACTTTACCCATAAAACATAAGCACTTTAACATACCTCGTCAAATCATGAATAAATCATAGAAATCATAAGACATAAAGGTAACTTGAGGGATTCATAACATTCTTACGTAGGGAGTAACCCTCTTCGTTACATTTGGAATACCCGTCATAGTATATTCCCTAAATCTCTTTGGAGAAACCTTAACGTTTCACTCCTTCGCGTTACCCAACGCATTGGGGAGCTATATCGGGCTCACCCGCCCTTAGTTTATCACGGAACCACCTGTCTTCATAATAATTCCCAAGAACCTCAACATAATCGTATCACATAAAACATGCATAAAGGAAACATAACATTTCCACCTTTCAATCACAAGATATCAATACAACACATTGATATAAAAACATTATGAAAACTATTTTCAATACCAAAATAAAAGAAAAGTAAAACATGGTATTTATTTTTCTTTTAAAAAAAGGTATGGCTTGGAGAGGAAGCCGAAATTCAAATAATGGTCATGGCGGTGGAGAAGTCATTGTCTCCACATACGTATGACAAAAACATTCCCTTTTGTCGTTCAGTAAATTCTTCATACAAAAAAGATTCCTTTTGAATAAAAGTAAAAGTCAAAGGGGTTTATACACCGTATAAAAGAAGGTTTTGTATAAAACAAAATATGCCTCAATGAAAGGAGATTGAGACGAAGTCCCATACCTCAGGTCCGACTTGACTCAGTCGTTCTTTAATCTCCTTAATAATAAACTTGAGTTAATTTATAATTGTTTAAGAACCTTTTTCAAGTTCATTATTCCTTTTATATCACTTATTTTCATGTCATGAACACTATGTAATTATTTTAGTTAATAACGGTCGTTTTAACGATCATTGGTACTTGAGTCAAAATATGCTCTTTCTAATTACAAGTTTTTCATGTATCCATTATATCCAGAGTTATAATCATGATGTCTATATCATATATATCCAGTATATACATTCATTTATAATATTACATAATCATTTAGAGGTAAGAAATGAAATGCACCGTTCATGGAGACGGTAAGCCGTACGTACGCATGAACGCTAATTTCATTTCTATTTCATATTTTATAGAATGGAATCATAATGATATAAAGGAATATTATAATTCCAGTATAATATCATATATAATACCATTAATTACATCCTTTATACGTCCCACATATGTCATTAACGAATCAAATCACTTTGAGGGGGCGGTAATCCGCACTTCCTAAAATGAAGATATCGCGTTTACTCATAATGGTAACCATAAAGGATATGCCAAAAATGAAAAATACAGAAGCTTAAGTAAAACATAAACATATTATATATAATATATAAATATAGTTACATCTTGATGGCCACCTTTGAAGGTGTTAAAAGAATGTTGAACAATCATCGTTTCGGGAGGTAGAAATTTTCTATCCACGGAAACAGTATGTTCTTTAACCATTAGATGTAGGTGTGTATAAGTGTAGCTCAAATAATTCTTATAACAACATCCTAGTATATTTAATATACTGTATTTGTTATAAAAGAAATGAATAAAAAGAGTTTAGTGTGTTGGAGAAGTAAAAT
The DNA here is from genome assembly GCA_963277665.1 of Viscum album. NCBI lineage: Eukaryota > Viridiplantae > Streptophyta > Magnoliopsida > Santalales > Viscaceae > Viscum > Viscum album. The sequence continues at coordinate 564,690,418 of OY728121.1, read as the reverse complement.
AAAATAAAAGGACTCAAGTGAAGACATTACCTTAAAATCGGGTAACTCCCTTTGGTTTGAGCTCAAAGGCTTCCTTGGGAAGACTTCTGCCCAAAGTGAGGCTTCAAGGAGTAAGATATGGATGTGGAGAGAAAAAATGGGCAGGGTTTGGCCGAGCCAAAGGCTTTGGAAGTGTGGGTAAGGAGGTAGAGGTGGGGGCCTTTTCTAAGAGGAGAGGAGGGGCACTCTTGGAAGGTAAAGAAATGTTACTTTATTTTAAAATGAGTTTCGGATTAAAAAGGTCCCACATTGATATAATTCGAGTTTAGGGTGATAAGGGTTCGAAATATACACATCCAATAGGTTTTGGACATGTTTAGGTCATAGATGTTACATTATCTTTTCATTTTATTTAAATCCTTTATTAATGATGTAATCGTTGCATCATCATGATGTCATAAATAATTTAATATATTTAATTTCTAAAAATTATAAAAAAAAACTATCATGATGTAGAAAATATTTTTATATTTCTAATTAATATTTATAGTCAAAAATCTGACTCGTATAACCCCATGTAAAATTTTTTTTAGTAAAACATCTCATGTTTGTGTCATTTTTACTTTAACATTAAATAAAAAGTTATTTATGTCATTTCCAAACCAAAGTGGCTCCATGGGGTCCCCAAGTTGACCCATGGATTTTCCTGGTCGGCCATGACACATCCAATGATGTTAGGACATGTTTCAAGCTCATCTCATATTATTAAAACATTATTTTTACCTTAAAGTACACTAATTACCTCTAATCGCGATTAAGAACATAAAAGTTACTATTCACCAAAATATTATTTTAATCTCATTGAACCACATTTTACATTTTAATGACAACATTGTATGTCTTATTTTTGAAAATCAAATCACAGAAGTGGAAAAGTTTCATTTAAACGAAAAATCAGTTTCTTTAACTACCACTTAGTGGTTTCACTATTCATCAAAAATTGAAGTTTTTCAGAAAAATACCAAAACTTCACCCTAAGATATATTTGATATTCTGAATTCAAAAATTATTTCTACTTTAAAAAATTAAAAACATTTAAGTTACATTAATTAATTTAATAATTAATTCCCACTGTCATGACAAATAGCGTGTTTTTATGAAACAATAAGTTTCAAAATATTGACACCAGTTTAAGTCCAATTTAAAAGTGAAATTGATTACAATGACCACAATTGGATTAAATGGTAAAAATATATTATAATTTCACTTTAAAACCAATTAAAAAGATAATCTAATCATATAAATAAATTAGATTAAAAAGCAGTTTTGATGTAAAATGCAGTATTTTTCACTATTCATTAAAAAATGAACATTGTCAGAAAAATACCAAAAATTCACACAAAGTAAATTTTGATGTCCCAATCATAAAGAATAAGTTTATTTTGACAAACATATCTTATCAAATTTTTAAAAGATAGATTCAAAAATGGTTTTCCATCAAAAGGCAGTAAAACAATCTTTTAAAAATATTAGTGTATTCCATGCTTAAGATTGGATTTATTTTCATTTTAAGCCTCTAAAACACTATCTAATTCATTAATAGACATAGATAAAAATATATATTATTCATTACTTACTTGGGATGTTACATCCTTCCCCCCTTTATAAAATTGCTTCCCCGTAATTTATTTACTTGTCGAATAAATGGGGCTACTTATCCCTCATTGCATTTTCAGATTCCCATGTTGCCTCTTCCATCATGTGGTTTTTCAAAAAAACCTTTACCTGATTAATCACCATATTCCGTAACACTTTCTCCCTATGGTCAAGAATCTGGACCAGTTTTTCCTCATAAGATAGGTTCTCTTCCAGCTGAACTACCTCTGGACTCAAAACATGAGATGGATCTGGCATGTACTTTCTCAGCATCGAAACATGAAAAACATTGTGTACCTGAGATAAGCTCGGCAGTAAAGCCACTCTGTATGAAACTGATCCAACTCTCTCCAGAATTTCATATGGTACAATGAACCTTGGACTCAGCTTTCCTTTCTTACCAAATCGCATCACACTTTTCCATGGTGATACTTTGAGAAAAACATGATCACCTAATTCAAAAGATAGATCCTTCCTCCGGTTGTCTGAATAACTCTTATGCCTACTCTGAGCTGTTCTCATGTGCTTTTGAATCAACTGAACTTTTTCTGCCATCTCTTCTACCAATTCTGGTCCTATCAACTTCCTTTCACCCACTTCATCCCAGAAAGCTGGAGTTCGACACCTCTTACCATATAACACCTCAAATGGTTCCATCTGTATACTGGAATGAAAAATGTTATTATATGAAAATTCAACCAAAGAAAGATGTTGGTCCCAAATTCCCTGATAATCCATAGAGCAAGAACGTATAATATCCTCCAATGTCTGAATTGTTCGTTCTGACTGCCCATCTGATTGATGATGAAAATCTGTACTAAAATTTAATTCAGTACCCAATGACTTTTGAAGGCCCTTCCAAAAGTTAGAAGTAAACCTGGGATCACGATCAGATATAATGGATAGAGTAACTCCATGCAACCTGACTATCTCTTTAAGGTACAATCTAGAAAGTTTATCTAGAGAGAAAGTATCTCGAATAGGAAGGAAATGAGCAGATTTAGTCAAGCGATCAACAATAACCCAGATTGCATTATTACCTCGAGGTGTCTTCGGTAATCCCACAACAAAGTCCATGGATATGTTTTCCCATTTCCACTCTGGCACTGGTAAAGGCTGAAGCATCCCTTTAGGCAACTGCCGCTCTGCCTTAACCTGCTGACAAGTCAAACACTTCACAGTAAAATCAGCAATATCCCTTTTCATTCCATCCCACCAGTAATACTCCCGCAGATCTCTGTACATATTAGTACTGCCAAGATGAACTGAAAACGGAGAACTATGAGCTTTACATAACAACACTCCCTTAAACTCTAAATAACAAGGCACACACAATCTCTTCCCAAATCTCAAAACACAATCATTATCAATGTTGAATTCAGGAAACTTACCCTTCTGAACCAGCTCTACCTTTTTCTGCAACTCACTGTCTTGCTTCTGTGCTTGTTTGATTCTATCTGATAGAGAAGATTTCACTGATACCTGAAACAAAACAGAAGAACATCCTGCACCAACAACTTCTATCCCAAAGTTCATCAAATTCTTAACCAAAGGATCACGTTCCAAATGCAACATTGTTAATGAAGCAATACTTTTTCGACTCAAAGCATCAGCCACTTTATTTTCTTTTCCCGGATGGTAATGAATTGTACAATAATAATCCTCAATTAATTCTATCCATCTCCTTTGTCTCATGTTCAATTATTTATGAGTGAATATATACTTTAAACATTTGTGATCAGTATATATTTCACACTTTACTCCATACAAATGATGCCTCCAAATTTTTAGAGCAAAAACAACAGCAGCTAATTCCAAATCATGTGTAGGGTAATCTTTAAATTCTATATCATTTCAATTTGACCATAAAAAAATATTTTTGGATAATCATTTCATATAATTCTAACTCCTAAAATTATCTAAACCGACCTCTGATACCAACTATAAGGCCCCAGCCTTAAACCTTACTTAATCTTGAGTTATTACAAGATTACACATTGAGGATCTTTTCAGGTTTAGAGTTCTAGAGAATTAGAACATAAAACTTTCATTACATTCCACATATAAACAAAGTGGTTACATAAAGATAGTATTCATTTTTCCCATCAATGGAAACATATTTAAAATAAAAGATGGATTCATTGTTGACACTTCCTTGACACTATCATCATGTCATGTACCTTTCCCTTGACCTGTGAAAAACATTTCAAAAAAACTTGGGATGAGCATAAAAATCTCAGTATGGGTTATAAAATATGGAAAGGAAACATAAGTTCATATATACATAAGAATGAAATCATACTTTACCCATAAAATATTAGAACTTTAATATACCTCATCAAATCATGAATAAATCATAGAAATCATAATACATAAAGGTAACTTGAGGCATTCAAAACATTCTTACGTAGGGAGTAACCCTCTTGGTTACGTTTGGAATACCCATCACAATATATTCCCTAAATCTCTTCGGAGAAACCTTAACGTTTCACTCCTTTTTGTTACCCAATGCATTGGAGAGCTATATCGGGCTCACCTGCCCTTAGTTTATCACGGAACCACCCGTCTTCATAATAATTCCCAAGAACCTCAACATAATCGTATCACATAAAACATGCATAAAGGAAACATAGCATTTCCAAAATTCAATCACAAGATATCAATACAACACATTGATATAAAAACATTATGAAAACCATTTTCAATACCAAAATAAAAAAATTAAAACATGGTATTTATTTTTCTTTTAAAAAAAGGTATGGCTTGTAGAGGAAGGCAAAATTCAAATAATGGTCACGACAGTGGAGAAGTAATTGTCGCCGCATACGTATGAAAAAAATATTCCCTTTTGTCGTTTAGTAAACGCTTCGTACAAAAAATATTCCTTTTTAAAAAACGTAAAAGTCAAAGGGGTTTATACACCGTATAAAAGAAGGTTTTGTATAAAACAAAATATGCCTCAATGAAAGGAGATTGAGACGAAGTCCCATACCTTGGGTCCGACTTGACTCGGTTGTTCTTTAATCTCCTGAATAATAAACTTGAGTTAATTTCTACTTGTTTGAGAACCTTTTTCCAGTTCATTATTCCTTTTATATCACTTATTTCCATGTCATGAACACTAAGTAATTATTTTAGTTAATAGCGGTCATTTTAACGATCATTGGTACTTGAGTCAAAATATGCTCTTTATAATTACAATTTGTTCATGTATCCATTATATCCGAATTTATAATCATGATGTATATATCATATAAATCCAGTATATACATTCATTTATAATATTACATAATCATTTAGAGGTAAGAAATGAAATGCACCGTTCATGGAGACGGTAATCCGTACGTACGCATGAACGCTACTTTCATTTCTATTTCATATTTTATAGAATGGAATCATAATTATATAAAGGTATATTATAATTCCACTATAATATCATATATAATACCATTAATTACATCCTTTATATGTCCCACATATGGCATTAACGAATCAAATCACTTTGAGGGGGCGGTAGTCCGCACTTCCTAAAATGAAGATATCGCGTTTACTCATAATGGTAACCATAAAGGATATGCCAAAAATAAAAAATATAGAAGCTAAAGTAAAACATAAACATATTATATATAATATATAAATATAGTGACATATTAATGTCCACCTTTGAATATGTTAAAATAATTTTGAACAATCATCGTTTCGGGAGGCAGAAATTCGCTATCCACGGAAACAATATGTTCTTTAACCATTAGATGTAGGTGTGTGTAATTGTAGCTCGAATACTTCTTATAACAACATCCTAGTATATTTAAGATACTGTATTTGTTACAAAAGAAATGAATAAAAAGAGTTTAGGGGGTTGGAGAAGTAAAATAATACAAAAGGACTCAAGTGAAGACATTACCTTAAAATCGGGTAACTCCCTTTGGTTTGAGCTCAAAGGCTTCCTTGGGAAGACTTCTGCCCAAAGTGAGGCTTCAAGGAGTAAGATAGGTATGTGGAGAGACAAAATGGGCAGTGTTTGGCCGAGACAAATGCTTTGGAAGTGTGGGTAAGGAGGTAGAGGTGGGGGCCTTTTATAAGACGAGAGGAGGGGCACTCTTGGAAAGTAAAGAAATGTTACTTTATTTTAAAATGAGTCTCGGATTGAAAAGGTCCCACATTGATATAATTCGATGTTAAGGTGATAAGGGTTCGCAATATACACATAAAATAGGTTTTGGATATGTTTAGGTTATATATTTTACATTATCTTTTCATTTTATTTAAATCCTTTATTAATGAGGTAATCGCTGCATCATCATGATGTCATAAATAATTTAATATATTTAATGTCTAAATATTATAAAAAAAATATCATGATATAGTAAATATTTTTATCTTTCTAATGAATATTTATAGTCAAAAATATGACTTGTATAACCTCATGTAAAAAAAATTTAGTAAAATATCTCATGTTTGTGTCATTTTTACTTTAACATTAAATAAAAAGTTATTTATGTCATTTCCCAACCAAAGTGGCTCCATGGGGTCCCCAAGTTGACCCATGGATTTTATTGGTCAGTCATGACACATCAAATGAGGGTAGTACATGTGTCAAGCTCATCTCATATTATTAAAACATTATTTTTAACTTAAACTACTCTAATTACCTCTAATCGCGATTAAGAACATAAAAGTTACTATTCACCAAAAAATTATTTTAATCTCATTGAACCACATTTTACTTATTAATGACAACCATGTATATCGGATTTTTGAAAATCAAATCACAGAAGTGGCAAAGTTTCATTTAAACGAAAAATCGGTTTCTTTAACTACCACTTAGTGGTTTCACTATTCATCAAAAATTGAAGTTTTTCAGAAAAATACCAAAACTTCACCCTAATATATATTTGATATTCTGAATTCAAAAATGATGTATATTTCAAAAAATTCAGAACATATAAGTTACATTAATTTATTTAATAATTAATTCCCGCTGTCATGACAAATAGCGTGTTTTTATGAAACAATAAGTACAAAAGATTAACACCAGTTTAAGTCCAATTTCAAAGTGAAATTGAATCCAATGACCACCATTGGATTAAATGGTAAAAATATATTCTAATTTCACTTTAAAACCAATTCAAAAGATAATCTAATCATATAAATAAATTAGATTAAAAAGCAGTTTTGATGTAAAATTCAGTATTTTTCACTATTCATTAAAAAATGAACGTTGTCAGAAAAATACCAAAAATTCACACAAAGTAAATTTTGATGTCCCAATCATAAAGAATAAGTTTATTTTGACAAACATAGCTTATAAAATTGTCAAAAGATATATTTAAAAATGGATTTCCATCAAAAGGCAGTAAAACAATCTTTTAAAAATATTAGTGTATTCAATGCATAAGATTGGATTTATTTTCATTTTAAGCCTCTAAAACACTATCTAATTCATTAATATACATAGATAAAAATATCTATTATTATTTACTTACTTGTAATGTTACATTAAAAATCCATATGGGCTGGAAATAAAATCCTAGACATCAATAAATACCTTTGGAAATGATTTATCCCATATTAAACTAAACAAAAAATAGTTTACATATGTAAAATAATGTTAAAATCTTGAAACAAAGTTATATTGAAGAAAAAATAGGGTAAAAGGAAATAAAACTACCAAACCAAAACAGGTAAATAAAAGTAGCTAAGACCAACAAGAAACCAATATCCATGGGAAATGTTTTTAAACATCCCAAAATCTCACCACCGAACTACCCCACCCTACTAACATGGACACTCACCCCAACAATGAATCACATTTCCTTTACATGTGTTAGAAAAAAGTAGGTTTTCAAATACCCTAAGGTATGTTTATGGTGTGATCAAAACAATAACACTAGTATCCATCCATGGTTTCCATAAGTACCCTTTATAAAATAAACAAACTATATTCATTTAATGAAATAAAAGGAAAAGATATTGTTTCATGTTATTTTCAATAAATCTTAGAAGCTCACCCAATTAGAATAATTTATAATTTTTGCATATATAAACCATTTTCAATTAATTTCCCAATAATATATTTCTCAAAATATCAATAAATAACTAATTCAAAAGGAGAACATTAATAACTAGTCCTAGGTTAATTTAGGTATGTGTTAGATTGGATACTCAAAACATACTGTTCAAATGGCTAAGTGTGAATAAATACTTGAACATAGGCATATGTATTTATGAACACCCCCAAAAGGGAACCCCTTATCATAATAATGTTTTGTTAGAGTTGTATTGTATGTCCATGATAGGTAGTCACAAACCATCATTTCATGATTGTCCAAATCTACCCCCTCCTAAGTACCCCAAGTTCCCATGTATCATATCCCACTTTTGGAGGCTTATAATTTCAAAAATAACCCAAACTTGGAGGTTTCCATTTTCATGATTCAAATCATTTCAAGGTCATGTCATACATCAACAATTAGAACACCCTATTCACAAAAAACATTCCTTGAAATTCATATCCACATTAAAAAAAATCTGGAATCCATATATACTATTGAATCCCAAAATAAAACATTTAATGAATATAAATGTTCTATTAAAACAATTTTTGAAAACCATTTTTAAAAGAGTAAAAAATTATGCTTTATAAAAAAGATAATTTTCATAAAACCACCCACATTAAACACTTGGAATTTCCATAACTGTAGGAAATACGAATTTCAAGATGGATAAAGGCTCCTAATATGAAAATAAGAATAATAAATGGTGAAACCAATATCACGAAACATGTATTCAATAAAATAGTGATCAATCAAGAGAAGAGGAACCACTTCTAAAAAAAGTTACCAAAGAGGAGCATAATGATTAATGTTAATCTGATCTCTCTCTACCTTTCTCACTATGGATCATGTATAATTATAATTATATCATGTATCAATCCATATATCCAGCCACAACATCACTGATCTATAGTTACTTTCATGATAAATATAGAAGAAATATAAAAACTATGATGAATAATTACGAATGGAATCTTACAATGAGTTTCCTAGATCCAACACTGTAAGATCCCTCAAAATCAGTCTTTGGAAGAGTTAGGATGACTAAAATCTCCAAGGGGGATCCTTAGGGTTGAGATCCAATAGTATAAGTGGAACATTGAATGGAACGACCAATTTTTAGGGTTTAAAATGAAATTTTTCAAAAAAATTAAGTCACATCGCATGATTTGACGACATGATTTAAAAAACTATACACAAATCATGCACCCACATATTTCTATTGGAGATAGTTGAATGGTTTATTTTCATGGTTTTAATAATCATATACAGACCGTGAAAAATTAATCTATCCAAAAACACCAAAATCCATGTGGTTTCCTAGGAATTCTACATGGTTTGGCCTAACTATGTTCCAACTATGCACCTACCTAGAGAACTCCAAAATTTTCCAAAAAATCACATGTAATGACCCAAGAATAGTTCAAATAAAAATATGGTAAGAAAAAATGAATATATATATATGAAATTAAAATTATTATGTGACAATATTGATATTTTCTGATGAATTAATATAATATAAATTGGGATCATTATTTTAATAATACTATATTTAAAATAATCATTATTGAGTACTTATAAAACATGATACTCATCTAATGGATATATTTGTTAAATATTAAAATGGTGATAAAAATGACCTCTAACCTACCATTGATATTATTTAGGGAATTAGTAAAACTAAATGGTAGAATTTTTTTACTAGTTTTGGAACATCAAATTTTCTCTTAATCAAGAGGAAATTATTCATGTATTATAAAAAAACTTCCTAAAAAGTTCACACTGACAAAGATAATGAATATAAGAAACATTTTTTATATTATTAATAATAATAATTAAATTAATATATCTATACATTTATTTAATTCCACGGAATTGATGATATAGAAACAACATGTAAAAATAATTGCATATGGGACTATAAATAACCTAAAGAGGTTACCTCGAGAATAATAATGGCGCATGAGAGAGATAAAATTTCAAAGATATTTTCCTTATATAATACGATAGAGGGGACTTTAGTTACCTATCATGTTATTATTATAATTAGTTATGTATGTGAATTATAAATATTATAAACATTACTCATTTTGTATCTCGTAATAAGCATCACCTTTCACTCATTTTCAAAGAGATTTTCTCAATTCATTATTAATTATGACTTGAAAAAAATTAATATAAAATATCCAAATCTATTAAATATATTGATAGTTTTTGAGTAAGACTTGATAGGTTCTATATAAATCCCTTTCATGATGATTCCAAATAATACGAGTAAATTTTTTATCCAAAATAATAATAAATTTTCAGGAGAAAGAACAAATACACCAGCATATTTAAATACAAAAGAAGGTATTGTAAAGATGGGGTAATGTTTCTGTTGTAGAAATGTATGAAATTGTAAACATGACTTCTCATAACACCTAAATAATATGAAAAATATTTAGATTGAGTCCACATTATGTACATAAATTATGAACACAATTACTATATTTTCGAAGGTAATATGATTCTAGAAATACATTATACAATTAGGAATATGTATAAGAGTTCATAAATAAGGGAGAATTAATAATGCCTTCCAATAATTTTGTTTTTAAGGAAGCATAAAAGGGTTTTTAATTCAGAATAATAAATATACAATCTTCCCTATCTTAATGAAAATAATTTATAATAATTATTATGTGATAATTTATTTGTATATATCCCACTTTATGAGATAATGAATTTTATTTTCAAAACTAAGGTTACATTTTTTTAATGAAATGATATTTGGTTTGAATCTTATAGTCCATATACTTATAATCCAATATATGACATAAAATTAAACAAAATTTATGGGTGAAGTATAAATAAATTTTTAATGAAAATGATATAAAATACATTATTTATATATTTATTAAAATTTAATTTTTTTCAAATATTAATTTTTCTATTTAGAATGATTATATAGAAATAAATTAAGTAACATGTAATAATTTCATATAAGATTTTTTTGAACTTTTACTATTGGGAATCCTATAAAATAAAAAAGAGTTATTTCTATTGGTATAAAAGGTGTCTATGTCATGGAAAAATATATTTCAATGAAATATATTTTATAATAGATTAGTGGGAGTTAATATTGATCTTGGAGAATTTAAAATTATATAAAATAGATGAATATTATTTAAATAATAATTTCTATGACATAATATTAATATATAAGGATAAATTATGTATATTCTATGTACTTAATAAGAATTTGGGTTAAACATAATAAATGAAAGATCTTAATAAAAGATTTACATTATTTTTTATTATAAATGATTTCAAATAAGATTTTTATTTTGTAAATTTTTAGAAAATTTTCATGTACTAGTCATTTTAAATAAAAAAAATAAAATAAATCATAATATTGAAAATTATTAAGTAATGTTATTTGGATAGAGAGATCAGGTGTTTAATATAACCATAGAGAATCTTATTTTCACCGTTCTCCAAAAATCATTTTATCAGTCGTGTTATCTCACTAATTATTATAGTGGTGGGTTTGATTTTTCTTATTTATAAATGATGATATAGAATGTTAGAAATTTATGATTCATTAAATGTTACATTTTTACATAACATGATAAAATCAAAAAATATAAAAAAAATTCATTTATAGTTTTTATGAAATAAGTTAAAATAACTTTTCATTTTATTTATATAGTTTTTATATGATATTATAATAGTGTGTGAGACAATAAAAAATGTATCATATTATTATTTTTTTTCACTTGATCATTCATTAATGTATTTAAAATTTATAACACGAGCATGGAATGATAAATAAATTTATAGATATAAATAATTAATTTATAATATATTGATTATAATCATGGTAATACATGTATTATGATAATATTCTAGGAAAATTTTATTGAGGGCTCATATTGAGGGAAAAATTTCACCCATGGGACACTAGTGTGTTATTTTGATGGATTTAATCACATGGGAATAACATATATAATATCATAAAAAAATTTATTGGTATTCTGGTGGTGTATGTATCCTTTTAATCCAAAATATAAGTGGTTAAAAAGGTATCTCACATTTAATATTTCATACTTTGATACCTTTATTAGCCTAGCTATGATTTTGACCCAATCAAGGGGTGGTTGGGTATACTATTGATTATGTAGTGGGTTTTGTATAACGAAGAGAACCTTTTTCCACCTATATAAATGATATGAAATTTGATCACTTGGTAAGAAAGCATAAGAAATTGTATGGGTATAATTAGTTGAGTTTCATTTGATATAATCATCTATTTTAATAAAATATTCATCTATCATATATAGAGTTTAATTTTAGAATCATGAATTGATGAGTAGGAAAATTTTAGAGTCATATATTCCATTTATTATAGTTTCATTTTATTTCATTGGGAAAATAATAATGGGAATATAAAATATGTGTGAGATACATTTAGTGAATATTTTTATGGAGATACCTGTGTTTGGTAGACATCATTCCAGGTCTATCTATATATTGAGTAGTATTATCATATTTATAAATATTTATATTTTTATAAGTTTATGAATTATTTATTTTTATAAAAAAAATATATAATGGATCACTCTTATATTGGTGATATACCTGTAACATTAAAACAATACAATCAAGCAGATCAAAAATAATTAAAAATAATAATAATATAGTCATTTGTTTCACTATAGTAGTCAATAAATTCTGAAATATTATGATTTATATAGAGGATATAACTTTCAACCTAGAATAGTTTCATAGTTATTCAACTTTACTATCTTAACTTATCAACTTCTATTTTTTCAAAAAGTATGGTTCTCTATGTTAGAAGGATACAAATTTTCTTCATCAATAAAGTCCTAATGAGTGAACTAATTGTGATGATGAACTATTAAGTCTACAATACCAAAATATTTATCTTTATATTTCTTTGAAAAGAATACTCTTATGATAGCGTGTGTCACATGTAACACAGAGCTTAACCAAAGCATGATATACTATAGAAATATTATTAAATATATATAATTGTTATGACTTTATCATTGGATTAGTGGGTAAGAATAGGGGTAACTAAATTATGAAATATATATTGAAAATATTTCTTAATAGAAAATTATTTATTAATTAAGAATAAATAAGAACTCAATTTTGAAAAAAATCATATATGATTAAAGGAGATATTTTTCATAAAACTGATTTTGTTGATAATGTATTGTTCTCAAATTAAATTAATCTAATCACTATATATGAACGATTTTAATGAAATTTTTAGAAAAAAAATTTTAAATAATAAATTAATATTCATCAAATAGTGTTTTCTAGCTAATTAATTAGTATATATTCATTTTATACTTCAAATCTATATTTACATCAAAAATGGTTTTCATTGACTTTTTTCATGGATATTAAGATTAATTTCTACCAATTTTGTAAATTTTATTTTATAAAATTTTAATTTGTTTTGATATAAGAATATAAAATAAAATATAGGGTTAATATTTGCGATTGTTCTAAAAAGGATAATTTTTCGATGAATAGTGAAAATACCGATTTTTATAAAAACTAGCATTACTTTTAAAGTGTTTATAGAGATGCATTATATTTTGAATTAATTTTAATATAAAATTATTCCCATTTTATTAAACATGAACCAATTAATTCATTAGGAATAAACATTATATTTTTTAAATAAAATATTTTGTATGCTTAAAAATTGTATTTTTTTAAAGAATTATTTTCCATAGCGTTTCACACAATTATATTAAAATTAATTTCTTCCAATTTTGGAAATTAAATAATTGAAAATAGATTCAATATTTGTAACAATCATATTAAAATTATGTATAAATTGTATTTCATTTTTAGTCATGATGAATAATAACCATAGTAAATGATCATCACCATATTAAATGGTAAAATAGGTTAATCAGGGTTAAAACTATGGGATAAGGTCTTAAAATCAATCAAAAAATTTACTTTATTTAATTTTATGAGTAGAATTCTACCAAAACCATCCAATATTATAAAATATGTCATTTTTGTTCCAATTTCCCTTAATTACAACCTTTATATTATGATGAAAGCAGTAGCAGAGTTTGTCTCTCGGTGCCTCACTTGTTAGCAAGTGAAGGCGGAGCATCTGGTATTAGCAGGCTTGGTTTATCCTTTAGAGGTCCCAGAGTGGAAGTGGGATGGGATATCCATGGACTTCGTGATAGGACTTCCACGTACATCCAGTGATCATGACTCGATTTGGGTGATCATCGACCAACTCACCTAGTCTGCCCACTTCCTACCGATCAGATAGCAGGGTTCAGTAGAGAGATTTGGATGCCTCTATGTGCATGAGATTGTGTGGTTACATGGGGTACCCCCGACTATTGTCTCCTATCGGGATACACATTTCACTTCCCGGCTATGGACGGGGTCTCAGGAGACTTTCGGGATACAGCATCATTTCAGCATTGTCTTCCATCCTCTGATGGATGGACAGACTGAGCGGATCATTCAGACCCTTGAGGACATGATGTGTGCTTGCGTCCTTGACTTTGGTCGCAACTGGGAGGATCACATTCCTTTGGTGGAGTTTTCATACAACAACAGCTATCACTCCACCATTAGGATGACACCTTTTGAGGCATTGTACGGGCGACCTTACAGATTACCTTTGTACATGACTGACCAAGGACAGTCAACACTAGTGGGACCAGAGATGGTACAGGCTACCACAGAGAAGGTGCAGATCATCGAAGAGCAGATGAAGACTACACAGAGTAGGAAGAATTCGTATGCTGACAGAAGACGGAGAGCTCTAGAGTTTGAGAATGGCGACCACATCTTTTGACGGGTCTCACCCCGATGAGGTTTACGGAGATTTGGCCGAGGCGGTAGGTTATCTCTGAGGTTCATCGGACCTTTCTAGATCCCCAGAAGAGTTGGTGATGTGGCCTACCTCTTAGCTCTTCCCCCTCAGTTGCACCAAGTACATGACGTCTTCCATGTATCCTAGCTGAGGAGATACATGCACGACCCATCTCACGTCATCGACCACGGAGAGCTAGACATCGATGATGGGCAGCCTTTTCAGAGATTACAATTGATATTGGGGATCGACAGGAGCGGGTCCTTTGTGGGTGGTCGATACCTATGGTGCGCGTTCTTTGGTAGCATGGGAACCTCCAAGAGAGCACATGGGAGCGGGAGGCTCAAATACATGCTTAGTACCCCCACTTGTTTTCCTAGTTTTGGGATGTGGATTTTGAGGATGAAAATCCCTGAGTTGGGGAGAATGTAAAGACCCAGAATTTCCATGAATTTTTTTAAATGTATGGGAATTTTACGAGTCTGCGAAAATTGACGACGCGTGATTCTGAGGCCTGGTGTGCCTGGAATGAATTTCAAAACTTTTTTTCAGGTACGTTTAGTAAACATACGAATGGGATTTTGTAACTTTTGAACTGATGCTCAGAATTGAAATCTGGGGGCATTGTTGAACTCGCAGTGCCGGTATTCACTCAAAGAGACGTTCACCTCAACCGCTGTAGGTCGAGGGCGAAAGATAGTTTTTGGGGTTTTTTGTGGGAAATAAAAATAAAATATAATAAACTTTTATTTTATTTCTAATAAACCTCCCATGTGAAGGTTATAGAGGTAGGGACCACGAGGGGTCAAAACCTCCCATTTTGAATTCTAGGTGGTGGGGACCACCCAAGCTAGTAAAACCCCGAATTCAATGCTTGGTGGTGGGGACCACCCAAACCCCTTTAATGAGAGAAAAACCCCTCAACTCCCTACTTTAATTATTCCAACTCTCCTTCAATTAATTAATCCAACTCTCCTTTAATTAATTAAACTAACTTAATTTGTGCCAATAATTTAAAATTGGACAAACATATTTAATTATGTTGGCACCTCTTTTCTTGGGAGGGGATTTTTGGTTGGTGAAAGAGAAGGGGGAGAACATGGGAGAAATATCTCCAATGAAGAACACACTCCGAAATTGAAGAATATGGATGATGTTCGAACAGACTTCAGAAGTGTGACCGCAGAAGCAACGATCGTTGGAACTCTCTTCACCTTCACCATTTCCACCTCATGATATCCTTCAACAATTCTCCAAGGTAGGGGTTTAGTTGTGTATGATTATATATGTCCGTGTTCTTCCCATATAAAACAAAAAACATGGATCAACTCTCTAATTAGTTGATCTGTGGATGTTTTCTTTTGCGGGTTTGGGAATAATCAATTGCCAGAGGTTATAGAGTTTGACTTTCTTCATTCAATATTTTTTTGAGCCGCTTGCTACCGCTCTAACACGGAGGGTGCGGGCCAAAAAAACATGGATCAACCCCTCTATCGTTCTTATTTTGGGTGTGTTCTTTATGATGGAGGAGGACAAAAAGTTATCCTCAGTGGGGCACGAGAACAGTGGTCGGCACCACCGACGGTCGTGACGAAGGCGACGAACGAAGGGTGGTCGGTCAAGCTGGCTTCCGGAGAACGCACAACACAACACCGCCCCGCGGTCTCCACACCCCACGACGCGCTGCCGCCCGCGGCCTCTTCATCCCACCCCATGGCCTTCCGCGCCACCCCACGACCTCATAGCCCATGTGGTCTCATATCCCTGCGGCCCACACGGCCTCGTGGCCTCGCACCGCCCTCATGGCCCCTCGCGGCCTCGCACCACCCTCATGGCCCCACGCCACCCGCGGCCGCCCGCCGCCCCACAGGCCGCTTCCCAGGCCGGGCCACCCAGCACGGGCGGGTCCGGACCAAGCGGTTCAAGCTGGGTCATCCCGAACTGGGTTGGCCCAGGACGGGTCGGGCCAGGTCGGACCGGACCCGAACCAGTTTTCCACCCCATACGCTCTTTTGGCCATAACTTTTGCACCGGGCATCTGTTTGACGAACCGTCAGCGGCACTGGAAACCTTGGAGTGAGATGGTACCTTTGAGTATAACCTACTAGGGATTTGTATAAAGTTGTATTATGGTCAGGTTGGATCAATCATGAATCCAATTGGGCCCTTGGGACTAAAAGGATAATAACTCATAGATCAGGCGTCTGATTGATGCACCATCTGTTGCCTTGAAACCCCTATGACGTGGAGGTCCTTTGAGATAATTGTTCATGGAAATTCTTGGAAGTTGGAGTATCGATTAGTGGCTTGAGGATCGGACCCTCTCGGAGACGAGAAAGCCTAGTGCAGGAACCTAGTATCTTGTTGTGATGTGAAGAATGAAGAGTGATCATGTGTGGGTCAGCACCTAGTGATCCTCTTTGGGTCAGCACCGAGAGAAACTGTCTTGGTCAAAACCTTGCGATCCTGTGTGGGTCAGCACCGAGCGATCCTGTGTGAGTCAGCACCAAGCAATCCTGTGTGGGTTAGTAGCGAGCGATCTTGTGTGGGTTAGCAGTAGAACCACTTAACAGAGTAAGTTGATTCAATAGTTACATCTAATCATCTTTACTACTATACCTTAAGTTATACCTGGTGTGAGCTGAGCTTGTACCTTGTGGTACTTTCCTTCATGGTAATACCTTGGTGGTATTCTTCTGTGTGGCGTACTTGTGTGGTACTTGCCTTCGTGGTATTCTTTCCTTTATGGAACAGTTGATCTTTGGGCTTTGAGTTGGACTTTGTGTTTTTCTTCATGATTGAGATGGGTATACTTGATAACTTAGGTATATGTATGGGCATATACCTAAGTAGGGGTTTAAGTTGATTTCATGTTATGCGGTTTATCCTTGGTGGATTTTGTGAGACCTTGAGGGTCTCGGGGTCCCTACTGAGTATCATTATACTCACCCCTGCATGGTCTATGCCCGCACCCTATTGTGTTTGGTGTAGATGATGGACAACACAAACTGAGGATGAGAGTACCAGGACTGGAGGTGGCTCGGAGGTTGACGTTAGATGAGGTGAACCACAGAGATGGTCATTCATGAGTTGTACCTACCCTTCAAGTAGGATTCATGGTGGACGATCCAGGAGATGATTTTCACCTATTAGTCGTCGTTACTTTACAGTTTTCCTTGTACTTTCCGGTTGGGCTTGTATTCTGGCCCCTTTCACTTACTATACTCACTCCTTTTACTATTTAGTTTACTTGAGTTCATATCTTTTTGTGTGCTTGGTCACATCTGTTTACAGGTTATAAAGTCAATGCCTTCCCATTTTTAGGTAATACGCCTTCAGTTCTAGTCACCATCCCCTAGCCTATGGAAGGCGGGCTTAGGGTAGTCACGACATGAGCACCAGGGGACGATTCATGACATAGAATTAGAATTTTTGTGGATGATTATTGTATATGATATATTAGAGAATGTCCACTATATTTGAAAATGTATAATTATAACCAAAATTATACATGATTCATATATTTATTAGTATCATCAAACTATCATGTTTTAGTGGGAAACCATGTATTCCTCTATATATCACCATGACTTGGTCGTTGTCGGATTCCTAAGAAGGGTATGTTGGCACCCAGGTGTTTTAGGTAATTTTATATTATTAAGATAATTGGTTTGGAAGAATATATATTTCCTCTTACATAGAACTATAGTTCTATGCATGATTTTGTTTTATGGGTCGCATCTTTAGAAGTGTCACCCCAATACCCTCATATAATTGATGTTTATAATGTAGATCTTGGGGATGATACTTCCTTTGAGGAGTATTTTATTCATTTTTTGGATCACATTAAAAAACTCATTGGTGTATTTATATGCCTTTAGTTTGGGTAGTTTGGCTGCATATCAATGTTCAAGTGGAAAATTTGAAGAGGGAAGAAAATATGTGGGGCCAGGGGACAAATCTGTATACCTTAGTGGCTAAATTATGATGAGGTCTGAAAAATGAAAATGAGAAGTTATATGATGGGGAGGTTGTGAGATATCAACCCTTGTGGAGGTATATTCTTTTAAATTTTTTGTTAAAATTTTTTTAAAAAAAATTATAGATTTTTTCCTGGGAGTAGAGAAGGTCTTGAGAGTATTTCAAGGGTTTGAGACTTTGAATTTTGAAAAATGGGGGGTATAGTTCATAGTGAATGGATAGTGATAACAATTACCCATAACCATGTGGATTGCATAATACAACTTCTAGAGTTGTTCATCATAATTCTGTATGGTTTACCATTATACGAGTGTCCTAGAAAACTGTGCAAAAAAGGATTACCATGGACAATGAGGATCACACTGTTTTCACATGGTTTAGAAAATCATGCGGTCAAACAATAAACTTCATTAAAGTGGAAAATTCATGATTTTATCTTTCAATATTATTATGAAATAACTCGATTTTCATCCTTATTTGACTCCCAACATCCCTTACTATACCCCAAGGTTATACTATGATTCCAATGGTGTAACTCCTTAAAATTTAGACCACTTGGAGATCTTGTAATTTTATGTTTAGTAAGTCTGTGAGTATGTTTCCTTCCATTATTTAGATATTTCACTATTTGGTAATCAATCTTCATTTATATCTCACATGACCTATTTCCAAGGATATTTTATTATTTTGTGTTTGTGTCCATTTTAGTTAGAATCAAAGGTTGTGTATAGATGAGTAGATATATATTAGCATAATTTAGAAGTTCAAAGATTTATTTCATATATTCTTGATATTTTTCTTTTGTATTAATCATGTTTGATAGTGACAACATGTTTAATTTTTTCTTGAATGGTTAAAGAAAATATTTTTGGGTGTTAACTTTATGTCTTAATCCCTCTATGGATCTAGGTAGGTCCGTCTGTATTTATTAGACTAAAACTATAGCTTCCCATGGGGTGTTTCAATTATAGGAAATGGTATAGTGGGTTTTAAAATTATTAAATAAGTTGTTTACAACCATCCCATAGTTAGGAATGTGGCTTTTCTTTATAATATATAAAAAAGGATACATGGAATAACTTGGGAATTAATTATTTAATGACATATTATGAGGATGGAATGATTAATGGTTGAAATGGAATGTTTAAGTGGGTAAATTATTTTAAATGAAATTTAATATTTGTATTATATGAATAAAGGAAGAAATGGTTAAATTTTAAAATTTTGATTTAATGTGTTGGTTATGACTGTAACACCCTGAGATTTTAAAATATGAACTTCATATTCGATAGCATATATGAAATGATACACCATGATTTGATTAAAATATAACACCTCAATAACTTATGATATATTTAAAAATTCAATCTCCTCAACAAATTGAATTACATTCAATGATTAGTTTAGCTTACATTACACGCATCACAGAGTTTAGACGAAATGTGAAATATTATTAAAACATTATTATTTAATATAATAGTTACAACCTTTCCATAAAATTGGTGGTTATGAATATTTTTAACTAAATTATGAAAAATATGGTAATAATTTTATTAGTAATAAAATAAGAATCATTTTGAAGAAAAAGAAATGTTTTTTGAAAACTATATTTTTTCTAAAAGATGAATCAGTCGCTCTTTGCACACATAATTCAAGAATAATATTTACCAATATTGTAAAATTTATTTTAAAAATTAAACTTCATTTTTTTAATCTAAATACCAAAAAATATCGTTGGGTTATTGTTTTGTATTTGTTATGAAATGGTTTATTTTTGGATGCATATTGAAAAATAATGAAATTTAATTTACTAATGAATTTCTGTTTAAATAATTTATAATGTTAATATATATTTTTATTTTTTTTAAAGAAGAATTAGGTCAATTATATAACTAATAATCCAATTTATATTTTTAATAAATTTCATATTGAATTTGGATATAAAATCATTGTAAACTTTTTAACATTTTCTCTTTAAAAACTCTTTCTTAACAAGTCTGTGGGATTAATTTTAAATTAAGGTTTTCCAATTTTGAGAATTGAATTTGGAAAATTGGATTAAGTATTTTAAATTACAAAAAAGTATAATTTATATTAAGTTCAAATTAATTTTTGAACAAAATAAATATTGAATGTAGTAAAAATTAATTATACTGGTTAAATTAAAAATAGATTTACCAGGGGATAAACTAAGAAGATAAGGGTTAAAATAACCTACCAAAATTTAAAAATCCAATTTTATTTCCATATTTCTATCTTATACTTCCCAAGTTATAATATATGTACATTTTAATCATTTTTCAGTTGAATGAATTTAACATTTTGGATTCTTTTGGGAAATTTCCATGTAATTTCCAAGAGGGTTCCCTTTCCCTACAAATAAAAGGGAACTCCCTCCCATCACTTATTCAAACCTCCCAAGGAATTTTGATCAAATATACCCTATCAAATTCTCTAAAAAACATCCTTAGTTACATTCTAGAGATTTTTTACCCTCAAACGACCATCCTAAGAGTCCTTAAGAGGAGATCAAATGAAGGATTCTCTTAGAGTCAGTAATTATCTTAACAACTCTCTTTAATTTTCCTTCTTGTTTTTCCAACATTAATTATGTCACTACACTTACAATATAATAAAACATTATCTCTTATATAAATATATTTTATTCTATATATGAAATAATAATTATATATCTCCACATCCATCAAATGGGTTACAAAGTAATCATTCAAGTGTAAGATGGACTACTGTCTCGGGAACCAATGTCATTCATTTTTCCATTACCACCCATAGTATATAAATTTTTACATTCCATTCCATTTTAAATATGATAACAGAGCTCTTGTGTGTGACGGACTACCACATCACCAAGTGATGTGATTCATTTTCACTAATGCTTTACATGAAATGTAATAAGGCTAAAATTAATTAATATATGTGATATATATGAGATAATATTGATTATATGACTTTAATATATCACCCAATTACAAAAAATTTCACTCATTAAGGTAATAATTTCATCACTCGTTCATGCGAATGACCTACCATCACCACAAAGCGATGAGTTTAATTTTCCATTTCCAACATTAATAATTTTTTCTAATAATGTGTCTATTGAGTAACCATGACTTTAATAACATTAATATTATTTTGGATATTATTGATATATATTATATAAAAGGGAACCATAAATTTCCGGAAAAAATGTGAATAATAATACAATGCAATTAACACATGGATTATTGAAAATAATGAAATATTATTAACAAATGGGTGGTAAAATTTATTAAAAGGATCATATATGATATTATAAGTATGAATACGATAATTTTATAAATTAAAAAAATTATTAAAACCATTATATAAGAGGTTAATACAAGTTTAAACAAAAGGAATCAAGATTTAAGATATTTTTCCTCAATTTATATTCCATTAAGAATTATTTTTATTAAGAAAAAATTAAATTTTATGTGGTTTATATAAATCCCCTTTGACATATAATATCACGATTCATTCATAATTCACGGTATTTTAAGTTTAACTTTGAATAATTTTATCCAAGTGGATTTGAATTGAGAATTACCAAATGGTAAAATTTATTATGAGATCTATCATTCTTTTATGATTGTTAACTATCATTTGAAATAATCAATTTATCGTGATAATTTTTCACTAAAAATTACATTTCTATTAAATATACATATTTTTGTGTAAATTATATGATTATTTACTATGAATTTTACTTGACCAACTGGGGATTTATTCATAAATCCATATCCTTTACTCAATATAGATATTTAAATATATGAAACATTGTTAAAGAGTTAAATAAATTTTTATATATATGAGGAATTATTTGTACGTGAATGAAACAAGTTGGGGATGTTTATAGAAATCCCTTTAATGTATTGATGGTATCATAAGACAAAATTTGTTGATTGAACCCCATGAGTTTTTTACCAGTAGTTTTAAACTATCTTATGAAAGGTCATGATAGTAGTGATAATGTTGGAAAAACTAGATCATTTTATACCCAATATGTTATAAACCATCCAATAAATGGTCTTGATGGTAAATTTATCATGTGACTTGGAAAAATGACATCTAATAATGAAGCATTTCCTTCATTTATAATTCAGACATTATTATTATCCATGAGATTTTAACAATGATATTTTCTTTTCATGCATTTCATTCTCATTTTATTAACTAAATGGAATGAGTTCTTACTATTTAGATTTCCTTATTGATTATTACTTATATGATCATGGAATAATGTTATTTAAATATCATGTGTATTCATTTATTTACCTTTACATATTGATTATTATTTATTTATTCATGATAGATTCCGATGTAGAAAACCCTTTCTGAGCATTTTAGCTCACCCTTTTTTCCATTATTAGGAATTCATGAATTTTACAATATTTGATTTATAAGTTTATAATAGAGGGAATAATCTTATTCTCAAAAAAATTATGTTGTAATTTGTGTATTCAAATATAATATACATGTATGTATCTAGTTTACCAAGACTAATAAACAATTTGGTCTTTTAGGATTTAATTCCTTATATCATATTCCAATATAATAATGCAGACACTAGATCCTAGATACTGGGGTATAGGTCACTATAGTTGGTATCAAAGTAGGTCTAATGGAAGCCTTGGGTATTAGATTTAGGAAAACATAGTATCATAAATGTATGATAGCCTTTTAGGATATGTGTAGAAAAACATCTTACTGTTTTGGTAAGGTAGAGATTATGTGGTTTCTCCTTGAAATACATCCCTATATGGATACTAGAAGTTGACATGGTTCTATCATATATGTACCTAGAGGTAATAAATCTGAAAAGGTTTCATTGGGGTTGACCCGATCATCACCTAGTGCACGACATTGGGCCTTACTACACACCTAAATATTCTTAGGATAACTCATATTTTCTTTATAAAACATTTAAATGATTTCAATATGTGATAAAATGAATGGCCTAAGATAAGAATAAAGTAAGATAGATTAAAAAAAGTTTTTTTATGATTTGAACATCCTATAAATGATTCTATGGTCATTCCAATATGATTATTGTTTCTTACACCATGATTTTTGGTTTTAGTCAATTGATGGAGCCTGAAGAAATTATGGAAACATTAGATATGAGGGATTATGTGGTGACTATGAGAAACCAAATTTGATTATGATAATAGTGAAAGATATCAAGATTATTCCTAATTATTTTTCCAGAAATATGATTAACAACATATACATTATTCAACTCCCAGACTCACCAAAGAAGAGAATGATGGATTTTTCTAAGAGTTTGAGGGGTAGAGACCATGGAGAAAAGAAGTCTCAATTTCCATAATGTAATAAATGAGTAAGGATGCACTCAAGAAAGTATCTCAATGTAATGAGAAAATTATTTATTAATGGAAAGAAAGGGTAAAAGTAATGAATTTAAATTATAAAATGAGGTGTACAATGTAAGTAAATGAATCTCAATCTACAGATCAATTTATTGTTCATTTTATTAAATGTGGAGAAAATTGGAATTATCCAAGTCAATTCCATATTCTAAAGCATAAAATCTTCTCTAAGGAAGGGCCTATGTGGATATAAAATGGAAAAGGTGTTTATTTATTAGGGTTTTTTGAAATCCTTTATAAAAAGGTTATTTAATGATTAATTTTATTTCAGGGATGTCTATCATATTATTTGGGAACACTGTTTGAATTATATTTACATAGTTTATAAAAAATGACAAACCAAATATTGGGTAAAAACCCATCATGTCTGGAAATTCCATGGGGCTTGAACCCATGACCGAAGGATGATAAGGTTTTAGCATTTACGATAGGCCTATGAATTTTCCTAGTTAATATGTTATTGTTTTTTGTTAATCGATTAGAAAAATAAATATTAATAATGAACTAGTGGTGTTTTTTTGAGGTTTAGATATTAATTTATAATATTGAATAAATTTTTCTTACCATAATGATTTTGGAAAATAGTTATATGGAAATACATGTCACACTTTTATGGATTTTATGATCAATTAAAAGTGATTTTTTGGGCTTTAGGAATAAAAGGTTAGTTTTTTAAATATTCATTTAATAGAGTAATGGATGGATTGTAAGTTGATAGGAGTATAATGAAATGATGAAATTGTTATTATGAAATAGAAACATATCAAGTATGTATATTTTCGTATATTCTTATACAATAAAAGAATACTTCAACTTTAGGAAAAAGATCTTGAAACAAAAAATATATCCTATTACATTCATATCTTGTGAATCATAGAGTCATTTAAATCATCATAGATTTATGGTTTTTTAGCAATTATTTTCCATTAATAATTTAATTTTTTATTATTGATGACCTCAATCACTCTCTATAATTATTTATGTCTTTCTACATGTTCATATATTTACTTTCTATCAATGTTCTCCTACTTCGAAACCTAGTTATGTGTTATTCCAAATGAACATGGTATATAATTTTCTATCTTATCAATAGGATATTTTATTAACTATTTTTATGATGTGTGTTTTTTAATAATGGTATTTAAAAATATGAAACCTTTCATTACCAAGATTTAGTTTAAATTACAAGGAAACAATTTATTTAAGGTGGGGAGAATGTAACACCTTGAGAATTTAAAATATGGACTAAATTTTCAATAGAATATATGACACACAAAAATAATATTAAAATAAAATAAAACACCCAAATTTTTGAAGATGTATTTATAAATTCAATATTTTCTGTAGCCTGCATTATATGAAACACTGAGTTTAACATGCGTTACATGAAACATGAGAATTAAGGGAAATGTGAAATATTATTTAATGTAATAGTTATAAACTAGCCTTTAAATTGGAAGGTATGAATATTAATAAATAAATTATAAAAAAATATGGTTATCTATTTATTATTAATAAAATAATAATCATTTAGAAGAAGAAAAAATATTTTCTCATAACTAAATTTTTTATAAAAGACAGATTAATCACACTTTGCACAAATGATTTAAAACAAATTTTAACAAAATTTAAAAATTTATTTCAAAAAAATAAGTTTTCAAATAATAATACAAAACTTTTATTACTGTTATTTTTGGGTTTTTCTGAAATGTTTCATTTTTTGATGAATAGTGAAAAATACTAAATTTTAATTAAAATTTGTCATTTCATTTAAATAATTTATAATTTAAAACTATATTTTTAATTAGTTTTAAATTAAAATTAGTTCAATTATATATTATTTAATTCAATTTGTTTCATTGGAATCAATTTAAAATTTAATTCTCATATAAAAACATCATCAAATTTTGAAATATTTCTCTTTAAAAACTCGCTTTCTCGATAGGTCTGCAATATTAATTTTAAATTAAAATTTTACACTTATGAGAATTAAATTTGGAAAATGGATTCAATATTTATAATAATAACAAGTTCTAATATCTATTTATTTGAAATTACTTTCTGACCAAAATGAATAGTGAATGCAGAAAAAATTAGTTTCCCTAGTTAAAGTAAAAATAGATTTACTAGGGGTTAAACTAAGAAGATAAGGGTTTAAATGACCTACCAACTTGTAAAAATGCAATTATATAACCATATTTCCATATTATACTCCCAAATTTCTAATATATGGCTATTTTAAATCATTTTCAAATGAATTAATTTAAAATTTTGGGTTCTTTTGGGAAATTTCCATTTAATTTCTAAGAGGGTACATTTTCCCCATTTATAAAATAGAACTACCTCGCCTCATATATTCACACCTAACAAGACATTTAGATTAAAAAAAACCCTACCAAATTATCTCCCTTGAATCCAAGTAACATTATATAGATTCTGGTCCTCCTAAAAAACATCCCTAGAGTTCTTATATGGAGATCCAAGGAAGGTTTCACTTATAGAAGATAATTATCTTAACAAAGCTCTTTCATTTTCATTATTCTTCTTCCAACATATCTTATTTAATAAATATTAAAATATAATAACACCAATATCTCCCATATACTAGGATATTATTATATTTATTTAAAAATAATTATCTATATCCACTTCCATCAAATGGGTTATGAAATCATCCTTCATGTGTATGGAGGACTACCACCTCATGAACTAATGTCATTAGTTTTTCCATTACCACCAAAAACATATGGATATAATATTTTATTTACAAAATTTATATTATATATATGATATAATTATACTAAATTAATTTTAATATCATATATACATTTTTACTTTCCATTTCATTTTAAATATGATAACATCGATCATGTGTACGGCAGGGTACCACCTCCTAGAGCGATGTGATTCATTTTCAATTATACATTAAATGGAATGTAATAAGTATAAAATTATTTAATATATGTGATATATATGAGACAATAATAAATCTTTAAATTTAATATGTCACTCAATTCCCAACTCTTTCATTCATTAAGGGAACGATATCATCGCTCATGCATATGTATGACCCACCATATCCACAAAGTGGTGCGATTCTTTTTTTAGGTTCAACAATAATAAATGGTTCTAATATTGTAAATATTGAGTAAATATTATATTAATTCCATTAATATAATTTTTGAGATTATGGATATATATTATATTCAAGGGAACCATAGCTTTTATGATAGAACGCGCATTAGAAAACAAGGAAACTAACATCCAAATTAATAGACACAGTGAAATATAATTAACAAAAGGATGATAAAATGTAAAAAAATGATCATATATGAGTTTATAAGTATTATTATTTTTCTTAAATAAATTAATAACCTCATTTAAACAATTATAAATTATTTTAAGGAATTTTATACCAAAAGTAAGCATGAGGTAGAGGATTTTGTCTCAATTTGCATTCTATTAAGTCTTTTTTGTTATTTTGCACCAATCCACTTTTATGTGTGGTATATACTACCACATTGACATGTAATATCATGATGAATTATTAATTCATGGTATTTTAATCTTTAATTTGGATCATTTAATCCAAGGGGATTTGAATTTAAAATTACCAAGTGGTAAAAGTTATTGTGCAACTTCAATTTCTTTTGTAATTATTATCATTATCATGAAATAATCACTTTATTGAGATAAAATTTCATTAAAAAATAAATTTATCTTAAATATAAATATTATTATGTGATCTATATTAATATTTCATAAATCATATACCATTTTTAGATATGGTGTTTACGTTGAAAGTTAATTGACTAACAGAGGAAATATTAAAAAATATATATTATTTACTCAATACAAATACTTAATGACAAAACACATTGGTTATGAATTAAAATGATTATTGTAAATATGACAAATGGTTTTTACAAGTAATACATAGATTGGGGGCTATTTATCGAAATCCCCTCGACGCATCGGTAGTCTCAGGAGACAAAATCTGTTGCCCAAACCCTATGAGTTTGTAACTAGAAGTTTTAAACTATCTGGTTAAAGGCCTTAAAAGTATTCATAAATTCATAAAAACTATATTGGTTTGTACCTAGTATGTTTTGAACCATCTTGTGAATTTTCTAGATGGTAAAAGTATCATGTTCCAAGCAAACATGATGTCCAACAATTAAGAATTGACTTCATTGATAATTTAGTTATTATTATTATCCATGATTTTTTTTAAAAAGGATATTATATATGGATGCATTTAATTCTCAGTTTATTGATTAAATATCATGAATTAGTAGTTATTTTCCTCGAAATATTTATTATAACTTATCTTTTCATAAAGTTATGTTATTTAAACGGAATGTGTGATCAGTTATTTACCAATTCATATTTATTATTCTTTATTGATTAAATATATAATACATTATAATTAAGACTTACTGAGAATTTGATAACACTAATATTTTATTTCCATTCCCAAGGATATTAAGGAGATATCATGGATTTTATTTTTATAGACTTATTTTATTTTTTGTTGTTATGTATTATTTTTTATTTTTTATTATCAAAGTAAAATTGTTATCATGTATATATTCGGTTCTCCAAAATTACTAAACTGATTTGTTCTTAGGTATTTGATTTATTTTATCTATGCTAATGTAATAAAGCAATACACTTGTTCTGGGCTACTGGGGTTGTGGTCATTACAATGAAAACCCAAGGTGAATAATGAATATTGAAATAGAGAATCTATATTTTCTTAATTTGTTAAAAGATTCAATAATCCTAAACCTTGGGAATTGGTAAATGATGGATGGTTTGGGTGTTGGACTAATGCATTAGGCAGCGGTAGTGTTTTATATGGTTTGGGATATTAGAATGATTAACTATTTCCAAGATTTGGTTTTTAGAATAACTCTCCAGGAACTAGTAGTATTTATGAATAGTTTGGGATTACAGGTTTATACACAATGAAAAAAATGATTTTTAACATGGATCAGGTGCAGAATAATTATATAGGGTCTAATTGAACAGAAACATGGTCATAGTACCTTGAACTAATGACTCTTGGTACCATGAATTAAATATTTAATGAAAACCACTTTGTTACATAAATTATGTATCACCTTATAATTTATTAATCATATAAACAGTATTTTAAGAAAGAGGTTTGGTTGGCCTAAGTGTAACTTTAAAACCCGATGGCCAAAAAGGTTAACAAATAATTGATTTAATTTTATAATGTGTTTTCATTTTTTCCATATCCACTATTCCATGAAATATATGCAGAGTATATTACCTAGAATAATTATTGATTTAGATATTATTGGTGGTGTCCTAATGATTTTTACTTACACGTTTCTCAGGCCACCATTGGTTCCTAAGATGAATTTATGGTTGCAAGTTAGGATAATGGGGAATGCCTGATGATAGACTGGTGATTTGGTATTTATTGGATGGAGCTTGTATGCGGGGATCAGTTTCAATGTTGGGACATATTTTTGGTATTGTTAGTTTGTGTCTTTATTTTAGGTTACCTTTGGAACATAATACTATCATGATGTTACCTATTTATTTTATTGTCATGTTAGAACTTACCCATTTTGGGTAATTTGTTCTGTGATGTGTGATTACATACTTG
This sequence comes from Viscum album, assembly GCA_963277665.1. Taxonomy (NCBI): domain Eukaryota; kingdom Viridiplantae; phylum Streptophyta; class Magnoliopsida; order Santalales; family Viscaceae; genus Viscum; species Viscum album. The sequence goes on along the minus strand of OY728121.1, from coordinate 564,660,802 downwards.
TTAATATTTATTACTATTTATAATGTTTTTTTCATTGATAAAGTGGTTATAGTCTCCCCATGTTACTCAATAGACCCACACTTATAGTTGAAAGCCTCTAGAATATGGGAAAGTTTGCTTGAGGTCATGTGGAAAACTAGTTTATCTATAATTTGGAGTGGGTGGTAAAGTATGATATCTCAAATCCATATGTTTATTACCTGATAAATCCATCCCAAATAAGGTTGTAGAAATATAAAACATAGTAAATGAAAAATTGGGTTCCTTTGTTCGATGGATATAACATTCAAATATTAAAGAATCTAATGAGATATGACTAATGATCTCTCAGAATATATACTTTCACTATATCACTACAAATAATACAGGTTATAAATCCTATATATATGTTAATGGTTGGAGAAAACAATAAATTTTTTTATGTTGATGCAATGGATCAAAATTATTTATCCAACCCCATATAAAACCAGATCTATATGAATGTAATGGATTTCAGATCAATGAAATATATTTTTGAAAATATGGATAGTATCTATAAATGAGACATAAATGTGAAGGAATATTTGTTTTAAGTGTTTTACAATAAATTTGAAAATATGAATATGATCCCAAATGGGAACATTTATGCTTTCTTTAATCAACTCATAAAATTTGTGGGATCCATTCATATTCTTAGTGATCTTATGAAGTATATTGATATTATGAAAATTATTATTAAAATATTCCCTCCATTTTACAATTTCAAGGTTTCTAACCTTGAATAAAAATTCATTTCAATTGTGGCTATTTATGGTTTTAATGTAAGCTGGTCACTTATGATATGTGATTGAGACCAAAGAATAAATATGGAAAAACATCAAAAGAAATTTATTTCAAGGAGATAGGGGAATATAGTTGTAATGATGATGATATAATTGATTAATTTATATAGCTTGAAACAGGAAGTTTAAAATAATGTAAAGAAATGTTTAACGGTAAACATCAATTAAATCATTTTAGTTATGGAAATGTTCAGAATATTGTTGCAAGATTCCCAAGGAGGAAAGAAATTGGATCTAATTATTATATGGTATTAATACCAAAATTAAGGTTTTTTTGAAAAATAATAAGATATGGAATATCAAATAAGAGGATATTAAACCAAAAAATCTTGTTGAGAAAAGAAAAAGGATGAGGAGAATAATACCTTAAAGGTGATGAATTTTGATTTATCTTTTATGTGGAAGATGTTACAATGGGAACCTGTAGATGAAAAATAAATTTGACCAAGGGGAGTTATTAAAATGATATTCAAACATAAAGGTTATCTTGAAGAGTTATATTCTCAATGAATGAATAACTAAATTATTGGATGATTATTAGAAGAATAAATAGTATATTTTGATCAATTTGAATATGAAATTTCTCAATAAGATAAATTTATGAAATAACATGATGATAATAAATCTACATCAAAATAAGTAGTTTATTTAAATATATAAATCATAGAACATTCCAAAATAATATATGATATCAGTACCCAATTAGAATAAATAAGTAAGAGAGATGAATATGTTGACAAATAAGTTGTAGCATTATTGAAAAATATAAAGGTTAAAGAAAATGTGGATAGTGAAAATAGGAAGCAACAATTAAATAATTGTTTTGATAAATAATTTATATAAATAGTCTGTAGAGGAGGGAAAGGTATTGAGAATATCAAAAATTAATATATTCCAAGGATTGTGGGAAATTTTAGGCTTATATGTGAATCTAATACCTCAAAATCTCTTTAGGTAACTGTATATAAAAATAGAAAACAAAAAATTAGTGAAAACACTCAAACACTATGGCCAAACCAAAAATCAACAAACTACCCTAGAGATAGAGAAATGTGAATATGAAGTGATAGAAAGTTATTTCTATTAATTAAATTCCAATTTTATAGTTTTCTATAACAAATGATCACCTTGTTAATGGAGTCAAAATGTTATTTGAAATGAAATGCTTACGAGAGTATGAAAAAGAATTATGATACTATATCATATATCTATAAAAAATAATTTTTATAGTTATTTTTTTGCTAATATATCATTGGTTGCAAAGTAGCAAATTACAGTTAAAGGAGGGTTAAAACACAGTCCAATAGGGACTAAATAATAAATATTGAAGAACAAATATATGAGATTTACTTTTAAAATTTCTTCTATTCCTTGGAGGAAGAGGTGTATGATCTTCTAGATTTTTATAATGAAAATTAAGAGAGGTCATATTGTGTATTAAATGAATCAGTCATGTCTTCAAGGGAGAAGTTGAAAAATGAGAATGTTATCTTGGAAGAAATTTATCTCAAATAATCCAAACATTGTAGCACAAAATCCTTGATAGTGTGTTCTCATCCCAAAATATTGATAATATCAATATATTGAAGAATATAAAGAAATGTATGGATGGGGTGGTGAGATTTTTGAAATTATGGATAATTGAAAATAATTTGAAATAAAAAGATGAATATAGATGGATATTTACTAAAGAATACATTTTTTATTTAAATGGATTTCCTTTAGTATAATCATCATAATTTGTTACAGTTTAGTGATTATGGATTTTAAGTTGTCATTCATTTTAATAGTTGTTCAATCAAAGGTTGAACTGGAGAATCTTTGTTAAATGGATGGAGAACCAGTGGGAATATGTATCAACTAGATTGAAATAAAAACAATGAATATTTTATAACTATAGATGAGGAAAATATACTTTGGCATCGAAATATTGTATACATTTCAAAAAATATATCATGGGTAATTTTTATATATAGAAGGCTACAACTGATATAAAAAATCTGAAATGAGATTAAGAGAAAACCTATGATTCATTATTAAGAGGAAAACTAGTGAGAAAATCCTCCAGACCATAGAAGAAGAGGGATCCAAACTCTCTTGATCTGATCTAAACTATTGTTTGGGGTCCCATGATGATTCCAAAAACATACAGTGAGTAGTAATTCATCTAATTCATTAACTATTATAGTATAATGGTTTCTATCATGTTTATAGAATCTAAGATATAGCTTATTGAATGGATTAATCAATTTTAGAGGAGATTATATATGGAAACAAAAATGACCATAAAATTTATTTGATATGAAAATGTCCTAGAATAAACCTCACATGAGGTGGAAAACTACTTAGGGAAGCATGGGATAGAACATGATATTTCATCAGTATAAAACCCACAACAAAATGGTGTGGTTTAAAGGGGAAAATTAATGGTGAACACCATGTTTGAATCATTACTAATTCAAATGGTCATATCATTTCACTACTAGAAATAATTATTTCCACTTCTTATATATACATAGAATCAATCTTTTACAAGACCTAGATTGAAGGTAATCTCAGACGATATGTGGCATGGAATACAATCAATGTTGAAATACATATGTGTGTTTGGAATTAGATGTTAGATTCAAAACAAGGAATGGAAACTAAAAAAATAAGGGGATACATTGGATGAGAGGATATTTATACTCTACTCATTCATGTTTATGGACTATAATATCTCAAAAATGATTTAAAAATATTTTTTAAAGTAGTTACATCGATATTATTAATGAAAAATAAGAAAAATGGTCTAGAATTATAGATAATAGTAAGGTTAGTAAAGAAGATAAACTAAAAACATATCTAGCTAGTGTGTATATTATTACATGTAAGAAAAATTTGAAGGATGGATCAGTGGATGAACAATTGATGTAAAAGAGTCAACCAATGAATACTCAAAGAATAAAATGAGATAATTTTAATGAATCAAATATCATCCGTGAAAAAAAATCAGCAATAAAAATATGGAGGATGATGAATTTGTTTAATAATACTATATTATCTCAATTAGATTCATTATAATTTGAATAAGTATTGAGTGATGAGTCATGGGTCAATTACATAGTTTCTGAGTTCAATAAAATTATGAAAAATATAACTTTGGACTACATAGAAAAATTGGTTGATCACAATGATAAAGAAAAAATATGTATTTAGAAAAAAACATGATGAGAAAGGAAAGGTGGTATAGAACATGTAAATATTCTTGTGAAAAGTTTATTCACAAGTGTAAAGAGTTTATGTGGAAGAAACCATTGCACCAATGGAAATAATTTAGTTTATATGACTCTTCTTTGTTGTGGTTGTTGAGATAAAATACATGATATACTAAATGGATGTTATAAAAAAATTTAAATGAGATACGCAAGGAATATTTTTACATTGAAAAACAAGTTATATTTCATATTAGTAATGATGACTCAAAGGTTTGAAAGTTGAATAAAATCCTCTATGGAATGAAATATGAACCTTAATCCATGTATTCTCATATAGATAAATTCTTAAGAAAAATGAAATTTAGAAGAGGGGGATTCATTCACAATATTTATTCAAAATCATCTTAGGAAGAGTAGTTTATAGTGAATGTATTTTTAGACAACATAATATTTATAGGAATAAAATATAATTTAGTAGAATAATGTGAAATTTTGATTTGTATGGAGTTTTAATTATCATTGATTAAGGAGATTATATTTTTTCCTTAAACTATAAGTTTTCTATAAGTAGAGTTATAATTTTTTACTTCAAGAAAAATATAAAAATTAATAACTTGATATTTTTAAGATGCATGATGTTATCTTTGTTTCAACACTAATAATGGCTGAAACCAAGCTAGAAAAATAAGATAAAGGGGAATCCATTGATCCAACTCTTTATTGGAGGATAATTATAATCATTTTGTACCTCATGAAAATAAGACTAGATATATTCTTTGTAATATTCTTCAAAATATAATTTCAATGTTATCCAAAGAAATATAATATATTAGTTTGGAATCATATTATGTGGTAAATTTGGGAAATAGTTGACTATGGTTTAATGTATCATGTAGGGAATGAAAAATAATTATTTTTATACTCTTATATAGATTTGTCTGTAAATATTGTGGATTAAAAATCCACAAGTGGAGGAGCATTTTTCATTCGATGAAAGTACATTGGGTGACCCAAAAAAATAAAGAAAAACCTATCATTGTATAGCTAAAGTGGATTATATTTAATCTACCAAGGATTGTAAACAACTTATATCAAGGAAAATATAATTTTAAGATCTTTGATAAGAGGTGAAGCTAACCGTGGTAGTTGATTATGAAAACAAAATAACAATAATGATAAAAAAATAATTCTGTAAAGCATTGATAAATGATGACTATTGAAATTTAGAATTATTTTATTAAAGATACCGTTGATATATTAATGATCAAAATATATTATGTAGGTACGATTCAGTAAGTGGTGGATATCTTTAAAAACCCATTAACCACACATATATTCAAAAGAAATTGGTTGAACCTTTGGTTTCAACCACATCCCTCAAATTTAGGAGGATCAAAATCACCCATATCCCATTATATCTAATGTTATATTTTTAAATTATGTGTTAAAATAGGATTATATATTATTTTTAGTAAATAATTTATAATTACATACTCTCTATGTTGAATTAGTAGTTCTTAATAGGATAATTTAGAATTTTATACTAAAAATTAGAAATTAGAAATGTTTGGTTATTTACTATATAGATAATTGAATCACATAGAATTATATTATTTATTGATGGATATTTTATAAATGAAAATGACTAAAGGATTCTTGATTGGATATATAACTGGAGGACCCATTGTGATTTATTATCAAAGGGGGAGAGTTCTCTTATATAAACTAGAGATGAAAAGTATACTACTTTAGGGGGATTGATTATCATTTATTATAGATAATTAATAAAAATATGATGAGGTTTATTATTAAAACCTTTAGGTTATCATGTTAGTTCTTTTCAATTTTTATTTGATTGTATGATCATATATAAAAGATTGGAGTTTGTGTAAGATCACTGGAAGACCATTGTGAACAACATAATTCGTGATGTCAATTCTAGTGTCATGATGCACGTAAAGTTGAGGTAATAAATATAGAAAATTATTACTTCCTAATACTAATTTTGTAATTCATAGTAGTGATAATAAAATTTTGAAAATATAAAAAGAAAATATAACTCATCATGACATCCAATATCATGCTAAAAAATTTGGAGGTCGAGAAGTCAAAAACGTTATGCATTATAAGACTATAGTGAGAATTCATAAATGTACTGGTCATTCCTTAAAATAGAAGCATATGTCATGAAGTATTTCCATAAGATAATTCTTACTACTTCAGAAGATTCATTCATGCTGTGACAACATACATCACACCACACATGGATTTGTGTAATATGATTAAAATTTGTAAGATTTTTTCCTTTTCCATATATAGAGTTTTTTTGTCCATAATATAAAATATTGTGTTATAAAGGATATTCATTAGGATTCATCTAATTCTAGAGTGTCGATGCTCACACCAAGGTGAATATTCCATTTCATGTAGGAACTATGGTTGAATTATAGTAGCTCTATATAGGTAAGGAATATGAAATATAGAAGAAATTCATGCCATGAATAGACCTGAAATATATTTTAGTTATTATACCCAAGATGATTTTGATGTCTTACACCACAAATAAAATTAAAATGTCATGACATGTTGGTTTATCAAGAAGCTTTTTGAGTATCACACTAGGATTCTCAGAGAATTAAAAAATGGAAAATCAACCCGAAAAAGTAGAATTGGTTGTTGACCTAAAACATTCCATGATATGGAATATATTTACACTACATGATATTTTTTATCAAGTAAACAAAAATATGGAAGAGTTCATTCTGTGATAAAAATAAATTAAATAATTCCCAAAAGATCTAATCTACTATCAAATATTTAGATATTTAGGATACTTAGTTGGTTTTTTCAAGGGAATGATAATATTTAAATTATAATTATGTGAAAATGGTTTGTAATACTTGTGGAATTTTTTTTTGTAAAATTATTCCCTTATTTAAATGGAATTGATAATAAATAGAAATAGTTAGAGAACAATACTGGAAAAAATCATGAGAAGATAGAAATTCAGAAGAGAAATCCATTGAATTTCCTAATGTAAAGAATAAAATGAAGTATAATTATGTCATACTCATTGGGCCAACAATTTATTTATATTGAAGAATATTTTTAATTGATTATTGTATCACATCTCATTTTATTCATTATATTTAGGTAGTTCATAATGAGATAAGAAGATGGATTGACCTTGTACCAGTAATATTCCTTTCTAAATCAATTATAATATCTATAGGGAATTGTTATAAACTCTGGTATATTGATATAATGTGTTCATATGCACTATCAACAATCCCTTTTGGTGAACCATATAAAATCCACACATCTTCACTTGGATATCTACCTCAAGATTTTTCATGTTTGTTTGAATTTTGACAGGTTTATTTTGGTCTTTCTAATGTGAGAACAATATCCATTATGAAGAGTAGAAGAATTAAACCTCCCCAAACCACCCCATATTAGGGTTTTGAGTATATTGTTGAAATAGTGATTTTTTATCTTTTAACATATTAACCATTAAAAATAATTATTACAACTATAATTTTACTACTATGAAACATTTTAATCAAACATTAACTTTAATACTAATTAGTTTTGATTCAAAACCCTATAAGAATTTAATAATTAAAATAATAATTTTATGAATACCATTTAATAATATATATGAATCCATTGGAGGTTGGAAGATAAAAAATATGTTTTTTTCCTTTTTAATGAGTCTGGGTTGATAGTCATGGTTATCTAATCAAAATATTTAATTGTTTGACATAATTTCTTTTATGTCAGGAGAGACACAATTTCCTAATCTCTACAAATTATTTTTCAACCCATTCACCTAAAAATGATTATTTATAAAATATGAAGTTAAAAAATTCTTCAAAATTTTATAAAAAATTATTTATTTAATTAATTAAATAAAACAAAAGTGTTACACATCCTCCATGTGATAATCCCCTATATGGATTATGATAACATATATATTGTGTGCAGTGGTCCTATATATTTTTATGGTGATAAAAATATATTTTTATTTTCTATTTTATTAGGTTTAGTTTTTATTTATCTTTAAGTAGGATGTGTCTTCTTCGGTTTATTATAATTGTATTATCTCGAGTTGAGTATATACACTTACCTTAGGTTCCATACAGATGTTGGGGAAGATTATAATTATATATCATATTTTATTTATTATTTAGTATTGAAATTGATCAATATATATTATTACTGATAATGGTTTATGTATTATGATTTTTTTTCTTTTTATTTTTCATATTCAGTTGGTTATGGGAACCATATGACAAAGACACTTTTCAATATAACCATTATCAGCACACTCATTTGTGGGAGTTGAGGGAATTTTGGAAAATCTAATTAAGTCATTATACTTACCCCTATTAATTTAAAAATTATTTATTCACTAGTACACTTGCAGTCTTATGTGATTTGTGGATTTAGGAAGATACTCCTAGAAACAAAATTCAGACTCATATTTTTATCATAATTATTTAGGTTAAGGGATTAATGGAATTATTATTTATAAAATCAATCATTCCTCATATTTTTGGTAAATTTTTTTATTAAGTGGAATTATTATTTTTATTTGGTTTTTTCATGGATGTTCATGAATAATGTGTTCATTTAATATAGTGGTTTTATTTTTTATTTTTTCATATACTGAGTTTTGAGTCACAAATTTTGGGTCCCATTTTATTTATATATTTTTTTTGGTTTACCCAACATAAAAATTAGGCATTCTGTATTTTTTGAGAAATATGGTATAATAGTTTTAGATGGGAAATTAAGGTTTAATTTTCATTAAGTATTATAATTAAACCCTTGATTCTATTTTTAGTATTTGTAATTCAGGGAAATGTTTCTAGGATTAGTGGTGTGTTTGTGTTGAGAAATAGGCATCCATAACCAAGTAATTTCAATATAATTACTTATTTAAACTCCAAGGTCAATATCATGAAATTTACTCCAAGAAAACGTGCCACACTACCCTCCTACTAGGGTTATAATCATGTTAAAACATCATAAAAACTAATTTATTCAAATCATCGTCTTAATCATGAAATACTATTATAAGCAACCAACTTTTAGAATAATTCATGACATGATATGAAAGTAACACTACTTTGGTGTGTCATTAAATATTATTATATCGATTTGTCCCATGAAATATAAATATGTGTTGAGAGTTATCAAATGAATCATGAAAAAGTGGCACCCAACTTTATAATTCTCATTGTCAAAAGTTACATCCTCTAAGGTTTATTAAGGTCTTTACATAATTACAATTAATCTCTTAGAATAAATGAATAAAGCATATAATATTTTAAATGTACGTCTTGATGATCTCCTAAACAATCCACCTTAATTTTCTAGATGACATATCAATAATCTCTCCTATAATCTAGTAACATCTAGTAACTGGTTCAGTCAAGTGAATTCCAATATTCAAACTCACTAAAAAATTACATGTATTCCAACCATCTAATAAATAGGGTTTAAAAAATTTTAACCCCATCTATATAATAAATATGTATTATATGATATAACCATTATCTAATAATTAAATAAACCATCATTGAGTTTAATCTATCATGTATGGAATGAGAAATATTCCAATGTGAATAACATCAACCAACTTTTAAAAAAATTATTATTAATAAATATCTTGGACTATAAAAACTATTAATTAATTGAAATAAAAAATTAATACTCAATAAAATTAAATGACAAAAACTAAACATTAGAGAACAAAAACATAATAAATGGTGTAATTAACTGTTTAATGGTTCATCGAAAAAGTTATATAAAAAACAAAAAATACTATCAAACCATTAGAATAATGACTCTTAATGTTCAGTGATAGATTATAAATGAAAAGACAATTGAAATTAAAAATTATAAATATTTAAAATATATAAAAAAATTAATCAAAGAATTTCATTTTCTCAAAAATATTCATTTCAAGGAAATGTGGTTCCTAATAAAGGATTGATAAGTCTAAATTAACTTTGAGGTAGATATCAAAGTGAAGATGTGTGGATTTTACATGGTTCACCACAATGGATTGTTGATGGACCATATGAACACATTATTTCAATATAACAGAGTCTATAACTATTCTCTATATAAATTATAATTGATTTAGAATGCAAGGTTACTGGTATAAGGGCACTCCATCTTCTTATCACATTGGGAACTACCTAAATATAATGAATAAAATGAAACTGGATACAATAATCAATTAAAAATATTCTTCCATATAAATAAATTTTTGTCCCAATGATCATTTCATCTTTATACTTCATTTTCTTCTTTACATCATTAACTTCAAGGGATTTATCTTATGTATTTCTATCTTCTTGTGATTTTTTCCAATATTGTTCAATAAATCTTTCTATTTCTTATCAATTCCATTTAAATGAGGGAATAATTTTTAAAAAAAATCCACAAGTATTACCGACCATTTTCACATAATTATACTTTAAATATTCTCATTCACTTGAAAAAACCAACTAAGTATCCTAAATATCTAAATATTTTATAGTAGATTAGATCTTGTAGGAATTATTTCATTTATTTTTTATCACAGAATAAACTCTTCCATATTTTTGTATAATTCATAAAAAATCTCATGTAGTGTAAATATATTCAATATCATGGAATGTTTTAGGTCAATAACCAATTCTACTTTTTAGGTTGATTTTCAATTTTTAAATCTCTAAGAATCATAGTGTGATCCTCAAAAATATTCTTGATCATCCAACATGTCATGACACTATAATATTATTTGTGGTGTAAGACATCAAAATAATCTTGGGTATAATAACTAAAATATACTTCAGGTATATTCATGGCATTACCTTATTCTTTATGTCATATTCCTTACCTAGATAGAGATACTATAATTAAACCATAGTTCCTCCAAGAAATGGAATATTTACCTTGGAGTGAGCATCTACACTCTAGAATTAGATAGATCCTCATGAATATCCTTCATAACACAATATTTTTTATTGAGAATGAATAAAATGATATCCAATAGTTTCTCTCACTAAATGATTGAGGATATTCATCATGTTTATGAAGGATGGGAAAATTACTACACCATTATTGGTGTAACCTTTATTCTTAGTTCATGAAAGATCAAATAATCACTTAGAGGAGTAGTGATATTTATTTATGAGGAGTAAAATGAGTTCCCTATATTATTTGAGATGAAAACTAAGAGTTTTAGTATAACATATCTCAATTTGAAACATTATTTAACTACTATCTATAGGGCATAGTTATAAACTATGGTATATTGAAAAACTTTGTTCATATTCTCTATCAACAATCCCTTGTGATGAACAATGTAAAATCCACACATCTTCACTTTAATATCTACCTCAAGATTTTTCATGTTTGTTTGAATTTTGACAGGTTTATTTTAGTATTTCCGGTGTGAGAACAACATCCATTGTGAAGAGTATATGAATTCAACATCCTAAAACCACCCCATATTAGGGTTTATTGAGTATGTTGGTGAAATAGTGGGTGTTTAACTTTTAACATATATACCATTAATAATAGTTATTACAAATATAATTTTACTACTATGAAACATTTTAATCAAACATTAACTTTAATACTAATTAGTTTTGATTTGAAAACCTATAGCAATTTCATAATTAAAATAATATTTTTATGAATACCATATAATAATATATATTAATCAATTGGTGGTTGGAAGATAAAAAATAGGTTCTGGTCCTTTTAATGAGTTATTGTTGAAATTCTTGGTTATATAATCAAAATACTGAACTGTATGAAATAATTTATTTTATGTCAGGAGAGACACAATTTCCTAATATCTAAAAAATAGTTTTTCAAACAATTCACCTAATAATAATTATTTCTAAAATGTAAAGGAAAAAAATTATTCAACATTTAATAAAAAATTATTTACTTATATAATTAATTAAAACCAAAGTGTTACACATCCTCCATGTGATAATCCCCTATATGGATTATGATAACATATATATTTTGTGCAGTGGTCCTATAAATTTTTATGGTGATAAAAATCTTTTTTTTATTTTCTATTTTGTTAGATTTAGTTTTTATTTATCTTCTAGTATGATATTTCATAGAGGTTTATTAGAATAGTATTACCTTGATATGAGTAGATACATTTACCTTAGGTTCCATATAGATGATGGGAAAGATTATAAGTATAGGACATATTTTTATAATTATTTAGTATTGAAATTGATCAAAATATATTATTATAGATAATGGTTTATGTATTATGATTTTTTTCTTTTTATATGTCATATGTGGTTTGTTATGGGAACCATATAACAAAGTCAATTTTCAGTATATCCATTATCATCACACTCATTTGTGGGAGTTGAGGTAATTTTGGAAAATCTAATTAAGGCATTATACTTACCCCTATTAATTTTAAAATTATTTATTCACTAGTAAACTTGTAGTATTATTTGATGTGTGGATTTAGGAAGATACTCCTAGAAACAAAATTCAGACTCATAGTTTTATCATAATTATTTAGGTCAAGGGATTAATTGAGTTATTATTTATAAAATCAATCATTTCTCATATTTTTTGTAATTTTTTTTATTAAGTGGCATTATTATTTTTATTTAGTTTTTTCATGGATGTTTATGAATGATGTGTTTATTTCATATAGTGGTATTCTTTTTTATTTTTTCATATACTGAGTTTTCATTCACTAATTTTGTGTCCCATTTTATTTCTCTATTTTTTTGGTATTCCCAACATAGAAATTAGGCATTCTATATTTTTTTAGAAATAATGTATAATAATTTAATTGGGAAATTAAGGTTTAATTTTCATTATGTATTATAATTAAACCATTGATTCTATTTTTAGTATCTGTCATTCAAGGAAATATTTCTAGGATTAGTGGTGTGTTTGTGTTGAGAAAGAGGCATTTATTTCCAAGTAATTTCAATATAATTACTTATTTTAACTCCAAGGTCAATATCATGAAATTTACTCGAAGAAAAAGAGTCACACTACCCTCCTACTAGGGTTCTAATCAAGTTAAAACATCCTAAAAACAAATATAGTCAAATCATAGTCTTAATCATGAAATACTATTATAATCAACCTACTTTTAGAATAATTCATGACATGATATGAAAGTAACACTACTATGGTGTGTCATTAAATAATATTATATTGATTTGGCCCATGAAATTTAAAGATGTGTTGAGAGTTATCAAACGAATCATGAAAAAGTGGCACCCAACTTTATAATTCTCCACCGAAATCCATTTTTTCATTTTCTAAAAAACCGGTTTATGGGTAAACGGTAACCATACAAACAAGGATCCAACATCATCAACGGCGGTGGTCATGGAACCCACAAACCAGAGACCAATTCACAACATCATCAATGGCGGTCATGGAACCCGTATACCAGAGACCAATCCACAACATCAGCACAATTCAAAATTCAAAAACCCAAAAACCATCACCACACAATGATCGATGAGTCACAATCAGCGAGTCACCGAAATCGCCGCAACATCAACCTTCTTTATCACCGACAAGATCCCACAAGCCCTCGCCGCTGCAGTTTTAACCTCGAAACCCTTGAGAACACCATCCAGAGGCATCGCCATCATGCCCTCCCCACGAAAGAGGAACCAGATCACCAATGAAAGAATCCAGAACGCCGTCATCACATCCACAGCATCACCACAAACATCATAGATCGCAGGATAAAAACATAAATGCTGATAGGGGGCAACACCATGCCTTTTCAAATCACAATCCACTAAAACACAAGCAGATTCGGAGTTCATATCCTCAAGACTAATAGGAAGCACCATAATCTTTCCCAAGAAAATCACGAGCAGAACCAAGAAACCAAACAAAGATTCACCATGAATCAGAACAAGCCACAAAAAAAACACCATCGCCTTAAAAACCCCATATTTCAAACCTGATAAACCGTAAAGAAGAACACAAAACCTGAGCTTAAGCGAAAGAGCCACCATCCCTCCTCTCAGCACCGGATCGGCGTCCTCTTTCACAAAAACCAAATCATCCGCCCCGCATAAAAAACCACTGATTGAAGGACCATATGGGAGATCCAGTGTTGCAAAGCAACCGGAAAAAAGAAACAGGGGATGGGAAAGGGACTGACGAAATGAAGATCATCATCACCGTGAAGAGATGACGGAAACCCAAAGGGAGGGAACGGGAGCGAGACCGAGAGCATCACCCTTTATGGGCCCATCAAAACTATGTGGATGGTGTTCTAAATGGTTTCGAGGTTATGACTGTGGGAGTGGATAAGAAAAATAATATTTTAAATGTACATCTTGGTGATCTCCTAGAAAATCCACCTCAATTTTCTAGATGACATATCAATAAGATCTCATATCATTTAAGTAACTGGTTCAGTCAAGTGAATTCCAACAATCAAACTCAATAAAAAAATTACATGTATTCCAACCATCTAATAAATAGTGTTCAAAAATGTTTAACCCCATCTATATATGAAATATGTATTATAGGATATACCCATCATCTAATAATTAAATAAACCATCATTTAGTTTAATCTATCATGTATGGAATGAAAAATATTCCAATGTGAATAATATCAACCAACTTTTAAAAAAAATTATTAATAATAAATCAATTTTTCTATAAAAAATATTAATTAATTGAAATAAAAAATAAAAAATAAATAAAATTAAATGAGAAAAACTAAACCTTATATAATAAAAACAAAATAAATGGTGTAATTAATTATTTAATTCTTCATCGAAAAAGTTATATAAAAAACATAAAATACTATCAAACCATCAGAATAATGACAGTTAATGTTCAGTGATAGATTATAAATGAAAAGACAATTGAAATTAAAAATTATAAATATTAAAAATATAAAAATATATAAATCAAAGAATATAATTTTCTCAAAAATATTCATTTCAAGGAAATGTGATTCCTGATAAAGGATTGATAAGTCCAAATTCAATAATATAAATCAATTTATTTTTATTCAATTAACTAGATAAAAACATGTTGATTCAAGGAAATATAAATATAAATGAATAAAATATAATATTTAAAAATTTAGTCATTTAATATCAAGAATAAATATGAAATTAATAAACATCTTTAACCTAGCATTGTTGGTCTCACGTAAGGAAGATGTCCATAAGGGGGTGAATTAGGGAGTGTAAATTTCAAATGACTCTTTCAATGGTATTTTCTATTGGTAAGAAAAAAACTCATTATGTCCATCATTATGAATATAAAATTAAAAATTAAAATAAATAGAGACATAATATATAATACTTGGTTCAATAACACTAGACTATATCTAAGGGGAATGTAATGATGATGCAGAAATATACCAAATTAACTAAGTTCAATAATGTTTCAAATTGAGATATGTCATACTAAAACTCTTAGTTTTCATCCCAAATAATATAGGGAACTCATTGTACTCCTCACAAAGAAATATCACTACTCCTCTAAGTTATTATTTAATATTTCATGAACTAATAATGAAGGTTACACCAATAATGGTGTAGTAATTTTCTCATCCTTCATGAACATAATGAATATCCTCAATCATTTAGTGAGAGAAACTATTGGATATCATTTTATTCATTCTCACAAGATCTAAAATTTATATTTCTCTCTAATTCATAATACTAATATTATTCCCCCATTTATAATTTAAGAGATCTTCTTTATAATAAGTGAATTATCAACTTTCTCATGTTTTAGATCATCAATTCACCATGAGAATGATGGAAAAATTCATCCATAATATTCTTCCAAATCCAATTCAAAATGTTACAACATAGATCGTAGAAACCCCTTAAAAGATAGGATCATTTAATTCTAGAAAATAAATTTCATTCAAATCCTTAATTGAGTGACCCATTATGTAATTCCCTTCCTCCTCCCGAAAAATCAAAATCAGGTTTCTACCAATTTTATAATCACTATGATGTAAAAACCATCATTTCGGTGTAAACATATTTTCCATTGATAATCGTGGATTATTATTTTAAAAATTAAATAATGTTTAATAATTCATCAATTAATATAAAATATCACAAAACATATTCTAGATTTAAAGATCCATATTCTAATAGAACACTATAATCCAAGGGCTTTCACTCCATAGTGTAACATTTTACATCATGGAGTAGTCACACCCTTTATAAATGACTACCCTTCTAGAATTAGATAGTATAGGACTATATTTTCATAGGGTATCAATTAAATTATAAAATTTCTTACAATACCCACTTTTATAATATTCAGGTCATACATATCTTATTATATATCATAGATTTATTCATCATGACACAACTGATCAATATTTTTTGGAACCTTGAAATCCATTAAAATTTATATTGTGGTGTGACACCATTTGTTAAGACAAGATTTATATTCTTTGTAAAGAACTTACTTTTAATATTATAAATAAAAAATTTATATGATTTCTCTTTTTCCATGACTCCTTAAATCTATTTAAAATATTCTTCATATTCTTTTTCCATAAAAATAACTAAAAAACACATATGAGTATTTTTCAAACTATTCACCCAATTATGTTTGATAGAAAACTTTCAACACATATTAGTCAAAAACAATATCTATAAACACAATCGACATAAAAAAACCTATTTCTATCTGATTTTGTTCCCATAGATTCACTAATAATCCACTCAAATATCCCATGGGTCAGGCTCTACATGAGAAATAAGAGTTAAAGGAAAATTTATTCATGAAAAAACATTATTGATATCCATGCTCATTGACACCATATAATGTAAGATAACAAAAAACATCTTGATATTACTTAGTGATATAGATTTTTGAAACATGAGTGATAATCCAAGCTAACTCCATTAATCTCCCTCTGAATAAAAATTCATGAAATCTCCCCCAAATAACATTTTTAAAAAACTGTTTCTCTCATTTTTGTAATACGAGAAAAGTCCACTTTTTTCTAATAAAAATTGAGTTATGAAAACTATACCACTTTGAAGTTATACCATGATTATATCTTCACTTGACTTTAGAAACTCCCCTATAAAAACAAATTTAACTTCTTTATATGTTTACAAGAGATAAATAATAATAGTAGTAAATTAAATTATAAGGTAAAACACACCTTTCTATGAACCACTTGTTAAAAATTCCACATCATGGTCATATTAATGGAACAAAAAACACCTTATGGGAGTGGGGATCCCTTCTCCAAAACATCAGAGTGCATGGAGATAGTTGAATTCCATGGTTCTACTAATTCCACTATAAATAATTCTTTTTTTAGTTCAGTTACCAAGATATCAATACACTTAATTTTATATAAATACTCACTAATTTTACTATACCTTTCTCAACATTATCCTTAATAAAGTGATATTTGATCTGAGTGTGCTTCATCCTAGAGTGGTGAATATTATTTTCCATAGGACTAATATTACTTGAGTAATCAAACATGACTGTAATAGGATACGTCACCTCAACTCTAACATCCTCAATCCATTATTTCATCCCTGTAAATTTATTGAAATCTAGAGTATCCATGATATTTTTGTATTCTATTTTAATTAACGACATATAATCTTACTTCATTATTATAAAATAAAAAAACAAGTCTATGATAAAATGCATTTCCTGATGTTGACTATATATCATTAACTAAACTGTCCAAATCCACAACAAAAATTCACAATAAATCCTACTGTGGTATACCATGATAAAACAAACTAATATCCACCATGCCTCTGATATACTATTGCATTCTCCTCTCTAATTTAAAGTGGATTTATTTGGGTCATCATTTGTATCATTCATCTTGATAAGTGTAAAAAACAATGTTGGATAATATTTTTGTATGGTAAAATAGTCTCCCAATGATGTACATATATTACATCATTTAGAACTCTTTTACATATCTATCTCTTGAAAACATTCTCCATGTAGCAATCAATGTTTTTATCAACCTGTAATCTATCATTGAAACTATTTTTAAAACCACATTAGAATATTTTGATTGAGAAATAAATTTTCTATTCCTTACTTTAATCACATGAAAAGAAAGTGAAAACATAAACTCATTAATCATTGAAATTTAAAACTCAAACCTTATGAATTCTATAAACTAATTGCAGTATTATTTGTTTTATCCTATAAATATTATATCATAAACATAACTAAGAAATATCATAATTTTATCATGTTGATTCTTGACATAGATATTAGGATCAAATAATCATCATTGGAATATAATATTTCCACATTGTTCATCATGTATGGAATAGGAAACCCTTTTTTCTTTATTAACTCTTAAAATTAATTCTTCAATTAGTAAAACTTTTTTATATCTTAATAAATAATAAATAAATCAGTTTTTTAATGTAAACATCATCTATAAGTCTCCTTTCAAAAATAATAATTTGAAATCCATTTGGAACCCATGTAATCTCTTTTTCATCGCTATGGATTAAAATAACCAAAACATTTTTAACTTATCCATTTGTGAAAATGTATCATCTAAATTGATTAATTCAATATGGGAATATAATTTTCATATAAATCATTATTTATTTTGAATCATATCCTATATTTTGATTAAATAATTATTCTCAAGCCTCAAAACAACTTTGCAAGTTTTTTTCTTCCCAATTTGTTCAAGAATTTCATTTATATACTTAATCCAAATCTAATCATTAGCATCATATTTGAAAATCATTTTCTATTAATGAGATAAAAGTGATTTTTTAATACTTCAATATCTTTATTTTAAATAGAGTTGTCCATTCACTAATGGTGTTCGCTTCATCAAATTCATCCATGTTTCTAAACTTCCTTATATCCAATGATATTTCCACATCTTCATCATCATTAGTGGATTATTTATAATAAATTATCACCCTTTATGACCCCCTAAACTAATAAACTAATTATCACTTTTCTCTAGAATTTTATATCTATTTTATGAAAATTCTACCAATTTTCCACCATGGTAATGTTCTAACTATCAATAATTCTTATAATCCATTTGTTGAAACATTTTTCTACAATATTATTGGTTGTTAGTTAATAAATATACCTTCATATATACATGATTCAAAAATTATATGGTTCTTCGTTTTTTTATGATAAAGAAATTATATTCATATATTTTATAGTACTTCAATAATGGATTATTCATGTTTCACATTTTTTGTGGGTTATTTTATTCACTAAAACACATCAATGGTCTATTTGTCATATAGATAGATTTCAATATTTCTTCCTTTCAAAAAACCTTTATAAGTTAATTCTTAATGATTATTGTTCAATCAATGTTTCTAATGATATAGTTTTACCTATTAAAAACACCATTTTTTGATGAGTTGTCACAACTAAAACTTAATGTTGTGTCAAGTAATTCTCAAGATAATACTCAAATTTTTTTATTGGTGACCTATGTTACATTTTTTTCATAATTTATATATTTTTTACTTTATAATATTATATTATAATATATTTTATTATTTAATTTAGTTGAACACTTTGGATTTGTGTTTGATCACCATCAAACATTCCAGCCTGTTGTAATAATCAATTAAGTGCAAATAGTTCCTCTTACAATTATTGTATTTTGGTGATATTATCCAACAAAGATAAAAATTCACTAACTGATGAAACCTTGTCTTCTTATTACCCATAAAATTGTAAATTTTGTAATTTATATTCCCTTTATTAATAATATTACACATATGTGTGAAATCCCATGAAATTATGGGGATATAATAATATACTTCATTATTATGTGAATCGTACATGGATTTTTTGGATTAGGTGGATGGAAAATTTGGACCATAGAATTTTCTCATCTTCCTTGCATAGGAAACATAAATATTCTTCTACCTTAATAAGAATGAAATTCCCATTCATGTTCTTCTATATTGTTAGTTAAATTGATTGTAATATCTAGGTCACACAGTTGGATTATACTAAGCATGTTATGACTAGGGACTTCAACTTCCAAGACATCTATGTATATTATTTATTTACCACTAATTTTATTTTTAGAATCCAATGATCTTAAATACTTCATCATTTATAAATCTTATCATTTCTTATTTTTTATACTTGTTTCTCATGATGAGATCCTTATTCTAAATCATATACTAATTTCACACTCTCATGGATCAAAAATGTGGTTTGATACATTTTTTTAGTTGATATTTTTGAAGATTCACTTCCTCAACACTTCCCTACTTGATTCATATCGACTACTTCACCACCTTTGTGGGTGAATATACTTATTCCTCCTCTGTATGTGATGGATAAAATTCCCCTTACAAGGCTAAAAATTTATTTTTTTGTCCCTCTTGATGATACCTATTACTATTATCTATTTCTATCTTTTATCCCCTTTTGCACACCCCCTTGTATCTTGGATGAGTAATACGTTGATTTTTGTTCATATCCATTACACTAAAAACAATAGTCATTGAAAATTGTTGAGTATATGAATCTTTTATCTCATGCCTCTATTTATTATATACCATGAAGTTCCTCCTTTCTATATAATACATGCATTTTTCATTCACTATATTTTCATAGTAATAATACATGATTTTTAATTAAGTTTTACATGTATTTATTGATGTTCTAGAAAATATTTGGGTCTTTTGAATGTTAATTTTTGTAAAGACCCGGAAATTTCAAGAAAATTTTTTTCTTAATTTTCTTTGGAATTTTACAAGAACGCAGTTTCTAACAGCGCTTGATTCCGAGGCCCGGTGTGCCCAGAATTGATTTTCGAAGTTTAGCTCGGGTACGTTCAGTGAACGAACGAGCGGGTTTTTCTAAATTTTGAAACGGTGCTCAGAATCGAATTCCGAGGGCACCAATGGAATCGCAACGCCGGTATTTTCTTAGAAACACCTTTTCGGAGTTGCGTTTTCTCGGGTGTAGTTTTTAATTTTTGGGGTTAAGTTAAGAAATAAAATCAAGTGGTGCGACAACTTTATTTTATTTCACTTAAAGCCACTTAAAATCCACTTAAGCTAAGTTAAGAGGATAGGGTGGAACCCAAAAAATCATACCCACTTGGTAGGATATTTGTGAGGTGGGGGCCACATGAGCCCCACTGTTTCTTTCCTTCTAAGTAACGCACCCGCGAAAACCCTCTATAATGATAGTCAACCATGCGTTTTTCTAGTTAAGAAACACCTCATTAATTGGGTAGTTAAATCGTTACAATTAATTCATTGAATTAATTTTTCATTTCTTTTCTTTTGAATTTCAAACGTGTCATGTGCGTTAATAAAATAAGATAACTCTTATTTTATTTCTATTGGAACTTGTGGCGTGGAGAGGATTTGGAGGAAAGCGTTCTTCTTTGACGAAGAACGCGAAGAACGCGAAGAACGCTCCAACCTCCGACGAAGAACGCCAAACCCTCAGAGATCGACGATGCAACGCCGTGTACCGTGACATCAACGACGTTTCTTCCAGGATGATCCTTCTCTTCCACGATGATCCTCTTCTTCCGCGACGGTTAATTCCGCGACGAACTCGCGTTCGACGAAAATTCTTGAGGTAGGAAATTATGTTTGAGAATGATTTTATTACCATGTTTCTTTCTTTATAAAGAAAACAAAGAACACGGATCAACTTATTACCTAGTTGATCCGTGAATGTTTTCCTTGCGGGTTGGGAATAATCTGTTGCAGGGAAAAACTGTTTGGGTTGTTTCTCTTTTGTTGGTGAAATTTTCCTTGTAGTTCTTCATCTTTTCGGCCGCTTGTTACCGACTTAACGGGAGGAGGTCGGACCGCAAAAACACGGCAGACTCTCCTCCCCCTTTGTTGATTTGATTCGTTGCAGCATGAACAGAGGCAGCACAGTGCAACGGCACCATGCGGACACGAGAAAGAACGCGGCGAAGAAGCGCAGTGCCGTCGCACTGCGCCGTTGAGGCTGAATGAAACCGCGGGCGGAGTCGGGGCCGAGGAGGCGATTTAAAGACCCCGCGTTTTGTTGTCGAAGTGCGGATCGGTGGATGATGGTGAGGCATGCCGCAAAGGCGTTTTGAATGCTTTGCAGCGAAGGTCGGGTCCCGAGATAATCTATGACGAAGACCGCAGGCGAATTGGACCACCGGAGCGCATCCGGTGGTCCGCAGAAGCCCTCGCCGGCGCGGCGGCGCCGGCGGTCGGGGGCGGCGGTGCCCGGAGCACCACCGGAAAAATTCGTCGTGGCGGCGGAGCGCGGTCCCGTGACCATGCGGGACCGAAGGGGGGCGGTGGGACGCGGCCGGCTGCCGCGTCCGCTGGCACAGGCGGCCCCACGCGGGGCCGCTGTTCTTCACACGGGGGCAGCGCCCCGCTCTGCTCCGCTCGGCCGTAACTAGCTGAGCCGACCCACCGGCCAGGCCGGGTCACGCCCAGGCCGGGCTGGGTCGCGCCATCCGGGTCAGACCTGGACCCGGGTCGGTCCGGGCCCAAACCCCCCGTTTTCGGACCCTTTTCGGTCTTTCGCCCATATATTGAGCTGTAGACCTCCGATTGATGCACCGTCCGTGGCGATACGATCCTTGGATCGAGACAGTCGTCTCGGTATATTACACTCAAGTTTTCATAATACTTTGGGTTCGGACGGGTTGGTTCGAATATGAAACCAACCGGGCCCTCGGAGCGGAAACACTTATATCTTGAGCTCCGGACGTATGATTGACGTGACGTCGACTCTGATAGATTCCTCTAAGTGAGACGGATCTTTTGGCTTACTCCGCTCAAGGTTTGGATGTCGTTGGAGTGCAGTCGGGTTGGTTCGCTCACGAAACCAACCGGGCCCCTGGAACGAAAAAGCCAATAACTCACAGACCGGGCGTCCGATTGACGCGACGTTTGTCTCGTTGAATTCCTCTTGTTGAGACGGAACTTTTGGAATACTTCGCTTGAGTTTTGGATTCAGTTGGATAGTGGCCAGGTTGGATTGCACCCGAAATCCAACCGGGCCCCTAGAACGGAAAAGTTGATATCTTTCAGACTGGACGTCTGTTTGATGAACCGTCAGCGGCGTTGGTGATCACGTTGAGAAATGGTTCTTATGAGTATACCCTATGAGAGTTCGGGGTACAGTTGAGATACGGTCGGATTGGTTTTCCCATGAAACCAACCGGGCCCCGGGGATGAAAAGGCTAGTAACTCACAGACCGGGCATCCGATTGACGTGTCGTCTGTTGCGTTGAGACCCCTATGATGAGGCGGTCCTTTGAGATACTTCTTCGTGGTACTTTGAGATACTTGGAGTATCAACCTGTAACTCGTGGAGCGGACCCTCCTAGAGATGAGCGTGCAGAGTACGGAGACCGTGTAGCCGACTGAGACCTGACGACTGCTTGACCGACTCGACTTGGAGTGAGTCGACTAGCCCAGTGGACGGAGCACTACTTTGTGAGGTGCAGACCCATGGCGGATGGAGCACTACCTGTGTGACAGTTCAGACCTACGGTACTCATCCGGAGAGTACCTCTGCAGGCTACTAGGGGGTGTGCACTACTTTGTTTGGGTGGCATACCCCGGCGGGAAGCACTACTGTGTTTGGGTGGCTGGCCTGCGGTACTCGAAAGGAGGAGTACCTCATCAGTCTTAGGTTAGTGAGCAGTACCTCAGAGTCGTGATAGGACCACTGTACACTCCAGAGACGGAGCTCTTCAGCAGTTACGGTTTCGATAATAAAAATCATGGTTTGAGCTGAGTCTATGACCTTTGTGTTTACCTCTTGATTGAGATGATTCACTTGATAACTTAGGTATATGTATGGTCATATACCTGGGTGGTGGTTATCTGTTGATTTCATGATCTTGGTGTTTTCCTCATGATTGAGATGGGTTACTTGGTAACTTAGGTATATGCATGGGCATATACCTAAGCAGAGGTTATCTGTTGAGATCTTCTTTGTGGTTATCCATGTTGGTTTTAGTGAGACCTTGAGGGTATCGGGATCCCTACTGAGTATCGTTATACTCACCCCTGCACGGGCTATGCCCGCACCTCGTTGTGTTGGTTGCAGACGACGGACAGTGCTGACGGGGGCCGAGTGTTCGAGGACTGGACGGTACCCGGAGGTGGACTACACGACGAGTCAGTACCCGGAGGTGGACTACACGACGAGTCAGTATTCGGAGGTGGACTTCCCGGCGAGACGACACTCGGGGGAAGTTGACGGGCGAGAGAATTTTGGAGGCTATTTGTACCTACCCTTCAGGTAGGATCTGTGGTGGACGATCTAGGAGCTGCGCCATCTGTACCTACCCTTCAGGTAGGATCTGAGGAGGACGTCCCAGGAGACGCTTCCGCCCTTCCAGCTATTGTTTTTTTTCTGTTTTACTTTGTTTAGTTGTAGATGTACTTTCATTTGGATTTGTATTCTATCCCATTTACCTTTCAGCACTTCTCTTTTTACTTAGTGTTTTACTTCCTCTTGTACTCTGTGGTGTTTTGATTACTTTTATAAAGGCAATGCCTTCCCAGTTATCGGGATTTACGCCTTTGGTGCTAGTCGCCAGCCCCTGGCCTATGGAAGGCGGGCTTAGGGTAGTCATGGCACGGGCCCCGAGGACGGGTCGTGACAAATTGGTATCAGAGGTGTCGCTTCTACTGCAGAACTTATAACTTTGATTTTTTCTTTCTGTGAAACAATAGTGTTAAGAGTACTGAGTGTCGTTTTCAGTTCAGGGAGTCCAGTGTTGGTGCGGGCAGCCGACGTATCCATACACCAGGACCCTGATAACTGATTTCCGACTTTGTGCAGAAAAAAACTAATTGCGTCTGTGTTTTCAAAGGTTTTCCCTTAAAACAGCTCAAACCAGGTCAGATCACCAGGTATAATCGTTTGACCGTGTCACATTGTTTCTTTCAGGATGCCTTTTCACGGACGACCAGTTAGATCCCAGAGGGATGTGTGTACTGACAGCCTGCCGAGCGAAGAGGCTTCGGTACAGGGCCCTCTTACAGTTGAGGCACAAGCGGAGGCACCAGCGGTACTACCATACGTTTGGCCACCTATGCCACCAGCCCCAGCAGTAGGCGATGCACGCCACTTGAGTGCGCTGCACGAGTTCCAGCGCCAGAGGCCACCCAGGA
Source organism: Viscum album (assembly GCA_963277665.1). Taxonomy (NCBI): domain Eukaryota; kingdom Viridiplantae; phylum Streptophyta; class Magnoliopsida; order Santalales; family Viscaceae; genus Viscum; species Viscum album. The sequence goes on along the minus strand of OY728121.1, from coordinate 564,635,603 downwards.
TCCAGGGAGAGACGGACCCGCAGGCGGCTGAGGATTGGCTGGAGGCTGTGGTTGGAGTCTTCAGGCTAGTGGGGACGCCTGCAGACTTCACGGTGATCTTTGCTGCTAGCCTTCTTCAGGCAGTAGCAGGAAGGTGGTGGAGAAACTTGTTCCAGTTTTGCGACGGGATGAACTTCACATGGGAAGACTTTAAGACCTTCTTCAGGGTGGAGTTTTTGCCAGTAGCTCTACACCCCGAGCGTGTTCAGGAGATTCTTCCTTTTCCGCGTGTTTTTCAATCAGTAGCCGAGTCATCTGTGGGCAGTAGATAGATGATGTAGAGGTCCAAGAGGGCTAGAGCCAGCCATACAAGGAGCAGGAAGTGTTTTGAATGCGGCGGAAAGGGTCACTTGGCACGCGACTGTCCGACTCCTCGTACAGTTGATCCGCAGGCTTTGGAGGAGCCACCAAGGCAGAAGCAACGACGGGTGTTTGAGAAACAGCCGAGCAGTGGACAAGGCAGTAGAGCTCCGGGATCAGGTGGACATGAGAGTAACTAGTGGATACGTCCCTTGTACTTCTAGTTCCATGTTGCTGTTGTATTCGTGTCTTTGTACTATGAGATGAAATAATAAAAAGACACTTATCTTTGTGATTTTTTCTTTCCTGTCCTTTTTGTTTGGTTGATACTGAGTGGTCCTGGTTAAGATTGTTGACTTGACCCTCACTTTCAAGATTTCTACTAGAGGAGACCCAGTGACCTCACACTGATTCCAACAGTGTGACTCGACCCTTGGAGGCCAGAGTGACAGTTGTATCTCTTGATAGTTACGTCGAGGCCTTACGACGTCATCCATGGCATGAATGCGTCGTTCATGTCGGGATTGACTGTATTAGGCAATGGGCATGGTTCATCCAGGGGAGAAGACCGAGTTTCTCTTTTTGGAAAAGGAGAAATTTTAGCAGCTCTTTCAGATCGTAGGCAAAGAATGTGCAGATCATCTAGGAGTGGATGAAGACTGCACAGTGTAGTAAGAAACAGGAAACCGGTGCCAGTCTTAGAGACTCGAGCATGTTAAAATGTTTCAAGAAGAGGAATCTTTAAGGATAGATAAGTCTGCGAAGTAGCAGACATGGAGGCAGAGCTAGGAGAGAAGCATGAGGTGGTGTACATTTTAACATGCTACAAGAACCCGCCTTAGTTATCCCCACCAGGCTCAGGGAGCTGGAGGTCGGAGGAAGAGTGCGGCTACATGCGGTCAAGGAGTGTGACCCAATGGCTCTAAAAATGATTCAAGGGATAGTCTGTGTCCACTACTAGCTACTGTAGTAACAGACGTTGATATGAATCATTCCTTTCTTTCACAAATCTTGTTCCAGACCTAGAGTTTCCGGTAAGACGTGGACTTGACCCTCACGTCTGGAGATACCTTGGGAGGAGACTCGATAATCACACTTACGCCGACAGTGTGGTCAGACCCTCTAGGCGAGAGTTTGGGTTGGAATCTCTTGGTGGAAGTGTCGAGGCCTTATGACGTTGGTTTGAGTATGGACTGGGCAATCACAGTTCATACACAAATTGACGGTATTAGGCAAAAAGATTGTGGTTTAACTACGACGTCGGAATGGGTTTTCCTTGGTCGGTGAAAAGGAAACCCCAGACAGCATACGATAAACTTATGCACAGGAGGGTGTGACCGATCACTCTTGAGTCGTTCAACCTTACCCTAGTGGCAACAGTCATTTTGAGTTCCAGATCTAACAGGAATTGGAGATCTCTAGAGTTTGAGGATGATGATCACGTCCTTATACAGGTCTCACCTCAACGAGGTTTATGGAGATGTGGCCAAGGCGGAAAGTTATCTCCGAGGTTCAGTGGACCTTCTTAGGTCCTCAGCTGGGTAGGCGTGGTGGTTTACCGCTTGACCCATTCACCTCAGTTGCACCAGGTGCACGACGACTTCCACATATCTCAACTAAGGAGATACGTGCTCGACCCTTCGCATATCATCGACCATGGGGAGCTGGACGATGGTGATGGTGTGACTTTCACGGAGGTTCCAGTGGGGATCGAGGATCGACAGGGGTGTAACCTATGAGAATGCCATATTCCTCGGGTGCGCTTTCACTAGAAGTACAGGAACCTCCAGGTAAGCACATGGGAGCGGAAGGCTCAGATGCGTGCTCAATACCGCTTTTGTGACCCTAGTTTTTGTTGAAGCTTTACGGGGACGTAAAGCCGTGAGGTGGGAGTAATGTACCGACCCATAAATTTCAAGGAACTTTTTTTCTTAATTTTCTTTGAAATTTTACAAGAACGCAGTTTCTGACGACGCCTGATTCTGAGTCCCGGTGTGCCCGGAATTAATTTCTGAAGTTTAGCTCGGGTACATTCAGTGAACGAACGAGCGGGTTTTTCTAACTTTTGAACCGGTGCTCGAAATCGAATTCCGAGGGCATTGATGGAATTGCAGTGCCTGTATTTTCTTATAAATGCCTTTTCCGGAGTTTCGTTTTCTCGGGTGTAGTTTTTAATTTTTGGGGTTAAGTTAAGAAATAAAATAAAGTGGTGCGACAACTTTATTTTATTTCACTTAAAGCCACTTAAGCTAAGTTAAGAGGATATGGTGGAACCCAAAATATCCTACCCACTTGGTAGGATATTTTTGAGGTGGGGCCCACACGATCCCCACCATTTCTTTCCTTCTAAGTAACGCACCCGTGAAAACCCACTTTAATGAAAGTCAACCGTGCGTTTTTCTGGTTAAGAAACGCCTCATTAATTGGGCAGTTAAATCGTTACAATTAATTCATTGAATTAATTTTACATTTATTTTCTTTTGAATTTAAAACGCGTCATGTGCGTTAATAAAATAAGATAACTCTTATTTTATTTCTGTTGTAACTTGTGGCGTGGAGAGGATTTGGAGGAAAGCGTTCTTCTTCGATGAAGAATGGGAAGAACGCTCCGACCTCCGACGAAGAACGCCAAACCCTCGGAGATCGACGACGCGACACCGTGTACTGCGATGTCAACGACGTTTCTTCCACGACGATCCTTCTCTTCCGCAACGATCCTCTTCTTCCGCGACGGTTAATTCCACGATGAACTCGCGTTCGAAGATAACGCTTGAGGTAGGGAATTATGTTTGAGAATGATTTTATTCCCCTGTTTCTTTCATTCTAAAGAAAAAAAAGAACACAGATCAACTTATTACCTAGTTGATCTGCGAATGTTTTCCTTGCGGGTTGGGAATAATCTGTTGTGGGGAAAAACTGTTTGGGTCGTTTCTCTTTTGTTCGTGAAATTTTCCTTATTGTTCTTCATCTTTTGGGCCGCTTGTTACCGACTTAACGGGAGGAGGTCGGACCGCACGAACACGGCCAACTCTCCTCCCCCTTTGTTGATCTGATTCGTTGCAGCACGAACAAAGGCGGCATAGTACAACGGCACCGTGTGGACACGAGAAAGAATGTGGCGAAGAAGCGCAGCGCCGTCGCGCCGCGCCGTTGATGCCGAACGAAACCGTGGTTAGAGTCGGGGCTGAGGAGGTGATTTAAAGACCCCGCGTTTTGTTGTCGAAGTGCGGATCGGCGGACGATGGTGAGGCGGGCCCTGAAGGCGTTTTGAAGGCTTTGTAGTGAAGTTCGGGTCCCGAGATAATCTCTGGCGAAGACCGCAGGCGAATCGGACCACCGGAGCGCGTCCAGTGGTCCGCAGAAGCCCCCGCCGGCGCACCACGCCGGAGCGGCGCCGCCGGCGGTCGGGGGTGGCGGCGCCCGGAGCGCCGCCGGAAAAATCCGCCGCGGCTGAAGACGTGGCGGAAGAGCGCGGTCCCACGACCACGCGGGACCGGAGGGGGGGCGGCGGGACGCGGCCGGTTTCCGCATCCGCTGGCACGGGAGGCCCCACGCGGGGTCGCGGTTCTTCACGCGGGGGCAGCGCCCCGCTCTGCTCCGCTCGGCCGTAACCGGCCGAGCCGACCCACCGGCCGGGCCGGGTCGCACCCAGGCCGGGCCGGGTCATGCCATCCGGGTCGGACCCAGACCCGGGTCGGGTCGACCCCGTTCGGGCCCACCTAGGGGGGTTGGGCTGGGTCGGTCCGGGCCCAGACCCCCCGTTTTCGGACCCTTTTCGGTCTTTCTCTCATATCTTGATATGTAGACCTCTGATCGACACACCGTCAATGGAGATGCGATCCTTGGATTGGGACGGTCGTTTCAGTATATTACACTCAAGGTTTCGGAATACTTTGGATTCGGTCGGGTTGGTTCGAATACGAAACCAACCGGGCCCTCGGAGTGGAAACGCTTATATCTTGAGCTCCGGACGTCCGATTGATGTGTCGTCGACTCTGATGGATTCCTCTAAGTGAGACGGATCTTTTGGCTTACTCCTCTCTAGGTTTGGATGTCGTCGGAGTGCGTTCGGGTTGGTTCGCTCACGAAACCAACCGGGCCCTTGGAACGAAAATGCCAATAACTCACAGACCGGGCGTCCGATTGACGCACCGTCTGTCTCGTTGAATTCCTCTTCTTGAGACGGAACTTTTGGTATACTTCTCTTGAGTTTTGGATGCATTTGGATAGTGGCCGGGTTGTATTTCACCCGAAATCCAACTGGGCCCCTGGAACGGAAAAGCTGATATCTTTCAGACTGGACGTCCGTTTGACGAACCGTCAGCGGCGTTGGTGATCACGTTGAGAAATGGTTCCTATGAGTATACCCTATGAGAGTTCGGGATACAGTTGAGATATGGCCGGATTGGTTCTCCCATGAAACCAACCGGGCCCCGGGGACGAAAAGGCTAGTAACTCACAGACCGGGCATCCGATTGACGCGCCGTCTGTTGCGTTGAGACCCCTATGATGAGGCAGTCATTTGAGATACTTCTTTGTGGGACTTTGAGATACATGGAGTATCGACCTGTAGCTCGTGGAGTGGACCCTCTCAGAGACGAGCGTGCAGAGTACGAAGACCGTGTAGCTGACTGAGACCTAACGACTGCTTGATCGACTCGACTTGGAGTGAGTCGACTAGCCCAGTGGACGAAACACTACTTTGTGAGGTGCAGACCCACGGCGAATGGAGCACTACCTGTGTGACAGTGCAGACCCGCAGTACTCATCCGGAGAGTACCTCTGCAGGCTACTAGGGGGTGTGCACTACTGTGTTTGTGTGGCATACCCCGGTGGGAAGCACTACTGTGTTTGGGTGGCTGGCCCGAAGTACTCGACAGGAGGAGTACCTCAGCTGTCTTAGGTTAGTGAGCAGTACCACGGAGTCATGACAGGACCACTGTACACTCCAGAGATGGGGCTATTCAGCAGTTACGGTTTCGATAATAAAAATCCTGGTTTGAGTTGAGTCTATGACCTTTGTATTTACCTCTTGATTGAGATGAGTCACTTGATAAATTAGGTATATGTATGGGAATATACCTGGGTGTTGGTTATCCGTTGATTTCATGATCTTGGTGTTTTACTCATGATTGAGATGGGTTACTTGATAACTTAGGTATATGCATGGGCATATACCTAAGAAGAGGTTATCTGTTGAGATCTTCATTGTGGTTATCCATGTTCGTTTTAGTGAGACCTTGAGGGTATCGGGGTCCCTACTGAGTATCGTTATACTCACCCCTGCACGAGCTATGCCCGCACCTCGTTGTGTTGGTTGCAGACGACGGACAGTGCTGACGGAGGCTGAGTGTTCGAGGACTGGATGGTACCCGGAGGTGGACTACATGACGAGTCAGCACCCGAAGGTGGACTACACGACGAGTCAGTATTCGGAGGTGGACATCACGGTGAGATGACACTCGGAGGAGGTTGACGGGCGAGAGCGTTGTGGAGGCTATCTGTACCTACCCTTCAGGTAGGATCCGTGGTGGACGATCCAGGAGCTGCGCCATATGTACCTACCCTTCAGGTAGGATCTGAGGAGGACGACCCAGGAGCCGCTTCCATCCTTCCAGCTATTGTTTTTTTTTCTTTTGTACTTTGTTCAGTTGTAGATGTACTTTCATTTGGGTTTGTATTCTGGCCCATTTACCTTTCAGCACTTCTCTTTGTACTTAGTGTTTTACTTCCGCTTGTACTCTATGGTGTTTTGTTTACTTTTATAAAGGCAATTCCTTCCCAGTTATCGGGATTTACGCCTTTGGTGCTAGTCGCCAGCCCCTGGCCTATGGAAGGCGGGCTTGGGGTAGTCTGGCACGGGCCCCGAGGACGGGTCGTGACAATTTTGATTTAAACCTAAACCAACTTTTGTTAAGAGAGTGGGTGATTGTGGTTTAGCTTATACCATGATTAATTGTTGGTTTATATAAATATATTCACCATTTTACTTTTTTTTTAAACACTATCTTTAGAGTAAATATTTAAAATGATTTTTTGGATCCTTATTCCTCTCGTTTACTCTTTATAAATCTCACATGATCTAATTTACCAATTTTATTTTAGGATTTAGGAACCCCTCACCATCCTCATGCATTTAGCATAGACTGAATAAATCTATTTCTATATCATCATTGTATTTGAATCAATATTCCACTATATTAGTCAAATAATTTATAACCATGACAACCCTTTTATTTTTAGTTTTTACCAAACCAACTTCTCCCTATTTTTAGTCTTTTGATATTTATATTTTTCAATCCCTGCATTTATCCCAAATTTCTCCTCTTATCACCACTGCATGTAGATTTTTAATTGTGATCTAATCTATTTTATTTGTTCATATTGGCCTTATAAAAATATATTTACTCAATTGTATCATTTAATTTTACATTTTTTCACTCTTCTCAAAATTTTAACATCATCATCATCACTTTATTACTTTATTTATAGGTTTTTTATGGCAGAAACAAGGACTTATTCGTTAAGGTATTTAGAATAATCAACTTCTTCCAACTTCTTCTCTTCTGAGCTAACGCCCTCTTTTGAAAGTTCTTTTTTCATTAATAATTAATATTGTCAACTCCAATTTTTTTATATATCTTGATGATTTATTCATGAAAAAATGACCATCATTAACATCTTATAACTTCTTTAGATACTTTTTCATGATATTTCCAATATTTTAACATAGGAAACATGTTATTGTAAATTACCATTTAATTTTTTATTTTCCCATTTTTAGGTTTGAGGAAATGAATTATATGACTTCATAAGACCTTTATTTATTTGGTATCATCCACTAAAATCTTCTATATCTCCTTTAATTCCACTTTCTTAGTTTTCCCCTATACTATAACATCACACTCTCTATTCCTCCTATCATATACAGTGAGAATATTGTATAGAATAACCAATGTAACTTCCTTCACATCCTTTTCCTCAAAAACTAAGATCTTTGAATTGAACCATGATAGAAATATTCTCAAGATTCTATTCATATTCTTAATATCATTGAGGGTTTCTCCAAGTCCACACATGTCCTTCATAATCATAACCACTCAATTAAATAATGCATCTACATATTCATTCAAGTGTATCTTCAATTACTTATACTTGTTCTAAATATCCTAAAATTTAGCTTCACATCCCTTGGAGTAACATTTATTAGTTCTTAGAAAAATTTTCCACAAGTAATGTGATGATTTACAAAAAATATATTCATGTATGTGACATAAGAAAATGATCTCCCTAGTATGTTGAATCCTTTGGATCCAGTATCCACTTATTAAAGTTACATTTATAAAATAAAACTATAATTTCCATGTTGACTAAAAATCCATATATAGAACCCTTATAGATATCAATGTATAATGATTGGAAGTAGTTTTGAATCAAATTAATCCATTATTGGAAATTATTTGAATCAAATATTGAGATCCCTCTATGATTGACAGAAACTACCTTAGATTCATAAATATAATATTACATCAATTTGAAACCTCCACTAAAATACCACTTATTGGATCTATACAATGAATATATTAGTGTATAATTATATCTAATGACCCTTCCAATTATCATGTCTCATAGTTAATAGAAAAAACTTCTTCTCTCCATCTCGATGAATATGAAATTAATAAGGTAAATAAAAATAGTCAAAACTAATTTTACATGGTTCACTCATACTAGGATATATAAAAGGATCATATAATGGAAATTTGTTGATGTAAAAAATTCACTAAGTTAATTTCTTTTAAAATTTTAGATTTTACACACAAATCATGTTAGTTTTAAGCTGCCATAATGTTGAGAACTGATAGCTCCCCTCACATAGAAAGCTCACTACTTCACCAATTGATTACTTGATATTTCATAAACCAAGAATGTATATTACAACAAAAATTTCATAGAATTCTTATCCTCTTTTATAAAATTGATGAATATGCACAATAATATTTGGAGATGAAATACTAGGACTCCCTCCCTTATTCCTAAAAGATCTAAAATTAAATTTTATCTTTAATTATTTAAAATGATCATATTATTCCTTTTGTACAAAAAGATATCTATTTTATCACAAGTTAATCACTATCTTTCTTAGTTTTTAGATATTTATTTCTCCTTGATAATTATGGGAGATTTAATTCATAATGTTCAAAAAATTATAAGTTAAACTATCTTAATTTTGGATCACATAAAATCCATAAAAGATAAAATAATTGAATTCTAGGAAATCTATTTCACTGAAATGCTTCATGATGTGACCTATTATGTTATGGATTAATTCCAATCCTATTCCCAAAAACTAAAAAACATTTTTCTTCCAATTTTGGAATCACCATGGTGTGATAACCATGCTTTTAGTGAAAATACCTTCACCTATAAATATCAGGGGATATAATACTAAAATTACATCATGTTTAATACTTCATATATTAGTATATTGTGGTGAAAACCCTACTTTGTCATGAAATATCCATTTTCTTGTAAAACAATAGAATCATAGGGATTTCACTCCATTGTGAAAATATTCAATTCATAGTGCAATCACACCCTTCATGGTGTGATATCTCATCCATATTTAGTTGATTTAGCTTCATATTTACATGAAATCCCTAGTGTATCATGAACATATACTGTAATCCACAATTTTATACAACTTTAATAAAAATTTTCTTTTTCTATCTTGGCCTAATTCATCATGAAACAACTAACTAGTTATTTCCAAAACATTGAAATCCTATAAAATTTATATTTTTTCATGACACCATGTGTTTCAGTTTGATTTCTATTTTTCAGATATAACCTCCTTATATTCTTACAAACGCCTATAATATGAATGAAACTATTTATTTATGAATCCTTGAATCTTTTTGGAAGACATTTCAGATGATTTTTCAACAAAAACAACTAAAAAATATATATAATTTTTTATTATAGAAAGATATGTAGGAACCCTAACTTAAAATCCAATACACCATGATCAACAATCATAATTATCCTCCATGATAAAATTGTTTCACCTCTATGTAATTCCATTATAAAGGATAAAAAAAATATTAGCATAACTCAAGTCAACAAGGTAAAAATTTCATTTCAAGGACCTAACTAATTTTAAATCAATGATAAGCCTCCTTGATTGTTATTCTAGGTATGTGTAATCATGAAAGAATAACACAAAAAAATATCAGCTAATGAGGAGAGTTCTTAATCATATATGTGACCATTTGAGCATGTTGATAGGATAATATATGGGATTTAACGTGTCTATGGCGTAATTGGTGGTTCCAAATTGACCAGGACAAAAAAAATATGGGTTGGAGGGGGTTCCTTTATGGGTTAGTGGATCCCATTTATTAAAATGGTATGAGAGTCGATAACTAGCTATAAGTGAAGTGTAATACCTTTGTTTAAGTTGTGATATCCATAATGATCTCATTTTGATTTAATAGTGGGAGAGATTAGAACACCTAAAAAAAGATACGTAAATGAATAGTTGATACTACCTATGTCAAAAAGGTGCATCATTTTTCTATGTAGAATTCTTGATTTGAACTCCATAATTAATAATTCTTAGCTTAGAGTGTTTTTAGAATGGGTAACCTCTTGGTATTCTTCTTGAGGTGTATGTGAGTATGAACAAAGTACACTAAAAAGAATGTGTTGGTATATGGAGAAGTTATTATCTTAATATATTATCATTCAGGTACATTGGTGGTATGATAGATGGGATGTCACATGTCTATGAGGAAACTGTAATTACTTAGTTGGAAATTACTTGAGTTCCAAACATGATGGTAGGGGTGTATATTATAGTCAGAAAGGCCTAGTTATTTCACTCTAGGCATGAATAGATTATATTTTTTTAAATTAATGTGGAATAATTAGGGGAATTTGAGTTAAACACAATTTTCAAGGCATATTACTCTTGTTGGGGTTGAGTTTACTAAAATGGTTTGTAGATAAATATCTATGATGGATCCCCAAATTAAATTTCAAAGTAATCCCCCACTCTTAAAATTGATAGAGTAATCAAAAAACTTATATTTAGACCATCATTATTTTTAAATGTATACATTTTCTTCTAGGATATAAATGAACAAAAATTCCAAAAAAGTTATAAACCAAATATATTTTTTCTCTAATACAAAAGTACAACTAGAAAAAAAATATTTTATTTGAGACTTGCTTAAAATTTTTGTTCTTATTCAATTAATTCATCCTGAATGTACATTAATTTCCGAATAAGACCAAATCATAAACCCAGGTGGTGAATTTTTTCTTTGGAATTATTCTACAAAAAACTAAATTAAAATTATAATGATTATACCCCCATTGGTAATTGAAACTCTACCACCTATTTGGATTTAAATGGTTAAATTTTTTTATATATCTAATCACATACACCACATGTAATTAAGGAAAACATTAGAGTATAACACATATGTTTTTATAAGGTTCAGAACTGATGTGGGAACCCGCTTATTACTATGATTGGGTTTCATTAATTCAATTATTTTCAATTGATAAATTTTTCATTAATTACAGGTGGTTTTGGAATGGATTATTCTATACCCTTTAACTTTATTACAGATGTAAGTGTTGAAAATATTACACAAGTTTACATTGCTTGATCTCATAAGTTCTTTATACTAGAAACCCATAAGTTTTCAAAGCTTCCACCACATCTAAGGTGACAAATCAGCCTTGAATGATATTTGAAATTACAACTAAACTAATTTTCTATTAGACCAAAGGGTGTTCTTGATCTACATGTCCAAGAAACTAGTGCTTGAGCATCACCCTAAAACGCTTGGGCATGGTTACACCCAAGAATCAGAGTAAAAGAGATAGTAGAAATATAATAAACATCTAGCATGACTTTTCCATATATTGGACATCCATACCAAATAAAATATAAAAAACAGTAAAAGAATCAATAAATGAAAGTAAATAAATATTAACTTCACTCAACCCTTGTATCCCTCACCTTGATATGAAAATACACTACGTCTTCTCTAGATTCGATTACATCAAATACCAATAGATATCACTACCCTTCTTCTGTATGATGCATTATATGCATAATTAGAAATTTTAAATCATGAAAAGGGCCACATACTAAAAATTATAAAAAATAAAATGGTATATCATACCAAAACACCAAAAAGGAACTACATGATAAATGGGGTAAAAAATAACCCAAATCAATCTGTAGATCAATAAATTATAAAAGAGTTGTCATAAGTTGAATCTCAAATTTGAAACAAAGAAAAATATAGATGTGATCATTAACATGCCCAATAATCCACCACCAACTTTTACACAGGATAAAAAAATTATCAAAGATATATTTTCAATATATTTTTAAATAAAATATTTCAAAATAAGGTTTTAACAATTTTTAGTAAAATAATATAAAACCATTCATAAGTCACCATTATTAAAATAAACCAATTATTGTCATTTCAAAAAACACATGACATGAAGATAATTTTACATAATTTTAAAAAAATAATGAAAATCAATCATTTTATATGAATTTTATAAAGAAGTAATAAATAAACCATCTTTTCTTATTTCATAAATTTAGGGCATGAGATATAGTTTTTAAAATATTATATAAATCCTGGAAATTAACCCTTTTTATTTATTATGAAACAAATTCATAAAATATGTTCTTATTGTAATTTAAATTAACCATTACCCATCCAAAAGAGCATTCATCAAAAATCTATATCATACCCAAACATAATATAATGTTCCCCTAGGATAACATAGCTTTAAGCTAGCTAGGTTTCTCAGGTAATGGTCAATCATGACTTGTGGAACTAAACAGGTCTGTATAATTACTATGAAATTGGAATATGTAAACCCCAATGTGTAAGAGGATTGATTATTTGTTTACATTACTTTACTACTCATTTTACTAATTTTTCATATTTTATTTGAAATGGACACCAATATGTGGATGGGTCATGTTGGATTTTTTTTATATTTCTACTGTTACTTTTTCTTTGACTCGAGGGAAAACCATTCCAATGTTTTTTCCAGTGATTCCCTAGAACTCTATTCTAGTCCATGAGGATCAATAATTCCCATCATGCCATTGGAGGATTAGTTTGTGTCTCAGTTTAGATGGAATCATATCATGGTTCATTATAATTATTATTAAATGATAGTTTCCCTTATTATTGATGAATCCCTATAGATTAGGGATAGGTTTTATAAGAATTAGGAGGTAGATCATGGGTTGTTTCCTGATCACAACCACATATGATGAAACTTGAGTTACCATGGAAAGCCTGGTTTTGAATTATTAATTTGAGCTTTTTATTAAATTATTTAGATATATTTTTTATTTTAACTAATGTTTTACTGATTTATGTGATTATTCTATGGGTTGTTTTGGGGGATGAAAACAAGAATTGAGTCAGTGTCATGTGGTGAGCTCATACAGCCTAGAAAACCATGTGGATCCTATGTACATGGTTATCTATGGATTCCAATGGTAGTTTACTGATTGAAACATGGCCTATAAAACCATGTATCCAAGGAATACATAATCTCTAGTCCTTCATTGGATATTTATGTTATGTGATATTATTTATTTGAGTTTTGATTTGGTTCTTAAAAATAAAATTGTTATATTCAAAAGATAAAATGAATTGGGTTTCAAAATATATGAAGGGATATTGATGTAAATATTGATTTTCAAAAAAGGAAACACAGTTTTAAATAGTAAAGTTGGTTTTGAAATGAATAATTAATACTTTCCTTAAAATTAACCATAGTGGATTTTATGTTTCAAAACACTTGAAGGGATTTCAAAGTGTTTTTTCCCTATAAATGGTTTTAAACATTTTATTTAATATTATTGGTTTTCAGAATTGGTTTTGACTTTTTTGACTTTATGGTGATATTTTTTAGATAAAATATACTTATAGCCTATTAATTTTTTAAAAAAGGTCAATTTTAATATAGAGTTTTTAAAATGATTCCAATAAATGATTTAAATTTTTTAAAATTGTTGGTCAATTATAAAGTGGTTTGTAAAGTGGTTTGTTTTAATATGGACTTTGGGAAATCATTTTAAAAATGGGTTGATTTTGAAAAATGAGTGAGTGATTTTGTAAAGGAACATATAGAATGATTTTTAAAAAAGGTGGTTTCTTGTAATGTATTGATATGGTTTGACCAGATTTGGTTGAGGTTTTTAGGTTCCATAATTGTCAATTTTTTTGTAGCGTGCATTTATTTTTAGTGTGTTTTATTATTTTTTCATTGTGAAAACTAGTTTTATGATAGTGTGGAAATTTTTTTTTATATAAAATTTAATAGATTGAAATGAGGTCTCATGAATTGTTTCATGAATATAAATGATTATTCATAAAGTGTTTTCAAAAGTGGTTGATTCCATTATAGAGCTTGGAAAACATATTTGTTTTAAAACATATTTTGTGGTATTTTTAATATGAAAATTAATTTTATATATATTTCATTTAAAAGTTTTTGTTTTTCTAAATTATGTGAAGTGTTTCAAGTGAGGTGAATATTTTTTTTCAATGTGTACCTTCTTCTATGAATGCAGTTTTAAAACATTTAATTAGGGGTTTGTAGTTTTTTTTAATAGGATTTTTGAAATGTAATTGGTTTGATGGGATTGTGTGTGTGTTGTGATATCCTATGGTTTATGTTATAGTTATTTGGTTTGTCTTTGGGTGATTTTAATTTTATGATATTATTTGATATGTTATATCATGTATTCCCTTGAAAAGACACAACAAATGGAAAGAATTCTCTCCCTAGGAGCGAGACCTAGTATAGGTCTTTCTTTAGTATGGTCATGATTCTTTGATGAGAGTTATGAAACAATTAATGTGGTGCTTGGGATTTAAAATTATATAATCTAGGGTAGTCAAAATATTTTTAGTAATATGTTTTTTCCCTCTATCTTGAATTCCTTAGGACTTGGTGTATAGTATATTCTGGGGTTCTGAATCGGTTGTTCGTGGATATATTCTAGATTTTTTATGTAACCTTACATTAAAAGAGATTATTTTTTTATTTGATGTGTTTATATTGATATAAGTGATTATTTTTCTAACAATATGTTGTAATTTAGGTTTGGGTTGTTTTGGAGTAGGTATGGATTTGAGGTGATGTCAATGGATGTTGTTTTTTAATTTCCATTTGTTTATCTTAGATGATTGTTGGTTGCTTAGGATACCTAGGACTTAGAAACTGTTAATGATTATATTTTGATAAGATGTGTCTTTGTGATAGGATATTTATTTTCAAATGTTTTACATAGGAAATATTGGCGGTAGGTGTTGAGATAATCAGGATCCAGTGTTGGTGTCTATAATGTTTTGTTGGATTCATTAGGATCAAGTATTTCAGAATCACAGTCCAATGTTTCTCTAAGGAAACCCAGGGATATAATATTTAGTTCAGGTTGAGGAATCTTCCATTATATTTATTCCCAATAGTTTTTCCATCATGTCTTTTTCTTGATATATCTTATTTGTTTTGTTTAATATGTTAAACCTTTTTGGACTTTTATTCTAGTGTGGTGTCTAAGATTTATTAAGCAAGGTGAATTTGGGGTATCTTCTAGTGATTAATTTTTGGGTTTTTCATTTATTATGTAATTAATGAATATCTATCTGAATAATGAGGAAACTAATTTTGTGATATCTTTTTTGAGTGATGATTAATCTTGGGATTGAACTTAGTTTTTTATTTTACCACATTGGTCTTGGGGTACCTTTTTTATGATTTTGTTGAAATTTATTTTTTATTTTGTATATTATCTTTCATGATTACCTTTACATGATTTAACTTTTATTATTCAAAATTTATTGCTTTCAATAGACTAAGGGTTTTGATAACTATTGGTAGCTGAAGAAAAGGAATCTGGAGGTGGCTTTTCATCTTTGCATATACAAGGTAGGGAGACTTGGGGTGAGTGAAAGGATTGGTTGTTTACTTTCATTTATAGCTTCATTTACTATTTTTTTCATATTTTATTTGGCATGAACATTTTATTTATAGATGGTTCATGTCATTTTTTTGTTAGATTTATACTATTTATTTACTTCTATTCTTGGGTGAATTTATTCTCATGTGTGTTCTTGTGATGCCCAGGTACTAGTTGTTAGCCAATGGGGATTGATAATTCACTTTAGGATAATGTAAAACTGGTTCAGGGGTTGGTTTAGATGGAATCCTGAGTCGGTTCATTACATTTGAAGTAATTTTTCAATCTACATAGGATATCACCACATCCACATAAAATCATATCTATTTCCACTTGTAGTATTCTAATTCTATTTAATATTTGGAAATATTCATGAAACTCTATCTATATTATCTCAACATTTCTTCGAGTAACTACAACACACACTTCAAGAATTGTGACCCAATGAAATTAAATTGAAAATAAACACTGAATAACTCTGTATTTTCTAACCATGGAATGAAAACCCTTAAGGTTATACATCTTATTCATAACATAGAAATCTTTGGAAATTAGTTATTCAGATCAAGTACACATCAGATTTCAGAACTCGCTCCTTCTTCTACTATAACTCAATAATTCTACAAAATCCAGTATTATTAGAACTAGTTTCAATAAAAGTTTCTTATTCTCTTTGTTTTCATTTATTTTTATTCAATAGAGAGATACCATTTCCTTCACCATTGTATTTTCATCTTTTTCTTCATCGAGAACTTCCTTTTTTTTGGTACTACTCATAGACTTCTAATATACAACCCACCCTTATCTTTTATTTTTTCTTTCTTATTCAAGAAAATAAATTTTTTATACAAACTCAACCATTTTTGTTTAAAGGTACTTTATCATTTTCCATAAATGTAAATATTAAATGAGATATCATGAAAGTATTAAATTACATGCACAACCCATGGTCTTTATATCTCATCTTTTTCTCCATGGTTTTTCTATAAAGAAATGAAAGTTCAACCCTTCTCATTTTTTATTTTATTTTTCTTCTAAACAAACCCATCACCTCTTTTTTCTTCTAGAAGGATCATGTTTTATTATTTTCTAAATATATCACTGATAATATGTAACAAAAAACTATATATTAATATATGACAATCACATAACCATACACCTTCCAATGTGAAACCTTAACTTTTTGTGTGATAGGTTCAAGGAATCCAATATAGATTCAGGAATAAAACCATATAACTCATATTTCATCTTAATAGAGTCTCTTCTAACTCAGATATTTTATCTTGAACAAAAAAATGAGTTAGTTATATTTTATACATTAAAAAAACACCATCATCAATAACATTCATTTATAGATTTAATTAATCTCTAATTTCAATTTCCTAGGAAATTTAAATTTCTATACTTCTATCTCAGCCTGATTATATTTTTCTAAAACATAAATATAATGTTCTAATCATATCAAATTCAATCACAAAAGTTTCTTACATTAAAAATATTTAAATAAAACACTTTAACCATTAGTTTTAATTCTCTATTTTGATCAAAAAAAATTTATTTTCTAATATTCTCATTTAAAAATTAAACATTAATATAACATTGATATTCTCTTTCAAATCAATTCATCATCTTTAATTCAAGGTTTAATAATGTCTAGACATAGATTCATGATGTTTATAACTATAATGAATGTTATAAGAATCATTTAATTTAATTTCACCCTTCATAATTTAATTCTAGAAACTAAAATTTTTCATTCTTTAGAATTACAATATTTTCACTATTTGTGACATCTTATGATTTCATCATATTATCCATTTTTTAAGACTTTATGACAAGTCGTAAGAGATTCTTTTGGAGTATAACATGAAAAAATATAGAAAATATTATATACACATATAAGTCTTTGGATACCGTCATTAATTATGACTTACAGAAACCCAAGACATTTACCCAAATCATTACATGATTTTAAAAATAATATCCAATAATCACAACCTAAGGATCATGAGTCATATTTTCATTTTAAGAATAGCTTCATAATACATAAAAATGAAACTAGAATAAATTTTCATAATTTTATTCACAATAATGAGTTACTAAATCCTTTTGGACTCCTAAACTACCTAGGATAACCTGGGGAATTCATAAATAAAAGGGGTAAGCTAGAAATCCAAGTAAGGTAATATAAATGAGAATAAAGCATAAAATATGAGTAAAAATTATAAAATGATATCATAAAAGAGAAAAGATCATGAATTATTATATTGGATAACATCATATTGAACATGGTATCATAAGATCATAGAGACATAAAAATGTAGAAATAACATAAAACATGACATAACCATATGTCATGGCTAATTACCAAGAAAACATCACATGATCGAATGATTCCCATCATGGATTAATCTCATACATATCATCTCATGAGACAAAAATAGTACCCAATGCATTGGAGTTCTATCTTAGCTTGACTATCATAACATATACCTTCATATGTGTGCCACATTATAAAATTAAAAATAAGGCCTTAAAATAGTTATTATCCATGGAAATAGATGGGTTTCATAATCATGTATTATTACATAACAAGATGTAATTTCATAATCATTCCCATTAAAGAATGGAATAAATAATTCTTGGATGTTCATTAGTGGTAAAAAATCATAGACCACAAAAAATTATGTCCATCTGAATTAGAGAAATAAATTTGTGGGAAGCACATATTAATTTACATAAATCCAATAATGAAAGAAAATGGATTTTACATAATATAATGATAAATTTTAGAAATTTTTGATGTTTTAATTAACTTTATACAGTGGTAAATAGAGAAATTGTGAAAAGAGGGAGAAAATGTATAACCCCAAATAAAATTGGGTGATTTGGGGAGATCCTTTAATGGATTAGACCTCTCCAGTTCATTCCTTTGTGAAAATAGAGTGTTTGCAGTGTCTGTGGAGGTCACTGAGGTAAGTTTATAAATTTTTCCAAAAACAAAGTTTCCAATGGTATCTCATCTGAATGTAGGTCACCGAACAATGACTCACTGAACATTGAATCATCAAGTAGTGACTTGCCAAACGGGGACTCAATGAACTGTGGTTCACTGAACGGTGACTCACTGAATTGTAGGTCACGAAATGGTAGGTCACTGAATGGTGACTCACTGAATGGTAGGTCCCCGAACAATGAATCGTCAAATGGTGACTCACCAAGAGGTGATTCACTGAAAGGTGACTCACCACAAGTGACTCACCCAATGGTGGGTCACCATCTCCCAGGGAATTATTGTATCTTAAATATCCTGAAACAACCAAGTTTTGTTGTCAAACCACGATTAGAAATTGAAGTACATGGAAATTGTCTCCTGGATTTTAGCGTCTGGCATTTTTTAAGCTGATATCCTATCTTCCTTGAACCCTTTGATTTTATCTTGGTGCGTTCAGAACCATTCTTCCTGAGGAGTCGTGCACCTATGTTGTACCATCCTGTTTGGTTTTTCCTTGGATCCTCCTACTCGTGTAGCCCTCAGTTTTGGAACAAGAAAGTATCATTGAATGATTGTTGTTCCAGGTAGGGATTTCCTTCAAATCTTAATTGTTTGTGTATCATGTGGGGTGGGTATACTCGTGTCACCTCTTGATCATAGTTGAAACCAATTATTAAGGGTGTTATGAAATAATATTCTTGTTACCTTAGTCATAAATGGGGATAGGGAAGATGATGATGGCCACTTGTTTTTATCTATTATCCTTGATCCATAATTTGAATTGTATGGGTTATATCCATCTAAAAAATCATGGTTGTTGGTGGTCTTTTCTTACGCACCCATTATTATTTATACATATTGTTGATCCTCTATTGAAATGATTATAAACATGAAATCTGATTAACCGCGTACATCTCGTGAAATAAAATGGATTCCCTATGATTTAACATGTTGTGTGACCAACATTTAATTTATGAATGTGGAATTAAATAAAACTGTTGATCAAATATGAATACACTTGGCTTATTGGTGTGAATGTGTGTTGTGTGGGTTTTTTGTGTTTTCTTCCTTGTTTTGGTTGTATGGTGCTACTATTGGTAGTAGGTTTGTGGGTACAAGGGTGGACAGAGGGGTTAGATCCATGAGTAGGGTGTGGAATGTGTGTGTAGTAGGTATGTGGTTTTGTGGTAGTTATTGGGGGATTTTTGTATGAGGTAGTTTGGGATGTGTGATGGAATATCAGGTTGAGAGATTGATTGACTATGTAATAGATGACCTTATAGAGAAGTATACCTAATTCTAGGGTGTGTTATGGTTATTGAGTAGTGTTGTGTAGTGGGACAACAATCCAATTTTGTGTTGTATATACTGCTGAATGTGTTGGGTATGGCTATGGTTTGTAGTTGGTTGGGTATTGGTGGAATAAAATAAGTTAAATTCTTTACAGAAAATGATTAGTAGTTAAATTAAAAGGGTGTGTTTATGTTTTGGTCGTGGTTATTTTTGTGTTTGTAATTGTAGGGGTAGCAGTAAGGGAAGTTTTTTGTGGGATAGTTGTTTGTTTGAAAACCCATAGGTTGGGATAACTTTTTATTTACCTATATGTATAAACTTCTAGATCCTTGTGATTTCTATACTCACCCCACCCATATTGAGCACTATGTGCTGAACACCCCCATTGTTATGGGGGGGTATTTTTTCCCAACATCCTGGTTGGAGGATGGTTGGTTGGTTATTGGCTCCCCTGCACCCTTTTCTAGGAATTTATCACCCAAGAATCTTTGTTCAGGCTATAATGGATTGTGTTTTATTACCAGATTTATGTTACTAGTTGTGTGAGAGGTTTTTTGTTTCCCAAGTTTCTTTGGGATGAGGCCCATGTGTTTTCAGGAAAGATGTGTGGTTTTTGTGGCCCAAGTATCTACGAAAAGGATTTGATGTGGTTTATTACCCATGTGTGTTTGGGTAGGTTGTAATAGTAGGTCTTGTGGAAGAGTTGTATTACCATAACATTTTCAATTAGGTATGAGTATTTAACCAATGGGTAGTTGTGTAGGGTACCCTATCATCAATGTGATTATATTATTACTTTCCTTGATTTGCATTATTTAGTGAGTGTTCCTTGATGAGGCTTGGGTGGTTATTATTCTTTTTTAGGTTATTTTGAGGTTTTTTTATTTTCTCTTGGGGACATTATTATGTTCCCCAACTTGTGCATGAGTGACTTGGGTTTTTCCTATGGAGTATACTTGTATTCTCACCCTACGTATAGAAAACTGGCTTTAGGTTTCCATGACGACATTGAGGATTGTGTTGGACATTACTAGATCATGCATTGGGATACTTGTTGTTTTTCTTCTTAGACATGTTTGTGGAACTTTAATTTGAAGTTTTTTATTGTACATTGTGGATTTTATTCATTTAAACATGCTTGGGCTAGTTTCCTGTTTATTCTTCTTATAAAAATACAGTGGATTTTTTTGGGGTTTACTATCTTATCTCCTGGTCTTATTTTCCTTAAAAATGGTAATCCCTATAATCTTGTGTGAATTTTTACCTACCCTTGGTTATAGTCACCACCCTGGGGCCTATTAGAGGTGGGACTCATAGGTCATTATCTCTCCTAAATATTGAGAAAGAAAGGTCTTGTCATTTTTCTATCCCTTCTCTCATCTTGAAGAAGGCGAGTCATGATAGAATGGTGTCAGAGGTGATGGTTGAGAGATTTGATGGATTTCAGAGTTAGTAATAGTGAGTAATTAATTTTATGGAAGGGAAATAGTTTTAGGTGATCTTGGTGTGTGACATAGGCCAGGAAAGACCTACAAGGACATGAGACTTTAGCCCCCCCCCCCCGTGATTTGATATAAAGACACTGAGCCCATAGAATATCCAAGTGAGGATATACTGATTATAGGGTAGAGACCCTAGTAAAGTTACATGCATCGTAATGACTTGTGTTATTGTTTTTATTAGGTTTTTTCAGGAATTTAAAATAAATAAATATTTAAAATTAATTCTACATGAAATTCCAGTCTATCTAGGCTTAGGAGTTTCCTATTTTCATTTCATCTATGGCACCCGTACGTCGCCCGTGTGTGGTAAGAGCAGTAGAGGCTTTGTAGGATGACCCAATTGAACAATGTAGGGTTGACCTAGTGGGATTGGATGACCAGTGGCAGAAGTCCCTTTCGTTCTTTCCAGCAATATACTATGAGGAAGTATGAAGGTTGTGTTTTAAATATATAGGTGGAGAGTTGGCTGGAGGAGAGGTTGATCACCATCAACTTGATGCCAGCTCTGAAAGAGTACTGGGTTCCTTTGGAGATGATCTAGATGAGGGGAGTGGTGCATTAGTTGTGGACACTTTACCTCAGGTATAGGAAGGTGACCAA
Source organism: Viscum album (assembly GCA_963277665.1). Taxonomy (NCBI): domain Eukaryota; kingdom Viridiplantae; phylum Streptophyta; class Magnoliopsida; order Santalales; family Viscaceae; genus Viscum; species Viscum album. The sequence continues at coordinate 564,613,849 of OY728121.1, read as the reverse complement.
TGTTTCATGGGCTGACTTTGAGAAGGAGTTTTCAGTGGAATTCCTTTATTCTACGATGAATGTCGAGAAGAGGCGGGAGCTACTCTCCCTCCCAGGGGGCATATTTCGGTGAGGGAAATATGTATAAAGTTCATGGATTTACTATGTTTTGCTTTAGATATTTTTTTTGGATGAGGAGTCTCATGTAAGATGCTTAGAAGAGGACCTTATTCCTTCTCTTCAGTATGCGGTTACTCCCATCACCCTGCTGACATATTTATAGGTTCAGAAGAAGGATGAGATTGTGTAATGGATACACTCATGGTGAGGTTTATTGCGAGGGGGATCCAATTGAATTCATCAATAGGGAAGGTTTTCAGTATTATATCTCTGGTAGGAGGGCCTTCCAAGTTTCGGTCAGCTGGGAGCCGACCCTATTAGTTTTAGTTCCAACCTTCTGGTCCCCATCCTTTTGCCAAGTTCTTGGGGATGAGGTGTTTTTATTGTGGATGAAGTGGGAACCTTCAGAATCAGTGACTAATTTTAGCTCAGTATGGTTGAGGTGGTTAGATTTATTTCCCACCTCAGTTTCAGTTGACAAATAGGCCCTTACAACAGTAAGGATAGTAGGCTCCCACTCCATTGAGGGGAGACAGTGTAGGGGAGGTTTTCCTCAGGGTGGTCCCCAAGGACAGTGACTAGGGTAGGGTTAGGGAGTCATCCAATAGCCTAGGGGTAAAGGAGATGGGCATGGTTGGTTACATGCCACATAGGTAGCTTCCCACGACTTTATTGCACCCAGTCTGAACCATGCATTGGGACTATTCAGAGAGAGACTTTCTTTTCCCTTAGAGTTGAGTTCACCAGTTGGTGATTAGACCAACTTTTAGGACATTTTCCGAGGATATAGATTGATGTTGGAGACACATCAGTCTAGCAGAGATCTATTTATGTTGTAGATATAGTCATATGATGTCATCTTTGGAATTAACTAATTATTTTCCATTCATTCCATTATTGATTATTTTTTTAGGACAGTTTTGTTTTCTGATGTGGACGACCAGTGTGTAGCTTTCTTTGGTGAGCAGAGTTATCAGGTGGACAGCCGATGTGTGGAGCCTTTTATTTCTTCTTTGATTGAGCTGTCAGTGGGATCGATGGATGCTAAGACGGTGGAGGTTCCAAGAGGTGTTATAGATTTTCTGGATGTTTTACTTAAGGAGGTTGTGACTATAACCCCTCGGTGTGATGTTGATTTTGGGATAGACTTATAACCCGGTGCTCATCTTCTTTCAATGGATCCTTATCAGATGACACCTTCTGAGTTGCTAGAGTTGTGGATTCTGATAGATGATCTGATGAAGAAAGGATTTATCTAACCCACTGTGTCACTGTGGGGTGCTCCTGTCTTTTTTTTAAGAAGGTAGATGGTGGTATGAAGCTACGCATAGACTCCCTGATATTGAATCCAGTGGTGGTCAAGAACCATTACCCTATCCTGAGGATAGATGATCTTTCTGACCAATTTAGGGGAGAAGGTTGGTTCTCTAAGATTGATATGTGTTCTGGGTATCACCAGTTAATGGTGAATGAGGGTGATATCCCAACAAATGCTTTCAGTTTCAGGTATGGTAACTTCAGGTTCGTGGTCATGTCGTTTGGTATTACAAATGTGTTGGTTGTGTTCATGGGGCTCATGAACTCTATTTTCTGTTTGTTCCTAGACATGTTCATCGTCATGTTCATTGATGATATCTTGATCTACTCTAAGTTATAGTAGGAGCATGTTGAGCACCTCAATATTGTCTTAGAGGTTCTTAGACGCCACCGGATCTATGGGAAGATGTCCAAGTGTATGTTCTCTATATGAGAGGTGAAATTCCTTGAAAATGTGGGGTCTCAAAAGGGGATGTCAATGGATTTGTCAATGTTCAAGGTTTTTTTTCTTGGGAAAACCCCAAGAATGTGGAGAAGGTTCATAGATTTCTTGGTATTGAGGGATATTACTAGAGATTCTTACAAACTTATCTCGAGTTTCATCTCCTTTGATTACTTTTACTTGGAATGACTAGGACTTTGTGTAGAGTGATAAATGTTAGAAATATTTCATCTATATGAAGGTGAAGTTGGTCAGTGATCTAGTAATCGGGTTTCTATAGGATGGGGTGTTGTGCAAGGTGTTTTGTGAAGCTTCTAGTCTAGGCTTGAGATGTGTATTGATGCAGTAGTAAGGATTGATATCTTATGGTTCTAGGCAGTTGTGTCCCCACAAAACAAACTATTCCACCCACAATCAGGATCTTACAGCGGTCGTGTTTCCACTGAATTTTTAGAGACGCTACATCATCAGGGAGCACTTTTTGGTTTTTATTGATCACAAGAGATTTAGGTACAACTTTTCCCAATGAGATCTGAAATTTTAGTGGTGGTGGATGGATTTTCTCTAGAACTATGACTTTGAGATACCATACACCTCGGGAAAGGGGAATGTTGTGGCCAATGCCTTAAGCATGAAGTCACATAAAGAGGCAGTTTAAGAATCTGCATATTCTTGGAAAGTGATAGAGGTGTTGGCTACCATGAACCTATATGAAAGGATGGATAGTGACAGAGGTAGTCTATTTCATAGGGAAGTACAATATTCTCTAATGTAGCTAGTGGAGGAGTCTTAGTGGGGAGACTTGGAGGCTGAGGTGATGCGTGATTATGTTGACTAGGGTGATGCTCCGGAGGGATAGTTATAGGATTGTCAGAATCAGATGTTGTTCTAAGGGAAGATGTTTTTCTCATAGGTGATGTGAAAGGGAGTTCTCAGTGATATTCATATATCACCCATGGAGGTACACCCATGAGTTTCCAAGATGTATCGAGGCTTGAGGGAGAAATTTTGGTTGCTTGGGGTGAAGCAGGCATAGGTAGGGTTTATGAAAAAGTGCCTAGTGTGTTAGTAAGTGAAGGCTGAACACCATGTTCTCAGTGGTTTATTGCATCCATTGGATGGACCATGGTGGAATGGGGATGAAATCTCTATATATTTTTTCATATGGATACCTAGTTATTAGGGAGTCTATGATGTTATTTGGGTAGTGGTGGATCGACTGAAAAAATCAACTCACTTCATAGTGATCAAGGAGTCAAGTGTAGTGGATGCCTCGGAAAGGTGGTATATGGATGAGGTGGTGCAATAGAATGGGGTTTTGAGATCCATTATCTTTGACCTAGATAGACGATTTACCTCAGGGGTCTCTAGGGTATTACGTCATGATTTTTCCACTTAGTTAAGCCTTAGCACCACTTCTCACAATCAGAAAGATGAGAAGATGGAGAGGACCATCCAGACGTTGGAGTACATATTGTGCGTGTGTGTTCTAGACTTCTAAGAATCATGGGTATAACATTTTACCTTGGTATCATTTTCTCACAATAATATATATCACTCTACCATTGGCATGGGACCATTTTAAGTCATGTACAGGAGGTCATTTCATTCACCCTTGTGCTGGAGAGGGGTTGCAAAGACAACTATTTTTGGTTTGAAGGTAGTGCAGAGCACAATAGAGATGGTTTTTCTCGTGCATGGGAGTATGAAGGTAGCATTGGATTGGAATAAGTAATATTCGGATCATTGAAGGTGGCCCTTGGAGTTCAATGTTGGAGACCATGTGTTCTTGAAGGTTTCCCCTCAATGTGGTCAGTAGAGGTTCAGTAGGGGGGTCAATCTCTTCCCCATGTTCATCGAATATTTCGAGGTGTTGGGATGAGTTAGTGGGGTGGAATGCCAACTGACACTTACACCTTAGTTGGAGAGGGTCAACGATGTCTTCCACATCTCCTAGATTCTTTGGTATCTACATAATGCCTCCCACATCATTGACAAAGGATTATTGGATATTATGGACAACACAACATTCATGGAATGGAATGGAGAGATCTAGGTTTTTTTGGAGAAAGTGCTTGGTGGATAGACCATTCCCTTGGTCCTTGTATTGTGGAGGCATATTGGCCTTGAAGAGAGTAAATAGGAGTGAGAGGTTCAGATGTGTTCCTAGTACCCTGATCAATTTTGAGTTTTGATTTTGTGCTTTGCTTTAGGATGTAATTCTTGAACCTTGTTTTCTGTGAGATGATTTGTTTTCCATGTTCTCTAATGTGTGAAAAAGTGTCCTCGCATGTGGGAAGCAGGGGACATGGTCCCTAATTAAGATTTAGTAATGAGTATGAGATTAAAACCATGCAAAAGATTTAGTTCTTCCCAAAGTGGATAGTATCTTTACATGGAGGTAAGGAATTACCTGATCCATGTGTCTAGATAGTGTGAACTTTAGTGTTTGTGTGGGTTTTTTTGGAAGTAGATTTCAGGGGAGGTGTTCATGGATGATTATGTTTTACTTTATCTTTTTAACAACACAATGTGGTTTATCCTTGAGAGGTAACTTATGGGGATTTTGTTTGGAATCCTCTATATTATTGGTTTTGTTTTAAATTATCAAGGGAGAGAATAGTTTGAAAGGTATCTGGTGGAATATACCACACCTCTCTAGTCCATTCCTTTGTGGAAAAGGTGTTTGTAGTTTCCTTGGAGGTCACTGTGGCATGTTTTAGAAGTTTTCTAAAAATCCAGTTTCCAATGGTAGCTCACTCGATGGTTGGTCACCGAATGGTGACTCACCAAATGATAAGTCACTGAATGGTGACTCACTAAATAGTGACTCACCAAATGATGAATGGATGAATAGTGACTCAATGAATGATGACTCTTTGAATGGTGACTCGCATAATGGTGACTCACTGAACAACGATTCTATGAATAGGGACTCACCAAACGGTGGATCACCGAACAGTGGCTGAATAGTGACTCAATGAATGATGACTATTTGAATGGTGACTCGCATAATGGTGAATCACCGAACTACGATTCTCCGAATAGGGACTCACCAAACAGTGGATCACTGAACAGGTTCTTACTGAATAGTAATTCAATGAATGGTGACTCACTGAATGGTAGGTCACCAAACGGTGACTCGCCGAATGGTGAATCGCCACTTGTGAGTCACCCAAAGGTGGGTTACCATATCTAATGGAATTATTGTATCTTAAATATCATGAAATGGCCAAGTTGCATGGTCCAACCATGATCCTAAATTTATGTAATTTGAAATTGTCTCCCCAATTTTAGGATCTAGAATTTTTTTAAGATGAGATCCTCTATTTCGTGAATCATTATATTTTCTATTCGTGAGACCATAAAATTTCTTCCTGAGGATTCATGTGCCTATGTTGTACAATCCTGTTCAATTTTTCCTTGGAGTCTCCTTCTCGCATGGCCCTTTATTTTGGTACAACAAAGGATCATTGGTTTCCTATTTTTCTTGGTAGGGATTTCCTTCATCTCTCCTTTTTTTGTGTATCATGCAAGGTGGATATACTTATGTCACCTCTTGATCAAAGTTCAAACTAATTATTAAGGCTCTTATGATATAATCTTCTTGTAACCTTAGTCATAAATGGGGATGGGAAAGATGATGATGATAACTTGTTTTTATCTATTTAGTTTTATCTATAATTTGAATTGTATGGGTTGTATCCTTTTAAAAAATTATGGTTATTTGTGGTTATTTCTTACACACCTGTGATGCTTTATGTTTATTATTGATCCTGTGTTGAAATGAGTGTAAACATCAAATATGATTAGCCACATACATATGGTTAAATAAAATGGATTCCCCATGATTGAACCTATTTTATGATCACCCTGAATTTATGAAAGCGAAATTAAAGAACATTGTAGATCAAATCTGAATAAATTTGGATTATTGGTGTGGTTGTGTGTTGTGTGGGTTTTTTGGGATTTGTGTCTTGTGTGGGATGTATGGTGTTACTATTGGTATCATGTTTGTGGGTACAAGGGTGGATAAAGGGGTTGGCACTGTGAGTTGGGTGTGGTAAGTGTGTTCAGTGAGGTTATGGTTTTAGTGGTGGTTTCTGTTGGATTTTTGTATGAGGTGGGGCAGGTTGTGTGTTGGAATCTTTGGTCAAGAGAATAATTTATTTTGGGATGGATGAACTTGTAGAGCAGTGGTACTTCTTTTGGGTGGTGCTATGGTTGTTGAGTAGTGTTTTGTAGTGGGACTGCTTTAAGGTTGTGTGCTATATGTGCTGCTGAATGTGTTGGGTATGGTTGTGGTTGGTAGCTTCCCAGGTATAGTTGGAATGAAATAATTGAACTTTTTTATATATAAGGATATGTGGTTAAATTAAAGGGTCTATTTTATGTTTTGGTTGGGTTTGTTTGTGTCATTATGCATGTAGATGTAATAGGAAGGGCAGTTTTTTGTTTGAGGGTTATTTGATTGGAAACCCATAGGTTGGGAAGAGTATTTGTTTACCTATATGTGTAAACTTTTAGTTCATTTATATTTCTATACGCACCCCACCAATGTTGAGCACTATGTGTTGAACACCTCCATTGTTATGGGGGAGGGTGTTTTTTCCAGTATCCTGGAGGGAGGAGGTATGGCTAGTTATTGGCTCCCCTACTCCCTCTTCTAGGTGTTTATTACCCAAGACTATTTGGGATGGTTGTAATGGTTTGGGGTTTCTTACCAGATTTATCGTACTAGCTGTGTGAGATGTGGTTTGTTTACCAAGTGTCTTTTGGATGAGGCTGAGGTGTTTTTGCGAAATATGTGTGGTGGTTGTGGCCCAAATGTTTGTGGGTAGGAAGTGATGTGGTTTGTGTCCCAGGTGTGTGTAGAATGGTTGTGAAAGTGGGGCTTGTGGAAGAGTGGTAGTTCCAGGGTGTTCTCCATTAGGTATGAGCAGTTATCCAGTGGGAGGTGGTGCGAGGTACCCTATCATCGATGTGCTTATATTATTACGTTAACTGACTTACATTATTTGGTGAGTGTGCCTTGGTGGGGATGAGGTGGTTAGTATTCCTTGTTAGGTGCTTTTGAGGTTTTTTTGTTTTCTCACAGTTACATTTTTATGTTCCCCATCTTTTTAATGAGTGCCTTGTGTTTTTTACTAAGTATAAGTGTCTTCTCACCTTACGTATATAAAAACAATTAGGTTTCTAGGTGGAATTTGAGGCTCGTACTAGACCTTACTAGCTCAGGCGTTGGGATAGTTGTTGTGTTGCTTCTTAGATTTGTTTATGGTACTTTAAATTGGGTTTTTTGTTTTAATTTGAGGTTTTTTTTATTTAAACATGCATGGGGTGGTTTCCAATTTCTTCTTCTTATAAAAAAAAATTGGATTTGTTTGGGGTTTAACATCTTATCTCCTGATCTTGTTTTCCTTAAAAAGGGTAATTTCTCCCATCTTGTGTGAATGTTTAACTACCCTTGGTGCTAGTCACCACCCTAAGGCCTATTGTAGATCGGACTCAGGGGGGTCATTATCTCTTCTTCATCTTCAGGAAGGTCTTGTCATTTTTCTATCGCTTACCTCATCTTGAAGATGGTTGGTCAGGACGGGTCCTTTAACTTATGTCTAGATTCATTCTTCACATGTGCTTAAATTTCTAAATAAACAAGTAGTATTCAATAATTACTTAATTAATAACCATTATCATACATATTTGATTTCAAAAAAAATATTATGTTCATTTTCAACCCTTTCAACGAGATAAAATGTTTAAATTTGTTTTTCTATGGGAGTTCATTTCCTGGTTCCAAGGTTGGATCACTTGTAGATACATTTTAAATGTCTAGTAAAATTGAACTAAAAATCCAAAATTGTAATGAAATGGTCCCAAATATCCATATGTGTTCTGATATAGGTATGAATCTTTTAGTAAAAACATTAATGTTATATGGTCAGTTCATTTAGGGTGTTTTATTGATGATCATGAACTAGATACATTTTATTTAATTAAATGACTATTAAAACATTTAGAAACTTTAAATAAGTTATAATATTCTTATTATAATAATATTTAATCATAATATTGTTTCTATAATAATCCTAGAAGGTAGTGGGGGAAATAAAGTGTGTTGTTCATGGAGGTGGTGAACCCATCATATTATAAACATGGGGTTCATTTAAGAGTAAATTGAGGTGAGGGTAGAGGATTTATATTCCCCCATAATAATAAAATATTATTATATTTAGGATAAATATTTTACTATCCTTTAGTGGATAGAGAACATGTGGTGGTGGTTTTTTTAGAATAAATCCGAAAGTGGATAGTATATCATTTTATCTTTTCCTTTGGTCTCCTCCTATTAGGCTACCCATAAAGTCTAATTGAAATGGTATTTGTGTGAGACTAAAAGAATTAGAATTTGTGGGAGAGAATTTATATGGTAGTTTGGTATAAATTTGGAAGGCTCCATGTATTAGATGTTGTGAGGGGAAGAGGCGGTGAGGGGTGGTATTTATAAGGGGAGGAGTGAGTGTTTTTTTAATATTATATTCATTAGTTTATTATGTTTGATCAAGAATAATAATAGTGATGAATATTTAGACTATATAGTGTAATGTGTTCATTTTATTTTTAAATTTTGGGTTCCCACATCATTCATGACTCAATAATTCATGTATTTAGCTTATAATGTTAAATGTTGTATTTCACTATTCACCGAAAATTCAACTATTTTTAAGAAAACAAAAAATTCACCATAATAATTTTATGACTTTTTACTTTCAAAAAATAAAACATTTTATAAAAATAAATTTCTATATATGAGAAATTTAATTTTTATATTAAATTATCATTTATTTGAAAATTTTCATTTTTAATATAATGATCAATTTTCTAACAATTTGAAAAATTACTTTTGGTCCCATAAAATTATCTTATCATTATAATAAAACATAATAATATTTTATAAATAAATTTTATGAAAATAAAATTTATTTCAAAAAATTATATTTATTATAAAATTTCAATTGAAAAATTTATGTTCTGCAAAAATACAAGCACATAATTTATCATTTATAAAATATTTATTTACTTGTACCATTTTATAAAAGTATCATATTTTCATTTTATGAGATTCCTAAATATTACATTACACTTAAATAAGGTAGGATACTACTTTAATATTTGAGTTACTATTCCTAATGTTCAAATTAATATTCCAACGGTCATGTTACTATTCTAACGGTCATATTACTTTTCAAATGGTCATATTTGTAAAGTTCATATGGAATCAATACTATATATAAATACCCCATATTTCAATAAATATCCGTTCTATTCTATTTTTTCTCATGTTTATTTATTTATATTTTCAATTTCAAGTTGAATATTTTATTACTAATATTATACTTCTTTTTTATAGTATTGTTCATGATTTAAGATATTCTAGTTGATTGAGAATATCCATATTTTCATATTTTTGTTATCTTATTTTCTATTTTTATCCCATTTTAATATTTTCAATTCTTATGTCAATTTTTATATTCTCTAAATGTAATGTTCAAATTAATATAATAAAATATTACAAGTTCCATCATGTTATGCATGTGATTTAAACTACATAACTAAATATGAAATAATTATAAGAATGGGAATTCTATTGAATTTTTTTAGGTCGTTACATTACTCTCTTTCTAGAAGTCTTATTCACTTTAGATTTTTGACAAACAAATAAGTCTTATAAAGACACAAATTTATAATCCTGGAAAAAAGGCATATATTGTTTTCAAATGTCCTATGATCATATCCAAAAAATATATGAACTATAAAAACTCTTATATGATCTCAAATTCAATTGAATCCAAAGTTTCACACACTTCTAAAAGTCTCACACTACTTCCTCAATTTCCTATAATGATACTAAAAGTATTATAAAAATAATTTTTTTCTAACTGTAAATTATTTCATGAAGCCAAAATTCATACACCCTCTACACAACTCTTACGAACTGAATTGAATTCTTAAAATATCCTTGTAATGTCTTACAAAAACATTGGAAGTATTAAAAAATTTAGAGGTAACCATTTTCCTGAATTTTGATACAAATTATTGATTTTTTAAAAAAATATCATACAAAATACAACCAAATTCTTATGAACATGATTCTAAAATTCTTGTAGAGTAAGACTGTACCAAATTTCTAGTTTTAATGAAATAATTCCATACTTATCCTTATAAGTATATACTATTGGTAGATAACCTAAAATACTCTTGAAATTTCTCTAGGGGGTCTTAAACAATTCAATTCAACTCATAATAGCCTCAAATAATTCCAAGAACTATCAAAATAATTTTAAACCATTTTTCAGGCTTCCAAGGTTCTTTTAAGTCCAATAAATACTATATATAGAGTATATAAATAACTTAAATACCTTAATAATTCCATCTTAAAACTTAAACACTTCATCCTTCAACCAATGGTATTTTCTAATTGATTTTTGTTGTCCACTTTCAATATAAAACATGCACGGTTTCTTCTCAATTTCATCTAGCTTGATCACTCTAATAGTCTTGGGTATTAAAAGTCACCATTAGATAGATTGTACAAACTACATTGAAACATGTTATTGATAGTTCCTGTAACTTTTCACATTTAGTTTCCACATAAACCATCTATACAATCATATGATATATATAACTGCAACATAGAATCTATCCATCTTGGTATTCCAAAATAGTATCCCTTCAAACCACTTTACCTATCTATTTATGGGTATCTACTTTATCTTATTTGGGTGTAATATCACTCCATAACATAACATAAATACTCACACATTTACATTCTCATTGAAAAAAATATAATCTCAATCCAATAGGAACATAAATCTCCCATTTATATTTTTTATCAATACTTTTAACTCCAAAAGATAATAAATTCATGTTAATATCTCAATGTGAATTCATCTTTCCTCTCCCCTTAATTAAAAATAAATAAATATGATAAATATGTTTCTCCCCATTATTGGTACCATGGTTTTTAGGGAGTATTTTCCAAGATAAAATTTTATCCCCTCTAACTCATACAATTTTAATAAAAATACATGCTCTCATCTCATTCTTCCTTATTTTTTTAGACATAATAAATTATATGAGATAAGGGTGACACCACATTTTTCTTAGTAATATTCTATAAACAAATCAAATATAAGTCTATATTTACTAGTAGAATTTACATAACAATATTGATTAATATATACTTCAAAGTTGTCTATAAATATCCACAATTTTATAAAAACTATAAAATTCACTTCATACGGTCTAATTGAATTAATTTTCAAGAATTTTATAAACCTATAATCAACTTGATCAAATATATCTAATAAATTGAGTTATAGTATGTGTGTCCACAATTTATTTAATTAATCACCCCCTTATTAGCTATATTAATTATAAACCAAAATAAAATTGGAAGAATAGAAATCATATAAAAATATGAGCTTTTTTCAATGCTATCAACATTTATGAATTTAATAAAAATAGATAAATATATAATAGCTTTACCTATTTGGAAGCTCCACCTCAAGGGATTTTATGTATTCTTTATAAGGGTTGATTTTTCTTTATGAAATAATCTCCAATATTTATTGATACTAATTGAGAAGTCTGAGGCCAATTTTAGATTTTTTAATTAATTTATTATAAGGAGACATCAAGATAAAACATGAAATATGTTCCATTCTGTAATTTTCTTTCTTCATCAAATTTCACTCTCAATTGCCTCTTCCATAAATCAAAACCACCATTATATGATAATAAGGTAGATAACCACCAAATATTTAATGTAAGTGATAAGAATGATACTTCTTTCTTATACCAGAAACTGTTTTATTTATTGTTATATAATTCCTAATACTTTTTATTCATACATTATCCAGGTATTTATAGATATGAACATATTTTTGATGAATTTTTGTATTTTCTTTTTAACTTTTATTTCTAGATATAATGGGGTTATTTCATTGAGCTAGTAAATTAAATTCATCCTTTTTATATTTCTTTATTTTCATAGCCTCTTCTAACTAGGCAAGTTATTTTTTTAAACATTCCTTTATTGTATGATCATATCCCTTTAGGTGTATATAATTATTTTTTACCGAATCAATTTTAGAACTTTGATTAATTACTTATTTCACAATAATATTTTATTCTTACAAAAAAACATTCAAAATTTGATAGCCACATGTCATTCCATATTTATCCTTCTATATAAGTTTTCATCAACATTTATGTTGTCCCCTTTTGACTCTGGGACTTTTGAAACATTAATTTATTGAAATATTGTTCCATTAATTTATATCATTGTATCAAACCAATTATTAAAACTAAAAATACATAAAAATATTATTCTCTTCAATTTTCATTTAGTCTATTCATATTTTCCTTGTTTTTATATTTAAAAAGAACAAGCATTCTTTAAGGATCCATTTTGGATGATGATGTTTTGGGACATTTCTAAATTCACCCTTGATGATATAATGAATTTATTGGGATTTTTATCCATATATATTTGTATTTTTTTTGAGTTGAAAATTATATAACAAAATAAAATATATTTCGAAGAAATATATTCAACTCAGTTATGGGTTTCCTTTTTTCTTGGGCATGAGGTGGATGCTTCTCCATATGATTTCAATATCTTTTTACCACCATTTTGAGGCTTCTTAGAAGTAATTCTCCTTTAAAATATGTTTTTAGAATAAATAATTTATTCAAAAAATTATAAATATCCATCATGGGTGTTTCTGAAAGTTCTTAACTTCATATCCAACTCTAGATACTTCATGATGATCTTGTACTTCTGGTTTTCAAGTTTTCTCATCCTCTTTTCACATACATTATTTATCTGTATAAATTAATCCTCATTATTAAGAATTATATATAATATGGAATTATGTCCTTTATCAATTACGATCTAGGATTTTACCTCTAACCTAGCATCTTTTATATCCATCAAGACACTGTGGAACTTCTCTAATACATGGATCACATCTTTATCAAATTTATTAAAAACTATTTTCACACAAAAAATAATTTTAAATTATTCAAGGATCATAGAAACTATTTCATTTCAAAGTGGGACCAAATATTCCATTAATTATACCTGTTTTGTGGGAATTTAACTAATGTTTAACTTTTTAGAAAATATTTCCTCTTTTAAAATAGATTCTAACTTTGGTTATGAATTTTAATCTTGTATACCTTTTATGTAAGAAAATAAAAAATTGAAAAACTCAATAGGGAATTTGTTCATTAATAATTTACTATAGAGTATAAATCACTGCTAGATTCATTAAATTCATCTTCCATATGGTTTTTTCTTGATTCATCACAAGAATCATGATCTGAAGATTTATTTAAACATATACCAATTCTAATTACATTATCTAGTGGTTCTTTATCCATAACTTTTTATTTTATTACTCATATTCTTGGCCTCCCTCTTCACCGTGTTTTTCAATGTTTTGGGTGAAACATATAATTCTATTTTGGAAATTATGGAATAAAAAACATCCATATAAGGCTTTTATGAAGATATTATAAATCTTCACTCTATATATTCTGATAAAAACAACATGGAAGGAAATTTTCTAAAACAAATCAAAGTTATCCTTAATGATTTGATACCAATTTAAATACCCCTTAGGACTGGTGAAAACACATGATAAGGAAGTGAATTAGGTGTTTCTAGTTGTTTTCAAAATTTTAAATTAAACTTATAATATTTCTACCCCTTCTGAATTTCAACCTCTACTACAAATTAGGATGTAAATGGATATTTTTTACTCTACATAATAACATAATACACATGAAATTCTAGAAAGTATTAATGAATGGAACATGTGTTTTTACAAGGTTTGACCATGATGTGGGAAACCCACTCCTTACTGTGATAGGGTTTCACCAAGTCACAACTTCTAAACTATTAATTATTTCATAAAATAAAAGTGGTTTGAGTTGGTACCATCCTATACCCTCAAACAATATTACAAAGGTGATTGTTCAAAATATTACACATGTGAACATAATAAGTATCGCATGGGTTCATTGTACTAGAATCTCAATAGTTTTCAAAGCATATAATTATTTTTAGGAATATATTAAATATGAATAATATGTCATTGTATCAATAAAAAATAACATATCCTTCCTATCTAACTCTTCTATATCCTTTTAATATCCACAAATCTTCATGAAACATGGTCTCTATTATCATATCCTTGCTTTCGATAAGTATAGTTCAATCTTCAAGAATAGTGACCCCAAAAAAATACATAGGGAATAAAAATTGAATAAACTAGTCTATTTATTCATAGTGTATAAAAAACAAAGGTTTTAATCTTCTTATTATATCTAAATGATAGGAAAAGTTATTTTTTATATCACATAAACCTTGTCTTTAGGAACTCACTCCTTCTGATCTAACTTGTTCCCATTCAATACCTATTATCACAATAACAAGTTTTCATACAAGTCTCATATTATCATTATTATTATTTATTTTTATTTAATTCCAAGATGATATTTCATTAAAAATATGATTAAGTACTTCTCCTTTCTTGAGATCTCCCCAGTTTATGCTATACTATTCACAAAATTCTCATGTACAACTCAATCTTCTCTTCTATTTTTTATTTTTATTCACGAGTATTCATTTCCTATAAACTATCAAAAAAATTATTTTGTGGTATCTTATCAATTTATGTAATTTTAAATATTATAAAATATAAAATGAAATTAAAAAACCTAATAAAAAATCCATGATCTTCAGATATCTTCTTCTTCTCAATGGTTGTCCCCAAAAAATTGACATATAGTTTTTCGTGCTAAGAAAGGTTATAGAAATAAAGATGTTTTTTTTAAATTCAGTTTTAGTTTGTATATGAGAATGAATTCATACATTTTATAACATATCAGGAATCTAAGAAATTGATTAAAGAAGAAAATTAAAGTTATCTTACACATATTATTAAGAAGAAAGAAAATATTCAAATTACTGGATTTCCTATAGTAAATAAATATCTAAATGTATTTCATGATGAATTTATTGGAATTATGCCTGATCAGGAGATTGAATTTACAATTCACATAGTGTTCGACTCTAAGAAAATATCAAAACCTCCTTATTTAATTACTCAAGTATAACTTTTGGAATTGAAAAAACAATTATTAGAGTTTCTTGATAAAGGATTCTTTTCTCCTATCACTTCACCATAGAGTGATTTTTTTTGTTAAACATAAATATGGTTTTATGAGTTTTTAAATTGATTATAAAGCATTGAATAATATCACTATTAAGAATAAATATATGTTTCCTCATATAGATGACTTTTTTATCTATTTTAGGGAGATTAGTATTTTTTGAAGGTTGATCTTGGGTCTAAGTATCATTAGATGAAGTTAAAGGATGATGAAATTTTGAAGACAAAATTTCAAACTAGGTGTAGGAATTATGAGTTTGTGGTTATGTATTTTGGGTTGAAAAATACTCCATCTGTATTAATGGACCTTATGAATAGAGTTTTCCATGAGTTCTTGGATAAATTTATAATTATGTTTATTAATGAAATCATGATATATTCTAAAAGATATAATGATCATGAGAAACATTTTAGAGTTTTTCTACAAACCTTAAAATAAAATATGTTTTAAATAAAATTTAGTAAATTTGAATTCTAGATGTGAAAAATTTCTTTCCTTGGACAAATTATAAATAAATATTAAATAGGAGTTGATCCATCTAAAAAAAGTGGTTGGAGTGTCCAAGACCTATGAATGTCATAGGGATTTGTAGTTTTCTTGGATTAGTGGGTTACTACCGATGTTTTGTTGAAAATGTATCTCAGTTATCTATCTCACTAACAAAGTTAACATGAAAAGGAGTTACATTCATCTGGATGAAAGAGTGTGAGGACTATTTCTAGGAATAGAAAATAAGACCAGTGAATGCACTAGTTTTTTCCTAGCCATCTAGAAATGGAAAGTTTGTTATCAATAACGATTATTCAATGAAGGGACTTGGTTTTGTTTTGATATAGAATGATTAGGTAATTTATTATACTTCATGATAATTAAAACCTCATGAGTTAAATTATCCAACACATGGACATGAGATGGCGGTAGTAGTGTTTTCTTTAAAAATCTGGATACATTATTTATATAAAGTAAAAATGTGAAATATATAATGATCATAAAATTTTGAATTATATTTCACTCAAAAATAGTTGAACACAAGACAACGAAGCTGCTTATAAATGATTGAGTATTATGATTATATGATTCATTACCCTTTAATAAATGAAAATAGGGTTGTTTATAATTTAAGTTAAAAATATGGTGCATTATTAACTATGTTGTGACTAGAACATGATACTTTAGTTAATTATTTAATAAATATTGTCCTAGAAATTATGTACTTAGAAACTTGATCTAATTTATCTCAGGTATTAGTGTAGTTATTTTTTTCAAAAATAATTATAGAGGCTCAAAAGAAAGATCATGGTCTGTAAGAAAGAGTAGAATTGGTAAATAAAGGAAAGATGCATGAGTTTAATATTGATAAAGAAGGGTTTATTAGATTTGTAAAGAGATTGTGTATACCAAGTTACTCTAAATTAAAGAAATAATTATTCAGTGAAGCTCATATATAACTATTTTTTCATGCCAAAAGTACTAATATGTATAGAGACCTTTGGGAATATTTTTGATAGGATGTAAATGAAAATATATATTTCTGGATTTTCCATGAAATGTTTTAATTTTCAAAAGGTATGCTTTAACCTTTTATAGTGTTAGGGTGAAATGGGAAAATATATCTATGGATTTCATGGTGGGATTTCCAAATACATCTTAAGGTAATAATGTGATATGGGTTATTGTTGATTGTTTGACTAAATATTTGAATTTTATTCCTATGAAATATAATATGTATTTTGATCATATTTCTAGACTATATATTAAATATATATTTAGATTACATGGAAAACCTCTTTTTGTTATATTTGATCATGATCCCATTTTTGCATCTAATTTTTTGGAAAATCATTCAGAAGTAATTTGGTACCAAATTAAATTTTAGTATAGATTTTCTTTCTCAATCTGATGGATAGTTGGCGTGAACAATTCAAAATTTGGAGGATATGATTTTATCTTGTTTATTGGATTACCAAGGAAGTTGGGGTCCACATCTTTCACTAATTTAATTTTCTTATAATAATAGTTTTCATTCCAGGATATAGATGAAACTTTTTGAGGAATTGTATATAAAGTGTTGTAATAATATATCTTATTAGGATGAAGTTAGTGAAAGAAGATTTTTAAGACTAGAATTGGTAAAAAAACATGGTTGAGAAATTGAAATTGATTCAGTACCATATGAGGGAAACTCAGAATATAAAGAAAAGTTATGTAGATAACAGGAGAAAATATCTTTCATTCAAGGCAGGTGACCATTTTTTCTTGAAGTTTCTCCATGGAAGATTTTTATGGAATTTGGTAAGAAGGGAATGTTAAGTCTATGGTTCATTGAACTGTATTAAATTCTATAGAATATTGGATTGGTTTCTTATTGAGTGACTTTTCCTCTATGTTTTTCTCAAATACATGATGTGTTTCATGTTTCATTATTAAGGAAGTATGTTCCAAATGAATCTCATGTTTTGAGTCTTTAATTAGTTCATTTGGAAGAGAAAAATTCTTATAATGAACATGTATTTAGATTCTTAATCATAGAGGTCATGTGTTATAGTATAAGTTGATTCACTATGTAATGGTTTTGTGGAAAAACCATATGATTGTAGAAGAAACATGAGAATATAAAAATAATATAAAGGAAAAACATCCAAACTTATTTATGAAGTGAGTAGAAATTGAGAGGTTATAATTTCTAAAATGGGGACGAATGTGACAACCCAGATAATATTAATAATGGATATATTTAATTATTTATTAATATTAATGAATTTTATTTCATAGATCCAAATTCATTATAATAAGAATAGGTAATTTATTATATTTGGGGTTGTAGGCTAGTGAAAAAGAAACCTTATAATCCTACATATAAGACCAGGCTCCATTCTTGATAGTATTGAATTTCGTATGGGGTAACACCTAGTGTGGGATGGCCTAGGCAGACACCACTGGCGTGATGCGGTCTGATTTGGTGATGAAAAGGTTATCAGGTACTCAGTGTAGAAATAAAAAGGTTCCATATGTGGTGGGGATTTTGGAGGTCATTGGTCTCGAAGGTGGACCTCATTGATGGGGCGACATGGATGAGTGTTGAAAGCAGGACATCATGGATGACGGTGTTTGAGGTGGTTGGCAGAGGCATAACGTGGGTGGCGATCCTGGAAGCATGGATAGACTGTGATAGAGGCAGAAATGCGGTCCACTTGAGCAGTGGAGGATGTGATGTTCATGTTGGAGTGGGTGACAGTCTTCAGGGGAAGCTTCTATATAAAGAGTATAATAAAAAAATTATATGCGGATCTGATACCTAAGTGCAATCCCAGATGAGGTTGGAGCGGGAGGCAACCACCATCATTGCACTCAGATTGGATGTATGAGATGGTATTGATTTTACATTGGTACTAGGACCCATGCAGTCCAACAAGGGTATTGCTTTCTGAGTAGCATTACAGGTCGGTAGCATTGCAGCAATAAAAAATTAATCGGCTAGGGTAGGGATTTATGTTGGCCACTTGATCTCTGGGACTTTAATGACCATTATATTTGTCTTAGTTCCTTATGCCTTAGGGTCATGTAAGGTTCCCCCTAAAACTAATTAAAAATGTTATTATCCAAAATTAATAAAAATATAATGTTCTTCGGTCTTTCAAGTAGAAAAATAATAGTTCATTTCTCAGTTAAAAAGAAAATAGTTTTATTCTAACTAAATTGAGTTACATTAGTTATAGTGTTATATTAAAAAATTTAATTTATAAATTATAGAATTTTAATTTGAATAAAATGATATAATTTTTTATATTATTAATCCAAAATTATATTAGTGTGAATTTTTAAGAATTTTTTTTAAAAAATTTATTTTGAGTGAATTGTAGAAAATACTGCTTTTTAAGAAAACTATCTTTTCTTTTCATGAACTTAAAAAGTAAAATTTTATTTTGGGTTGTTTTTTAAATTTAATTAGTTAATTTTTATTAAATATAGTCCGATAAATGTCATTAGAATTAAAATTAAACTTTATTTTGGTATAAAAACATTTTTATACTTAAAATTCATTTATTCAGAAAACTATTTTTCAGCGTGTTACATGTTATGATTTTAAAAGTAAATTTTTCCAAATTTATAGATTTAATCCGGAAAATTAGATTTCATATTTGGAATCATGAATTTAAATTTTTTAAAATTTTCAACCTCATTTTTTGTCATTATGTATAGTAACGCTGGTAAAAAAAGTCAATTACCACAGTTAGAGTTAAAACGGGTTAAATGCATTAAAACCGAAATGGTAAGGATTAAAATGATGTAAAAGCTTGTTTACATCCTATCATATGGTCATATTTTGGAAATATATTATATATTATTTAAAAATTATTCATTTTGGCTCCACTTTCAATGAGTAAGATGTTAATATATTTTAATCTTTTTAAAATTTTCATGTGTGTCCTCTCCCTCACTTATAAAAGGATATCCCTATCCTATATTATACACACTTCAAGAGCATATTATATTAGCCAATACCTATTCAAATAATTTTCTAACATTCCTCACCATGTTTTGGAGATCCTATTATTATCATCATACCATCCTAATAAGGATTTAGGTATGAACCTAAGGAGGTTGTCTAAAGAAGAGGTATAGTTCTTAACCGAGTGTTTTATTTTTTATTTCTTATTTTACATCCTTAAAACCTATATTAACCATGGTAATATAATAACATAAGATTATTAAATATACATAAATATTATTATGTTTATTTTATAACTTATGTTCATCTACTTATCAATCTAATGGGAAATGAAAACATTTTTCAAGCTTACATGCGGACTACCACCTCACGAAGAAGGTGCAATTCATTTTTCATCACCAAGTCTTATGGCTGGTCATAATAATGGATAAAAATGAAATAATATGATATATATTATATAAATTTTATCCTATAATTGTAAATAAATATTATAATTATTTCTTTATAATCCAATTAAAAAAACATTTTTTGTGCGTACGTGCGAACTACCACCTCGTTAATCGATGTATTTTATTTTTCATCACCATTTAAAATGGATAGTATATATGGGTTTATTTGAAGAAATAATATGATATTTATGATATAATTATCATTATAGAAAGATAAAATAATATTTACCTCCTTTCTATCATGTTCATTGAAAAGTGTAAATGTTACTCATGCATACATACAGATTATCATCTCTATATTGTAACATAATTAATTTTTCATAACCACATTTCATAGTTGGTTATAAAATTACAATTAATTTAAAAAAATGTTAATTATATCATGATTAATATTTTTTAAATGATATAATCATGGTCCATTTTATCATATTCAACTTATCAAAGTCATTTTGGACATATGAACCAAACATCCTCCAAACATCTAAAGTAAACTTCAATTAAGTGATTGAGTATGACATAGTAATAAGTGAAATAAAAATAATAATAATAATATATTTTACATGAAAAATATTCTCAATAAAGTAAATAGTTAACATAATTTAATTATGTAGGAAGATAAATAACATACGAGACCAGTCAGACTCAAGGTAAGAGACATTTTCTCTTAAAACCTAGTTTTAAAATGTTTTGAATATTTCTTTTTAATATTTTTCATCCATGTCCATATTGTTCAATGGATGTGTAAATATTAAAATAAATGAATTAATATTTTTATTTTACCCCTCATTTCAGTTTCTTACAAAGGTTTTCAAAGGAGGTCTTTTTTCATATCTCATACAGAATGTTTGACTTTATTTACAAAGTACAAAAGGAATGTTTTTTAACTTATATGATGTCAATGTACTTTCCCAACACCATAAACATTTTATAATATTTGTATTACTCTAAAATATTCCTTGTTATATTTAAGGAAAAAATATTATTCCCATTGATCTTTTTATTTTAGTTTTTAAAATGGAGTTTTAAATGAAAGGGATGTATCAATATCTGAAAATGTATTTATTAGGGATTAAAAAGTATATTTTTATGAGTTTTATGATAAAAATGTAATATTTTATGTTTTTAATGAATTTTTTAGTCATTGTACATTTTTTATGATGATGGGTGAGCCCAATATAGCTCTCAAATTCATTGGTTAATGATTATGTTCTCCAGATAATTGTGTTGGAATTAATAGAGTATGTAATTCCATTTGTAAGGGTTGTCGTAAGGGTTTTATGAATATAGTTACCCAAGTAATATACATAAATTTTATATGATTATAAATTATTTTTCAAGTAAATCATTTGATTTTTTAAGAAAATCTAATGATATTTTTTTAAAGTATTAATTATTCCCTTTAAGGGTAAAGGCTGTGTTTTTAAGAATATGTTTGTCATGGGTTCTGAAATTTTATAAGAAACCATAATGACTATGTTTTTGCCTTTATTTTTTCTTATAAGTTGTTTAAGAAATACTTTGGGAAGTGAAACTGATTTCATGTGTAAGTAAATTATTATTTAAGATAAATGTTTATTATTAAAAAGTTAAACTTTCTTATGGGTTTTCATAAATTTTCAAATGGACTAATGAGTTTCATTTTTTCTTTGTATATGGACCTCACTGATATTTTTTTGGTCATCCCACTTTTTCAAAAAAAATCATAAGGTTTAAATATGTGTAGTAAAAATTATGAAGTCAAGTTTAAAATCGTGAGTATTTTTTATGAATAGAAAACATGTTTCATTTTAAAAATATTGTTTTGTGAAAAAAAATGGAAATTGAGTGGAAGTGTTTACTTTATAAATAATTATTTTGTTATATAAGAGTTATGACCTAATTATCCAAAACACCAAACCTAAAAATTTCATTTTGAATGAAATAGAATGAATTATTGTTTAAAAATTAAATTATGGGTTGAATAAGTATTAGGTCCTTATAACAACTTCATGAAAGGTGATTCTCTTCACAGATTAAAAAATATCAATTGAGAAATAAATCCAATATGGCATCTTCTTCATCTTTTTTATATGGAATTGACAAGATCCACCCCATACCAAGTTATACCCATGAGAATATGTTTTTTCATCAAATCCTTACATTTTAAGTACAAATACAACACATAGAGACAAGGGAATAAGGTGAATCATCTTTCTTCTTAATGTGAACAATAGGGTTCAAATGTTTTTCTCTACCAAGATGATCCATTATTCATGCTTCCATGTTTATTTTTCAAAAATAATTTACTCTTTTAGATCATGAATCCCTTCACATCCTCATTTACGTTTTTGTATAGAAATTTTATTTTCAACATCCTTCATGACTAATATTTTATTAATAATTTTTAATACATCTTCTTATGCTAGAGAAATTTTTAGACAACTTATAGAATTCGGTCCAACTTCTTTAAATATCCCAAATAGTTATTATTTAATACAAGGGTTGTCATTTTGTGATATCCTCTCATGAATTTAAAGATATTCATATGGATCCTTCTCTTTTCTTTTAGCACAATATTTTTCTTGTGGTTCTTCTAATATTCTTTATTTCTCTAAATCTAATTTCCAAATAACCATAAAATATTTTGAAACATTTGAAACCTTGTTGGAGTCCCCATATGGTTTATTAATATTATTTTTCCCTTTTGAAATAGCAGTCCTCTAATAATTATTGTACTTTATTTGAATCTAATATTCTTTTTGTTTTTTATCTAAGGGTGACTCATCTTTCTTCTAAAACATCTTGGAAGAATTATGGATTTTAATTTTTCATATTCCCAAGGATTATTCTCTCTTATTTTGATAATTTTTTTGATCACCTTTACTTATTTTATTTTGGTACATGTTTAGATGAACATGTATCAATTTTGTGAGTGAAACCATTACACACATCTTAGATATCTCTTAACTTCTCAAACCTATTTAAAGTGGATGGATTATTATGAATGTATGGATCTTCCATAATCTAAGATTACCCCTATAAATAGACTTAATTTGTGATGGTAATATGATTATATTATACTAAAAATACAATGCATAATTTAAAAATTGATTACACCACCAACATTTCCCAATAAATCCAATCATTCTCTTCTTCAATGCATGTTGTTTTTGGGTCTTCTTTATCACTAGTTTAGCTTCACTTGGGGAACTATAACCCATAATTATCCTTATATCCACCATAGAAATGTTGTTAGGATCTTAATAACTAATTCTCATCCATACTTATATATATATATTATTTAAACCAACACATTTCATGAAAATAAGTTTATTATAATCATGAAATTTAGATATATATGGTACCTAATTCTTTGATACTTATTGAGAAATATAATAAAATGATTTCATGATCTTATTATAACATAATAGTGGTGTTTTTATATAATAACCTTCTTTATAATTTTCCATGACAACATCTCTTTCTTCCTTAAATTTTGTAGACTCAGTATGTGTTATTTCAAGGTTGAATAGTTTAATTTTCAATTCAAGACACTTCATATTGAGTGAATTGTTTTGATATTAAAAGAATAAAACCCCATATTCACAATCCATGATCCCATCCTCTTAAAATTTGTAGAATCTCCCTTCAATCTATTCATTTATATATTCTTTAATAGTGACTTATTTTGAGAGGTTTATAAAATTTATATCACTTTGTTTCAAAGATTTCTCCAAGTTATTTGTCTCACTCGTACCACTCGAAGGCATCATTAATTCCAATGGGGATATCGAATATAATAATTTATAATGTGAATAAAAGGAAACTCGCTAAATCTATAATAAATTAGTATAGGGAATTGCATGTCTAAGATTGATCCCATGAGGAAAAGTTTGAGAAAATAATAAATTTAATAACAATGAATAAATTTAGAATTATTTTCAAAAAAATAAATCTAAACTACCGATCATGGATTTTGGATAGAGTAGGAGGAGAAAAACAAGAAAAAGATTTCCGTAAAATTAAAATCCAAGTGCACAAAGTAACTAAGTATAAAATAATGAAAAAATATTTATATGGTCATTATAATTGAGTCTAAGTGAATTCCTTGGTCAAGTTGGACACTCTCTATCTCAAGACTCTCCTTTTCATATAGACAGGTACTTCTAATAATCAAAATATAGGTAACCTGAAACCATTTTTAATCATATAATTCAATTATCCCAATTATAATAGTTTAAATGATACTCTAGTCAATGCATTAAAAAACAATCCCTCATCCACCGATAAGACAATGGTCATGTGTTAAATAATGAGAGAGGAAGAGATATAAGAAAAGAGATGAATGAAAAAACTCCAAATTAAATTATTTATTCAAAATAAAATAAAAATTACATCAATTAACCTTCTTTGAAATTACTATTATATAAATAAAATCACCCCTCGTGATATCTATTATAGTGTGGGAAAAGAAATAGAATAATAACCCAAAATGTAAATGTGGAGATAGACCAATGAAGGAATTTTCAGTAGTACAACACCTTTCCCTAGGCTCCAGTCTCCAATTACTATTCAGCACAGCTCCCCCATTCTATTTATACGAAACAATACTCCCTAGGGAATCTTAAATTCCATAAATTCATTCATTTAATATTTCTAAGTCAACATCAAGGGTTATTGGTCCATTATATGTAGTCCTTGGTTAATGATTTTCAAAAATAAGAAGTGTAATTTCCAATCAGACAGTTTCATGGTGTGATATATGGTGTCACACCATGAAAAATCTTACTCTTCTCCTAGGATTGATTTAATCATAGTCTGGCTCATGAATTATCGCAAGGCATGAAATTTATTACACTCATGGAATTAATATGAGTGACGCACCATGAAAATGTGTTTCTTAGTCTTGTCTCATATATTTTTTACTTCTAGTATCCTCTTTGAGCCAATAATTCATGTGACGAACATCTCATAATGTGAATTTTATTTTCATAGCATGAATATTAATTATATTGGATTAATTTTTTTGGATTCAAGATTCCATTTTTTCCTACCACGATATGAATAAAATAACAAAAATGGGGGAAATAATTACTAACTTAATTTAAAAAACAATGTATTTTAAATTCAAAAACATATGTATGATATGTAGCTATAAAATCCCATAACACTTGAACTCATGCTTATCCACAAGTATTAAATCTAAAAAAATTAACAAAGTATTCTCACTCTACCGTGATTTAAAAATTTATTTCAATAAAATCAAGAGATAAAATAAAGAATTAAATTTTCAAACATCATAGGATAAAATTTCATCAAATTATCACTTTTCAAAGAAACAAGTCAATAGTGTATTTTAAATTTCATATTTTTAATTAACTACACCTATCATTACTTCCATTAATATTTTTCAATTCATTTTCAATGTGAATTACACTTATAATTTACCTCTCTATGATATAGTTCACTCATCACTCAAGGTAAAATTGTAAATAGAGTTTTTTATATAACTCAAGTCATGATTCTTAGCATAGGATTACAATGCATCTACATTATCCACCCCATAGAGACAAAAATAAAAAATAATAATGAGGGATTAACCATTATTATCAAATTAATATGAGGCTTTGGGGTTTTTAGGTAGTGATGTAAAAACATGTAAATATAAAATGAGGCTAATATATAAGGAATTTTTCATGATAATGAAATCCATATCAGTGAAAAATTATCCCTTCAATGTGAAATCACCCTTTTCCCAAAACTCAAAGTATAATGTAAAAGAAATGAAGAATAAAAAATGATGCACCTCTTTATTTTTTTTCCTTTCTTCTATTTTATTAAAATTTTAGTTTATATTAGCTTCACATTAACCACCCAACCCCAAATGATAAAAATCATTGGTAATGTAAATGGTGATTTTTGACCCTCTAAAACACAACCCATTTTTTCAATTTTTTTCTTTTCATTTTTTAAAGGGTGTTCAATAAAGTATAAAGAATGAGAATCATGAACCTTTCACCAATATTCCATTAAAAAACCCCACCTCATATGTTTCAATATACACATCTCTTTCACCATGGAATCATCTCCCCTAAACCCATATTATTGATAATCATAAAAAACACATAGAACAAGGTAGCAAAGGAAAAGATAGGCTTGTAATGTGTCTCTTCCCAAACAAGGTTATTCATGGTTTAAATGGGTTTAAGAATGATTAATGCAATGGTGGGTCTATATATAAAGTATTAATCAAAACATGCCTCACTCATATTAAAATTTAATTTTCATAATCATTACTTCGACTAGATACAATGTAAGTTCTATAAGAAGGCATCCCTAAGTTTTAGAAAAAAATATGATCAAGAAAGGAATATAAAAATTTAGGCTTATAAAAAATATCAGGAATGGGATTAATTAATTAGGATAGTCACTCATGGAAATTCACATTAAGAAAAAAATTAATTAAACCAAATTTCATGTTTTCAAAGCTTGTAAAATCTAAAATAAATTCATTTACAAAAATTAATCAATCTCTAGAATCATGATTTATCAAATCCAAATCCCCATGTTTTTCTCTATTTATTCACTCCCATATTTTATTATTTAAATTTGTTGACAAAGAAATTTAAAACATGTAATTATGGTTATCCTAAGTAGTGTTTGTCTTCTCGATCATAAAATCAAGAAAGAATTTCAAATGCAGGGGATGCATTTTTATAATGAAAAAATCCCAAGAAGAAATGTAGGGGATTAATAAAAAATTGTTAAAATTAAAACTCATAATCCTATATTTCATTTGGTTCTTTGGCTTGTGATTTCTAATTATACTACCTACATTTTCCTTCATTTTGGGCCTATAAAATTGAACAGTGCATCAAATCATAACATAATTTCATTAAATCTCAAAAAGATAAGGGGTATTGAAACTAAATTCCTAATATAAAATTATATCCTAAGAAATCAATAAGAAAATAAGGTTATATAAAGTAATAAAAAACTTGGGTTTACTCCTAGAATCATCTATTTTTAACGTTAGTTTAACAAAACTTTTGACTTCATTAGTTAATGGGCATATGGTAAAAATAAAACCTTCTTTGGTTAATCAAATTTTGAATTTGGAGAACATATGACTTAGGTTTTCTCCTCTTCATTGAAATTGACTTGAAACTCTAATGAGGTTACCAAAATCTGGATAACATGAAGGTTTATAAAAAGAGTTCAAAATCAATCCATATTTGGTGAAACTCTTCTACTATTAGCTACATTTGTTTCACTTCTGTAATAATCACTTTATGTTCAACATATAACTAATTAACTTCTTATTATGTTTCTTATTCTTCTCGTTCAACATCTATATAGTCAGTTCATATTGAATAAAAAAAATCTTCTTCTTATGGATCTCTTAGATCTTCAAGAAATTCCATTATAAATGTATAAGTTATCCAATATTCTTACTCTTTTTATTCCCCTTACTACAATCCTGAATTTTTAAGCATCCCATAAATGAACTTAGTAGATGAAGTCACTTCTTATTCTTATTTCTCCTACTATAAACCTATACTATTGATGGCATCATTTATAGGAAAAAAGTTAGATTTGGTATTGGAGATTACCTCAATATAATTGAATGCACTTTCGAGTTCTTAACACATCTCTTCAAAATAAGATTCTAGTTCGTGGAGAGTGATCTCTTCCTTACTCAGGTATGGTTGCAGGAATTTTTTTATTTGATTATTCATCCTTCGAAGTTCATCGACTTGATGTGAAAAATCCCCAATAAGGATGGAAAATTAGTCTTTTGTAGTCAAAATAAATTGTAATCCTATCATCACAAACAAAAATACTCAAGTGCCTAAAAGTAATAAAAATAAAAAAAATCCTAAACTAAAATCTGTAAACAGAAAGATATGAGAAAATAATTTTTCTAAATTATTAAATTAAAATAATATTTACACCTATCTCCATTAACAAATCCAAAAAATTGTACCACCCAAAGGAATTGTTAATTCCAATGGGGATAAAAAAATTAATAATTTATAATGTGCATTAATGAAAACTCACTAAATCTATAATAAAGTAATATACGAAATTTTAAGTCTAAATTATACCCAATGAGGACAGGTTGGAGAAAATAATTAATTTAATAATAAGACCTAAATTTTGAATGATATGTAGAAATTAAATCTAAATTATCAAGCATGGATTTTGGAGATAGTGGAAGGATGAAAATAAGAAAAATGTGTCAGGTAAATGAAAATATAAGTGAATAAAGTAATTAAGTATAAAATAATTAAAATATATATATTATCATAGGAATTATGTCTAATTTAATCCCTTGGTCTAGATAGACATGCTCCATCTCAGGAATATTCTTTTCATATAGTCAAGAACTTTGAATAATCAAAATATTATTAACATAAAAATATTTTTTAAACATGGAATATAATTTTCCAATTGGTCATGGTGGAAATGATACTCTAATTAATCAATTAAAAATAAATATTCTACCCATTGATATTAAAATGGGATTATGTTAAAGAATGAGAGAGGAAGAGATATGATAAAAGAGCTGAATGTAAAAACCCAAAAATAAATTATTTATTAAAAATAAAATACCCAATACATCAATTACCCTTATTTGAAATTATCATGGCATGAAGAAAATCACCCCATAATTATATCAATTAGAGGTTTGGAAAATAAATAAAATAAAAAACCTAATGAAAATGTGGAGATGGCCCAGTGAAGTACTCTATAGTAGCACAACGCCTTTCCCTGGGCTGTAGTCTCTAATTCCTTTATAGTACAGCTTCTCCCTATATTTATAGGCAAAACTGCTCCCCCAAAAATCTTAAATTCCAAAAATATATTCATTGAATCTAATAATTTCAACCCTGTGGGGTTATCAGGCCATTAGATGTGGGCTCCAGTAAAATATTTGAAAATTTTAGAAGTGGAATTTCCCATCAGACGGTTTCATGGAATGAAATATGCTGTCATGCTGTAGAAATCATTCTCTTATCCTAGAATCCATTACCTCACATACTTGCTCAAATATTTTCATAGGGTGTGAAATTCATGAAATTCAAGAGGTGAATTTTAGTTTCATTCCATGAATATGTGCTTCCATACCTCATCCCATCCATTTTTTCTTCCAACATCCCATTCAAGTCATGATTTCATACCATGAACATCTTACAACAATAATTTTCTTTTACAGCATGAATCTTGATTAGCTTGACATGATTTGTTTGATATTTTTTCCTAGAACAATATGAATAAAATAATAAAAAACAAGGTAAGAATTATCAATTTAATTCAAAAATCAATTTATTTTCAATTCAAAAGTGTATTCATGATATACAACTATCACCCACATTCAATCTCAGTGAAGTCTTCATATTATCTTTAAAAGATCCCAAAAATTAAATAAATAATCTATTTGGTAAAGGAATGGATCATATCCTTTAATGATTTTATAGATAAATCTATTGACATGTGATCACGCCCAATTGTTTATTCTTCTTACAGATATTTTAAACAAGAATATGTACATACCTTAAGATCACTTGAATCCCTTTATCTTTATGTGGTAGTAATGTTGTTTATAACCTTTGTGGTACATCAAAACACATGTTCTTCTCCTTCCAAGATAAATTTGTCTCCCTTTCTTGAAGAAAATGAATCTTATTCCTCTTCTTTAAAGAGGGGAAACTTCCTCATCTTCTTCTTATCTTTATTTTTCCTATTCATCAAAGTCTTGGAAAATATTGAGTTCTAATATAACATATATAGTTCTTATCCAAAACTATACTTTATTATAATTTTAGGAAAAAAACAACTGATATTCAAATATAAAAATATCTTAAAAGAGAATCCAATAGAGGTTAACCCCCTTTCATACCAATTTAAGGGGATAGGTTAGGATATGAACTAAAATGAGAGGGGGGTGAATCGGTGTTGGTAAGTCTTGATCCAATTGAAACATTAAATTTTATCCCTTATAAATTTTCATCTATCACTTGTTAAGGTGAAAATATCAATATTGTTATCTCTCTCATTATTTGTTTATTCTTACAGCACAACTGAACACACATATACAATGAACACAAAAATTTATATGATTCACCCCTCAATGTGATATGGCTAGTCCTTGGTGTGATGGATTCCTCCATGATTACACAACCAACTAGATTACTCCTATGACAAAAAATGAGTAGGGTATAACCTTGATACTCATGTATTCATGTATACCATATATGATTTAGTACATCTAGTACATAGTTGCATCGTGCACCTTATAATGATAGATATTTGGATAACAATAAGTGATCCTAATACCAGTGTATAATTTTTCATTATTGTAGATGTGTTAAATATTTATTCTTCTTCATTAAATTTCACAATATAATTAAAGGAATTCCTCTTATTTTATTTTTAGTATCAATTCATGAAATCTCATTCTTCTTAACTTCACTTATAGAAAAACTAAATTTTACTTTCTATTCTTCATATTCTATTACATTAGTTTCAAAATACTTCTTCTATCTGAGTAATTATAGAATGCACAACCACTTCCTATACTTTCTTATTATTCTTATTTCTTATTATAAATTTAGTGTAAAAGAATATTTCACTTAATCTCCTCCTTCTCTATTTTCTAATTAAGTGTATAAACAAGAAATAACTAAATAATCTTTATATTCTTCAATACCAAAAGATTTCACTAATGGAATATGGTATTGGATCTTCTCAATATTGGAACACAAAAATTCTCTCTAAGATAACAGTGTCAAAATTCTTGTATTCTTATAATCTTTATTCTCATCTAATCTTCCATATATATATAGAATATTTCAAAGTATACTTATTGTTGTTTGAATTTGAATTTAAAATTCAAATTCAAGTCCTCAACTTCCTCCAACCTCATTTTCAAACTACCCCTTTGATCGTCTTCTAATTAATCATAACCAACCATAAAATTTGATATTTTAGTTAATAATATATTGAAAGAAAAAATTTTTTTTGAATATGTAGTCAAGTTAGCATGGTTTCTCGAACTTCCCAGATTTTTCCTAAAAAACACTCATCATAGTATAAGATCTTTATTTTCAGAAAAGTATGATAGTTCAAAATAATTATTTTTCAACTAAAAGAAATTTTGCAGCATGATAAATCTCTATGGAATTGAGGTCTTAAATTTTTACAAGTATATAAAAAACAACCCGGCCTCCTCTATGGTGTAGAATCTTCTTACGACGTGGGGTCTCAAAATCTCAAAAACTACCAAATTTTTAAAAAATGAGAACTTTGGCGTAAACACTACTGTTATGGTGAAGTCCAAATTGATGTCAACTTTCTATGACATGGAAATAAATTATGGATAAAGCACCTCCAAATATCTATGAACATAAAAATTAAACTTATCAAATCTTATACGATGTGGAATTCCTTATATGGGATTAGTACCTAGCTGGTCCACCCATTGCAGCATGGTGATTCACTAAAACATAATGTTCCTCACATTTCTAGGGCCACTATAAGTCTAACTCAATCACCTTTTTTATGTAGCTTCTGGTTAATGGTGTAGACCATCTTCTCCAATCGTCTTCTATGATTCAATATTATGTTTTGCGATGTGATTTTGATTTCTTTAACAACTATGAATCCTTTCATTATTCTTGCATCATGAACTTTTTTCATAATATTTAAACATAATAAACCAACTTAACCATCATCTGAATTCAATATCAAAAAATTTCACCATATAAAATTTTAAGTTTTAATAGGATTTATTCATTGACAATAATATCTAACATAATTAATCACATCCACTTCTTCATCCAAATCCTCCAATATTTTTGAAATTCAAAAATATGGAAAACACTGGAAAATATTACCATTATGATCAACTAATATACTTCAAGAATAATTCCAAACCTATTGATTTAATTTATTTAAGTATGTATTTTAAGAACAAATTCCAAGTTTTGTTGGCTTCAGACTTCATCCAACACATTTGGATGAAGACTTTAACTATATTTCATCATAGAGATATAGAATTATCATTGTTAAATTCTATATAGAACTTCAATTTCTAGATCACTTTTTATTATAGTAATAAGATGTTGTCATGCCCCAACCTGACATGAATATATTTTTTATTTATTTTTTGTCTTTTCTTTGTTCTGTAGTTTTTTCAGGTGGTTTTCTCTAAAAATGAGAGTTTTTTAGGTTTGAAGGGTGGTACACAATTGGTGAATGGCTAGGGAAAATCATGCTCCAGCCTAGGGAAAACCGTGTAGCTCATAAAATGGCTATATCTATATTGAATGTTCAAGTGTACGAACGTGCACTAGCCTCTACCACCCATGAGGCCCCAGACAAAGGTGACTGCACAATTAGTGCATTGTCTGGTAGACCATGTGGCCAAACTGTGCAACATGATTTCTTATATATATATATATTATTTTTATTATTTATTTTTCTTTATTATTATTATTATTATTATACCCAAAAGGGGTATCCTCCCCCATTACCCATGTGACACCCCCTTCCCCTCTCGCTCAACCGGACACCCTAGAGGGCTCCCTTACATCCATGACCTCCCCTATCTTGCTCCCTTCGACCACTGTTTCTCCTCTAGATTTGTGGTGAGATCTCATTAGGTGGTCCTTTCCACCTCTCCACCATTTTATTTTTCCTCTTTCTCCATTCCCTCATTACGGTGTGAGGTCGGATGAACCCTAGGGGTTTCTAATGGTTTGATTTTTTGGACTTTTCTTTTCAGATAGGGTTTTCTTTTATTTTCTAGAGTTCCTTAGATCTGATTGAGATGAGTTTGGGTCTCTTACATCGAAGGTAGTGAGTTATCCATCTGTTTTGGGTAAGTTTTCTTCCTTTTTAATTCTTGGACCGAATTTTAATTAAGGATTTTGTAATTTTTGAGTTTTTGGTATTTTTCTAGTGTGATCTATACTGTTGTTCATGAATGAGACTCACACACATATGCTTGGGTAAGGCGTATATATATATATATACATATATATATATATACCTTGTTTATACATATTCCCTCATGGTAAGGGGAATATATATATTTAATATAGGGGTGTTTATATATGTGTGTGTGTGTGTGTGAAAATGAGTGTGTGCATAAAGAAGGGTCTCTTTTTCTTCCATAGGCATTTTTGGAGTGGTTTCAGATTTTCTTCATCAAAATCAACATGTTTTGAGGTAGTTTCCTTATATACAAGACTTTAATTTGAAATATATTATTTATTTATGTTTTTAAAATGTGTTTTACCTATAATATGAAATATATATACTATGTAAATGGATTGTGTTTTGGGAAATTGGATGTTCACTAGCTCCCATGATTTCCCTACACTCTCAACGTTTACTTTATTTGTTTAATCTTGTTTTCAAGCCTACTTCTAAATGTGTGTTTCCTTAATTTCTCAATTGGTCTTTTCAATGGTTTTATAACTCAAAATATTTGGGAATTAGTATTATCTAGAGTGAAATTATTCCTTTTAAAATGATGAACCCAGATTGGCACTTTGAAAAAGTTTTATGGAAGTTGAAACCCCCTCTTGAAGAATTACACTTGATTTAGAAGTATGATATATCTATTAAATTTAAAATTTTTGATAATTTACTAGTGAAGAGTCTCATGATTTGTTTTGTGACTTGGGAAGGGGTTGTTCTTGAGATGGGAGACAAGTTTGAGAAGTCGAATGGACTTTTTTTGTAAATAATGTGTTACGTATGCATATTCCATCTTGATAAAAATCACCTCCATTTTAATTGTCATGGGAATAATTATTTAGTTAAGTAATATCCTTAGGTACACATTTTGGACTAATTAAGATTACACACTAGCTAGTGTCATTGAGTAGATAACCTAACTACTTTTGGGATGTGCCCCTTGGTCGAGCCAGTGAGGGTGTCGATGAGTGTTAGGGAAGTTTTTGATGATATAAAATGATGGAAAAGATTTAATGTGTGAGTTTTATTATACCTTTATCCTAGACCATCTCGTCCAACACCCTAGATCCCATGACATCGGTTTACACATACGTTACTTTCCTTTATTTTCTAGTATTTTTAGTGACACCTTGAATTATATTCCATATTAAAATTCATGCTCCAACACTGGTTTTATTTTAAAATAATTTATTGAAATGACTTTTCATTATATATAAACTATTTTTGAAATGTAATCTAAATTTGTTTTTCATAATAATGGGAACCTATTATTTTTTTTTGAAAATAATGTAAATCCATATTTCTATATGTCATATTTTCAAACTATCATGGTTTGGATTTCACTTTAAAAGTATGGCATATGGTAATGTTTATCTTCTGGAATCACTATAGGGAATTTTAATTCTCATTCCCATACACTTTATCATTTTCATTTTCATTTTCACCCTAGCTATGATTCACTCATGGATCAATTGTGGTTATATGGTTGGAGGTTACCCATGAGGTCACATTGAGGTACATGTTGTAGTTATTTTTTTCTTTCCCACAGCTAGTGTTTACTTTATTGTTTATTTTTTTATCCTTTTATTTATTTATTTATAATTTACAGGATAAATTATTCCCAAATGAGTACTTTATTATACCTAAAGGCTTTTATCCTAATAGGATTGTGAATTTCTCTCGAGACTTGTCATGGTCCATCTCGGTGATCAGTTTAGAGTTAACCCAGGTCGGTTCATGAAAAATGGTATAGAAGCAATTATCCATTTTTATTTGGGTATGTCTGGCAGTTTAGATCTTTGATTATTGAAATTCAAGTAGTTAGTCATGGTTTGGTGCTTCATCGCCACATATTTAGAAAGAAACTTTAATTTCCATGGTGGTTTGGGATAGTCGCTCCTCAAAATCTGAGCTTGCTTCTTGGATGATTTTGAGTTTTTTGTGAATTTTTTATTAGTTTTTAGATTTAGTGGATTGATTTGATAAACTCCAAATATTGGAGTGGATTTTTTGGAGGGACATATATGGTTCATGTTTACTATTAACGGTATGGAAAACCATTCACATACCATGCAACTACCTATATTGATCTCTAGTGTGATCAAATAACTATCACATGGTCCGCCAAACTGTGTGACCAAGTCGGGTGTAGCACATGTTTTCTTAAGTTTTGGGATTTTGACCTCTTGAGTGTTGAGTTGATTTTTTTTTATAGTGTGGGTTTAAGTTGGTTTTGGTGTTATTTACTTTATATTTAAAAAATAGGTTTGGTTTTTAAATTTGTATTTTCAAAGTAAAAAACCTTATTTTTTAAAAAAATGGAAGGGGAATTATTTTGGGATTTTGAAAGGTTTAGAAAAATGATGAATGAAAAGTGAGTTGGGAATTTGAAAAGGTTTTTCTATGATGACAATGGGTGGTTTTAAAATTGATTGGGGTGTTTTAAAGAATGATTTATAAATTTAATTGACCATTGGTATTCTGTATGAATACCCACATATATGAATGCATTTTTATAGTCTCATTAGTATGAATGGACAGGTGCATAAGTGGATGCAGGTTAACGTATATATATATATATATATGAGGATTTATAGGGTATCATTGGTAAGTGACCATCCTTTTTGGTTTTTTCTTTTTTTCTAAAGGTTTTTTCAAAAGGAGGATCTCATCTTTTGATGGGTGAGGGGTTTTTTTGGAATTTTTTGTGTTTTAAAATTTCCTTTTTGGAGTTTCTAGTTTTTTTAATCAAAAAGTGTTGTGGGGTTTATTATTTAATCTTGAGTTATTAATTTATGTTTAATATGTAGAGTTTTGGTTTAGGAGATAACCTAATTTAGGATTTTGTTTCTTGTTTTTAGAATACGCCCCCACTAAGCTCCGTGGAATTATAAAAGGACCTATGGGTGTCTCTCCCACCGCATGTCTATGGTTCATAAAGTCTCACCTCAGTCATTTGGTTCATTATAGATATGAAGCCTGGTGTTCCTTAGTATCATGAATTCATTTGGAAGTTCCGGGAGTTGAAACCTTATTATTTCTTCGGGTAGTCGAAGACTTGGAAAGCCGGATAATGGTTATGGAGAATCGAGTAGATTTTCATTCATATTTTTCTTTCTATGCCTCTTAAGACCAAGTTCATGACATTTATGTTGGAATTCCTAGTATGGAAGTGGTGGAAGTTTGTTTACCAGTCTATACCACAAATGTCCATTCATGGGAATACTTCAAGGCCTCGTTCATCTGGATGTATTTCTATGAATCCTTGAGTACTGAAGGAGATGGGATTGTACCATCTCAGTAACAGTGGTTCAATTGCTTTGTATTATGCTAATATTTTTTCCAAGATAGTTTTGTATCTCTAAAAACTTACTGAGGAATAATCCTTGAAGTCTTGATTCTTTAAAAAGGTCCTCTAACCAAAAATAATTAATGTAGTTTCATTATTTCCCATCACTTATAAAGAAGCATTGAGGTAGGCTATTCAGACTGAGGCTGATTTTTCGGGAGAGCCAAAGATGGTTGATGTCTCTCCTATCCCAAGGAGAAATGGTGGTGGATCTAGAAAATGAAAATGGAAGGGAGATATTTCTATCATATTGGGAAGTTATTTGAAGCATCTATCATGTTTTTTGTCACCAAAATCTTCCAAGAGTGAGCTCTGGGCATGCAATATATATAGAAAGATGGGGTAGAAGAAGTTTTCATATCTAGAAGAACCAAATACCTATTGTACCTATATATTCTTGGGTTATTTTTAAAATGTTTGTTAGGGTGTCTATATGAATCAATGTGGAGCCTGATCCACCCATTTAAAGGACCGCCAACACATTTGGAGAAGTATGGTGTTGATGCAGACTCTATTTAGAGTTTCTATTATTGTAATTTTATTTTTCATGTTCTGGGATGTTTAGAATGGTGGTGTGGTATTTTTTGGGAATGGGGGAATATGTTGTATGTATTTTTGAAATTTCTATTCTTAATGGAGTTTTATTTTGGAAATTCCAAATCTTATGGTTGTGGAATAGTGATTTTTATTGTTTTGCATCTCGTCTCTTGTAACTTTGGTTTTGATTTTAATTTTGGACATTTTTCTATTTTAAATAACCATTGTTTAGATAAGGTTCTAAAATGGTGGGGAGACCACACTTGGTGAGATTGTGGTGATCCTTTTTCTCTAGTCCTTACACTTTTCTTTTTGGAAATTTAGAACTCTAGTTACCAGTGTGACTCTTTGATTTCACCCCACTTGACCCTAACCATAGTAGTTTGGATGGATTAGATAATGGTTCTTGTTATATATGTTCATAGAGATCCTGAACATACCAAGATGGTTTTATTTTGGTGATTTTTATGTTATGTTTTAGGGTGATCCTTGTTTTAAGGTTATGTTTGGAGATGTGAGTTCCTCACTATTGGTTCTTTTGTTTGGTGGTTTTAATATTTGGGTCTCATTAGTTGTTTCTTTGAAATTAAATCTAGTTCCTTGAGGATGGTCTTAATACCTCCTTGGGTTCATTTATTTTTAGGTTTTTAGTGGAAAGTGAGTTTTTTATTCTCATTCTTTCGATGGTAGAGGTTTTTATTTGGGTTTTGGATTATTTGTGTCTTAGTTAGACAAGTATTTCGAGACATTATGGGTGAAGAATGTATTAATGGGGGGAGAATTGTCACACCCTTACCTAAAATTACTATTATTTTATTTATTTTTGGTCCTTTATTTATTATTTAGTATTTTAGGTGGGTTTTCCTTAAATTGATAGTTATTTCGGGTTGTAGTTTGGTGTATGGTTAGCATATGGTTTAGGAAAATCATGTGACAACCTGGGGAAAATCGGTGGCCCAGATAATGTCTCTTTTAAGGCTGTATAGTAATGGAAAATACCATGTTCCAGCCTCTGTAGCTTGTGTGGCCCCAAACAGAGGTGACCGCATGGTTAGTGCACGGTCTGGCAGACCATGCGACCTTCAATCTTTTCAAAAAAAATATAAAAATATAAAAATATTATTGTTATTATTTATTATTACTATTTTATTATTATTATTATTTATGTTGATGTTGTTGTTGTTTTTATTATTTTTGTTATTATAATAACCCAAAGGGGTCTCCTACCACATTACCCACATAACCCCCCCTATCGCTTGATTGGCCACCTGAGAGGGATCCCTAGCGCCCATAGACTCCCCTATCCCACTCCATCCAGTCCTAGTTTCTCCTCTAGATTCATGGTGAGATCTCCTCTATTAATCCTTTACACCTCTATTCCATTTTTTCCCTATTTCTCTATTCCTTCATTTTTTTTCAAGTGGTGGGTCGTACCCTAGGGGTTTCTAATGGTCCTGTTTTTTATGTTTTTATTTATATCTAGGATTTTATGATATTTTGTGGGGTTCCTTGGACCCGATTGAGATGGGTTTGGGTCTCGTGGATCGACAATGGTGAGTTCTCCATTGGTTTTAGGTAAGTTTTCTTCCATTTTAATTCTTGTCCCCAATATTAATTAGGTCTTTTATAATTTTTGAGTTTAATGTTTTTTCTAGTGAATTTTGGATTATCGTTTGTGAAGGCGACTTACACACATATGCTTGGGTAAGTCATATATATATATATATATATATATCTTCTTTGTACATATTCCCTCATGATAAGGAGAATATGTAAATTTCATCTAGGGGTATTTATATATATATTTATATATATATATATATATGTATATGT
Organism: Viscum album; assembly: GCA_963277665.1. Classification (NCBI taxonomy): domain Eukaryota; kingdom Viridiplantae; phylum Streptophyta; class Magnoliopsida; order Santalales; family Viscaceae; genus Viscum; species Viscum album. The sequence continues at coordinate 564,575,156 of OY728121.1, read as the reverse complement.
ATATGTATATGTGAAAATGTGTGTGAGCGCAAAGGAGGGTCTCTTTTTCTTTTTTATACCTTTTTTGAGTGGTTTCAGATTTTCGTCATCAAAAGAAATGTGTTTTGAGGTAGGTTCCCTATATACAAGCCTTTAATTTGAAATCTATGATTTCTTGATGTTTTTAAAATGTGTTTTCCCTAATATATGAAATGTATATGCTATGTAAATGGACTGTGGTTTTGGGAAATTGTCTTTTCACTATATCCCATGATTTCCCTAAGCTTTTAATGTGGAAATCATTTGTTTAAGAATTTTTTCAAGACTAACCCTAAATGTTTGGTGCCTTAATTTTTCAATTGGTATTATCAATGGTATTGGAACTCAATAGATTTGGGGATTAGTGATTTATAAATTGAAATTATTACTTTTAAAATGATGAATCATGATTGGCACTTTGAAAATGTTTTATGGAAGTGGAAAACCCATATTTAGGCACGCACCGTGATTTAGAAGTATGATATATGTGTTAAATGTTTGATTTTTTTTTATGTTTATAGTGAATAATATTGTGTCTTTTTTGTGACTTGTAAAGGGGATGTGCTTGAGGTGGGAGATTAGGGATGGGAAGATGAATTTAATTTTGTGTAAAGAATGTGTTGTGTATGCATATGCTAGATTGATAAAAATAAACCTTCATTTTAATTTTTATGGAAATCCTTGGGTAGTTAGGTAGGAGCCTTAGCTACACATGCTACACTAGTTGAGATTATGCATTGGATAGTGGCCCTAAATAGATTATCTAACTTATTTTGGGATGTTCCCCTCAATCAAGATAGTGAGAGTGTCATCGAGTGTTAGGGCAGTGTTTGATGATATCTGATTCCAGTAGATATTTATTATGTGAGATGTATTATAGATTTTTTCTAGTCCATATCGACCAAAACCCTAGATCCCATGACAATTTTTTAAACATACACTACTTTCCTCTATTTTCTAGTATTTTTATAAAGTGACACCCTTTCTTTACATTCCATATTAAAATTCATGTTCCAAAAACTAGTTTTATTTTAAAGGAATTTATTAAAATTACTTTTTGTGCTTTGGAAAATATTTTGGAAATGTAATGGAAAGCAGTTTTTCTAAAAAATGGAATCATGTTACTTGTTTTTTTGAAAAAATAGAAAATATCATTTTTATATGCCATATTTTTTAACTATCATGACTTGGTATTTACTTTAAAGGTAAAGAATAGGGATTTGTTTATATTTTGGAATATTTACTTGGAATTTTAATTCTCACTCTTATACTCTATCATTTTTTGTTTCAATTTCTACCCAACATTGATTTTATCATGGAGAAAGTGTGGTTTTATAATTGGAGGTGATCTATGAGGTCACATGGAAGTACCTGTGGTAGTTCTTTATTTATTTTCCACTTCCATTGTTTACTTTATTATTCAAATTTTGTTTATCCATTTATTTATTTATCTATAATTTATGGGATAAATTTTTCCTAACTGAGTTCTGAATAATACCTGACACTATTTTCTAGCATGGGAGGATCAGGAATACCTCTCAGGACTTGTCGTGGGACAACACGGGTGATCAGTTTGAGGTTGACCCAGGTTGATTCATGAAAGATGATCTCCCAATGATTTCATGGGAATAACTTCAACAAACTTCCAAATAAATCTTCCAAGGTTTGCCTTCTAATCTTAAAAGATCTTTTTCCTCTAATATAACAAGTATTTATAAGGAAATAACTTCATTCAAAACTTTAAAATCAATCTTCTAAGGAACATATGTTTTTGAATCATTAAACACCATACTAGGTAACATAATTCTTCGGATCTTGTTCAAATTATTTAATAGGATTTGTTACTTTAACCAAACCTCTAAGATGATTCTTCTTTTCTATATATCTAACATATTGACATCAATTAAATCCTTCTTCATTCACAATCATTGGAAACAAATACAACTCACACAAAATGGTCTCAATAATCTTCCCCTTTGTATTTGTTGGCAATACCCACATAAAATGATATTTCAGTGCTTATATAATTTAACAAAACTTCTAATCAAATTCTTTAAAAAATCTCCAACATATTGAAATTAATGAAATCCTTTTTCATTTAAAACCATTGAAAACAAATAAAACTCACAAAAAATGGGATCAAGAAATTATATGTGTGATATTATTAATATCTATATATGTATAAATATAAATATAATTAAAAATTTATATATTCATATATATTACAACATTTCAGGGGAGGGGGTTACAAAGAAAAAAATAAACTATTTCTCCTACAAGTACTCGGGGAGATTCAATCCTAAGACCTCTTACGAGACCTATCAAAGGTATAACCACTAGGATATTCCCATGGGAGATTATATATTCATATATAGATTAATATATGAATTAATATGTGTGTGTGTGTTTGTATATATATGTATTTACGTATACATGTGTGTGTGTTATAATAATGATCATTTATACAGTTGTTGTTATAATTATATAGTTTGTGTGTTTGTCTATATGTATGTGGGTATTTATATATGTATGTTTGTGTGTGTGTACTCCCAAACTAGTCTCCCACAAGTTTCCACCCTGTTAACTAATAAAAGTCAGTGATCACGGGATTTTTGAACCTAAAACCTGTGGGTTATAATTGAGTGATCACGCTACTTTGTCTATACCCAATTTATGTTACATAATAGTATTACCCTCTATATATATATGTATGTGGTTATGTGTGTGTGTGTGTGTTTGTGTGTGTATATATAGACACCCACTAGTTTATATATATAGGTAATCATAAGAGGATAGGTTTTAATAAAATTATCATTGTATAATTGTAATGAAAATTTGAATTTATAATTATCAGGCACACATGATAATTTAAAGATAAATTCAAAATTTTGATTATCAACACACATAATAATTTATTTATAATTTGAACTTATGGTTATCAATGAATAAGATAGTTCAATGATAATAACTGTAATTATCATTACACATGATGAATTAAAGGATAATTTAAAATTTGTAATTATCATTTCTTTTGACAAAATGATAATTTAAATTATCAATTCATGTGATAGAACTTTATCATTTTATGTGACCCTTTTTAAAATGATAAAGTAATATTTTAAACTATAAATGAATGAGATAAAAACATTATCATTTCATGTAAAATTTTGGAAATGATAATGTAATAATTTAATTTATCATCACATGAAATTGAATTAAATTAAAAGTAATTAATTATCATTTCATGTGATATTTAAGAAATGATAAAATAGTAATTTAATTTAATAGAGCATGTGATAAAATTAAATTAAAAGTGATAAATTATCATTTCATGTGATATTTTTAGAAATGATAAATGAATAATTTAATTTATCAGTGCATGTTATAAAATTAAATTAAAAGTCATGAATCGCCATTTCATGTCGCTTATTAAAAGTCAGGGTGATAATTAAAATTTATCAGTTTGTGCGATAAATATAAGGATAATTTAGGAATTATTCAAGAAATAATTGTCACATGAGATGTTTTTATCTCTTTTAAAATGAAATAAATTTTATGATTCTAGGAAAACCTATACTAAATCTCAAGCACCGACATGCCAATAACTTGAGATTTTGACGTTCCTCTCTAATGTCAAGAAAAACTATGAGTGGTTTTTTACAACTATTAAGGTAGAAAGTTCCTTAACTTTTTTGGATTGTTTAAAAATAATTTCCATTAATATGATGCACATACATGTTTAATGACCATTCTAGATAGTGAATGCATGTGAGTATGTGTGTAGCCCTAGAAGCTCTATATTACACTTGATACCATGATTATTTGTAGATATTTATTCACACTACTATGTGATTATGTGTACAATGTGTGCTACATTACTCATGATGATGTGATAATTCATGAATATATATACACCATGCCATGTGATGTATACCTTGTGGTTTTGTTCTTGGATTCAAGACAGGTGGACCTTAAACTTGAGTTATACTTTGGAGGAGGGATGCGCATGATTGACAACGAGGGTCCAATGCATGGGGTAGGCACATGATGATTGCTAGGGGAAGCCATGTAGTGGACTGTTGTGACTTGTGTTATCCTTTGGAGGGGGGATGCACATGACTAACGGTAAGGGTCCAATACACGAGGAAGGCACACAATGATTCCTTGGGATGTTCATGTATGACAATGAGGGATATGATGATGACTTAGGTTGCATGGGTGTACGATGATTCCTTGGGATGAACTCAATGAAGAGGGGACTGACAATTTTCTGGTCCCTAGTATATCTTCTCGATGATGTGCTTCGATGACTAAAGGACATGATTAGCTCTTGGTCCTCAGTACGTCAACTCAATGATTAAGGGAATATAATTAGATCTCACTTCCCTTGCACATACAGAGAAACATATATTCTTGTGGAGCATTAATATCATGTTCCATGAAAATGGAGAGAAACATGATTCATTAACCTAGTGGCTAATCGTTGATTCATCTAACACCTTGGTTATCTATTTGGAATAGAGTTGAAGCAGGTATGTCTAGGGGTTGTGGAATCTCGGTTAGCACACAACCACTCAGTTTTGGATTGTATGTTTATTACGCATTATTTATTATGGCATATACTTTTATTTTGAGCACATCAGGTTAAGGATGCATTAGTGGTGTCCTACTGAGTCTTTTTCTCACACCCTAATTGGGAATTTCAGTGTGCTTGTAGATTTCATGACCAGAGATCTGATGAAGGAAAAGTGCCCTATGGTAGACAATTGAGCAGTGGATCATGGAGCTAGGGTGGACTAAGATAGGCACTAGAGAACTCCATGGATGATTGTTTATTTACTTTATAGTTTTGTATTTTGCTTTCCACTTTGGGAGATATTAAATTATATAAATTATTATAAATATATTTATAAATTTATGTGTGTGTGTGTCTGTGTATTTTTTAATTTATTTGTTTTTTAAAATGAATCTAAATTAAAAACATTTTAAAATGTGACTAAATTAGCGACGTTTTAAAATATGGATATATTATCCCCATTTTAATACGCAACTAAATTAATGTAGTTTTAAAATGTGAAAAAATTGGCCAAATTTTAAAACACGATTAAATTAGTGTTGTATTAAAATGGGGATAAATTAACAACATTTTAAAATGTGGAAAAATTAAAAAATAGAAACATATTAAAAGGATGCTAAAAAACACTACAAAATTATCTATATTAATATTTAAGCTTGTTTTAAGAAAATGTGGCTAATAGATTGAATTTTTTCAGTAAAAAAATTAATTATGTAACAAACACAAAATATATTTTAGTTTATTTTTAAAATATTTTATTTTATTTTAGAAAATCACAAGTTTTTTGGGTTTTTGGAGTTTTCTTGAGATTTAAAAAAAATTGGTTGCATATGCCTTCTTCAAAAATGGTGTAAAAAAATTTATAAATGTATTTAGTATATTAAATTTATTTATTTATTCCCCTAATAAAAACTAGTATATTAATAGGCATGTTCGATCCCATATGGGAGGACTGGAAAATATGGAATAAGAAAAGAGAAAATAACTCAAAATAAGAAAGAAAAAAAGGGAAAAAACAACTATAAAAATTAACTATGATGATTGTTTGAAGTGCTACCATATGAAATTAGTTAAATTGAAAAAACTTTAGAGGTGAAAAAATGAGAAAACAGGGAAATAATGATGTAGTGGTAAGTGATGAGCTAGTGGAATTTCAATTATCTAATTATTTTTAAAACAAATTCCTTCATTCATGTGAAAATTTAATGAGTCAGAAAACACAAAGATGAAGTATACCCCTATATCACGTAGGTTGACTTGTAGTTGAATAAATTTTAATGTTTTTTAATTAAAAAATTCACTCAACTACTTGAAATTGTGAAGTTCATTTCACCAAAACCAAACCACCATTTTATTTTGGTGCACTACTCTCAAGAATGAAAAATCCTCTTATCAAAAATATTTTAAAATTTACAGAAATTATGAATTTTTATCAAGATTAGTTTCTTACATGAGTTTTGAGCCGATAGTAATTTATGATATATAAATATTTTTTATGAATAGATTCTCTATTTTTCAGATCCTAGACCATCTGTCAAACCCTACGATAACTCTTATCATAGCTTATGGAATAGTTTAAAATTATGGGAAATGGTGAAAAATATTCTTGTATCCATCTATCCATACCATATGACTAGGAAAAATAGAAAATTCCATATTATAATATCTTATAATTTAAACCTTGAAAGAGAAATACAATAGTTAATGTTTTTTCATGTCATATCATACCTTATAATATCGTTTTAAGCATATTATGAGGCACATGTTCTTTATAAAATTAGTATAAAAACATATTGAATTAATAATTAAATGTGATATGATACTACAAATGGGTTTTTTAGGATCAAAAAATGTCTATAATAGTAAAATAAACCCATTAAACAACCAGATCTATCAACATCAGTACAATAATATAATGAAGAACATGAATATAAACATGAAAAAATATTTAATAGTGTTTCATATCTCTAATGATCTTAATAGATTTTGTTTAATGGATATCACCAAGTGACAGCCTAAAGAATCTCACCTTGACAGGTAGTACCCCAACCACTAGAATCCCCACACGCTATGAGAGGACCCCTCAAACTCAAAAGGTGCGCTAGTATCATCTTTTGTGAAGAAAAATAGATATCATGGAAGAAATAGAGAGCTTCATATTTTTATTTATATTTTTATACATAATCAACCATAGGAACTATTCCTTTTTATATGATTCCTTCATTTAATGAAGGTAATTGATCATTAACTGCCAATGTTTGACTATTGAACCAAGTTACCATAATGTATAGCCATTGAAATATATATTTTTTAATATTTAAAATGATTATAAAATTTTTTTTAGGACATAAATAAATAATATTAATTATTCAAAATTTAAGAAAACTATTTTACAGATGTGGTGATGGTTATTCACTCTATATCCCATAACATAAGTCATATAATTCAAAACAATATAGGCATCTCATGCCTATAAATACCTTTAGTGATATCACTATATCGTTTCATAAAATATGTAACATTTTCATATTATGCATCATAATATTGACGAATCATATTATATGAATCTTTATTTTAGTTCATATCTATCAATGATAACCCATTAAAACATCTTTCCCCAAGAAACTCATATAAAATGACTAAATAGTAGAGGAATCATTCCTCTTTGAGGACTAATATGTTGATCGAGGGAGTTATAACTCCATTGATGGGTTACCCACACCCCACCCATAGGGGATTTCTCGACTCCTTTACATGTATGGGAAAAACCATGACCTATTGATAATGTAATAACCAAGGTACTCACTAAACCATAAGGATATTTTTGAGGGCTCAAAGACTAGTCCTTAAGGGAGTTCCAAAACCATCAATATATGGGAGACCCATGACTCCTCAAAAATAGACCGATTGAGGGATTACCTAAATTTGAATTCCCACTGATATCTACATCATGGTAAATTAAATGAAGGATTCAGTGAATGGGTAAAACCAATAATACTAGGTAGAGTCCCACTTTATCTCACTTGGTAAGTATCTTCGATAGCATGGTAAATTAGAAAGTAATAATTCGTATTCATATCCTGGGTCAATCACTAAGATCAGGTTGTATAAGAAACTAATAAAAAATATATTCTTTCTCACTACTATTCACATGAGTCCTACCTATTTATTGCATGAGGGAATTTAAAGTTATATAATCTTCTTTTCAAACCATAATTCACCTCCAATTCCCTTATTCCCATAGGGACTCACTGAAGAAATATACTTGATCCCACATCTAAAATGGAGGACCCATGCCTCAAGTCTATGGGAGAGTACCAAACTCCATAATTTGTGAAGGGGAATCATTCTATATCATTAATACATTAGTAAGTGATTAATTAACCCCTTGTGTGCTTTAATTTACATTCACATAACTAGTTATAAACCCTACAAATCTTAGAATTAAATCTAACCAAAAAATCTCATAAATTATCTTTAATGTCCAAGAGGGTCACGCCATCGCATTCTATGTGGAAAATGCTCAGAATGGGATTCTCACTTACCCAATTATGGTTAGAATAGTGGATCTCAATCTATAAAATAAATTTGGTATAAATTAAAGGTGGTTTGTATTGAACACCAATCTAAAAACTCTCATTATTTGACTGTAATATAATGACCAACTATAGTAGATCTAATCAGTGACACCGAAATAAGGTACTATAGTCATGTGGACTTTATCAACTTGGGTATTTTAGATTTCTTGACATTACCAATTCTATTAGTATATAAGCATGTAATAATATATGGATCTTGAACTATATTAATGTGGGTTACTGTGGGACCAAATTTATTTAGGAGATCGTCATCAAGTAAGGGTTAAATAAATTGTGTGTGAGCCCTATAATTTTCTCTTGAAATTGGTGAAATTAGTGTGCCTCTCTATGGACTTAGGGATTCTAACCAAACTATATAAATCATTGTGTTCTTATTCATCTTATTCTTATTATTATTTCTTTTTCTCTCATTTACTCTCATTTCTAGAATCATTTGTTATTATAGCTCTTATCATTTTCCATAAAACTCTAATAATAGATTTAGTTTGTTATATTGAGTTCATATTTCTCAATTTGAATGGTGGATATGGAATAATTCAAAGTTATGGTCAAATGATTCAAAAAATAAAACTTCAATTTCTAAAAAATATCAATCAAGGATTATTATTATTATCATAAAAGGATGAACTTGTCTCTTTTGGATGTAAAACCAACAGTGATGGACAAGATCAGGTGAGAGCTACTAGATTGAAAGGTTCTAGGAGTTTTTCGTATTAAATTGGAAAAGAAAGGGTCATTCAATATCAAATAAGAGATGGTAATGGATAGTTTGATGAAATCCCTCAAAAATATATACAAGAATCCATCTATGTTGAACAAAGTGTACCTAATTCAACAATAATTCTATCTAATGATTATTTAAGGTAATATTATTGTTTATAACATGAACCAACCCACTAGGACCCTTCCTTGGTCAATAGTAAGCTGGGTGTACCACCCAATTCCTAACTCCAATAGGTCAGGGTATGGTGACTAAAAATGAATAGGTATATCACACACATGGGAGGCCTTACCTAAATTACCTGCACACATACACATCCTCATACACAACATAGTAATGTAGAATAGTAATAACTAGAGTAATAAATGAATGCATAACCTCTAACAACCCACAATAGAGTATGATAATATTTAACCAAGATAAATAAGGTGAAATGATATCCCATAAACCATAAAATGAATAAAACTTAACAATTGATGATATGTTTGTCCTTTTACACAGCCTCAAGAGTCAGACCACATTCTAGCTGACACCACCACCAAGCACCATTATATACCTGGTCTACTTATATCATTGTCGTAATGCCTATTGTTTATATAATATATGACACATGCAGGTAGAAATAGAAACCCTATACTTTTACACATATTATTACATAATTCTAATTATAAATAACCATGAATTACAATCCAAGGCTCATAAATTCTAGTGTATTTGGAAGATAAGGAACATAATAAAAGAGCATGAAACCAAAATAAAAATATCCTTTATTTAATCTTCATAATTAGATATTAACTTCCTTTGGGCCCTTACATATGTATAGGATAATCCAAGGAATACATGAACAAAGGGATGATATAAAAAATCCCTGTATTCTAAAAAACATATGAATAAATCACAACACATGGGTTAAAAGGCATAACATGATGACATAAAAAGGCATCAAACATGAATAAACATAACGAATCATAATATGTATAACATAGGATCATGTAATTGTATAATCATAGGAATATGTAAATAATATACAACATGAAATAATCATGAGTCAAGGATAACGTCAAAGACCATTTCACATAGAGGAGCATGAGTCAAGGATAACATCCAAGACCATTTCACATGGAGGACTAAGTCCAATAAAGGAATAAAGTTTACTCCTTATACCAACATGACCTCTCATGAGACTAAACATTACCCAAATAATTTGATAAATATCTAGGTATAACCATCATAACATGTTCTTCTTTATTTTTTCCACATGAAGAATCAAATGTAATAAATAAACATAAGGGTTACCTATGGAAAGAAATGAGTATCGTAATCATGTCATAAGGGATAATAAATGAATGTATCATAAACGTGTCCATGAAAGAATGGATTTAAATAATATATATAAATTAATAAGGGAAAATAGGAATAAAAATGATAATTGACATCAACATGAAGTTAAAACATTTAAAAATGGTTTTTAAGAAACTTTAGAAATGAACCACTTTAGTGTGGTTTAAGGGAAACTTTTAATTATTCTTTACAAAGGAAAAGACATAATTGTTTGTATAAAACTAGAAATTAACCAAGATAATTTTTCATGATAAAATAGGTTATTTTATAAAAATAATGGTTACTTAAAAAATATTGTGGAGTGCACTTGAAAATGGGTAATAAATCAGGAATTTCCCTTTAATCAAGCTTGCTTTTCAATAGGAATTGAGAAGTGAACCTTATAAAACATGTATTTCTCCATCAATGAAAGAATAATTGAGATAAGTACATATTTTGGGAACATAAAAATATAATTTAGTAGTATTACATGGGAATAATTAATAATTACATCAAGGTAAAGAGATAGAAATAAAAACTTGATGGAAAAAATGGATGTTCAGAAAAAATATCTTACTTTATGCCCGAAAGTGTTCTGCACTTGAAGGTAATATCCTGTATAATCATATTATTTACATTAATTAATTAATTAAGAATATATAATATATTAATTTTATTTATTATAATTTTATTATGTTTATTTATGTCCATTTTCATGAGTTATTAGATTCAATTTCATCATTCAGGAGTGTTCGTTTCCTTGGTTTTCCTGATCGGTTCACTTGTATACAAGTATGAAAGAACATGTAAAATAGGAATAGTTATCCATAATTGATATTATATTTTATTAATTAAATTAAAAAAGATTAAATTATCTCATATATCATTTTTTTAGATATTAGGATGATTCTTTGTATAAAACATTAATTATAACTGTTTAGATTATTTTGATGCCTTTTCAATCATCACGAACTTGTTTTGATTTATTATTTAATATTATTTATATAAACTTGTTATAGAACACTAAATAAGTTAAAATATAAACTTTAAAATCTATTTTAACCATTATAATGGTTTTATGACCAGCCTTGAAGGCGTTATTAGAAAATGAAAAATCATTATCCATGGAGGTGGTGAATCGACACCTCATGGATGATGTTTTCATTTTTAGAAAAAATGGGGAATAAAAGAGAATTTATGGTGGATATACCATTAATATAATAAAATTAAAATATATAAAATATATTGGAGTTATATTTTCACTTTGTAATAGATAGGTTAGGAGGGATAATAAAATAAAAGAAATTGAAAAGAAATTAAAAGAAAACGAAAAATGATTTTACCTATTGAACTTATTCTCCTTGAGAACCTCCATTAGAAATTGAGTTTGGTATTTTGTTGAGAAACAATGATACTAGATTTTTAGTGAGAGTATTGGGAGATTATTGGGTAGAATTTGGACAAGCTTCAGGGCTTTATAGATGTGAGGAGAAGGGGTGGTGAGGGGTGTTATTTGTAGTGGGTGGAGAGGAGTGTTTTTTGATTTTTTTTATTATTTTGTCTCAAGAATATGAATATTATTGATTTTTGTGAATAAATATAGTAACTAGTGCATGTGAGTTTGAAAACAAGGTGCCTATATCATACATACATAATCCATGCTTCAATAATTCATGTATTTTTCTTATACTGTAAATTACTGTATTTCACTATTGGACAAAAATTCAAATATTTTAAAAAAATCCCAAAAAATCACACTGACCATTATTTGATGTGTAGATTTAAAAAAAATTACTCCAATTTATGAAAATAATTTTCTAAATATTATAAATTTAATTTTTAATTAAAACCGTCATTTATTAAAAAAAATACCAATTTTAAAATTATAACTAATTTTATAACACTTTGAAAAATTAATTAAGGTCTCATAAATTTATCATATAATAATAAGACAAAAAAATATTGATTTATGAATATATTTTATGAAAATAAATTTTATTTTATATTATTATATTAATTATAAAATTTTAAACAAACATTTATGTTTCTCAAAAATATCAATACTTAATTTATCTTTTTTAAAACATTGATTTACTTATTCCATGATATAAATATAATATATTTTCATTTATAATATTACTAAATTTTATTTATACTTTCATTGGTGATGTTACTATTTTATTGGTTGGATTACTATTCTTAATGGTCGCGTTACTATTCCAAAGGTCATGTTATTATTCCATTGTTTTCAGTTCCTTAATTTCTCTAAATACTTCATATTTAATTTATTATTTATAATGATTTTATTTTTTTCTCTATGTGATGCTTATGTGAGTTATACTATATAACATAATTATAAGAATTTAAATTTCATTTATAGAATTACAGGTCGTTAAATTCTTCCAACATTATGAAATTTCTCCCTCGAAATTTCATTTTACAAACTAATGTGAAAACATGTGAGGGTAATTATCCTTCATTTCTTCCTATGGTTCCCATGTTTCCTCTTCGTACTTATGGTCTCACCATAGTACTTTGACCAGGTGAATAATCTTATTGTGTAGAGATTTATCTCTATGGTCCAAGATCTTCACCGGATGCTCCTTGTAAAAGAGATCATTTTCCAACTATACCACCTATGAATTTAGTAAATATAATGGATACAGTATGTATTAATCAATATGGATACATGAAATACATCATTTACTTGAGACATGGTTGGTGGAAGTGTTAGTCGATAGGTCATAGCTCCGACAAGATCAAGAATATCAAAGGACTCGATATACCTAGGACTCATCTTTCCTTTCTTCCCAAATATCATGATTCTATTCCATAGAGATATGCAGAGGAATACCCTATATCCAACCTTAAACTCCATCTCCCATCTATGACTGTATACATAGCTCTTATATCGACTTTGGGTGGCACTGATGTGCTGCTAAATGGTTTTCACCTTTTCTACCATTTCTTTGACCATTTTAGGTCCTATCTACTTACGTTCACTGACTTCACACCAGAATGCTAGTGTTCTGCATATTTTTCCATTAAAGGATTCATATGGATCCATTTGGATGATCGAGTGGAAATTATTGTTGTAAGAGAACTCAACCAGAGGTAGATGTTGGTCCCATTCTGCCTTGAAGTCCGTAGAATAAACTCTTAACATGTCTTCCATCATCTGAATTTTCTATTTAGATTGTCCATCAGTTTGAGGATGACGATCCCTACTAAATCTCAGCACAGTGTTTAGAGCATGTTGGAGGCTTTTCCAAAACTTGGAGTTAAATCTCATATCTTGATCAGATATAATCGATAGTGGTACTCCACAAAGCCTCACCACTTCTTTTATGTATATCCATGCAGGTTGATCAAGTGAGAAGTCCTATCAAATTCTAATAACATGGTCTACCTTTTTAATATGATACACGATAACCCATATAACATTATTCCCTATAGATTTCTTTGGATGTTAGGTGATAAAGACCATGGTAATGTTTTCCCACTTCCATGTTGGTATGGTTAATGGTTTCATCATTCCCTTATATTTTTTCCTTTCATCTTTAACTTTATTACATACAAATCACTTTGATGTATATTGAGTGATCTCCTTCTTCATATTTCCCCACCAATAGTGCTCCTTGAGATCTCAATACATCTTTGTGATTCTAGGGTGAATAGAGAAGGTTGAACTATGTGCTCCATTTGAAAGCTCTTTCTTTATCTCTATATTTTATGGGACACATTTCTGTGACCCAAATTTTACAACTCCTTCCTCATCAATTTTGAACTCTTAGGATTTTCCATTTCTAATATCTTCTACCTTTTTCTGAATTTCCTCATCATTTCTTTGAGAATCCTTTATTTTATACAGAAGGGGTTTTTGATAAATCATCTAATAAAGGATTGATGATGTTCCTTCCTTAATGATTCCCATGTCCATCCTTTTCAAATATAAGATTATTAAATCCTTCTCAATTCTCATCATTTATAATTTTGTAGGATCCTTTCTACTTAGAGCATTTTCTGGTTTAGTTTCTTTACAAGGATGGTAGTGGATTAGTCATTCATAAGACATGATGATCACTAACCATATTCTATGGAAAATTTTAATATTCTTGTGTGTTAATATATATTTTAGTCTCTTAATATTAGTATATATCTCAAACCTCCCCCATAAAGATAATTTCTCTAGATTTTCAACACAAAGATCACAGCTGGCAAATCCAGATCATGTGTGGGGTTGTTTTTCTCATGTATTTTCAACTTCCTTGAGGTATAGGCTACCAATTTATCATTTTTCATCAGTAAAAACACTAATATATGTTTTTAGGAATCATTTTATACCACAAATAGTTCCCCACATTTCATTAGTTTGAGTACTGGTGTAGTGATAAGGCTATTTTTCAACTCTTTGAAGTAGTATTCACAATCATTGGTCAATATAAACTTCACTCCCTTCCAATTCATATTGGTTAGTGGGTTTTAAAATCATGATAATTTCTTAAAAAATCATTGGTAATACCCATATAGACCAAGGAAACTATAGATATCTATTACATATGTTGGTCCGGGTCACTCCTCAATTTCCCTTATTTTAAAAGGGTCCATAGATATTCATTTGTTGGTGATAACATGCCCAAAGAATGATACTTACAACATATAGAAATCATAATTACTGTAATTTTCATATATTTTCTCCCTTTGCAATGTCTTTATCACAATATTCAAATGATCATTGTATTCCTCCTTACTCTTAGAGTATATTAGAATATCATCAATAAAGGCTACCACAAATTTGTTGAGGTAATCTCTAAAGAATCTATTAAATAAGTCCATGAAAATTTTTGGACTATTAATTAGTCTTAAGGGAATAACTATGAACTCATAATGTACATAACTTGTTTGAAATGCGGTCTTGGGAATATCTTCCTTATTCACCTTTAATTGGTGATATCTTGACCGAAGGTCCACCTTAGAGAAATACTTTCCCCCATGTAGTTGACTGAACAATTCATCTATCCATAGAAGGGGATAATTGTTCTTTATCATGATTTTTTTGAGATCACAATAATCAATGAAAATGTGCATTGATCCATCATTATTTTTTATGAAGAGAACTGGCAGGCCCCATGGTGAAGCACTCAGGCACATAAAACCCTTGTCTAGTTTCTCTTGTAACCACTTCTTCAATTCCTCCAACTTAATGGTGGTAATTATATAAGGTGTATTTGATATAGAAAGATATATAGGAATAAGTTCTATTGATAAATAAACCTCTCATTCGTGAGGAAGACCAGGAAATTATTCAAGGAACACATCAGTTTTCTCCCTCATAATGGGCATGTCTTTGAGTATAACTCTCTACTTTTTCTCAATCATTTGATCTTGATATGATTTCTCATTAAGGAAATAATATCCAAAATTTTGATGATAATTATAAAAGATATTAATCCTACTCCTTAAAATTTTATAGAATTGGATAATGCTTTGGGATGCGAAGAGTGATATCACTTTCTTGATAGTTGATGTTGTCTTTGTATAAAGGTAGTCAATTCATTCCCAAAATAGCATCAAACTCCACTAAAGAAAGTATGAAAAGGTTTGTTGGCAGGTTCAGCCCATTAAAATTTACTAGGGAGTTATATAATTTGGATGAAATAATTTCCTCATTTTCTATTCTCATAGATAACTCAACCTCCATATTTTTAAGTGGTTTTGGAATAGTTATACTAAACTTACAAGATATAAAAGAATGAATAGAACTTGAATCCAATAGTACATTCACTATTGTTGAATGAATAACCAATGTACCATTCACCACATCATTTTTGGGCTCCACCTCATGATCAATGATAGAATATTCCCTTCCTTTATACCTTGGAAGTGGTTGTTGTTTATTTCCTCGAACAACCCTTGGCTTAGGCCAATAGCACTCATAATTTCCATGTTTCTTATAGTTGAAACACTACACTATAGGTTTAGTATTGATTTGAACCTTCCTTTCTTCTTACACATTTGATTTCTTCTTCATATCCCTTTAGAAATTATTATCCATATTCCCTTGTCTTCCACATTTGGAGTATCTCCTAGTTCGCCTTAGATAGTTCCCAAGATTCTTCTTCCCACTACTTTGACATGTGGGATGTTGGGGTTTCTTTCCATTATGGGATTTATCTATTGATCTTCCCATATTAAACTCAATTTTATACCTTTTATCTCTAGGACCATGAGACCACTAAGAGTATTTGATTTGCATCTCAACCTTAATGACATAATGGACAATCTCCTCATAGCTATCAAAGTCTTGAATTGCAAATGATTTTCATAGACATAGATTTAGTCCACTAAATAATCGATCCACCTTAATTTCAGAATTAATGAAAAATTTGAAGGCATATAATGAAATAATTATGATGTTTTCATCATACTCCCTGATAGACTCATATTCCTTTTAATTTAGACTTAGGAACTCCCTCTCCTTTTTAAGATGGAGAGTTTGGGGAAAATATTTATTGAAAAAAAATCTTGAAATCTTCCAATTCCATGAAATAAATTTCCTCCTTGGAATTCATGTTCTTGATTAGTGTCCACCACTGACCAACTTCCTCATCAAAAAATATACTACTAGCACAATAGTAATGACCTGTGTTTTTGAACTAGACAAAAATCCAAAGGAATTTGAATTTTTCATTTACTAGATGGTCCGTTTTACAAACCAAGATTCAAAATGTAATTATGAGAGTTGGAACAATTTAATGTGTTGTTTTTAGTATTGGGTTAAGGTACGATAGGCTTCACAAAAGTCTTGTAGAGCTTCAGAAGCACTGAGTTTCAGATATCAGTGGTTTGGGTGCTCTGACAGAGGCACATTATTTTTCTAAAACCATTCATCCCTCTACAGCAAACTTTGTAACATGTTTTAGAGTATCAAAAAAACCTTTCACGAGTGGAACATGCTTTAACCAAACCATGCACCCTTCTCGCACAATTATTGCCACTTAGGTAGTACCTCAACACTATTCACTGAATGGTTTTGGCATGGTTAGACTGACAGTGTAGGAAAAACCATGTGAGGAGAAGTAGGGGGTACCGCATGGTTGGCACATGATTTAGCTAACCGTGAAACCCAAACCACGTGGTATGTTTTTTTAAAGGAAATTATATAATTAAATTAAAAATAAAAACTAACCTAATTCACTCCTCTCCACCTACTTTTGGCTCGTGATGCACCCCCTCCCTTCTCCCAAGCCGTGCGTGACACCCCCCCTCTCCATACCCTCTTCAATCGATGAAATACACCAGATTTCTTGGTGGTTCCTATTCAATTATTCAAGGTAAGATCCCTGCTTCCCTCCTCTTCTATCATTTTGTCATTTTTCCTTCTCCTCAACGCCCGATGTGGTTCACTTGAAACCCTAGGGTTAGATTTGAATTGATTTTTGGTTTTATTCTGATGTTTGGGACTTTGAAGGCGATCTTGGGACTCATTTGTTCACATTCCATCAACCGCCGCTGAAGGAGAAGTAGTTAAGATCATCTCAGTCTTACCATCACCAATTTTTGGTAGGTTTTTCCTCTTCTATTATTGTTTATAAATTTCTATTTGGATCTTTCATAGTTTCTAGGGTTCTAGTAAATTTTCATTAAGTGTTTTGGACCTTGCCATGTGATTTCAAGTCGTAGGAGTCAAATGTTACTTACCAGCATATGCATAGGTAGGAATAAATCTATATGAGTTCCCCTATTATATATATATTCCCCCATGGTAGTTAATATAATTATATGGGTCTATATTTACTCACTTATGAATATGAAAAATGTATATGTAGGTAAGTGTTGATTGGTATATGCATATATAAGCTATATGTAAGGATCCCCTTGTACATATTCATGGTCATGAAAATATGTAAATAGGGTATATTCATCCTTATATATATGATAAGTTGAATATGATTAGATTAAGGTAATAGAAGTTTCAAGTGGTCTCTGCTACAAATGATAAGTGACACAGTGTTCATCTTGGCTTAGTCTTCTCTTGAGGTAGTATCCCTATCATATGCCCTTCAAGTTTAATAACACCTTAATTATTCTCTTTTTCAATTTCCTTGCATTTAATTAGTTTTAAATTATGATTCTAGAATAAAAAAAATTTAATATGATTAAATGAGTTGTTTAAAGGAACTATGTAATGGTTTCATAATAAAACCCCTTGATAGAGGTGTGTTGTATTCTAAACAAAAAGTAGTGATTAGTGATATTAGACATTCTTGGTTGTCTTTATTTGGTGTTTCCTTATTATTTTTTCCTTGGTTAGTTAAATTTCATGTTTAGGACTTTAGTCTATTTTATAATTTAATGGCTTAGGCCAGCTTATTAAGGAAATTTACCAGGTAGGCAATTTCCTCCATTGATTATGAAAATATTCCAAGAGATCCCTTGAGCTTATGAAAGTGTAATTCCATGTTAAATGAATTTAATGGATTAAATTGTTAACATGTGTAGGATGGTTAAACCATGCCTTTTTTATGTTTTATAAAAATGTTTATTTTGAATTTTAAATCCTTTTTATGATTGAGCTTGGATATTATGTTACATGAGAGATTATGCTTCATTTCATATGTTATAAAAATGATCATGCTTACTTATGTATAAACAGAATGGGCTATTAAGTTGAATGAGATGTGTATTCCTCATGCCTTATAAATATACATGTGATGACACTCCTTTGTATTTTTTTTACAATGTTAAGGAATGGGAGATGGAAATACCACTCACCCTTATGGTGTTTATGATGGTAAGGAATATGAGATGGAAATACCACTCACCTTTACATTTATTATGGTGATAAGGAATGTGAGATGGAAATACCACTCACCCTTATGATGTTTACAATGGTAAGGAATCTGAGATGGAAAGACCACTCACCCTTATGTTGATTATAGTGGTATGGAATGTGAGATGGAAATACCACTCACCCTTATGTTGTTTATAATGGTATGAAATGTGAGATGGAAATAACACTCAACCTTACACTGATTATAGTGGTAAGGAATGTGATATGGAAAGACCACTCACCCTTATATCAGGTGTTGAGTTCATGGCATCTCACACCCTATCAGGATGTAGGTAATTTACCCTATTGCATGGGATTTTAGGCTCGTTATATTGGTGATGGATGTTTTTTCATTACATCCCGGTCCATCCAACACTAGTATCCCAGGTATGTGGCCATTTGGCATCAGTACACACTTGGTTCAAATAAGTGGATGCTATATATAACAATACTATATATATATATTATTACTATATATATAGTTCTTAATCAAACTCTTGTTCTGGCTATGAGTTGAAGAAGGTATAACCGTTAGGTGTCCCTTAAGAACCTGGATGGGTGGTTATTTATTTATTCAGTTGTGTTAATCTTTCTATTTATACCTATACACTACTTAAATTCATATTGCACTATATGGATTGGGCTATACACTGTAGGTGATGACCTACTAAGATTTATTTCTCACACCCTACTCAATCCTCCATTGCACTAGGGTACCCAAGTAGACTTTCTTTTTTGTAGGACTATAGACCTTGGTTTATTTCTTATATAGTATTTCTTATACCTAAGGAGTTAGGATCACATGACTAAGATGGAGGTTAAGATTCTCGTGGAGATCACCTTTGGGATTTTTAGTTCTTTTCATTACTTGAGTCCTTTATTGTAATAAATTGTAAATCATGTTGTATGTTTACTATTTTAGCTTATGTATCATCATCTGGACATGAATGATTTTTATAAACCGGTGTGGGCCACTTTTATTCAATTTATATATTCTTTCACTGTTATGTTATCTTTTTATTTATTTCTTCTGCTATTGTAATCTATTTATTATTTGTTATAACATTGTGCTACTCTAACCATAAGGGTATAGTCTCTATAATATCACCTCCTTACACATTTTTCGCTAGTCAAAAGCCTCTAGTATATGGGGAGGCATGCCTAAGGCCTTGTGACCCACTGATCTGGATATCGGTTTAATGGTGAGTCGGGCCAGGATGTTACAAAGTGGTATTAGAGCTTATTTTTCCTTTGTATTACTATTTTGGGCTAGTAGATAGGAGACTATGAATTTTTTTCCCCTTGGTAAATATCCATGCTTGGGATTGATCACCCCGTGTATAGGAAATGACAGAGTGGTCAGGGCTTAGATTATTGTTCATACTATTTTCTATTACAGTTGATTATTATTTCACCTGGATTAAATGGTGTAATTTCTACTGATGATTGATTTATGAGATTATGGTATTTTCCCTTGGCTTGGTATGGAAAGGATGAAGCATTGCATGCATCATTATAGGTACATAGAAAATTCACATGTCATGCACATTCCATGTCATGTAGTTTCATTAGTAGGTTTCCTTCTATTTTTGATTCTGTGATTGATTATTATTCCATGCTTTTGTTTACTTTATCAGGTCTATTTTTGTAACATGATTGGGTTTGTACCATGTTTAGGTATTTATTATTATTACTTTCTTGATTCTATTCCATGCTTCTATGTTATTATCATGGTTCTATGTTTACTGATTATGATGAAATTCTAGTTTTGTTGACACGAAATTGGTTTCATGGGATAAATGTAAATAGTTTCGATTTAGAACAGGACCTAGTTTTCATTTGTAAGGTGTATGTTCACCGTATAATTGGGAAAATGTAATCTATATATTTAACCAATTTTTTGAGATTTATACATGTTTATATACTATTTATAAAACATAAAGGTTGCTAAAGTTTAAATTGTAAAGTGAATTGATTTTGATTAAATGAGAGCCAAATTCCAAACTATAAAGTGTATGGATACTTTATATATTGGTAGATGGCTACCCATATAACTGAATATTTATATATTATCATGATATTTTTTGAAATAGTAGGTGCTTAAATCTTTTTAATATTAATTTTAAATCAATTGGTTAACTTCCAAAATCCACAATTGGGCCCAAGTAGGTCAGTTGGGGAATGTATCTTATGAGATAACCCATTTGGGTGTTTTTAATTTCTATAACTAAGAAAATGCTACTAGCTTTCTTTCAAAGGAACCCAATTTGGCTCAGTGGGACCCTTATAGGTTTCCTTATCTGTTAAAAATGGATTTATGTGATAAATTTCCTAATTATGCCAGGATGATAATTAATGTAAAATGTTTAAAAAGGAAGTTCAATGACACTTGCCTATTTTTCTTTGAGCTGATTGTTGAAATAAAGTGCCTGGTGTTTTTTAAATGGTACTTGATGTTTTGAATTAAATCCATTACTGTTTTTAAATATTTAAAGGTGAATAAATGTAAATACTAGAAAATGGAACCCTTAGGTAGTGTGCTTTGATAGAACCCTCATGTATGGGTAGTGTAACCTTTTCTTTGTATTTCCTTGGAATGAAATTGTAGATATTTTCTATAGGCCCTCTCTTTTTTAGTAATGGATTATATGGTAGGATCATGAGCCTAGTGACTTTCCATTTAGCATGAATTAGTGATAGGGTCGATGTTTGTTCTTTTTTAAGGGGCTATCCCATAGTGGGTAGAACCCTTAGAACTTAAATTCATTTCTAATGCCATGAGTTTTATATATTTTGGTGTTTTTGGGTGTTGTTGTCCCTAGGAATCTTATATCATAATGAAACCCTTTTTCAGATGGGTGTTCATGTTTTCTATACTATTTTTATGGCGTGAGCATTGGTTAATGCCTGATTTCAGTAGGTTAGACATGTATCAGGAACGTTCGGATACCTCATCAGTCGCTTGACCCCTTTGTCTTATTCTGTGATGGACGGCTTAGTATGTCACCATCCTAGATAATAGTCATGTGTAAAAATATTACTTTGGGTGTAATATCTTGTACAATCCATCTGATACTTGAATGCATATGGAAAACAACCTATGTATAACATTCAAGATGTTTCATTGGCTTCTGAAACCTTGGGGTAGCATGAGTTCACATACACGGTGATAGTCGAGTTGTTTAATGATTTAACAAAATATTTTATTTTGGTTAAATAATTTATCCTTAAGATATTGAGTATGGTATTTGGTTATCAATATAGTAGAGTGACATGAGTGTTAAGAGAATCAATTTTTTCCCCATGATCAGGATGAATTCCAAGAGACTTTGGTGTTTTGACATGCTGATTAGTTTGGTGGTTCTGAATTCCAAGAAAACCACCTAGATGTCGGGATGTGGTGATCATGACTCGGAGGAGTGAAACACAAGCATTTAAGGTAAATCTAACCTAGTTCACTTATGAGCAGCAGGTCTATCTCTTCTTTAAATGACTAGGACACTTCTAATGTGGGGAGTGTCATGTCGGTTTTGGATAATGTGTACTTATAAGTAGGATAACAACTAAAGGGTACCATTGGGAATGGTCATTCTTACTTTAATACCTTGGGGATTTTGGGTTTTGTGAATGTTGGTGCTTTCTTAGAAGTTCAACAATGTTTCGGTTGACTTTGTATGCAACCCATGAGAATCACCAATGGTCTTAGATGGACATTGGTGGTTAAGAATGAACGATCACATGAGGAATTGGGTAGAAAAGGCTTGAGATCAGTTTAAAAGGGTGATGCATTAGAAGGTGAAGCTGAGTTTCTTTCAGGGAAAGTCAAACAGTGGTGGTTAGACTGTTCGTCTTTCCAGTAATGGGGTATGATTGACTGGAACCCGTTCAAAAACATCTTAGTGTACTCTAGCTTATGATGATCATGTTCCTTACCTTGACATCATCCTTGATACACTAAGAGAACATTGGTATTATTTCACACTATAGTTTAAAAATTTGTTGGGATTTCTTGGGTGATCTCTATCAGAGTTAGGCATTGAATGTGTGGTTCTTATTGAGGCTTGGTTAGTTTTTCATGATACCTGGATTCATGTGTAGGAATGCATTGGACGGACTCTTGGAAACTAGCTATTTCTTCTAACTTGACATCTAGGTGGATGCCACTTTGGGATCAATCGATGATCTGAGGTGGACATCATGGCCTTGTGACAATGTCTCACCTATAAACATGGATTATGGACTACCTTGGGTTAGTTCCTTATACTCCAATAGTTAAATATGAGGTTACCCTAGACTTTTTTTTGGGATTGGAGGTTATGTTTAAAGGGGTGATGATTTCAGTGGCCTATATCAGGGTTACACCCTTGTTCATGCGATCCTCGATTGATAAAATGTTTAGGTGGTTCTTTGACCAAGTAACATCATTGGAAGTCGTCTATGAGCTTCGGCAAACATGTCCATAATGAATGCAATGTTCCTTGGAAGAAGGAATTGTGGTTTAGTTTATAAAATGATGGTCGTCTAAGATGAGTGTCTTCTTGAATGGTTCTTCAGAGTGGCTCGACTAGTTTTCTATCCTTGTTAAATGTAAATGGTCATAAGGATCCATTTTGAAGAATTTTGTTGGGTTAAGGCGGGTGTAGTTTAAAAGGTCAACTATGTATTTCATGGAAAGCATGTGCGACTGGTTTGAATTTTTCAATCAAGGTTTAATCATTCCTTTTTAATGAGTTACGTTTCATGGAATCAGGTTTAATTAGGATTTCCCTGCTAAAGGAGACACATATATAATATCATTATAATTCTTAAAACATGTTTTGAAAGGAAATTCCAATGGTGGAGATGTCATGGATCATAATTGGTCATTGAATGTTAAAGCCTAAGGTGGGGAGCACCTTTTACCAAATAATTAAAGGGACAATGGAGTGATCATGTCTCTAGTAAAATGGGCTCAGGTAAGCTTTGTTTTGATTTTTCATTGGAAAATGAGTGTTCGATCAGGTTGAAATGGCTTAAGATCCATATGCTTGAGAAGTGGTTGAAGGTGCACTGGGCATTTGGAAATGCAATGCGACCATTTTAATGAGACTTCATGACTCTTGTTGGTTGGGTGATGTTTTATCTATTGTCGAAGGTTTCTTAAGGATTATAAGTTCTGAGGTGGGGATGTTTTAAAGACCCATATTTTTGAATTGGACAAAAATCCAAAGGAATTTGAATTTTTCATTTATTGGACAGGCCAGTTTACAAACTGAGCTTCAGAACATAATTATGAGAGCAGGAACACTTCAATATGTTGTTTTTGGACTTTGGTAAAGTCTGGAGAGTTTTCCCAAAATTCTTGTCAAGTTTTGAAAGTGCCATGTTTGGAAAACCAGTGGTTTTGGTGCTCTAACAGAGGCACACAGTTTGTCTAAAATTGTGCACCCCTCTACAGCAAACCGTGTGGTATGTTTCAGAGGATCAAAAATGCCCCGCATGGGTGGTACATATTTGTAACACCCTTATAGTTTATGAGAAGTATATATTTTTTATGTCTTATGTTATATGAAACATCAAAGGAATCTTTCACTACACACAACACTATATTTTCTTGCATTATACGCAAGAGCAACCTTCCTCGATAGCATGTGTTGTACGCAGTATCAATTTTCACTAAACAACGATATATTAATATAATATTATTATGGACTAGCTATTATGAATAGTATTAAATACATTTTTAGTTTTATAACATTATTATCTATCTTACACATTTTCTAAAACATGGTATGTGAACAAAATAAATTTTTCGGGTAAAATAAGTATTTTTCAAAAAATGCAGTTTTGCCGCCTTTTGTTGGCGCACCAACATTAAATCTAGTTTTTGACATGTTTATAAGTTCAATTTGACAAAATAAAATTCTTATTTGGAATCAGGATATAAAAATTTACTTTGGATAAATTTTTCATATTATTCTGATAACTTCCATATTTTAATGAATAGTAAAAACACGCTATATTTTAATTAAAAAAAACTTTTTTTCATCGCAATAATTTATATGTTTAAATTATAATATTTAATGGTTTTAAAGTATAAATATAATATATTTTTACCATTTAATATAATGTATATCACTAACATTAATTTTACATTGAATTCATAGGTAAAAACATCTCAATCTTTGGCAATGTTTTAACTTTTAAAACTCGTTTTCTTAACAACGGGATTAATTTTTAAATTAATTACTAAAACTTCTGTGTTTTGAATTTTCAAAAATGGATTCCATATTTTTATTCAGTGGGTCAAAATTATTTTAATAGGTTACTTTTATTTTTTTTGATATTATGAATAGTAACTAAGATAATGTTTATTTACTGCAGTTAAAGGTAAATCGGGGTATTAAGGGTAAAAATAAGATTATAAAATTACCCTAAAACCTGCCAAAATTCTATTTGATGACTAAAAGTCAACCCTCATCACCTAAGGGTCTGAATAAATTCATTTTATGGACTTTTGACAATTAAAATAATTTAATTATTATTAAAACCAAAGAATGTGACAACATGTCACTCTCTTAAATCTTATAAGTATAATTATTTTAATTTAGTGATAAACTTCATGAAACTTCGAAAATGAATAGTCTCCAGAAATATAATAAAATTATCTACATCATGTGAATTTATTTATAATTTTTAGGTATTAAATAATTATCATTAATTATGACACAATAGTGATGTTGAAATTATTTTATTGATTGAATTATCAAATAAATGATTTTAAAAGTACTAAAATAATTATTATATGAACTATTTAATATGATACAATAATTTTATAGATAAATATTACATTTTATGAATCAATTAAATGTTTTAGTTCGAACATATATTCTGTGTATATTTTATTTAAATTCAAATAAATGAACAGTGTCAAAATTGACACTATTGTTATTTTATAAAAATTACATATTATGAAATTGTTTAAAAATCACAAAAATATTTAAAAATTATAAATTAAAATTTATATGGTCGAAAATGTAATAAAGTATACAATTATGTAAAATTCAAAACATATTAATAATTATTTGTAATGATTTAAAATTTAGAATATTATTACCACAAATAAAATTAAATAGATTATATAAGGATAAATCAAGTTGATAATGTTTAAAATAAATTCTCAACTTGTCTAAATTTTATTGGTTGATGATATTACAACACTATATCATCTAATATTAGTATTTGAGTCATTTTTGGAGGTTTTTAAGTGGATTTGGAATTTATTATAAATTAATATTTCTTATAATTCCAATGGTGCCCCTCTCCTCCCTTATAAAAGGGCACCTCCTCTCTCTCCTCATCACACCACTTTGAGCATTAAAGATTGTAAAAACCCTGACAATTTCTCTTCTCCAATTCCCTAGAAACATACTAGAGGTCCTGGTCTTCTTCAAAGACCAATTTTAGTGCCCTAAGAGGAGGTTTCAAATAGGCGTGTCGAAGAAGAGGTAATATCTGTTACTGATTCTTTCAAATTTATTTCTTCTTCTACATCCTATTCTTTATTTGTTTCATTATGAAGTAATAACATAAGTATCACTCATATACTTATATGTTATTATAAATATTAAACAACCCTATTTCACCTTCTATCCATCCTATGGAAAATGAAATCACCGCGTGTGCGTACGTACGGAATACCATCTCCACACCGTGGTGTAATCTGTTTTCCACCACCACCTTACTTGGATGGGTATAATGGTGTAAAGAATAACTATATATGATTATTATAAATTGATAAATATTCTGAAATATTATTCATACACTTCAATTCAATTCCACGATCATGGGAATGAATCATCGCTCGTGCGTACGTACGGCCTACCGTCTCCACGATGTGATGCGACTTGTTCTACATGATCTTCATTGAATAATGATTATATCAATAAATTTAATGAGTAAATATTATATATATTACACTAATACCATTCTGGAAATTAGGTATCTATAACCTAAAAATAATAATAAGAATTTATTCGACAAAACATGCATAAGAACATAAAGCAATGAACACCCGAATAAAAAATTGTTTGTTTATGTACATATTTCCATTAATTTTATTTCATGTGATTTTGTTTGATTACTTTTCCTCTATATTTTGATGATATATTAATTTATGTTATTTGTATTTTTTTTATTCTTATCAAGTTTTAAATATGCGTTATTTATATATACTTTATTAGTTAATTAGGGAGTTTTAAAATGCTTATCTATTTCTCTAAAAAATCAATGAAGTTGCTACGATGTTTTTAAAAAAACTCTTCATTTCACTGTTTTAAAACATTTCTGTATTTATTTTACTGAAACTTCTACAGTTATCTGATTTGAATGAAAAATGATTCTATTTAAAGATAAAAATTTTATCTTTATTTCATTAGTTTACATCAAAGTCTAAAAATATCGTTTGAATGGACTTTTAATTACTTGAAGTTTTGATATTCTGTTTTGAAGTAGCAGTTTTCCAGAATTGTTTTGCTTCTATTTTTTAATGATTTTGGGATATGTAGATGTCGGTTTTAATTTATTTTTTCTTTTTAAGAAATATAATACGTTTTTATACAAATCATTAGTTTTGACTAAAGTCTGAATCTGCTATTAAAAGCCCTTAAAAAGTAGTTGAAGTTTGTCAAAACATTTTGTCCATATTTCTTTCAAAAGTAAAGTTCATTTTTATTTCAAAAGTAAGGTTCATTTTTATCTCAAAAGTATACTTCATTTTTTATCAAAAGTATGGTTCATTTTTTATCAAAACTATGGTTCATTTTTTATCAAAAGTATGGTTTATTTTTTATCAAAAGTATGGTTCATTTTTTATCAAAAGTATTGTTCATTTTTATCTCAAAAGTATGGTTCATTTTTATCTCAAAATTGTGGTTCAGTTTTATCACAAAAGTATGGCTCATTGTTTATCTTAAAAAAGTATGGTTTACTATTCATACCCTACATATTGTTCATACCCTATGTTACTATTCATACCCTATGTTACTTTACTGTTCATACCCTATGTTACATTACTATTCATACCCTATGTTACTTTACTGTTCATACCCTACATTACTTTATTGTTCGCTCTGGAGTTATTGTTCGCTCTGAAGATATTGTTCGCTCCGAATTTACTGTTCACTCTGAAGTTACTGTTCACTCCAAAGTTACTGTTCATTCTGAAGTTACTATTCATTCTGAAGTTACTGTTCATTCCGTGCAATTTTTTAAAAATTGATTTTCTGTAAATATATGGATTATTTTTTATCGATTTATTTTATGAAAAATATTCATTAAATATAGGGATTATAATCAAAGATTTTTTAATATTTTTGGTGCTATATTTAGAGAGAAAAATTTAATAAAGTTTTTTGCAAATGAATTTGGACGTTTAAAAATTGTTTAAATTCAAATGTTTGAATTTAATTTCAGAATCTGCTGCTAGTTTTCAGGAACTGATTTGACTTCGTTAAAATCATTTTAAATGTATTTATTGTTCTGGAGATTTTATTGGAAGACTTATTCAAAATATTTTGAATTCCTTTATTAGATATTTATTTTATGGAAATAAAGAAGCAACGGTGCTGCTATTTTCAGGGAGATATTTATGGGATCTCTTGACTCAATTAATTTTGAATATCCTAAAGAAGTGGAGCTGCTTCACCTGCTAGATATTTTTATTCTCTATATATAACATTCTATCTTACAGGAAAAATAGAATGACACAATACAAGGAGAAAGTGTTGTGAACTTTGAATCTGCTGTGCATTTTCAACGTCCTGTTACACTCTGCTTCACCACCTACTCGGTCTCTCAAGCGCTGAATTAATTCTGCTTTGACTACAATTTCATTGACAAGGTGTGCTGATCTAAACCTCCAGAACTAGTACATGTTCTTTAATTTTTATCTTCTCTTTCATCTGGTTCTGGGTTTGTAACTCTACTTCCCATCTCTTATACGCACTCTATTTTTTCTGTTTATGATTTTTCACACAAAAGTATTATTTGTTATTATTTTCCTCGGGTTGTGACTCTCGGATTCTAAAGTCAGGATCTTAGGGTTGTGACTCCCTGTATCTAATGTCAAGATTGTTTGGGTTGTGACTCCCAGTATCTAAAGTTAGGTTGTAAGGGTTGTGACTCCCCACACAAAAGTCATTGTCGTGGTTATCCCTCCACTAGAAAAAGATTTTGTAACTGGGTAATGATTCCCCTTTAAAAATCATTTTTAGTGCACATGTATCTCTCGCCGAGTAGAGAGGTATAAGAGTAGAGTAGGCCCACATTGGACCGAACTACTATAAAAAACATCCTTGTGTTATTTACTTTTTCCACTGCTAATTAACCTTAATAATTAACTTTGATAATTAATTTATTTAATTTAAATTTTTTTTAATCTGGTCTATTCACCCCCCCTCTAGACCATCTTCCATCACCATGTCCGACCTAACAATTGGTATAATAGGGTAACATTCTTAAGAATAGTTTTTCTCTATCTTTATATTTCATTATACCAAAGATTGGTACCATTAGTAGTTCCTTAAGGAATTTATCCAACCAATTTTTTTAGTCTGCTTTTATATTTTACTGTGCTAACCTATTCCTAAACCTCACAGTCTAAGGATAAAGATATTATAAGATGGAAGGATTGAACCCGAATGATGATTGGATTCCTTAGAAGCCACCACATTTTGATGGCAATGATTATGGATACTGGAGATCTCGAATGGAGGCATACCTCAAACAGTTGAGCATTGAGCACTGGTCTATCATCTTAAAATAATACACACTTCCTGAAGCTGATCCAGATACTCTTACAGGAATTGATGCTAATAGATATGTCTTAAATTACAAAGTCATTAATATTTTATATTGTGCTATTAACAGAAGTGTTTTTAGTCATGTTTCTACATGCAAGACATCTCATGAGATTTGGAAGATTTTTCAAGTTACTCACCTTGGCTCTGACAAATTGATCCGAACCAAACTTGGAATACTTCATGCTGAGTATCAAGACTTCAAGATGGGTGAAGATGAAACTGTAAACCAAATGTTCTATAGATTCACAAGCATTGTGAATGGAATGAATTCACTTGGAGAATCTCTAGAAAATCCAATACTTGTTGAAAGAGTCCTATGAGCATTACCGAAGAAATGGGATGCAAAGAAGGTTTCCATTGATGAAAGCAAGAACTTCAAAGAGTACACACTTGATGAACTGATTGGATCACTACTCCAATATGAACTGGAACTGAAGAACATAGTTGATGAGGAGACAACAAAAAGAAAAGGTGTAGCATTTAAGTCTATAAATGTTATTTCTAATAATTATTCTGATTCTGATCTATAGGATATTGAAAAGGAAGACATGGCTCATATTGTAACTGGAGTCTACAAAAGAATGAAAAAGAAAGGTTTCAAAAACCAGTTTAGTAGAAATCCTCAAAAATAAAAATATAAGGGAGATAAGAAAGGTGATACAAATTACAATGCTTCAGATGTATCTTGTTATGAGTGTAGGAAGAAAGGTCATATCAAACCTGATTGCCCTAAACTGAAGAATAAAGACAAATTCAAAAAGAAGGATAGAAAGGAATTCACAACCAGCTGGAGTTATAATGAAGAATCTGATTCTAGTGAACAATCTGGAAATGACAAAGAATCTGCTAACTTGTGTTTCATGGAATCACTGGATAAGGTTTATAATTCGAATTATTATTCTGAATGTTATAATTCTGAATATGAATCTGATTACCCCAATGTTTTTGAATTAAATAAAGAAATTGAAATATTAAGAAAATATATTTTCAAAGTTGATGATTTATATAATAAACTTAAAGAATATAATGAAAGACTTATTTCTGAAAATAAATTAATTTTGCAAGAAAATAAAAATTTAATAAACACTGCTTCTACCTCTCATTCAATAGTTTATGATAATTTGAAAACTACTCAAGATTTGAATGAGAAATTGAAAAAGGAAGTTGAATGTCTTAAACAAAATTTATCTTCTTTTATTCAAGGTCATGAAAAATATCATGATATGATTCCTTTGACTAAAATTGATAAAAATAAATATGGTTTTGGTTATGATAAAATATTACCTCAAATGTATAAAACATGTTTTGTTAAAAGTAAAAATGGTTTTACTTCAACTGTTACTTGTTTTAAATGTGGCATGAATGGTCACTACGCCAATGACTGCTCACTTAGATTTAAAAAATCATTGGGATTTACAAAAACTAATATTTAGAAATCCGTGTTATCGAGAGAACCTTACAATACATGTTTAAATTCTGTATGGGTACCTAAAAATTGTATTACTAATCCTATTGGACCCAAAGTATCTTGGGTACCATAATTGTCAATTAATTGATTTTTGTAGGAAAAATGCCTTGGATGTATCAATAACGACATATGGTACATGGAAAGTGGATGCTCTAGGCATATGATGGGATACCCATCAAATTTTACCTCATACAACACATGTGATGGAGGCACTGTTACTTTTGGAGACAATTCCAAAGGCAAAGTAAAAGGTTTTGGTAAAGTTGGTATTTCAAATTCTACATTTATTTCAAAAGTTTTATATGTTGAAGGTTTAAAACATAATTTAATTTGTATATCACAATTATGTGATGATGGAATGGAATTTAAATTTCAAAATGATAAATGATTAGTTTTTAAAGATGATACATTTTTATTTTATGCTAATCGAAAATATAATATTTATACTATTGATTTTTTTGAACTAACTATTCAACATGTAAAGTGTTTGAATGTTGTACAGAATGACTGCATCCTTTGGCACCGACTTTTATCTCATGTAAGTTTTAGAATGTTGCATAAGCTCTAAAAGCATGGGAATGTTTTACATCTTCCTTCTTTGAATAAATAACAACATCATGTTTGTGACACATGCATGAAAGGGAAGCAACAAAAAAATTTATTTTAGACCAATCAATCAGATAAGTTCTAATAAGCCTTTACAGTTGGAACATCTTGATTTATTTGGTCCAACTCAAATTTCTAGTCTTGGTGGAAAGAAATACACTTTATTTATTGCTGATGATTATAGTAGATTTACTTGGGTATATTTTCTAGCTCATAAAAATGATAATTTATCTAAATTCACTGCTTTCTCCAAATTAGTTCAAAATGAAAAAGGTTGTATGATTATTTATATTCGTAGTGATAAAGGAGGTGAATTTCATAATTTAGATTTTGAAAAATTCTGTGAAAATAATGGATATTTTCATAATTTCTATGCTCCTAGAACACCACAACAAAATGGTGTTGTAGAATGGAAAAATAGAACTCTTATTGAAATGGATCGAACTATGTTAAGTGAACATAATCTGCCTAGATATTTTTGGGATGAGGCTATTTTTTATGCATGTTAAATTTCAAATATAATTCTTATTATACCTTTGCTAAAGAAAACTCCTTATGAATTATTCAAAAATAAAAAACCTAAAGTTGGTTATTTTAGAGTTTTTTGCTGTAAAGTTTTTATTTTAAATTAAAAGGATAATTTAGATAAATTTGATGCTAAAAGTGATGAAGGTATTTTTCTTGGTTATTATAATAATAGTAAATCTTATAGAGTTTATAATAAAAGAATGTTGGTTATTGAAGAGTCTATTCATGTTATGTTTGATGAAAATAATGTTAAAATAAATTCTGATTATAATGTTATTGATGATGAGTTTATAGATTTTAATTTTAGTGAAGATATTCCCCAAGATAATAATGAATTAATTGAGGGGGAGCGTACTCCTCAACCTGATCAAAGATCATGGAAGATTCACAAAGATCATCCTGTTGAAAGTGTAATTGGTAATGTTGATTCTGGTGTCAAAACCAGAAATTCTATTTTAAATTATTGTTCCAATTCTGCTTTTATTTCTGATTTTGTTCCTGTAAATATTAATGATTCTTTAAAAGATGCGAACTATATTTTTTCTATGCAAGATGAATTAAATCGGTTTGTTAGAAATAATTTTTGGACTTTAGTAGAATTTCTTAAAGATATGAAGGTAATTGGAACTAAGTGGATCTTTATAAACAAGATGGATGAATCTGGACAGATTGTCAAAAACAAATCCAAACTTTTTGTTCAAGGATACTCTCAAGAAGAAGGTATAGACTTTGAAGATTCATTTGTACCTATTTCCAGGTTAAGGGTAATTAGAATTTTGTTAGCTTTTGTGTGTTTTCAAGGTTTTAAATTATATCAAATGGATGTAAAAAGCGCTTTCTTAAATGGTTTTATTACTGAAGAAGTTTATGTTTCTCAACCCCCTAGTTTCAAAAATGAAAATTTTCCCAACCATGTTTTTAAATTATCTAAAGCTTTATACGGTCTCAAACAATCACCTCATTCTTGGTATGAAAGAATTTCTTTATTTTTATTAGAAAATGGTTTCAATAAAGTCAATGTTGATCCAACTCTTTTTATTAAAAGATCTTCTAATGATATTTTAATTGTTCAGATCTATGTTGATGATATAGTTTTTGGATCATCTAGTGAAATAATTTGTAATGATTTATATTTATTAATGTCTTCTGAATTTGACATGAGTTTAATGGGAGAATTAAAGTTCTTTCTTGGACTTCAAATTTCTCAAAGGAAAGATGGAATTTTTCTTAATCAATCTTAGTATGATAAAGATTTGGTTAAATGATTTGGTCTTTATTCCTCTAAATCCATGATAACTCCTGTGGGTACTAATTGTAAATTAGATAGTGATGTATCTGGTAAATCAGTTTATTTTACAGTTTATAGAGGTATGATAGGTAGCTTGTTATATTTAACTGCATCTAGACCTGATATCATTTTTAGTGTTTGTTTATGTGCTAGATTTCAAGCTGATCCTAAAGAAAGTCATATTAAATCTATAAAAAGAATAATTAGATATGTTAAAGAAACTATTGATTTTGGTTTATTTTATCCAAAATATAACTGTTTTGATTTAACATCTTATTCTAATTCTGATTTTTGCGGGTGTAGAATTGACTGAAAAAGCACATCAGGTATGTGTCATTTTTTGGGAAAATTTTTAATATCTTGGTCATCTAAGAAACAATTATCTGTTGCTTTATCTACTGCAGAAGCTGATTATATCTCTGCTGCTATTAGTTGTGCTCAAAGTTTATGGATTAAGAAAACTTTGTGTGATTTTGGTGTTTATCTTGATAAACTACCTATTTATTGTGATAAAACATCTGTAATTTCTATTTCTAAAAACCCCTTACAAAATTATATAACAAAATTTATTGATCTTAGATTTCATTTCATTAGAGATCATGTGAATAAGGGTGATATTGTTTTAGAATTTATCCCTTCTGAAAATCATCATGAAGATATTTTTACAAATCCTTTAAACTCTGCTCAGTTTGAGAAAATTAAATTTTATCTTGGTATGTTGGAATTTTAAATTTTATTTGTTGCATTTGTTTAGGGGGAGCATGTTTTCACTTTGTGTTTATTTATAAAAAGTGGGAGAAGTTTTGGAGAGAAGTTTTGGTGAGAAATAATTTGGTTTTAATATTTTTAGAAAATTCATTTATGGTTTAAATATTTTGGTTTTGTAATCAAACAAAAAGACGGATATTGTTTGTGCATGTGCATATTTCCTTTAATTTGATTTCATGTGATTTTGTTTGATTACTTTTCCTCTGTATTTTGATGATATCGTAATTTATGTTATTTGGAATTTTTTGATTCTTATCAAGTTGTAAATATAAGTTATTTATCTATACATTATTAGTTAATGATGGAGTTTGAAAATTCTTATCTATTTCTCTAAAAATTCAATGAAGTTGTTACTATGTTTTTAAACAAAACTCTTCATTTCACTGTTTTAAAACATTTCTATATTTATTTTATTTAAAATTCTACATTTATACAATTTGAATGAAACTTGTTATATTGAAAGATAAAATGTTTATCTTAATTTCATTAGTTTACATAAAAGTCTAAAAATATCGTTTTAATGGACTTTTAATTACTTGAAGTTCTAATATTCTGTTTTGAAGTAGCAGTTTTTCCAGAATTGTTTTTATTTTGTTTTTTAATAATTTTGGGATCTGTAGATGTCAGTTTTAATTTATTCTTTCTTTTTTGGAAAGATAATACGTTTTTCTACAAATCATTAGTTTTGACAAAAGTCTTAATCTTCTGTTAAGAGCCCTTAAAAATTCGTTGAAGTTTGTCAAAACATTCTATCCAGATTTCATTCAAAAGTAAGGTTCATTTTTATTTCAAAAGTAAGGTTCGTTTTTATCTCAAAAGTATGGTTCATTCTTTATCAAAATTAGGGTTCATTTTTTATCAAAAATATGGTTCATTTTTTATCAAAAGTATGGTTCATTTTTTATCAAAAGTATGGTTCATTTTTTATCAAAAGTATGGTTCATTTTTATCAAAAGTATGGTTCATTTTTATCTCAAAAGTGTGGTTCATTTTTATCTCAAAAGCGTGGTTCATTTTTATCACAAAAGTATGGCTCATTGTTTATCTTACAAAAGTATGGTTTACTGTTCATACCCTACGTTACTATTCATACCCTACGTTATTGTTCATACCCTATGTTACTTTACTGTTCATACCCTATGTTATGTTACTGTTCATACCCTACGTTACTTTATTGTTCATACCCTACGTTAATTTATTGTTCACTCTGAAGTTATTGTTCGCTCTGAAGTTATTGTTCGCTCTGAAGTTATTGTTCACTCCGAAGTTACTGTTCATTCCGTGCAATTTTTTAAAAATTGATTTTCTACAAATATATGGATTATTTTTTAACGATTTTTTCTGAGAAAAATCCTCATTAAATATAAGGATTATAATCAAAGAGTTTGAGTATTTTTGGTGCAATATTTAGAGATAAAAATTAATAAAGTTTTTTGCAAATAAATTTGGACGTTTCAAAATTATTTAAATTCAAATGTATGAATTTAATTTCAGAATCTACTGTTAGTTTTCAAGAACTAATTTTACTTCTTTTAAATCATTTTAAATGAATTTATTATTATGGAGATTTTATTGGAAGACTTATTCAAAATATTTTGAATTCCCTTATAAGATATTTATTCTATAGAAATAAAGAAGCAACAGTACTGCTATTTTCAGGGAGATATTTATGGGATCTCTTGACTCAATTAATTTTGAATATCCTAAAGAGGCGGAGCTGCTGCACCTGCTAGATATTTTTATTCCCTATATATATAATTCTATCTTGCCGGAAAAATTGAACGACACAATACAAGAAGAAAGTGTTGTAAACTTTTAATCTGTTGTGCATTTGCAATGTCCTGTTGCACTCTAATTTACCACCTACTCGGTCTCTCAAGCACTGAATTAATTCTTATTCGACTACAATTTCATTGACGAGACGTGCTGATCTTAACCTCAAGAACCAGTACCTGTGCTTTAATTTGTATCTTCTCTTTCATCTGGTTCTGAGTCTGTAACACTACTTCCCATCTCTCATACGCACTCTATTTTTTCTGTTTATGCTTTTTCACACAAAAGAATTATTTTTTATTCTTTTCCTTGTGTTGTGACTCCCAGATTCTAAAGTCAGGATCTTAGGGTTTTGAATCCCTGTATCTAAAGTCAAGAATGTTTGGGTTGTGACTCCCAGTATCTAAATTCAGGTTATAAGGGTTGTGACTCCCCACACAAAATCCAGTGTCGTGGTTATCCCTCCACTAGAAAAGGATTTTGTATCTAGGTTTTGATTCCCCTTTAAAAATCATTTTTAGTGCACACGTATCTCTCGCCGAGTAGAGAGGTATAAGATTAGAGTAGGCCCACATTGGACCGAACTACTATAAAAAACATCCTTGCGTTATTTAATTTTTCAACTACTAATTAATCTTAATAATTAACTTTTATAATTAATTTATTTGATTTAAATTTTTTTTAATCGGGTCTATTCACCCCCCCCCTCTAGACTATCTGCCATCACCATGTCCAACCTAACACAAGTAAAAATGAAATATTACTAATAAGAAGATAAGAATATGACCATATATGATATCATAACAATGAATATGATTCTGTAATAAGTCAATGACATTATTTAAATCATTATATAGGAGGTTTAGATACGTACGAAGCAAATCGGACCTAAGGTAAGGGAAGATCTCACAATCTCATTTTTATCCGAGATTGTTTATACTTCAGAATTTACTAGAGCATATTTATCATCCACATCCATGTTTCTTCAATATGTAATATTATTTCTATCCTCCTACAATTGATTAAATCCAATTTTACCTATTGGTGACTTTTTAGAAAAAGATATAAAAGGAATATTTTGTCATTTTTAGTATGAGGTACTTTTGAGTTTTCTGGCCAAAGTACTAGAAGAATGTTTATTTTTAACTTATACGGTGTGAATGGATTTTTATGATTTCATAGAACATTATTTACATGAAGCTTCCTCTAAAAGTTTTCAAGTTTATTTTTAATTAACTTCTTTTTGTTTAAAATGTTATGACATGTTAAGAAAGGAAAAATGTTTTTGAATTAGAAAGGATATTTTCCTCAAGAATGGAGTTCAAGTGTTTTATCAAAATTATTTTCCATCTAAGATAATATAGGGTTCTGTTTCTATCCCTATTATTACATTGATTTGATTATGTTGTGATGGAATTATTTTTATGAAGTCATTTATCTTATATGAATTGTTTTATGATGTCACGATGTTTAAGAATCTCATTTTTATTACATGGGTTATGCTATGATTTTGTGGCACACATAAGAATGGTTTCATTATGAGATGGGTGGGACCAATATCTCCCTCCAATGCATTGGGTAAAGATTTATATCTCATGATATAGACATGGTAGGAACAGAAAGATAATCTAGTTCAGTGACACAGGACTGGAACGAGGATTGAACTCGGTTCAGTAATGGAATGTGTCCTCTATGATAGTCTTGGTAATGAGTCTTGACTAACATGAAATGATTTTCTATGATTATGTGTATATGCCACAATGTTTCGTGTTTCAAG
The DNA here is from genome assembly GCA_963277665.1 of Viscum album. Classification (NCBI taxonomy): domain Eukaryota; kingdom Viridiplantae; phylum Streptophyta; class Magnoliopsida; order Santalales; family Viscaceae; genus Viscum; species Viscum album. The sequence goes on along the minus strand of OY728121.1, from coordinate 564,537,040 downwards.
TTATGATTATTGGGATTATATTTCACTATAATGATTTATCCCATGTTATGATATTATGATCTCTTTTGCAGGTTAAGATTTTAAAAATGTTATGTTCTTATGAATATGATATGATTGATATTTATTTTGTTTACCCTTATTGAGCATTTGAGATCACCCTTTTGTATGTTTTCTTTTCCCCGGGTCAGGAAGAAGGGTACTAAGTAGGATATGACAAAAGGGACTCTAGATGTGATGAAATAAAAGGGAGATAATATAGATGCTTTATGAACCAGTTGTTTATTTTTCCTAGTTTCTAAATACATTATGCCTATACGGTCCTACCGTGGTTTTGTTATATTTTGTAATAAGTATGCTTCAATTCTAAAGTGATAACAATGTATGTAAAGTATGGGTCATTATAATTGGTATCATTAGAAAGGTATAGTCAACCTTTGGAAACTAGGATGTGAAAGCCTTAGTAAGAACCCTAAGGATATGTCTAAGCGTAGAACACAATATTAGTGTTTTAGAAATGGCCATGAAAACCTATGATAAGACCTAAAGTGTGAAATTTTATTCTTGATTATGTGATTTTCTTATTGTGATTGGTGTTTCTCACACTATGCTTCCTGGTTTTAGTCAATGGATGGAACCTGAAGAAATCGTGTTAATGCTGAATGTGACAGTCAATGCAATGATTGTCCCCCTGAGCAACCAAACGTTATGTGGGATAGAATGAAAAATATTGTAGCCATGCTCACACAACTTTCTCAAGCTATGAATCATGCAGGACTTCCAAACAAGCAAAGGAAGGAGCAACATTCTGTTGAATCCTTCATGAGGCAGCGTCACCTTCATTTAGCGGGTCTTCATATCCATTAGTGGCTGAACAATGGATCAATACCACTGAAAAGATATTTTCAGTTCTACAATGTTCTGAACATGATAAAGTCATCTTAGCAGTATATCGTTTGGAAGGTGAAGCTGATCAATGGTGGAATCTTATTAAGAATACGAGGCAAAGGGATGAAATTGAGTCCATGGAATGGGACGAGTTCAAGAACTTATTTTTCAATAAGTACTTCCCTTGTATTCTTTGAACAAAGATGGAGAAGGAGTTTCTTGAACTGAATCAAAAGGATGATGAATCGGTTGGTACCTACAAAGAAAATTTTAAAAGACTTGCAAGGTATACTTCCAAAATTATTATCCAACCTGAGAGTAAGATCGATCGATTCTTTATCAGCTGAAAACCAAGTCTTTGAAGGCCGTTAGCCATAAGGGACTTCAATAGCTCTGAGGAAATTGTTCTATGTGATCTCAAGGTTGAGATGGAGATTGGAGTAATAATCAGTCATATGGGTTTGATAAGAAGAGGAAAATGGAATTCAGAGGAAAATCAAAAGACCACACTGAAAAGAAGATGAGTTTTCCTTTATGCTCAAATTGTGGAAAGAAACATGGATGGAATTGTCTTAAAGGGACAAGAAAATGTTTTAAGTGTGGAAAAGAAGGTCATCGGGCAATTGAATGTCGAAATAATGGGAAGAAGATGTCTAATGATGCGAACAAAGAAAGGGATACACAGAATGCACCTCTAACACTTTAATGTTTCAAGTGAAAAGAGATGGGTAATTATGAAAATCAATGCCCAAATCCAAGGGTTGTTGATGATGATCGACTTCAACAAACTCTTAAGGCCAAATACAAAGGAAATCCACATGCAATTACAATCGGCGACGTGGAGTACGATAACAAAGTGGTGAAAGGTACACTTACCTTCCACTCTAAAGTAGAAAATTTTTTATTTGATTATGGATCCACCCACTTGTTTATTTCTGAAGAATTTTCTAAGGGTATCGCCGTATTAACTCAACAATTAGATGTTGAGTTAGGTGTGACAACTCCTAATGGCACAACGGTGGCATCAAAAGTTTATAATTCTTCTCAGATTTAAGTTTGTGGGAAAGTGCTTTCTGAAAATATTGTGATCCTTCCTATAGTGTAATTTGATGTGATTCTTGGCATGGATTGGCTTTCTTTATATGGAGCTCATATCAATTGCCAAAGAAGGGAAGTTACATTTCATATTCCAGATCAATCTATGATCATCTATCGTTGCAAGGATGAACATGACCTTCCAGTGGAAATTCATTCCATCTTATGGGACTTGATTCCACTAAATGAAGGTTATTTATCACAATTTGTTGGTGATAAACTCACGATTAAGAATACACCCATTGTACGGGTGTTTGATGATGTCTTTCTAGGGGAATTTTCATGTCTTCCACCAAATCGTGAAGTTGAGTTTTCAATAGAACTCATACCGGGTGATATGCATATTTCAAAGACACCTTATAGAATGGCCTCAATTGAGTTGTAGGAATTGAAGAAGAAACTCCAAGAGAATCTTGATAAAGGATTCATACGCCCTAGTGCATCACCTTGGGGAGCACCTGTTCAGTTTGTTAAGAAGAAAGATTGATCAATGAGACTCTGCATTGATTATCGAGAACTTAACAAGATCACTATCAAGAACAAATACCCTCTCCCATGAATTGATGACTTATTTGACCAACTACGTGGAGCTCAATAATTTTATAAGATTGATCTTCATACAGGGTATCATCAATTAAGGTTCAAAAGGGAGGATATACCAAAGACGTATTTTCGTACAAGGTATGGACACTATGAATTTATAGTGATTCCATTTGGCCTTACTAATTCCCCTGATATCTTCATGGATCTAATGAATAGAGTTTTTATAGACTATCTTGATCGGTTTTTGGTAGTCTTTATAGATGATATTCTTTTCTATTCAAATAATAAGGAAGAACATGAAGATCACTTGAGAATTGTATTAAAGACCTTGAGAAAGGAGAAGCTTTATGCCAAATTTACCAAGTGTGAATTTTGGCTTCAAAAAGTTTCATTTTTAGGTCACATAATCTCAAAAGAGGGGATATCTATGGATCCAGAAAAAATAGAGGTTATCGAAAGATGGTCGAGACCAACAACAGTAATTGAGATCCGAAGTTTTCTTGGCTTGGCTGGATATTATCGACATTTTGTGAAATATTTTTCAAGGTTATCTAATCCACTCACCAGGTTGACTCGAAAAGGAGTTAAGTTCATTTGGACGGAGGATTGTGAAGAGAATTTCAAAGAGTTAAAAAGAAGGTTATCCAGTGCACCTATGCTCACACTGCCGTGTAGTGGAGAAAGGTTTGTGATCTATAGTGATGCATCCAAGATGGGATTGGGGTGTGTTCTCATGCAAAATGATATGGTGATAGCTTATGCCTCACAACAATTTAAAATCCATGAGAAAAATTACCCAACTCATGATTTGGAGTTATCTGCGGTAATCTTTTCATTAAAGATTTGGAGACACTACCTTTATGGTGAAAGGTGTGATATTTATACTGATCATAAAATTTTAAAGTATATTTTCACACAAAAGGAGCTGAATATGCGCCAAAGAAGATAGTTGGAGTTGATTAAGGATTATGAATTCTCAATTCATTATCCCCCTGGGAAAGCAAACAAGGTGGCAGATGCATTAAGTCGACAAGACCATACTAGCTTATCCATGATGAGGATCACAAAAGATCCAATATTTATGGATTTACAAAGGATGGATCTTGGAATTATAATGGAAGTGAAAAAATCCTATCTTTCTTAAATGAATGTTAAACCATCTATACATGTGAAGATTAAAGAGGCACAGAAAGAAGATGTAGAGTTACAAAATAAGGTGAGAAATGTTCCTGAAATAGACCTTGATTGTGATGGAATAATAAGGTTCAGGAACCGTGTATGTATTCCTCCCATCCCAGAAATAAAGAAGGAGATGCTAGATGAGGCTCATAGTTCTTCATTCTCTATTAATCCTAGAAGCACGAAGATGTATATTGATCTGAAAGAGTACTTCTGGTGGGATGGCATGAAAAGAGATTTGCTGAATATGTCTCTCGATGCTTGGTTTGTCAGCAAGTTAAAGCTGAGAGACATAAGTCTAAGGGGATGTTACAACCATTACCCATACCCTAATGGAAATGGGAAAACATCACTATGGACTTTTTCACCAGACTTCCTAAAACATCCAAAGGCAATAATTCTATTTGGGTCATATTTGATCGTCTTATAAAGTCGGCACACTTCATTACTATTAGAGAATATTTCTCTCTGGATCAGCTTGCCAGGATATATGTGATGGAAGTGGTAAGATTTCATGGAGTACTACTTTCCATTATATCTGATTGAGATCCGAGGTTTACCTAAAAGTTTTGGTGAATTCATCAGTATACTCTAGATATAGAGTTGAGTTTCATCACTGCTTATCATCCTCAGACAGACGGTCAGTTTGAGAGGAAAATTGAAACTCTAGAAGACATGTTGAGATCTTGCTCTATGGATTTCAAAGGTGGTTGGGAACAACACCTACCTTTGGTGTAATTTTCTTATAATAATATATTTCACTCCAGTATTCAGATGGCTCCTTATGAAGCTCTCTTTGGAAAGAAATGCCGAACTCTAACTTGCTGGGATGAAGTTGGGTAAAGAAAGCTATTAGGACCTGATCTTGTTGATGAGATGGCAGAAAAGGTCCGATCTATTCAACAACACATAAAAGCAGCTTAGAGTCAACAAAAAATCTATACCGATAACCTAATAAAAGACATAGAGTTTTTAGTGGGTGATAAAGTGTTCTTACGAATATTTCCTTGGAAGAGAGTAATGATATTTGGAAAGAAGGGCAAGATGAGCCCTAGGTATATCAGTCCTTTTGAAATACCGGATCATGTTGGGAAGGTAGCTTACCGATTGGCACTTCCACCAAATCTCTCTCAAGTTAACGATGTGTTCCATGTATCTCTCCTGAGAATGTACATACCCGATCCTTCACATGTACTAAGCTCAGAAGTTGTACCACTTGAGCAAGATCTTTTTTATAAAGAACAGCCGATAGAGATTCTGGATCATAGTGAAAAAGTTCTACGGAACAAGACCACTCGCTTGGTGAAAGTTTTATGGAGGAACCACCAATTAGAAGAAGCTACATGGGAGCTTGAGGATATGATGAGGGAGAGGTATCTTCATCTGTTTGTTACGAAGTGACGAATTTTGAGGGTGAAATTCATTTTAAGGGTGGTAGAATGTAACACCTTGATAGTTTATGAGAAGTATATTTTTTTATGTCTTATGTTATATGCAACATCAAATGAATATTTCACTATATACAACACTATATTGTCTTGCATTATACGCAAGAGCAACCTTCCTCGATAGCGTGTGTTGTACGCAATATCGAGTTTCACTAAACAACGATATATTGTTATAATATTATTAGGGACTAGCCGTTATGAATATTATTAACTAAATTTTGAATTTTATAACATTATTATCCATCTTAAACATTTTATAAAACATGGTATGTGAACAAAATAAATTTTTCGGGTAAAATAAGTATTTTTCAAAAAATGCAGTTTTGCCGCCTTTTGATGGCGCACCAACATTAAATCTAGTTCTTGAAATGTTTATAAGTTCAATTTGACAAAATAAAATTCTTCTTTGGAATCAGGATATAAAAATTTACTTTGGATAAATTTTTCATATTATTCTGATAACTTCCATATTTTAATGAATAGTAAAAACACGCTATATTTTAATTAAAAAAAATTTTTTCATCGCAATAATTTATTTGGTTAAATTATAATATTTAATGGTTTTAAAGTATAAATAGAATATATTTTTACCATTTAATATAATTTATGTCATTACCATTAATTTTACATTGAATTCATAGGTAAAAACATCTCAATCTTTAGAAATATTTTAACTTTTAAAACTCATTTTCTTAACAACGGGATTAATTTTTAAATTAATTACTGAAAATTATGTATTTTGAATTTTGAAGAATGGATTCCATATTTGGATTAATTGGGTCCAAATTATGTTAATAGGTTACTTTTATTTTTTTTTATTATGAATAGTAACTACGGTAATTTTTATTTACTGCAGTTAAAGATAATCGGGTAATTAAGGGTAAAAATAAGATTATAAAATTACCCTAACACCTGCAAAAATTTTATTGGATGACTAAAAGTATACCCTTATCATCTAAGGGTCTGAATAAATTCATTTTATGGACTTTTTACCATAAAAATAATTCAATTATTATTAAAACCAAAGAAATTGACAACATGTCACTCTCTTAAATCTTATAAGTATAATTATTTTAATTTAGTGATAAACTTCATGAAACTTAGGACATGAATAGTATCCAGAAATATAATAAAATTATCTACATCATGTGAATTTATTTATAATTTTTAGGGATTAAATAATTATCATTAAATATGACACAATAGTGATGTTGAAATTATTTTATTGATTGAATTATCAAATAAATGATTTTAAAAGTATTAAAATAATATTATATGAACTATTTAATGTGCTCCAAAAAATTTTCTAGATAAATATGACATGTTATGAATCTATTAAATCTTTTATTTCAAACATATCTTCTGTGTATATTTATTTAAATTCAAATAAATGAATAGTGTCAAAATTGACACTATTGTTATTTTATAAAAATTACATATTAAGAAATTGTTTAAAAATCACAAAAATATTTAAAAATTATAAATTAAAATTTATATGGTCTAAAATGTAATAAATTATACAATTATGGACAATTCACAACATATAAATAATTATTTATAATGATTTAAAATTTTGAATATTATTACTACAAATAAAATTAAATAGATTATATAAGGATAAATAAAGTTGATAATGTTTAAAATAAATTACCAACTTGTCTAAATTTTATTGTTTGATGAGATTACAACCCTATATAATTTAATATTAGTATTTTAGTCATTTTTGAGGTTTTTAAGTTGGGTTGAAATTTATTATAAATTAATATTTCTTATAATTCCAAAGGTTCCCATCTCCTCCCTTATAAAAGGGCACCTCCTCCCTCTCCTCCTCACACCACTTTTAGTCATAAAGCTCTACCAAACCCTGCCAATTTCTCTTCTCCACTTCCCTAGAAACGTACTATAGTTCACGTTATTCTTCAAAGACCAATTTTAGTGCCCTAAGAGGAGGTTTCAAAGAGGCGTGTCGAAGAAGAGGTAATATCCGTTACCGATTCTTTGAAATTTATTTCTTCTTATACTTCCTCTTCTTTAGTTGTTTCATTATTAAGTAATAACATTAGTATCACTAATATAATTATGTTTTATTAAAAATATGAAACAACCCTATTTCACCTTCTATCCATCCTACGGAAAATGAAATCACCGCGCGTGCGTACGTACGGAATACCGTCTCCACACCGTGGTGTAATCTGTTTTCCACCACCACCTTACTTGGATGGGTATAATGGTGTAAAGAATAACTATATATGATTATTTTAAAGTGATATTGATTCTGAAATATTATACATACACTTCAATACAATTCCATGATCATGGGAATGATATCATGGCTCGTGCGTACGTACGGCCTACCGTCTCCACGATGCCATGCGACTCGTTCTAAATGATATTCATTGAATAATTATTATATCAATTAATTGAATGAATAAATATGATATATATTACACTAATACCATTATGGAAATGAGGTATCTATAACCTAAAAATAATAATAATAATTTATTCGACAAAACAGGCATAAGAACATAAAGCAATGAACACCCGAATAACAAGTAGCAATGAAATATTACTAATTAGAAGATAATAATATGACCATATATGATATCATAAAAATTAATAAGATTTTAGAATAAGTCAATGAGATTATTTAAATCATTATACAGGAGGTTCAGATACCTACGAAGCAAATCAGACCTAAGTTAAGGGAAGATCTCACAATCTCATTTTTATCCGAGATTGTTTATACTTCAGAATTTACTTGGGAATATTTATCATCCACATCCATGTTTATTCAATATGTAATATTATTTCTATAATCATATAATTTATTAAATCCAATTTTACCTATTGGTGACTTTTTAGTAAAATATATGAAATGAATCTTTTTTCGTTTTCAGTAAGAGGTACTTTTGACTTTTCCGGCCAAAGTACAAGAAGAATGTTTATTTTTAAATTATACGGTGTGAATGGATTTTTATGATTTCATATAAAATTATTTACATGAAGCTTCCTCTAAAAGTTTTCAAGTTTATTTTTAATTAACTTCTTTTAGTTTAAAATTTTATGACATGTTAAGAAAGGAAAAATGTTTTTGAAGTAGAAAGGATATTTTCCTCAAGAATGGAGTTTAAGTGTTTTATCAAAATTATTTTCCATCTAAGATAATATAGGGTTCTATTTATATCCCTATTATTACATTTATTTGATTATGTTGTGATGGAATTATTTTTATGAAGTCCTTTATCTTATATGAATTGTTTAATGATGTCACGATGTTTAAGAATCCCATTTTTATTACATGGGTTATGCTATGATTTTGGGGAAAACATAAGAATAGTTTCATTATGAGATGGGTGTGACCTATATCTCCCTCCAATGAATTGGGTAAAGATTTATATCTCATGATATAGACATGGATGGAATGGAAAGATAATCTGGTTTAGTGACACAGGACTGGAACGAGGATTGAACTCGGCTCAGTAATGGACTTTGTCCGCTATGATGGTCTTGGTAATGAGTCTTGACTAATATGAAATAATTTTCTATGATTATGTGTGTATGCCACAATGTTTCATGTTTCAAGTTATGATTATTGGGATTACATTTCACTACTATGATTTATCCCATGTTGTGATATTATGATCTCTTTTTCAGGTTAAGATTTTCAAAATGTTTTGTTCTTATAAATATGATATGATTGATATTTCTTTTGTTTACCCTTACTGAGAATTTTAGCTCACCCTTTTGTATGTTTTCTTTTCCCCAGGTCAGGAAGAAGGGTACTAAGTAGGATATGCCAAAAGAGACTCTAGATATGATGAAATAAATGGGAGACAATTTAGATTCATTATGAACCAGTTGTTTATGTTTCCCAGTTTCTAAATACACTATGCCTATATGGTCCTACCATGGTTTTGTTATATGTTGTAATAATTATTCTTCAATTCTGAAGTAATAACAATGTATGTAAAGTATGATTCATTATAATATTTTACACAAACTGTGCTCCCTTATTGTATATGTAGTGCCACTTAAGTAGTACCTTGTCACTATTCCCTGCAAGGTTTGTGCACGGTTAGGCTAATTATGTAGGAAAAACTATGCGAGATGATTTCTTAAGTAGAGGGCACCACAAAGTTAGCGCACAGTTTGGCTAACCGTGTGACCCAAACTGTGCGTTATGTTTTTTTTTAAATAAATTAAATAATTAAATTAAAATAAAAATAAAATAAAAACTAACCTAAGTAACTCCTCTCTTACTCCATATGTCTCACGATGCACTCCCTCCCTTCTCCCAGGCTATGTGTGACACCCCCTAACCAAATCCTCTTAGATTGATGAAAACGACCATATTTCATGGTTATTCCTATTTGATTCATCTAGGTGATATCCCCTATCTCCCTCCCCTTCCATTGGTTAGCCATTTTTTCTTCTCCCCATCACTCGGTGTGGTTAGGATGAAACCCTAGGGTTAGGGTTGTACTGATTTTTGGTTTTATTCCAATGTTATGGCATGCAAAGGAACTCTCAGGACTCCTTTGTTCATATTCCAACAACTGCCACTGAAGGTGAAGCAGTTCAGATTGTCTTGGTCTTCTTGTTGTCAAATTTGGAATGGTTTTTCCTATCTTCTTATTTTTTTCTCAATATCTATTCAGATATTTAATAGTTTATAAGGTTCTGGTAAAATTTCTTTAAGTGTGTTGGACCTTGCCGTGTGATTTCGAGTCACTGGAGTCAAAGGCAACTTACCTACATATGCATAGGTATGAATATATCTATATGATTCCCCTCATTATATATATGTTCTCCCATGGTAGTGAATATATTTATATGAGGTTAGGTTTTCTCATGTATGAATATGAAAAATTGAGACACAGGTAAGTGTTAACAAGTATATGCATATATACACTATATGTAAGGATCCCCTTGTACATATTCATGGACATGAGAATATGTACATTGGGGATAGGTATCCTTATGTATATATCAATGTTCATATTCTTAGAGGCGAGTATCAGAAGCTTTGAGCAGTCACCGCTTAAAATGAAAAGTGCCAAAGTGTTCATCTTGTCTTGGTCTTCTCTTAAGGTTGGATCTCTATCCTATTCCCTTCAAGTTTAATAATGCCTTAATTATTCGCTTTCTCACTTTACTTGAATTTTATTAGTGCTGAATTATGATTCTAGAATAAAATTTTTAATATGATTAAATGAATTTCTTAAAGGAACAATGTCAAGAGTTTGTAATAAAACCCCTCGATAGAGGTGTGTTGTATTCTAAACTAAAAGTAGTGATTAGTGATATTAGACATGCTTGGTTGATTTTCTTTCATGATTCCTTATGATTTTTTACTTGGTTAATTAAATGGAATGTTTAGGACTTTGGACTATTTTATAATTGAATGGATTATCACAGCCTGTTAAGGAAATTACCTAGGTAGGAAATTGCCTCCTTTGATCATGACACCATTCTAAGATATACCTTGAGCTTATTAAAGTGCAATGCCGCATTAAATGAATTTAATGGATTAAATGATTAACAAGTGTAGGATAGTGAAACCATGAATTTGTTTATGTTTTATCTAAATTGTCATTTTTGAATTGTAAAGTCCTGTTATGATTGAGCTTGGTTGTTAAGTTACATGAGAGGTTATGCCTCATGTCATATGTTACAATGATAATTGTGCTTACTTATGTATAAACTAAATGGGATATTAAGTTTCATGAGAGGTGTATTACTCATGCCTTATAAATATTCATGTGATGATTCTCCTTTGTACGCTGTTTACAATGGTAAGGAATGTGAGATGTAAATACCACTCACCCTTATGGTGTTTACGATGGTAAGGAATATGAAATGGAAATACCACTCACCCTTATGTTAATTACGGTGGAAAGGAATGTGAGATGGAAAGACCACTCACCCTTATGGTTATTACAATGGTAAGTAATGTAATATGTAAATACCATTCAACCTTACATTGATTATGGTGGTAAGGAATGTGAGATGGAAAGACCACTCACAATTATAGTGTTTATAATGGTAAGGAATGAGAGATGGAAAGACCACTCACCCTTATGTCGATTATAATGGTAAAGAATGTGAGATGAAAAGACCACTCACCCTTACATTATTTTTTGATTACATGGCGTCTCACACCCTATTGGGATGTGGGGCATGTACCCTACTGCATGGGTTTTTAGGATTTTTAGACTGGTGATGGTTGTCTGTGCATTACCTCCTGGTCCAGCCAGCACTAGTATCCCAGGTATATGACCATTTGGCATCGGTATGCACTTTGTTCATATAAGTGGATGATATATATAACTATAATATATATATATATATTATTACTATATATATAGTTCCTAATCAGAATCTTATTCCAGTTATGATCTGAAGTAGATATAGTCGTCAGGTGTCCCTTAGGAACCTGGATGGGTGGTTATTTACTTATTCAATTTTTTTAATCTTTCTTCTTATACTTGTACACTTCTTAAATTCATATTAAACTATCTAGATTGGTCTAGACACTATGGGTGATGGCCTACTGAGATTTATATCTCACACTCTGCTCAGGCCTCCATTTCACAGGGGCACCTGAGTAGACTTTCTTGTTCATAGGACTATAGACCTTGGTTGATTACTTATGTTGTATTCCTTGTACATGAGGAGTTAGAATCATAGGACTGAGCTAGATATTAGGATGATTATGGAGATCACATTTCGGATTTTTAGTTCCTTTCTTTACTAGAGTCTTATATTGTACTAAATTTTAAATCATGTTCTATGTTTATTGTTTTAGATTATGTATCATCATCTTGACATGTATACTTTGTATAAACCGGTATTGGAAACTTTTATTCAATTTATATATTCTTCCACTAATATTTTATCTATTTATTTATTTCTTCCACTATTGTCTACTATTTATTATCTTTTATACCGCTATGCTACTCTAATCATGAGGGTATTGTCTCCCCGTTATCACCTCATTTCACCCTTAATACCATTCACTATCCTCTATCATATAGAGAGGTGCACTTGAAGTTGTGTGGACCACTAGTCTAAATACTAGTTTAGTGGTAAGTCAGGTCAAGTCATTACAATATATTTCTCTTATTCTACGCATTTGAGGACAAAGAATATCTTCTCAATGGAGTTAATCCATTTTTTCACAAGGAGGGGATTAGAAGATCCACTAAACATGGGATGCCTTTGTTTCATAAAGGATTTGACCACAACATTCTCTTGATTTTGAGAAAGAGGGTGTTCCACATGATTCAAGTTATTATTCATAACTTGAGCTAGTTTTTCTAGTATTATCATTTTGTTTTGAGTGCCCATTCCCATTAGATTTGGAATTTCATTAGGGTAATCATCACATTGCCTATCACATTGATTTTTGGCATGGTTTCTCCTATTTCAATCCATTAACTAAAAAAAGAAAGTACAATCAGGGGTATTTAATACTTTTCTAATAAACATATAAAAATAAAAAATTTAACATATAAGGATAAACATGTAAAATAAAAGTATATCATATCTCATGATTCCCTAAGTTTAAATCTAAGCTATCAATGGTGATAGAATTATACCTAGGGTTATTACTAAATTTTTCTTGTCCTAAACTAAAAAAATAACTAGACCATGCTCTGATATCAACTATAGTGACCCTATCCTTTTACACATATTATAACATGATTTTACGCATAACTAACCACCAATTACAAGCTAAGGATCATAAATTCTAGTGAATTTGGAAGATTGGGTACATAATTAAACAGTATGAAACCAAAACAAAAACTTACATTATTTAATCTTCATAATGATATCCTAAATTATTATGATCCCTTAAATCTATATAGGATAACCTAGGGATACACAAACAAATACATGATCTAAAAATTCTAATAAGGGAATAAACATATGAATAAATCATAACACATGGGTTAGAAGGCATAACATGATGACATGAAAATGTATGGAACAAGAATAAACATAATAAATCATATCATTTATAACATAGTATCATGTAATCATGGAATCATAGGAATGTGTAAACAACATAAAACATGACATAATCATGAGTCAAGGCTAACTACCGAGACTATTGCACATAGAGGAGCATGAGTGTAATGTCCTGGATTTATTCAAAGGTACAGACCGTTTAGTTTTTGGTTTAATTTTTTAAAAATGCCCCACTAATGATTCTTATGATTTAAAAGGAGGTAGCAGGTGCATCTAGGGCTTGTTCGCAGCCTATAGCCCCAAAATGGGAAGAATCAGATTGGGCTGCATAGTTTGTCTGAAACCATGCAGCTCAGAGCGCACGGCTGTACGAGTGCTGCAGGTTTGGGGATAGTAAAGTTTTGAATTATTTTCACATGTTTAGTCAAACCATGCACCTAACCATGTGATTTTCCCCTTATAGAAGTGAATGGTTCACAGTTGGAACACGGTTTGGCCAAAACATGCAGCCAAATTGTATGTAGTGTATTTGAGGGTGAATTTACCTTTCTACACTTAATGAAATTTTTTAGGCCTTTCTCTATTCCTCCCCTCTATTATCTAGTGGTATTTTCCTCCTACCATAGTTCATGGATCCATCTTCCTCCCATTCATGGGGTTTTGACCTAGCTCCTTCATTTGTGGTCCAAATCTGTAGTCCAAATGTTTTTAAGCTCTACCTTCTGTACCCATCTATTTCTAGTTTCCTCTTTTATCCATTGTGTTATTTTGGTACATTTTATTTTTCCATATTTTTAATTTGTTTGAAAAATAATTTGATTTCTTCCATTTTAGTTTGAATCAAACCTCAAAAATGGATGAGTGGAGTGCAAGACATCGAGGTAGTTGGCCTTGTATCTTTCTCACCATTTTGTCACATTTTATTTGATGCGTTATTCTGCTTCTCACCGAAACCTTCTTAAGATGCTTCAATCTTGAATATTAAATTAACTAAATTTGTTTTCTATGTCTATAGAGACCTTATCCTGTGTAAAAACACATATATGGGGTCTTCTCCTTGTCTTATCCACCCCTTGGGTGTGCCCATCCTTAATGAACTATTTTCCCATGCTTTAATTGTGAAACATATTGTGTGTGTATGTGTGTTTCCCCTTGGTTCAAAGCCCTAGATTTATGAAATGAATTAAAATGAGTGATGAAACTTGATTTGGATCCCTTTGGGAAAGCCTATGATTCATTATTATTGATTGGACCCATGTGTAATTCCATATACCATTGAACATGCTTGTTTATATATGTGATTTATCTTTAGCCTAATTAATATGATTATTCCATATGTTATGCCATGTTCCATGGGACTTTTCCTATTTTAATGCCTATTACCTAATCCTTTATATTGGTTTGAATTGTGTACTATGATTTACCAATCTTGATAACTTGGTTTATTGAGATTTCATTGATGACATGTGAATAGAGGCATGTTAATTCGATGTATATATGCTTGAGTTCCATTACTTATGATTAATTCATGTTTTCTAGTGATCATATCATGTATCCTAGAGCTTATGCATGTGATTAATTCCTTATGCCTCTTTATAATTGAAATTTTGATACATTGATAGCTTGTTAGCTTTTGGGAATGAGATGTTTATTTAGTGGCATTAAAATTATATATGGGTGTTTTCCTTGTGATATGTGCTTGTTCAAATGGATCACCTACTACGGGCCAGGGGAGAACATGGGTCTCAAATTAAGGATTCCATGGATGGAATTGTCATGATCTATTGGATTCACTTAATGGGCCGAGAGTGATACTTTGGATTTCCAGGTACGATATTTCTAGGAATTATTTCATACTCATGAGAGATGTTGGTTCCCTAGGTGAGAAACTAAGGATAGACCCATTGTAAAGTTGGTTATTCCATGCCTCAGGTGATACTTGTTCCCCTATGTGAGATACTTGTTATGGGCTCAGAGTCACCATACCTTGAGTGATACAAGGTACTCCGTATGGGTTGACTTGTATGGATTAGAAGGTATTGGGTTATTGGGAGACACCCATAGTGGCCCTTAGGATTATGTTTAAATCGACTTCGATGGGCTCTGGACTCCACCAATGGAATTGAAGGATGGATCGAATAATTTCTTATATACATGTGATGCTTCTACTTTGCTTTATTAGCATACTTGTATAATGAAATTGTAATGTGACCACCAATCTAAAGCATGGGCTTACTGTATTCTTCTTTTACATTGGTTGTTTCTTTCGGTTTGGCATGTTATGTATTACGACTTTCACAGGTACCTCATTACAAGTATCCATCTTAGGCTGAAGTAGGTAGTATGGGATGGGTGTCTATTTAGGAACCCGGACCAAGGTTTTCATGTGATATTTATTTATTTACATGAATTTATTATACATGGAATGATACTCATTTATTTATTATATGAAATGGATTGGCCTAGATACTGTGGGTGCCGACCTACTAAGATTTATATCTCACACCCTGC
Source organism: Viscum album (assembly GCA_963277665.1). NCBI lineage: Eukaryota > Viridiplantae > Streptophyta > Magnoliopsida > Santalales > Viscaceae > Viscum > Viscum album. The sequence continues at coordinate 564,521,402 of OY728121.1, read as the reverse complement.
TTGGGAACCATTTGATACGGGAGTAGACTTTATGATCATAGGTATGGATAAAGGGAAGCATGATACTTCTCATGCTTGATTGAATTTCTGCCTTAGGATGAATTTTGGGGGTAGAGGACTGATCTTATTATCGAGATGTCATTGTAGAAATTTTTTTATTTTTGTCATTTATTTTGTATATCATGCAGTATATGCTTTGTATCACATGTTCCTCTTCACACCCATTTTTCTATAGACACATTACATCATGGTAATATTTTTGTATCCATTATTTTTATTCATATTCCACTTGATTATTTATTTTTCATGGCTTAATATTTTGTTTCTGATGCTTTCTATTATAATTATACCTCCACTCTTGGTTATCTATTTTCAACCATCATGAAAACTCTGATCTATGAGGGAATAGTCTCCCAAAAGACACATACTAGGCCCTCACTACTAGTAGGTAGACTCTAAAATTTGGGGATATGCGCTTGAGGTCAAGTGGCATCTGGGGTAGTACCCTACATTGATTCAAGGCTAACTGCCATGACCATTGTACATAGTGGACCAAGTCCTATAAAGGAATAAGGTTTACTCCCTATCCCGACATGATGTAACATGAGACTGAACATTAAATAATCTATTGGAGCACTATCTGGGTGCACAAATCATAAAATGTTCATTTATATTTTTTCCACATGAATAATCATACATAAGGAATATACATAAGGGTTAACCATGAAAATAAATAGGTATCATAATCATGACATGAGGCATAACAAATGGGTGTATCATAAAGGTTTCCATGAAAGAATGGATTTAAATAATACATGTACATTAATAAGGAAAAATAGGCATAAAAATGATAAGTGATGTAAATATGAAGTCAAAACATATAAAAATAGAGTTTAAGAAACCATATAAATGAGCCACTTTAGTGCGGTTTAAAGGAAATTTTTAAATATTTTTTAAAATGGAAAATGGAAAATTGTTTTTATAAAACCAAAAATAAAACAAGAGATTTTTCATGATAAAATGAGTAATTTTATAAAAATCATTGTGTCTTAAAATATATTATGGAGTGCACTTGAAAATAGGTAATAAATTGGGAAGTTTCCTTTAATCGAGCTTGCTTTTCGGGAGAATTGAGAAGAGAACCTTATAAAACATGTATTTCCCCATAAATGAAAGAATAATTTATCTAGGTAAATATTTTTGGAACATACACATATAATATCAGAGTATTACATAATAATAATTAATAATTTCAATGTGGTAAATAGAGAGAAATTGTAACTTTAAGGAAAAAATGGAGGTTTGAAAAGAATCCCTTACCTTATGTCCGAAAGTGTTATGCACTTGAATTTAATATCATGGATAATAAAATTAGATCCATTAATTAATCAATTAATAATATATTATATTAATATTTTATTTTATTATAATTTTATTAAGTTAATTTGTGGCCTTTTTTATGAGTTATTAGATTCAATTTCATCATTTGGGAGTGTTCGTTTCCTTGGTTTTCATGATCGGTTCACTTGTATACATGTATGAAAGATCATGTAAAATGGGAATAGTTATCCATAATTGATATTATATATTATTAATGAAAATAAAAATTATTAAATGATCTTATATATCATTTTTTTATATATGGGTATGATTCATTAGATAAAACATTAATTATAACCATTTAGATTAATTTGGCGTCTTTTCGATCATCACGAACCAATTTTGATTTTTTTATCTAATATTATGTATATATACTAGTTCCAAAACACAAGATAAGTTGAAATATAAATTTTTAAAATATTCTTTAACCATTATAATGTTTTTATGACCATAATTAAAGGCGGTATTATAAAATGAAAAATCATTGTCCATGATGGTGGTGAATCAACACCCTACAGATGATGTTTTCATTTTTAGAACAAAAGGGGGAGAGAAGAGAATTGATTGTGGATATAACATTAACATACTAAAATTATAGTATATAAAATATACTAGTTTTATCATGAGAATTTGATATAGATTGGTGAGGATAGGATAATAAAAGAAAATAAATTGAAAAGGAATTAAAATAAAACGAAAGAGGATTTTACCTCTTGAACTTCATCTCCTTGAGAACCTCCTTAGGCAATTGGGTTTGGAATTTTATTAATACCAAAGTTTCCTGGATGTGGGGGGAGATTCTTGGGAGAGTTTTGGGTAGAATTTGGACAATCTTAAAGGATTTGGAGGTTTGAGGAGATGGGGTGGTGAGGGGTGGTATTTATAGTGGGAGGAGAGAAGTGTTTTTTATTATTCTATTCATTTGTTTATTATCTTGGCTCTAGACTGTGAATAATATTTGTTATTGTGACTAAATATAGTAAATAGTTCATTTTAGTTCAAACCAAATGTTCTTACATCAGTCACACATCATCCACAACTCAATAATTCATGTATTTAGCTTATACCGTAAATTATTATATTTCACTATTCATCAAAAATTCAACCATTTTAGAAAAATCCAAAAAAATGACACTAATAATTTTTTGAGTTGTAGATTTAAAAAATTTAATCCATTTTATGAGAATAATTTTCTAAATATTATAAATTAAATTTTTAATTTAAATCATCATTTATTTGAAAAATACCAATATTAAAATTATAACTGATTTTTATAACACTTTGAAAAATTAATTAAGGTCTAGTAAAATTATACTTTAATCATAAGACAAAAAATATTAATTTATGAATCTATTTTATGAAAATAAATTTTATTTTAAATTATTAAATTAATTATAAAATTATAAATAAGAATTTATGTTTCATAAAAATATCAATATTTAATTTATCATTTTTAAAATATTTATTTACTTATTCCTTGATATAAATATATCATATTTTCATTTATAATATGAATAAATTTTATTTATACTTTCATAGGTGAGGTTACTATTATATTGGTTGGGTTACTATTCTTAATGGTCACATTACTATTCCAAAGGTCATGTTACTATTCCATTATTTTCGGTTTCTTAATTTCTATAAATAATTTTTATTTCATAATTATTTATAATGTTTATATTATGTTATATGTGTGATCTTTATGTGATTTATTCTATATAACATATTTATGAGAATATAAATTTCATTGATAGAATTCTGGTTCATTGTAGTAGATTCCATTTAGGGGTGAGTATATATATACCCAATAGGATGCCCTAAAATCACTAAAGCAGTAAAGAATCAAAAGAAGAGTTGGCTCAAAACCACAATCAAGAGGGTAAGGAAAGAAAAACCTAGATATTCTCATATAAAATATCTAATTCATGGATAAGGATATTTATCTTCAAATAAATATAGATAATAAGTTTTCCCTAGCTCCCTGAATTAGGGATACCCAAGCTAGCTACCCAACATAACATATCTAGATCAACAGTGGGGGACCGATGCCTTGCTGATGGAAATTCACAATTGAGGGGATATCGACCCCATTTGAGGACTCAAACCCCACCAGAGCTCTAGGATAGGGGGAACCAAGGAAGTGGAGGACCCATTCCCTTGCATAACCACACCATCAGGGGATATTGACCCCAATGTTGTTTTGGAGATCACACTCAAACCTTTTCATTATATAATCTATTGATTAAGGGAGAAACCCACTGACACTATCTTTTGACACATATATGATATAAAAATAGGTCACCATTACATAACATGTGAAGTTTTACTCATAAAGGACTAATCATAGGTCCTAATACAAGATCGAGGGAGGAGATATGATCATTATATAGTTCTAAGAAATGTACATGGTGTGTCATTAAGGGTACACAATGTGTAACCCTAAGTAAAATCCCATTCCATGTATTTTAATCCTACATGGCATGTAAATATATATATACACAGCATGTGATATGGGTTATATGGTGTGTATGACTAGAAAATGACACTTGGCATGTACAATGATACCCAAGTCATGTTCCACTGAAGACATATGGTGTGTGTTATTAATACACATGGAATGTGAGTACAGTCAGGTTCTTGGGTGTGTATTTCCCATACACACTGAGCTGTCCAACAAGGGGCACACAAAATGTGGGTTAGGCCACATGGTGTGTTATATTTTTCTCCACCCAAAACCCCATCCACTATAGCACCTGGGTTACCAGACATGTGTTCATTCAAACTACATGTCATGTAATTAATATTTTTTCCATAAATCCAATCTTTCAACTGAATATTTTCCATGTGTGTCGAAGCTACCTCCATCTTCACCAATAATCTCATCTATAATTTGGATCATGAATGAGAACCTCAACAGAGGTCCCACCACTCACTGGAAAAATGATTCTCATCACCTCCTCATGTCTCTTGCATTCACTAGCTCACTAAAATAGTTTTTTTCCTTATAACCCAATTCCACAATCATCTATGATACTCCCTTACATCTTAGTCCCCATTTATGGACTAATAATAATGATATATGGGTAAGATAATTGATCACGTAATGAATCCATCCAAAGTATTGGTTAAATCACTGACCAAATCAAAGGCCAGATATGAACATGTAAAGAATTAAGGGGGAAACCATAAAACCATAAAAGTAAATAATATAAAATGGTCATGTGTGATTCAACCATCAATCATGGGGTGTAAATAGAATAATAGGGAAGATAATAACAAATTTTAAGAACAAATTTATCTCAAATAAATTCCAATAAAATTATAAGTTGATGGGGAGATATCATGTTCAAACTAAATTCAATTCCAGAAAAATCAATCCATGTTTTCAATAACTTTATAAATAGGGTAAATCCATCAATAAAAAAAGTCCTCCCTCACAAAAGTATCATTCATATATGAATAAAAAGAACTTGATTTGTTATCATTGTCAATCTTTTGGGAATTCATCATCGATCACCCCAATTTTCTCTTGATCGTCATAAAAAATACACCACAGGAAATTCGTCCAATTATTAGGGTTGTGCGGATAACCCTAGAAATTATCCTGAGGTGGGTTTATATAGATGATCAATTAGGTAATAGAAAAATTAAATAATTTAATTAAATTATTTAATCTATTCATTTTTAAACTGCATGTGACTACATACCATCACATAACCCAAGGTGAATGAAACTTATGTCATTATTAGGGTAAAGCCTGGATTTTTAATAAAAATGTGGCCTCAGCCTCACCATATGAGACTTTGTTCAATATATACAACATTATTTCCAAAAAATCTCTTGTGAAGTTAATAAAATTTTAATATTTTTTTATTTACTCAATATTGGGGTTCCAATGAAACCAGATATCTATACATACACCACAAATAAATTCAATGGAATATCTATTAATATTCAAAGTGTAAAAACATAAAACCTAGATTCATTAAACCCTCACCATATTTAAGGAATTTTACCCTAAAAAACCTACTCAAAAAGTTGATGGTATTTAGCTCACATATGGTTCTCATGCTCCCACAATCTCTCCTGGAGATTATCATGCTACCAAATAACACGTACTATGGGATAGATCACCCATATAAGGTCTTATCCTATTAATCCTTGATCATCACTGGGTACTCTAATAAGGTAGAGCCATCCACAATATCCAACTTATCCTCATTGATAACATACATAGGATTGGGTATGTACATCCTCAATTTTGAAAAATGGAAAACATCATGCACCTGGTATAAATATGGAGGTAAATACAGGTGGTAAGTAACCTCACCTAACCTCTATAATATCTGTAATAAATCAATGAATCTAAAAGACAACTTTTCACCTGATCCAAATCTCCATAACCAACATCAATTTGAGACCTTCAAGAATATATGACCCCCTCCTCAAAAACTCTAAGGGTATATATCATCAGTCCATGTAGGCCTTCTAATAGAATTGAGTTGTATTTATCTACTCCTAAGTAATTTATAACTTTTATAACATCACTTACACCAACTTAGACCCCATGAGTGCTAACTCACCCATCTCTAACCAGCATGAGGGTGACCTATTGGGTCTCCCATACAAGGCCTCAAATAGTGACATTAAAATGATAGAGTGATAGATATTTTTATATTAAAACTCCACTATGGGAAAATAATCCTCCCTAATCTAGAAAACGTCCAACATGTAAGTCAACAACCTGTCTTTAAGGACCCGAATGGTCCACTTTGTTTGGTTGAATGTCTGGAGGTGGAACATCATGATCATATGTAATTGAGACCAAAAGTATTCCTATAATCATTTACATAATCAGGATGTGAATTTTGCATCATGTTAAAAAAATAATCAAAGTTATTCCATAAATCTAGATGATCTTTTTCACATACAAGTGTCCTAATATTTCCACTAAATTCTGCTCCCTGATTGAGATAAAGTGAATTGAATTAGTGATTCGTTCAATGATCACCCAGATAGTGATGTTAAATCACACTGGTTATGGAAGTAACATAATTAAATACATGGATATAATATACCACTTACACTCTCATACCCTGATAGGTTGGGTTATACCCACTGGAACCTGATACTCTACCTTCACCTATTGATAGGTGAGGCAACGGGAGACAAATTCTACCACACTCCTCCTCATCTCTAACCACCAAAAATGATACTAATGATATTGGATCTTCTTCACCATTATATTATTCACTTATAAGGTAGATTTATAGAACTCCCTTAGTACCTTCTCATGCAGCGCAATTAGATCAACTAATCATTCTCAGAAGAGGGTGGAATTATCCCCACCTTAAGAGAATCCATAATGACAAATACCTATGAATATCCAATTATGCATGATTTTATAATAAATTTAAACAAGATTTTCCTCCCTCTTACAATGAATAAATGAAGGTTTCATGACCATTGATTAGATATACACTGTTATTGTCTCATCCACTAAGGACTGTTAAGACCAAGCTGATGATGAAGGTGTTTTTCATTCAAGTGTTGTCTTTTGTTGTTAAGGAAGGTTGTTGGAAATCACCTCACTGTTTTTATAAAAAAATCATATTGAATATTGTTTTCAAAAGAATCGGATCCATTTTTTTTAAATAATCATACTCATGTTTTCAAAATAATTGGACTCACTATGAAAGTCCATTGTAATGAGAAGAATCTATTTCAGAAGAAGTGGTTTTGATCGAACATGACTTGAGACTAGAAAGAAAGTGAAATCACCTTACTGGAAGTAAATTTCATCAAATTCACTCTAGAAACAATGTGAATGAAGTGAGTGTTTTGAATCAGAGTCTCTATGACTACAATGAATTAATTTTGATGATGTTGTGCTGATTTTTATTTCATATAAATCATGAGTTGAATTGAGAACTTATGATGCAATCTTGATAGAAGAAAGGTGGAGTAAGAGATGGTGTCGACTCGAAAGGTGGTTTCAATTAGAAAGTTGGTTCTGGTTAGAACGGTGGTTTTGATTGGAATGGTGGTACTGATTGGAAAGGTGGTGTCAATTGGAAAGGTGGTACCGATTAGAAAGGTAGTGCCTATTGAAAAGGTGGTACCGATTGGAAAGGTGGTTCCGATTAAAAAGGTGGTTCCAATTGAAAAGTTGGTGTTGATTTAAGAGGTGGTACCGATCTAATATAGCTACTGTATCATCTAACTAATCCATATGACTGACCATAAAATTTTCATACATAGAATGATCATACCCAGTCCAATCATACTCATAAATATTGTTCTTTGAATATCATAATATAGCTGAGTCAAATGGCTATTTGAATTTCTAGAGGAAGAGACATATGAAAACTAATTTACTCTCAAATTTTATTTTCCATTTGGGTCAAGAGAAGAAGATAAGAAGATTTTTTTTTAAGTTGTTCAAAAGAAGAGAAGTAGAAAATGATATCAAAAATGTAGTCAACCATTTCAAAAGGGTTGAATTACTTTTTAGGTTTCCAACTAGGTCAAGATAAGAGGAGAAGATGAGGTTTTTAATCTCAAGTGGTTAATGAAAAAAGGGAAAGAGATTGATGAATTAATTTTCAAGGTGGATCTATATATTCAAATGAAATATTTTGATTCAAATTGGTTCTGATAATCGTATTCATAAAATCATAATGATATCCATTTCTTCATATATTTGGTTTCAATTTATAGAGATATTGGTATTAAAGAAACCATATTGAGAAAAATCAGACCCATGTATTGAAATTGTATTGATGATTTAAATGAAATTTTGAAGGAGATGAAGTGTGAAGAAGAATCATGAAGCTTCGATAAGCATTGATGAAGTCATAATTGCTCCAAGATTTTAGGGGAAATTCATATTTGGGTGAATTTAGGTGAGTGGGAAAGTTTTTGGGATTCCCGCCCAATCCTATTTCGAGTCACCTATAAAAGGAAGAAATTACATGGTACTTTTCTGATGATAGAGTACTGTTCACTACAGTAGACAGAGAGGCTATGATTTTTTAATAAGAGAAAGAAGGGTCTGTTTTGATTTTTATTGAAAATGTTTTGATGGATAAGTGAAAGAAGTGACAAGATCATAATGTTGTATTCAGCTGATAATCATACTCAGTGGTTATCTTATTCAATAGATCATTGTATTCAGCTTATTGTCGTATCAGGATAGATAAATCAGCTTTATAATTTCCTTATTTCATTTCTTAGACCGAGGAAGAATCATATTGAGTTTATCATACTTAGGAATTGAAGTGGTGCTGATTCATTTCTATTTAATTCTATATGAAAATTGGACTTGAAGAATTGTTTTGAATGAATTATACTTAGAGGAATCAAACTGGGTGAATCAGACCTAAGAATTTCATACTGAGTTTTTATAAAAAGGTCTATGAGGTTTTCACCTTTCTTATAGGTAAGTAATTGGAGAATTTTATTTCAATTGAATACATTTTTTGAAGATAAGCGCAGGTAACATGAGTTGTTACATAATAATTGTATTACCCTATTTGTGCTAAGATGGTGCACACACACTTGTGGATTGATTTCAAAGTGTTACATGAGTGAAAGGGAATATCCTACTCATTGTAATCCAAGGATTTATTTCTAGTGGATTGTATGGTATTAGATCATTTCTAAACCATACTAAGGATGTAGCTATTCTTATTGAATAGTGAACCTTTTAAATCTTTATGTTCTTGTGGATGTGTATTGGATTTGTTTTCAGTAGGGAATTGAAATATCTAACAGGAGGCCAAGGTTGTTTCAATTTAAAAGACATATAAAAGAAAGAGAGTATCATTGATTCACCCATCCCCCTCTCAGTGATACAAATACACTAATTGAGAACTTCCAAGTGGTATTCGAGCCTTGGTTCCCTTTGTCATTCCTTACTGATGGAGAATTTGAACTTTGTGAATAGTAAAGGTATTCCAGTCTTTGATGGAAATAATTATCATATCTAGAAGGATAGAATGATTCCTTATCTTATGTCTATTAGGATCCTACTTGACATCCAAAAGACCTAGGATCAAATTTGGGCAGGGACCAATTTACAGGTACTGTATTAGGGGGCACTATAGCAGTGACGTAGCAGAGGCAACACTATAGCGGGAAGGAACTGTGGCAGGAACTTTAAAAACAGTGGTACTATAGCAGGTACTGTAGCAGCCCAAGTACTATAGTAGTACTATTTACCAAAGGGCCTTTTGGGCCAAAATGGGCTTTCAAGCCTTGTATTCGGGATTCTTGGCCTTCGGGCCTTCGGGCTATGTAATGGGTCTCCATCTACCCAGTCTAAAATAGGTCTTTGCTTTAAATAATAAATTGAGTCTTTGGCCCCAACCTTTAAAAATCCTCTAAAAGTATATGGGAAAATTGAAAAACATATATGAAAGAAATAAAAAGGTAAATAAGGAAAAACTTAAAATTTGGAGTTTGAAGTATGAAGAATTGAAGATGAGTGAGCATCAATATGTTGGGGACTTCATTACCAGGGTGAATGACATTGTGAGTACTATCAGATGTCTTAGTAAAAAGTTAGATGACTCTAAAGTTGTTGAAAAGATATTGATAATCCTTCCTCACAAGTTTGATGCAAAATTTTATTCATTAGAAGATAGAGATCCTAAAACATTATATCTATATGATTTACATGGAACTATTATTACTTATGAAATGAGAAGAGAGAAAAATATTAATAGAAAAACAAAACTTGAGAGAGAAATATCTTTCAAGGCTGAAAAGAAAGAAAAATCAAAGAAGATTCTTATTGAATAAGAAGATAGTGATTCTAACTTCAAAAATTAGGTATGTAAAAATATCAATAACATTTTATCCTTGTTTTCTAAAAATTTGAAAATACATATAGGGAAATACAAAGGGAAACTTCCCTTGAAATATTTTGAATGTGGAAGAGTTTGTCGCTTTACAGAAAACTATTCAAGAAGAAAGAATAAAGAGGATGATGATGATAAAAAAAGAAATCCAAGAAGATCATGGAAGAAATAGGGAGAAAAGGAAAATTTTAAATACACAGGGAAGGAAAATAAATTCTTCAAATCCAAAAGAATAAGTTTCTTGTCTAAAGATGAATAAGAAGAAGGCAGTGATGTTGAATCTGAAAAATCAATTGAGTATGTTATTGAGACTACTTTTATTGTAATAGTTAATGATAAAGAATTAAGAATCAGTAGTTCTAAAGAAGAATAAACTCAACTTGAAATACATTTGAAATAAGAATTTAAATAATTTATGAGAAATATTAGAAGGCCTGAAAATAAAAACAAAAATTTGGAAGATGAATTTTCTTCAACATGAAATCAAGAATGTTTTTCTAATGAGAAATAAAATCTGTTTAAAGAGATAAATTATTTGAAGAAATATCTTGAAGAAGATAAGAATAATAATTATCATCTGGAAGTTAAATTTAAAGAAAAAGAAGAAGAGTTGGAACTTTTACAACAAAAACTTTCTAAAACTAAAGATAAAAGTAAAAGTTTCTAAAACTCTATCACTGAAGTTGGTGAATGTTCTCGTAATGAGAAAACTGATAAGGCTCAACAAAAGTTACATTTAAAGGGTAAGAATAAGAATGGAATTGTTTCTAAAAATAATAATTTTGGAAAAGTTATGTATGTGGACAAAGTAAAGAATTCATAAGTTAAAAAACATCCTGAATCTGAAAAACTTTATCTGGGTCCAAAAAAAATTCAAATAATTATAATTCTATTAATGCTAAAAATAAGAAGAATAATCCAATTGAAAATGAAAGGAAAGTGGCTAAGAAACATATTCATAATTCTTATCATTATGGAGGTTTCATATGAAAATACACTTTCTATGGGTATATCTGTAATTGTGGGGGATTTGGACACATGGAAATTATGTGTTGGTTTAACCAACCACATTTCTATTATCCCATAGTATATAAAATAAAGAGACTAAAGGGGATTAAATCACCTCAAATAAAGAAGTTTGAGAAGGTTTTTGTGAAGAAATATGAAATAAATGAAGTGAATATTGAAAATAGGTTCCAACCCCTAAAAAATATTTGTGAAAGGTGTGAAGAACCTAGAAATATTACAAAAGGATGTATTGTTTTATTATCATCTCAGCAAAAGATTAAAAATTCTTAGAAGTTGAAAGTAAATAAAGAAAATAAAATCATATTCCTTGAAAATGTTTAAATGTTTTAGGAGAAAAGTAGAAAAAATAATGTGAGTATACAGTGAAGAAGTTGTGAACAGATAATGGTGGTGAGTATATAAGTGAATAATTTGAAGACTATCTTGAGAAGTATGGAATTATACATGAGTATAGTTCTCCATACACTCACCTACAACTGGGGTTTCTAAAATAAAGAATAGAAGTTTTGTGGAAATGGGAAGAACCATGTTAGTTGAACATGACCTCTCTCATTACTTTTGGAGGCAAGACATGAGCACTACTATTTATATTCAGAACCGCTGTTTCTACAAGCCTCAATCAAGTATGACTCCATATGAATTTTTTTATGGAAAAACACCAAGTTTGAAACACTTGAGGGTTTTTAGGAGTCCATGTGTTATAAAAAATAAAGGTGGAAACTATGGAAAATTTGAGCTGAAAGGTGAAGATGAAATCTTTCTTATCTATTATATAGAAGGAATAGGATATAGATGCTTCAATAAATAAACAAATATAATTGTGAATTTAGTTGATGTTAAAGTAATTGAAATGGAAAAGGAAGATAAACATGCTCAGGTGGACAAGGAATTTGAGAAAGTTGAAGAAAACAATTCTGATAAGGATACAGACAATTGTATTCCTTCTCAAGAAGAATAATTAGACTCAACTATTTCAAGTGTTGAAGATGATTCTTTAAAAACTCATCCCAGGATAAAGAAACAAGTGGAAGCTTATAATATAATTGGTGATCATCATCAAAAGGTTAAAACCAGAAGAACAACAATTTCTATCACACATACTTAATTATATTCAAAAGTGGAACTAAATGTTGTTAAATAATCTTTTGGGAATCTAGAATGGGTTAAATCCATGAATAAATAATTGGATCAGATTGAAAGGAAAAATACATGGGAACTCATACCCAATCCTGAAAATAAAAACATCATTGGCACAAAATGGGTTTTATGGAACAAGATGAATGAAAAAGGTGAAGTTATAAGAAATAAAGCAAGATTGGTTTTCAAAGGGTATTCATAGATTGAAGGGATTGATTTTGATGAAACCTTTTCTCTGGTGTCCAGATTATATACAATTAGAAACTTTCTTTCTATTTCTATACAATGAGGGTACAAAATCTTTCAAATGGATGTTAAATCTTCATTCCTAAATGGTGATCTTAAAGAGGATGTTTATATTGAACAACCTTGTGGATTTGTTATTGGAAAAGATTAAATCTATGTGTGTATATTGAAGAAGGAATTGTATGGGATAGAACAAGATCTGAGGACATGGCATTCCAAATTGGATACTTTTTTAAGGAATATGAATTCCAAGAAAGGTAGAGTGGATAGAAATTTTTATATCAGATAAATTCAAGGGTATTCCATATTTGTAATTGTTTATGTTGATGATATTATCTTTGTTGGAAATGATGGAAGAAGTTGTGAAAGATTTTATAAAGATGTAAAGAAGGTATTTGAAATATCTTTGTTGGGGGAAATGAAATACTTTCTTGGGTTACAAATCTTGAAAAAGGAGAAGTATATTTTTCTTTACCAAGAAAAGTATGCCAAAGAAATTCTCAAGAGGTTTGTCACGGAAAATTAAAAACTTGTTTCCACACCTATTTCAGTAGGAATAAAGTTTTCCAAATATGGTGAAGGAAACAAAGTTGATCAGAAAGAGTATCGGAAGCTGATTAAAATCATATTGTATTTGACTACCTGAAGACCCGACATTGTTTATACCGTTACCTTATGTGAAATATTTTAGAGTGCTCCAAAATAATCACATCTTATTTCTAGAAAATTAATTCTCAGATACATTAAAGGCACAATAGAATTTGGAATTAGGTATTGCAGCTCTGATAGTATTGATTTTTTTGGGTATTCAGATGGAAATTGGGAAAGAAATGTTGATGATAGAAGATCTACATCTAGTTGAGTATGATTTCTAGGAAAGAATTATGTCAGTGGGCGTTCGAAAAAATAGAATTCAGTAACTTTCAATATGATAAAGATGAGTATGTTTCTTCCACTCAATCCTCTACTCAACTCTTATGGATGAAAACTCAATTAAAAGATATACTTGTTGAAGTGAAGTTACCCTTGATCTTTGGTTGTGATAATCAGAGCACAATCAATATCACCAAGAATCCAGTCCAACATTATAATTCAAAACATATTGATATCAAATATCATTTAATCAAAGAGAGTGTGGAGAAGAATGAATTGAAGCTGGAATATGTTTCTACATTGGAACAAGTTGCTGACATATTCACAAAACCATTACCGAAGGAACCATTTTCTGAATTGATGTTGAAAATGGGTGTCCAACCTCTTTCACTTCAAGGCTGAGGTATGTGTTTCTATCACCTCTCTCATCTTACCTATGGATTTTATTGTCAAGGGGGATAATTGTATTGTTTCATAAATATATTGCATAAAAGAGAGATTTTTTGGTAAGATGTAAATTTAGTATTGTTTTGTGACTGAACTATTATAACTATTTGTTGGAGTGGTTGTAGGAAAGAATTTTGTTTTATTCTAGGAATGTTTAATAATAGCTGAGGAATAAAGATGAAGATGTTTTCATAATCAATTCTTTTGGAAATCATGGATTTACTATCAATAATTCTTGTTTACTAAAATGAGTTAACTCATGTAGGCTTAGAATTTTTGATATGTAATCCATTACATGAGGATACAAAGTTCAGTGACTTATGAAACTTCATTGAAAAAAATTAAAGGGGAAGATTTTTTAGACCAAGCTGACGATGAAGGTGTTTTTCATTCAAGTGTTGTATTTTTTATCAAGGAAAGTTTTTGGAAATCACCTCACTTTTTTTATGATAAAATCATATTGAGGATTTTTTTCAAAAGAATTGGATCAATGTTTTGGAAAGAATTGGACTCATGTTTTCAAAATAATCGGGCTCATTGTGAAATTCCATCGTAATGAGAATAATATGCTTTGGAAGAATTGGTTTTGATCGAACATGACTCAGGACCAGAAAGAAAGTTAAATAATATTTTTGGAAGTAAATATCATTAGATTCACTCTGAAACCATTGTGAATGAAGTGAATGTTTTGAATCAGAGTCTCTGTGACTACGATGAATTAATTTTGATAATGCTTTTCTTATTTTTATTACATAAAAATCATAGTTTGAATTGAGAACTTGTGATGAAAGCTTTATGGAAGAAAGGGGTAGTAAGAGATGGTGTTGATTAGAAAGGTGGTGCTGATTAGAAAGGTGGTGTCGATTGTAAAGGTGATGTCGATTGGAAAGGTGGTGATGATTGGAAAGTTGGTTCTAATTGGAAAGATGGTGATGATTGGAAAGGTGGTACCAATTATAAAGGTTGTTCCAATTGTAAAGGTGGTACCAACTGTAAAGGTGGTTCCAATTTAAGAGGTGGTACTGATCTACTATATCTACTATAGCATCTGACAAATCCATCTAACAGGCCATAAAAGTTTCACACCCAGAATGATCATACTGATGATACTCATACTTAGAAAGATTGTTCTTTGCATATCATAATTAGTCCAAGTTAAATTTATATTTGAATCTCTAAAGTAAGAGATAAATGAATATCGATTTACTTTCAAATGTTCCTTTATAAGTGGGTCAAGATAAAAAGATAAGAAGAAGTTTTTTTAAGTTTCGTTAAAATAAGAGAAAGAGAAAATGAGATCAACAATGCAGTCAACCATTTCAAAATGGTTGAATTACTTTGTAGTCTTCCAACTCGGTCAAAATAAGAGGAGAAGATGAAGTATTGAATCTCAAGTGGGTCAAAGAAAAAAGAGAAGGAGATTTATAAATGAATTTTAAATGGGGGGTTGTACATTCAAATGAAAGATTTTGATTCAAATCGGTTATGAGAATAATATTTAGCAAATCATAATGGTATCCATTTCTTCATATATTTGTTTTTAATTAATATAAAGCTTTTTATTGAAGAAATAAGATTTATAAAAATCATACTCATGTATTGAAATTATACTGAATATTTAAATGAAATTCTGAATAAGGAGATGAAGTTTGAAGAATAATTGGGAAGCTCTGAGAAGTATCAATGAAGTCATAATTTCTCTGAGATTTTAGGGGAAATTCTGATTTGGGTGAATTTAGATGAGTGGGAAGGTTTTTGGTATTTCATCCCAAACCTAATTTTCTCACCTATAAAAGGTATAAAGTACATGGTACTTTTATGATGACGGGTTATTTTTTATTGCAGTAGAAAGAGAAGCTCCAATTTTTTATTAAGAGAAATAAGGGTCCATTTTGATTGTTATTGAAAAAGTTTTGATGGATAAGTGAAATAAGAGACAAGATCATGAAATTGTATTCAATTGATAATTATACTATGTGTTTATCATATTCATTGTATCATTGTATTCGTCTTGTCAATTGTATTCTACTGATCATCATATCGGGCTGGATAAATCGGCTTCAGGATTTCCATATTGGGTTTCTCAGATTGAGGAATAATCATACTGAGTTTTATAATACTCAGGAATTGAAGTGGTTACGATTCATTTCTATTGAATTTTATTTGAAAATTGGACTTGAATAATTGTTTTGAAAGAATTATACTCAAAGGAATCAGACTGGGAGAATCGAACCCGGGAAAATCAGACGGAGTTTTTATAAAAAAGTCTCAGAGATTGTTACCTTTCTTCTGGGTACGGAATTGAAGAATTGTATTTCAATTGAATACATTTTTTGAATTAAAAATAAGCACGGGTAACATAAGTTGTTACATAACAATTGTATTACCCTATTTGTGATAAGAGGTTGCACGCGCACTTGTGGATTGACTTCAAAGTGCTACATGAGTGAAAGGGTATATCTTACTCTTTTTAATAAAAGTATTGATTTCTAGTGGATTGTATGGTACTGAATAATTTCCAAATCATACCAATGATATAGCTATTATTATTTAATAGTGAACCTTGTAAATCTTTGTATTTATGTGGATGTGTGTTGGATGTATTTTCATCATAGAATTGAAATCTATTACAGGAGGTGAAGGTTTTTTAAATTTAAAAGAAACATAAAATAAATTGAGTATCACTGATTCACCCCCTCCCCCTCTTAGTGATACAAATACACTAACTGGGTACTTTCAAGGAAAACTGTGATGAGGCCAACTGCTCAGATTCCTCACCTAACAATCAGGAATGAGATTTCCAAATGAGAGTATCTACCACCACATTTCCTTTCCCTTTCATATATATTATCTCGAATTAATAGTCTTATAAAAATTAAAACAATGGCCTCTATCTCTGGTTGATATATCTAAATGTAAAGATATACCTGAGACTCTTGTGGTCAGAATAGATAACAAGCCGCTCAGTAAGAAGTTAGTGTCTCTAAGTCCTCATAATGAACACCACAACTGCCATCTCAAAATAATGAGTCATGTAATTCTACTCATGGGGTCTTGAATATTTATATTTGTAAGAAATAATTTCCTACCACTATATCAAAACATATCCATGACTAGATCCAAATTCATCACAGAATACCATGTACTCAACCCCATATTCTGGAAGCCTAAAAACATGAGTGATTATCAGTCTCTTCTGAAACTCCTCAAAGTACTTTCGAAATTTCTCTTAACAAACAAAAGGTTTTCCTTTATAGGTAAATTTCATCAAGGGATATTTTATTTTGGATAATTTTTCTATAAAACTTTGGTAATATTCATCCACCCCAAAGAAACTCTATGCCTCTATCACACTTTAAAGTTATACTCAAGGTAGAACTTCCTCTACCTTCATTGGGTCCATTGACACCCCTTCGTCTAAGATAAAATTTCCTAGGAATTTTCCCTCTATAATCTAGTACTGTCACTTCAAGATATTTACATATAGTTGATTATCTTGTAGTACATAAAGAACCATCCTCAAATTATCCACATTCTTAGATTCTATTTTCAAGTAAATAAGGATTTCATCGATAAGGACCATCATAAACTAATCTAGTAAAGGATAGAAGATCTAATTCATGAGACCTATATATACTGTAGAGGTGTTATTCATTCCAATGGGAATCACTAGGATCTCATAATGACTATAGTGGAATCATAATGTTTTCTTTGGTATATCATCCTCACATACTTTTATCTGGTGATAACCTAAACTGAGGTCGATCTTTGAGAACCACTTTTCTCCCTTAAACTGATAAAATAGATCATTAATTCTCAATAAAGGGTATTTATTCTTGATTATCACTTACTTTAGGTGATGATATTCAATTAAAACCTCAGGCTATTTTTCACTTTCTTAGTGAACAATAATAAATCAACTGATAGGGACATGATGTGTCTAATAAATCCCTTCCTATAAAGATCCTTCAACTACACCATTATCTCTTGAATCTCAACAAGGGACATCCAATATGCTATAAAATATATCATAATGGTCTTGGGTTGAAATTCATGTCACATATCGATATTTATTTTAGGTATTAAATTATTTTCTATCTTTATTTTTCTATTTCTTGTCAAACTTACCCATCGTTTGGGTGTTTTCTCTCTTTGAAGGAGTTAAATCACTAATACTATAGAAATTCACATTAGGAATGAATAATTAACATTGTGAATGGTTATAAATTAGCATCATAGAGATACCAATTTATGTAACTGGTGGATCATGACATGAACCACCTTTCCATGCTTTGAACCAGATATGGTGGGATAGATTCATGACATGAATCTTGGTTCACACCATGAACCTGTTAGAACCAGCTTTAAAATTATATTTTTCATAATTTCCCCTTGGTATTATCTAAACTTATTTTCACCTCTTTTTTTCAATCTCAAACCTTACAACATCTCTCTCATATGGACCTCTCTTACCCTTTACTCACAGCGTAATTTTAGTGGGATTTCACCCTATATATTCGAGTATCATCATGGTAAGTGGTTTTCACTATCTTTCAGTAATATTTCCTTCATATTTCTTAGGTTTTCACTTCACCCAAAGGTTATGTAAGCCTTAGGTTTGTTGGATACTAATTTATCAATAAGGATTTTTGGTATAGGTCTTCCTCTTGTTTCTTAAGAGATTCCTCCCCAGTAAACTTGTGGGTTTCATCTCGTTATTGGTGGTTTTAAGGGTTTGAGGTAGGTGGTCTCATAAAAAGTATTTATCATATAAATATCCCTTGATTAATTTTTTAAAAAAGTGATTTTAAATTTTTTAAATTCGTGGTTTTGATTCCTTGAAATCTTTTTTGAAAGTGGAAAATAAATTGTTTCTAAAAATGGTTTGCAAGCATATTTTCTCTATTTTGGTATTGTTTTTATTTATTTTATAAATATGGATTTTAATTAATGAAACAAACCTTTGAAATGATTTTTAATTATGAAAATGGCTCCTTCTAGTGAGGGGGAACAACCGATGGGAGCCTGATTATTAGGTGGGTATTATTAGAAAAGCATGACTAGGTGAGGTTAGCCTCCCTAACACTATATATGTTATAAAAACACTAACTAAAATATTAATAAGTTTGGGGAGACACATTTTAATGATATCTTATCCCTAGGCCCAAGTTCTAAGGATGTGAGTACACACCTGGTTATTTTTCCTTAGTCATTATAGTTGTGAGTATCCTAATAATCCTTGGACTGAAATACCTTATGGATCCATAAAAGAGGGATAAATTGTTTTACTGTCAATATTAGTTATCGATTAATGTTTAAAAAATGGTTTATACATATGTGTTTTTTAGACTATTATTGAATGTTTGATTTCCATGTTTTTCTTTAAATTGTGAAAAAATTAATTAATTTATTTAAAAAAAAGTTGTTATTATTTTATTCCTTTAAATTTAAAATAATTATTTTATTCAATAAAGTATTCTTATGGAACACTTAGTGGGACCCTAATGGGATATTGAGGTCACACCATCCATACAAATAATGGGTGCTTATAGAATTTTTCATGTATGATGTAGGAAAGGTAAAGTTACCACTTAGGGGTGGTGGATTCTCATTCTAGTTTAGTTCAAGTTATAGTGGTGGTGGTGAGATGTTGACCCACATGTATCTTCAAGGTGTATTGGTGTATTTTATTTTATTTTATTTATCCTTGGACCATTTCCTGTATCCCCATTATGGAACTTCTATCTTTTATTTCTTTATATTTGGATCTATTTTATTTTATTGTGTACTTATTTAGATTTTATTTTATTTGTGTTATGTGTAGGGGTGTTTTTATTTTACATATTCTTGATGGGTCCTTATTTATATGACCTTGTGGGAGAAATTTTTCCCAAATGTGATTCTTCGATGACTAAGTTCTTGTTTAAAGCCTGCGAGGATTAGGAATTCACTTTGGGCCTTGCCATAAGTAGATTTGGGTGTCCTGTTCTGGGAAAACCCAAGTTAGTTCATGAAAAATTGGTATCAATGAAGGTTTGGTTATCAGTATATGTGATTTATGATGTATTGTAGATATTATTTAGGATTATTGGGACATAATTGGTAGATTATGGGAATGTTTTTGGCCATAATTCATCATAGATATCCTTAATTCTCCATGGGATGTCCATAAATATGTTTTCTTGAGTTATGTTTTGATTTTATTTTGAATTTTATTAAGGATATTTTCTTTTTAAAAGTTTTTATCCTATATATCTGGTGTTGTTTATTACCATTCCCCCTAGAATAATTCCAATTAATCCTCAAGATGGTGTTGTGGATAATGTTTTACTAGAAAATCTTCTTGTTGATTAGGATCTTTTCAAGTTTTTAGTGTGCATGGTCATCACTATGGACCAAGGTGCGGCTCAAGTTATTATTGAAGCTAAAGATGTGCATCCAGATAAGGATGGATATAGGGATCCATCCCAAGAGTTTATCTTCCAGAAACCTCCATACTTATAGGGGATGAATGATCCTTAGGAAGAATAGGACTATTTGGGAATGATTGAAAGAATATTTTACTTCTTAAAGACTTCATATTATGTTAAGGTAAAGTGTGATGTATTTAATCTTGACGACCCTAGTTGAAGGAGGTGGGATTCAGTAGTTATGGAAAAACAACATGAGGGTTTGGATTATAAGGACTATAAATCCATATTTACCCAAATGTTTTAACCTAAAATTATGGTTTTATCCAATTCCATAGAGCTTCTCAATATTGAACAAGGTGACTGGATATTTATGGATATTCCAAACATTTTTTTTGAACTTTCCATTTTCTCTCTAGAGGTTTTATCGAATGAAAAGATAAAAACTCAAAGGTTTTAGATGGGATTGAAAACAGATATCCATTATCAAGTATTTATGCTAAAAATTTACAGTTATTTCGATGCTTTTGATAGAAATATGATAGAGGATATTGATCGGGAAGGAAAGTTGGGATTTATTGGGATACCCCCATGTCTAGTGGGAGTTATAGTGGCCCTTACTGAGTTAAAGAGAAGAGTAATAAGGCTCATAGAGAAAGTTTCAGTGAAACCCAGTAATTTAATCATCTTATTCCCTCTAAAAGTAATAGTAGAGGACCTGTGACTTGCTTTTAGTGTGAAAAATATGGAACATGACACATTATTTTAAATAGTATAGAGAGTTTTCCTCTCTAGAGTATGTATGGGTCATCTATAATAATTAGGTTAATATTTATCTTACCAATGAAGTGGTTTAGGCTCTTCATCACCAAGATGGTAATTGGTGTAATCTTATACTTCCAAGGTAGCTGGTTTTTAGCTGAAATCTTATGGGGGTAAGAAAGAATTATCTTTTGGGGAAAAGTAGTTTCATGAATTGGAAGAATTTCTAGTGAGGATCAAGGTAGGCCATCTGACTGTGAGAGGTTCTTTTTTCATTGATTCATCAATAGAAAATGTTATCATTGATATTGGTTCCTCTCACTCCTTTATATCAACCTACTTTTTGAATCTATCATACCTATCTACGTAAATCATCCAATATGTTATGGAGAGAGCGATGCCTCTTAGAAAGGAAAGGGAGTAGGGTTTATGATTCCCATCATACAACTTTTCTATATCTAAAGTTAAACTTATTTTTCACCTATTAGTTCTTGATATGGATCTCTTTGATGTTATAATTGGGATAGAATGTATAGATTCTCATAGAGCTTGAATTAATTTTTATCATCAACAGGTGTATTTTACTATCCTCAATTGAAACACTTGGTGTTTTCAAGGAGAATGGTATCCAATTTCCATTCAATAAAAAATTCTATATTAGATATTGGTAAATCAATATATGCATTTTTATTTTATCTCTATGAAGAAACCTTTAGTTATGAACTTCCTATGGTAATTAAAGAGTTTACTAAGGTGTTTCCAATTGAATTTCTTGGTGTGCCTCCATAGAGAGCGACGGAGTTCTTGATTGATTTATTACCAGGTAAATAGATGATATTTATACCATCTTATCATTTGTAACCAATAGAATTAAAAGAGATAAAGATTCAGTTGGATGATTTGGAATCCAAGGGATTCATCAATCTGACTGTTTCATCAGTGGACACACCGATTCTCTTTTCTAATAAGGTTAAGGGAACTCTCCATTTTTGTGTTGATTGTCGAAAACTCAAATGGGTGAAGATCTAGAATAAATAACATTTCCACATATTTATGAATCATTTGATCAATTAAAGGGTGAAAAGTGGTTGTTAAAATTTTAACTACAACCTGGAGACCACCAAATTATAATTAAGGAGCTAGATATTCCAAATACTACCTTTAGGAGTATGTATGGTAACTTTGAGTATATTATGATGTAATTTGTCTTGAATAACACTCTTGTAGTCTTTATGGAACTAATAAACTTGATATTTCACCAATACATATATTCCTATATTGTTCTATTTGTGGATGATATCTTGGTTTATTCAAGAAGTGAGAAATATCACGAGCTTTACCTAAGAACTCTTTTAGAAACCTTGAGAGATAAATGCCTTTATACTAAGTTATCAAAGTGTCAATTCTAGATCTGGGAAGTGAAATTATTAGAACATGTGGTCTTATAACATGGAACCTTAGTTAACCCTAAAAATTTGAAAGTATTCATGTCATGGGAAGAGCTGAGAAATGTTTTTGAGATTCAAATATTCTTAGGTATAGATGGATATTAGCAGTTATTATTAAAGGATTTATTGAAGTTTTCATCACTATTTAAATCTATCACTAGGAAGGAGGTGAAATTATATTTTGATTCAAGATTTATATCTTCCTTTGATTAATTGAAATGGAATTTGACCTCATCTTCTATCCGTATCTTTATAGAAGTAAGACATCGTTATGTGGTGTATTATGATGCTTCAAGCATAGGTTTGAGTTTTGTTCTTATAAAAGGGGATCACATAGTGGTGTATGGATCATTTCACCATTGGTTGAATAAGAATAATGACCCCACTCATGATCAAGATATTACATCAATCATGAACTCCCTTAAGAGTTGAATACATTACCTTTTTGTGGAAAGGTCCACCATCTATTCTAACCATAAAAGTGTGAGATATATAATTTTTTATATGGGCCTAAACCTCAGAAAGAGGTGGTGGGAATATTAGCTTCATTTGATTGACATTAACATCACCTAAACTCTGGAAATGGTGAATATTTTTGTCGATTCCCATGGTAGGACATTCCCCTCTTGAGTTGTGATGGATTCCAAGGATGAATGGAGTCTCATGGGAATTTTTTCTTAGATACACTTAGTTGAAAATGATTAAGGGTATAATATTTCTATGGTGAGTATTTAGTTGAAGAAAACTCCACTTGGTTTATTTTTTTAGGAGTATTAGTGGGATGGAGAATAATTGAGAATTAGGAATTATTTATATAGTGGGGAGACCATCATCGAGTGGTCTCTCTCCCTAGAGGAGGTTCTTTATTTTAGGAACCGATGAGTTATTCCTTCATCCATAAGAACGTTCAAAATGGATTAGTGTAATTTATCTTAGTGTTCCATTCAACTAGAAACCATGAAGATATATTATGATATGAAGCATTTTTTTAGTGGTATAGTTTGAAGTATGACATATTTGATTTAGTATCTCATTGTTTTACATGTCAGAAAATTATGGTTTAGCACCAAAATCTTTCTAATTTTCTTCAGTCACTGCCTATACTAGTATGGAAGTGGGACTAGGTGTCCATGAATTTCATAATTGGACTACCATATAATCCCTAATTGAAGAATTACATATGGGTTGTTATTGATTTATTAACTAAGTCATATCATTTTATCCTAGTCGGGGATACCACTATGGTTAAAGACATAAGAAGTTTGTACATGCATGATATTGTGAGTTTTCATAGGGTTCCATAAACTATCATTTTAGATCTAAAACCCTATTTTACACCATGGTTTTGTAATGGCCTCTAAGATATGATTATATTTCAAGTTAGGTTGATCATATCCTACTATCCTCAGATGGATGGTCCAACAGAGTAATTGAATTAGGTTCTAGAGGATATGTTTCATGTGTATATACTAGACTTTGGAGCTAATTGGGATCATTATTTAGGACTGGTTTAATTTTTCTATAATAATAGTTACTATTCTTCCATCAAAATGGAAACCTTTGAAGTCATATATCATTGGCCTTGCTGGTAAACTTTTATTCGGTCTGAGGTTGATAAAGCTTTTTAGTTGGGCTAATTAGCATTATTCACATGATATCAAAAAAGATCCAAACTATTCATTAGTAATTGGTTAGGGCTCAGATCTTGCATAAATATTATGTGTATTATTGGAACTATCCTTTGGAGTTTTTTGTTGGTGATTGGGTGTTCTTAAAAAAATTCCCTCGGTTGAGTCACATATGGCTTCAGAGGAAAGGGAAATTAACTCTGAGATACATGGGTCCTTTTGATATCATTGAGTATTTTGGAAAGATGGAATATAATTTAGCATTGTGACCTCAGTTGACTTTGATCCATGATATGTTTCATATATCTTAGCTTAAGATGTATCATCCTAACCATTCTCACATTATGAATTGGGAGGAACTCGATTTTAAGTTAGATATATTACTAGTCTAGTAACAAATTCAGATAGTTGATTCCCAAGGAAATGATCCTATATAGGAGATCTATGATATTATTCTAAGTTTTGTTGATGAATATATTATATTCTCATGAAATTTGTGACTGGGAATCATTCTAGAGGGAGCAATGACCCCACTTATTTATGGATCAACCTTCTTCAACTTATCTTTATATAGATAAAAATCAATATGGTTGGGGAGATTATCACATCCCAGTATTTATTTTTTGTGTGAAATGCTCATATATCTTTAATTTTTTATTTCTTGTTGATCTTACCCATATTTTGAATGTTTTGGATCTTTGAAGGATCTATAGCACTGTTGCTACAGAAATTCACAGTGTGAATGAATGATTCACATCGTGAATGGTCATGGATTATCAAGGTGGGGAGATTGATTTATATAATTGGTGGCTCATGGAATGAACAACCTTATCACACCTTGAACTAGTCAAATTGTGATAGATTCATAGTGTGGATCTTGGTTCACACTGTGAACTCATTAGGACCATCTTTAAAATTGTGTTTTTTCATTTTCCTTTAGTTCAATTTAACCCTATTTTCACCTTCTTTTGGCTAGTATCAAACCTCATAGTGTCTCTCTCATTCATACTTCTCCTCCCTATTTTTCATGGTGTGATTTTGGTGTTATTTAACTATATATATTTAAGGATGATCATAGTAAGTATTTTTCTTAATTTTTGTTGATATTTCCTCCTTCTTTATTGGGTTTTCACTTCGTATGAAGGTTGTGGTATCCTAGGGTTTGTTGGATCTAGACTTATTGACATAGATTTTTGTAGAGACATGGTTTTTCCTTTTAAGACTTTTAAACATTTCTATAAATATTTAAAAATCTAAGAGTTGATAAGGAATTTGACTCTGAGGACCAGTGTGGTCGGAATTAATTTTATAAAAATATTAAATATATTTTATATTGCACACATGTTGATTAATTAAAGAAAATAGGATTACTCTTAAATAGTTGATCGAATCAGAATTATGAGACCCCAGTTAGGTCTGGAATACAATTTTTTCCCTAGGCACAGCATAAAATGAGTCTATGCGGGACATTCGGACCCCTTTCTCATTGGTGGTACGTTAATTAAATTAAATTAATTGATTTATTTAATTAATTTATTTATTGGACCTAACTTGAAAAGTTATAAATTTATAGCCATGGAAAACTACCAAGGGTTGGCTTATAATCTTGTTAATTTTCCATGAGATCTCCTTCCTTATCCTTTTGGTGAATCGATATGAACAACAAAAAACATATGGATCAAGGTAAATCTAAGTGAAGCAAACATAGAACTCCTCCCAAATTCATTGTATGAGTGATCTCTTCAATATAAATTGATCCAAACAAAGATAGGACTTGTATTTTGGTTTTTTATGCCCTTATATTAAAATAATTGAGTAGATCCATCCCTTTTCTTGTATCTACACCAATTGAAACCTTGCATGTACCCAATAACTGAAACATTAATTTATTTCTTAATTTTTCATCTAACCTTGGTTCCTCGTTCTTTTTCATCAGCCAAAAATGTTTTGTTGGAGATATATAAAACTTTTTTTGTTATTTCTCTCCCCTATTATTTTCATTCTTCACTGATGGAATCCCCATGGTTCCTAGTTCAACAAATTCTGGGTGACCCAAGTTTGATCAGGTACCTGGATTCATGGAAGATTTATGAAACCAAAACTATTTCATGAGCATAGTTCATATCGATGAAACGACTACAAATTGGGGAGGATTGTGAGCTCTGGAAGATTATTTTTTTGAATAGATTGTGAGAAATCAACCAAGGAAGATTCAAGGCATGAAACGACATTCAGGAATGCACAACTCGATTAGAGATTGGTTTTCAGACATCGGAGGGCCAAAAATCATAGATTCAGACCAGATCTGACATTCATGGGTAGATTGGAGGTGAAATATTTGAAAAAACAGGGTGAAACAGATAGATCTACCATGTAGATCATGGATCTAGATATCGGTCAAAAACCCAAATACACTCCATGTAAAACTAAGAACACATGGCATGTAGCCCCTTTCCGAGCAGGCCTTTAGGGTTTGAAAAAGTTTAGGATGAAAAAATATGTTATTCTTCCTCACACACTGTGTATACCTCCCCTGGTTAGATAGCTAGTGTGATAGGCCACACGGGTGGGGACTTCGTGTAAGAGAAGACAGACATAGTTTAACCACATGGGAAACATCCTATGTATACCGACATGCCATGTACCAAAATACATGGACACGGCCATAAGACATAGCCCCCATCCCAGTTAGTCAGGACACAATATTTAATCCACCTACAAGGCATATCCTACTACATTGGTTCAATTTTGTGTGCCATCCAAGAACACTGCCAGGCTGTGGAGCAGGACCACACATCATGTGGTTCACCTCACACATCGTGTTCCCCTTGATATATTCTGAACAATTTTCAAACATTTATATATCCTTCATTTGAACTCATATTTTGGCCTATGAGTATCCTATCCTGAGTGTAATTTTACATAGAATGTGATGGTGTCTTGAGAATTGGATTTAGAGATATTATGTGAAATGTTCTAGGTTTTTCACACACTAAGGTGACACTCTATAATGGTAGTGATCGTACAAAATCACCAGAGTATTCTAGGATTAACCCTTCAGTAGGGCTGGGCATTGGAGTTCCCCAATGATAGTACCAATCTTACCCTCTAGAAAGGATGGGAAGTTTCATTCCCTGATGATCATTTTTAGTTACCCTCCAGTAAGATTAGGTAGTAGAGTTCCTTGATGTTTCGTTCTTACCCTCTAGAAGGGTTGGGAAGTGGCATTCCTCGATGACAGTTCCGATCGTACCATCCAGTAGGGTTAGCCAGGGGCCTTCCCCAATGACATATTCCAAATATAACCCTCTAGTAAGGCTGGTAAGTGGAGTTCCATAATGACTCACTGGGCTTTCCCTCTAGTAGGACTAGGTAGTGGTGTTCCCCAGTGACATTCCTGAGTGTAACCCTCCAATTGGGATGGGTAGTGGATTTCCTTTATGACTATCAGAGTAGGACCCTCCTATCGTATCAGGGCATGGGATCCTTACCTAGAATTTGTGGGCCCTCGACTATGTGGAACAGTGATGAGACATGTCTTGACGTATCCTTGGATTCATGAGGAAGAGGAATGATTTCTTCACCAAGATGTGTCCTTGTGATGTGGCCTAAAACCATGAGGATGAGTCAATTCCACCCTAAGTGGATAGTATCAAGGTGCAATGATTGAGTCTCCTAAACTTATGTGTTGAAGGTAGATGCATGAAGTGTTGGGCATCGTAGATGGGCTTTCTTTTTGAAATATTGGATACTCTTCTTCTTAGATTGAGTTATGATATGAAGATCCCCTTACTCTCTCATTTGGGATTCTTTTACTGAGAATATGTATATTTCATTCTTCAATACCCACTCCTTGGTTTTTTGTTACTCTCCTTCTAGGAGAGTCAAAGACTTGTGGAGTATGAAACATTCTTTTTGTGTCTAGCTTCTTGTGGTTGTATGAGTCTACTCTCCTACTATAGGTAACAAAGTCTCAATGAGAAGTTCAACTTCTCACCGTATCGGGCTCCTTTCATTTGGACTAGTTTACTTTTACTCTCTTTTTGGGTTAAGTTGTACTCTTTCACTGCACCTTGTTCTATATACTTCCTTCTTCTTCAGTTGTATCTCTTAATACTCCCCCTTCACCCTTTTTGGGGAATTCTATTGGGTATGTATATACTCACCCCTACATGGGTTTCACCCAACACACATTGTGTCTTTTGCAGATGGTGGATAGGTCGATCATGACTTTAGAGGAGCTTAGGGATACGGGGTGATTGTACTAAATACGATGGTCATAGCTTGAAATCTAGAAGTTAGGCTCTCTTAGTTGTTTCACCTTTCCAGTTTTTTTTAGTTGGGGACATATTTCTGGTTGGGAATGTATTTTTCCCCTTTTATTTTCAGTTTACACTACCATACTTTGTACAATTTAGAGGTCCATGAATGTTTGATTTATTTATAGTAGTATTTAATATATTAATTATTTTCTTATGAACTTTTTTATTGGGTTGGCTATGTGTGTGTATATAGGTACTTAGGAAAAGGCCTCCCCAAGTTTAGTTTTGTCCTCAGAATTTTTTGTCACCCCCTGGTCTATGGAGGTGGGATTGGGGAAGTTGTGACTCAAGCCCCAGCTTGGGTCGAGTCATGACAGATTGGTATCAAAGCAAGTTCATTCCTTGGGATGTAGTTCAGATGTTTCCCATTAATAGGTTTAGTTAGGTTTAGGGAAATAGTGTTAAAGTGTGTTGAGTACTGATCTTAGGCCAGAGAGTCCAATGATGGTGTGGGTGGCCGATGTATCCATTCACCATGACCCTGAATACCTACTTATCAACTCGGCATATCGAGACATTTGTTACAGGGATTAATGGTACATTCATCATATAATATTGATTCTTTGATTCTACTTATTGAGTAAGTTACCCAATGTAGTTGATATATATATATATATATATATATATATATATTCACATCTAATCATGGTACTCCTTGATAACTTTTAGGATGCCTCTGTGATGACAGCCAACCAGGATACCAGCTTCAGTTTGTGAAGACAACCTGATAGCGTTTAGGAACCTTTTATGGTTCATGTCATGGTCCCCTTCTTCCATGTGGGTAGTTAGAAGCACCTCCACCTATTGAGTGGTAGATCTTCCCAACAGAGTAGGCCAAGGAAGTGCGCAGGATGAATGCACTCTGTGAGTTCTAGCATTAGAGACCGCTGAGGTTCTATGGCGAGCCAGATCCTTAGACAACATAGGATTGTATAAACTTGGTAGTTCATACCTTCATTCTTATTCAGACCCCAAATAATCAATTGGTGGCTTTGGTAGCCATCCTTTTTCATGGAGTGGTTGGGCATTGGTGGATCCTGATTACACAGATGCACTATGAGTCGACACTCTCGTGGGAAAACTTCCAATAGCTATTCTGTGAAGAGTACTACCCCTTCTGCTTACACTCAGTTTAGATTCAGGATCTTCTAGAGATTCAGTAGAGATGGATGAAAAAGTTTGAGTACGAATATAGGTTCACAGACATTACATGGTACTCTCTCGACATGATCTATGATAGGTACTTCCGATCCCTAAAGTTTGAGTAGGGACTCTGTGGAGAGATTCAAGCCAGCATAGTGCCCTTATGCATCCCCACCTATACCAGGGTACTAGAGAAGGAACTTTTGGTAGAGATATTTCTATCATAGGGGCACCAGATAGATGGATCTGGTAGTGGGTACAAAAGACATGAGTTATCTACAGCATCTAGTAGGAACCAGAGATCTCATAATAGGAGACCCTTCCATGAGCAGGCTTAAGAACATGGTCGTATGGGCCCAAGACAGCATAGAGGCCCAGAGAAAACCAAAGTGGGGAGGTTATTTAATTCTGATGGGAGAGGTCACATGGAATGGGACTTCCTAAATAGGCATGATGAGTAGCCCATGAATATAGCTAAGGGACTTCCATGGTAGAGACAACACTGTGATTAGGGATCTCCCCGGTAGAGACAAGGCGGTCCCCAGGGAGGTGGAGCTAGAAGAGGAGAAGGAGGAGATGTAGGTGGAGGAAGGTTCTATGAGATCATTCCACCACCACCACCAGGTGGCCCACTTCAGGCTTATGAAGTCGGTGGCTAGGTTTACAGGAATTTATAGGCTTTGGATGTCTACAATCCCGCAACACATGAGATGATTTGAGGTTCAATATGTGTTTATTATACTATTTCCTTAGTATTAGTAAACATAGTTTCCAGTCATTACTTTATCTCTTATCTCCTGGTGGGAGCTCTAGATCTCCCAGTAGAGGTTCTAGTATATAATCTTTGACTCGAGGTTCTTACTAGGAATGATTCCTTTGTATCTTTAATCTACCGATAGTATGAGCTATCGCTTAGAGAAGAGAGGACCTTTTTTTATCACAATGGAACCCTATGACATCATCTTGTGTAGGGATTGGATTTCCATGGTTCAAGCCCAGATTTACCTTCACTGTAGAATAGTCATATGCCTCTGCACTGATGGGATGAGATTCTCCTTTTCTAGCAAGAGAGATCTCATAGTAGGATGGGTGGATGCTATGATCGGGAGGTTGAAACCTATCACCCATAAATTGGAGAGTGTAATTATTTGTGTAGAAGAATATTTAGGCATTTGGTTTCCTTCAGTTGTTGAGGATTATATAGACATCTTCCCTAAGGACATTCCAGGACTACCTCCGAGGAGGGAGATGGAGTTCTGCATTGACTTGAAAACAAGGATTACCACAATATCTTCTTTGGAATTTAGGATGGAACATATAGAAAAATGGGAGTTACAGTTTTGGTTGGAGGAAATTCATGAGAATGGTTTCATTAGACCTAGTGTGTCCCCCTAGGTAGCTCTGGTTTCATTCTTGAAAAGGGCAGAAAGAAGATTACAGATTTGTGTGGATTTTTGTCGCCTAAACCAGACCAAAATAAAGAACAAGTACCCCTTACCGATGATTGAATACCTATTTGATCAGTTGAGAGGTGCAATATGGTTCTCCAAGATCAATATTAGGTTTTACTACCACCATTTTTAGGTTCTCAATGTTGATATTTCAAAGTTGTCATTTTGATGTCGCTACAAACACTACAAGTTCCTAGTGATTCCCTTTGGTGTGACAAATGCC
Source organism: Viscum album (assembly GCA_963277665.1). NCBI lineage: Eukaryota > Viridiplantae > Streptophyta > Magnoliopsida > Santalales > Viscaceae > Viscum > Viscum album. The sequence continues at coordinate 564,490,039 of OY728121.1, read as the reverse complement.
CATGTCGTGTTTATGGATTTGATGAACCAAGTCTTACAGCCATACTTGGACAAGTTTTTTGTTTTCTACATCTATATCATACTCCACTACTACAAAATTGGGTTTATCAAGCTCTAGGGATTTAACAGCACTGTCTAAAAACACTGTTAAAGACCCCCTTTGTCAGCGCTAAAAAGTGAATTGTTAGAGGGGGTATTTAACAATGCTTTTTTAGTACTATTAAAGGAGGTATTTAATAGTGCTAATAAAAGAACTATTAAAGGGGGACCTTTATCAGTGCTTTTCTACATGTGCTGATAAATGGGGTCGTTTATCAGTGCTTCTAGAAAAGCATTCATAGGGGGTTTATCAGCACTTTTTTAGAAGCGCTGATAAAGACCCCCCTTTATTAGTGATTTTTTAAAAGCCCTAATAAAAGTATACTTCAAAAAAATATTTCATTAAAAATAATATATTTATATATTTATATATTTATATTGATATAAATTTAATATTTATTTTTTTGAAATATGTTCTAGATAAGGTAAATAGGCATTTACACTTAAAATATAAGATATTTAGGGAAAATGGATTATAAAATAACTCAAAAAATATTTTTATTTAATAATTTTCTTATTATTACTGATTAATATTCATTTAATATCAATTTGAAGATAAAAAAATCAAAAAAATAAGAGATCCAGAATAAGATGAAAACGTAACTCAATCTTCAAATGCCCATAACTTTTGATCTGAGTGTCTATTTGGGCTCTACCACATATCAAATAAAATCATGATATGATCTCTATGTCTTAATGACATAAGGGGGGCCATGGTCATTATTTTTTGAGGCCAAAAAAGGCCCATAAGGCCTCTAAAACTGAGTTTTTAGTCGGGGTACCCCAATTTTTTTAACTTTCACTGGATTTTAAGCCTCGTTTATGGGGGTATTTTCCCTTTGTCAGTGGGGAATGAATTTATTCCTAGGTCTTACATTCATATTGATATTATTTATTTTAAATTTTATCCTTTTTCATAACATAATTTTATTTTTAATCAAATATATAACAATATATACCGATTTTTTATATATTCAGACATAAAAATTTGGTTTTATAAATAAATGATTAAACATATTTACATATATAATATATTTATTAGTATATAAATATATATATAAATATATTGATAAAAAATGTGATAAAATTTATATAAATATATAGATATATCATAAATTTTAAAAGAAAATAGTATACGTGAGTGGAAACGACGTTGGTGTATAAGATGGAGGTCTAGTCTTCAAAACTCACTAAAAAAAGGGGTGTGTATGAGAGGTTGGGAAATAAAGTGTTGATAAAGGGGTGGTTGGTGGGAAGTGCTAATAAAGGGGGTGGGTGTGTGTGGAAAAAAATTTATATAACCTTTATCGGTGATAAAAAAAGCACTGATAAAGGGGGACTTTAACAGTTCTTTTTTAGCACTGATAAATGTTTCGGGCTTTTAATTATGCTTCAATTATTAGTGCATTTTTATCATTGATAAAGGAATTTTCTAGCAATATTAAAGTCTGATTTTTTAGTAGTGCTATTCTACTCTGCAATTGAGGAGGATCATGCAGAACACTTGAGGATGGTTCGTGATTTAATTATAGAGAACCATCTTTACAGAAATCTCTCAAATTGCTAGTTCTGGATACATGAGGTTCACATATTATGGAATTTCATTTATGAATATGCTTTAGTTTTGGATCCATCAAATATTGAGGTAGTTATTTCTTGAGAGCCACCCAAAATTTTATCATAGGTATGGAGTTTTCTTGGCTTGACAGGGTACTAAAGGAGGTTTGTGGAAGACTTCTCTAGAATCAGAGCCCCTTTGACCACCCTAACATAGAAGGGACAACCATTTACCTCATCTGAGAATTTCTAGAGGTACTTTGAGGAGTTAAGGCAGAGGATGATGAGTGATCCGGTGTTAACACTACCAGAGGAAGGCGTTAAGTTCATATTGTATTGTGATGCCTCAAGAGATGGGCTTGGTTTCGTGTTGATGCAAGGTCAGGAAATCATTGCATACGGGTTGATGCAGTTGACACCCCACGAGATGAACTATGTGACTCATGACCTAGATAAAATAGTGGTTGTATTCTTCATAAGGATGTGGAGACACTACCTTATGGGAGAGTTCCTTTTGGTTTACTCAGACCACCAGAGTCTCAGGTATGTCTTCACTCAGAGAGACTTGAACCTGAGACAATAACATTGGTTGGAGTTCTTGTAAGACTGCAACTTTGAGATAGTCTATACTCTAGGAAAGGGAAATTATGTTGTATATTCCCTTATCAGGAATTCCTAGGATCACCTAGTACAGGAATCTACAGAGTAGTTAGCTTCCACGTAGTTGACCCTAGTGGAGCAGGAGGGTATAACATTTCTTCAGTCAATGGTGTTGACTCATTTGCTTCTTGGGCGTGTGAGAGATTTCCAGTTGGGAGACATCAACTGTGAGTTCTTTCATGACTAGATATCCACATGTGATGCACCAGATGGATATTATGATGGAGGGAATCAAAACATCATGCTCTAGGGTAGAACAATGGTTCCATTTATGATTTGGGAGGAGGTTATATGGGAGTTCCACACTTCTTCATTAGTTGCACATCCTAGTGTGGGTAAGATGTATAGATATCTTCAAAAAAAATTGGAGGTCCAGCATGACATGAAGCGTAGCTGAGCTCATCTCACAGTGCCTCACCAGTCAGCAGGTGAAATATGAGCACCAAATTTTGGTAGGTTTATTATATTCCCTTGAGATCCTAGAGTGGAAGTGGTATGGCATATCCATGTACTTCATCATAGAGATTCCATGCATAGAAAAGGTCCATGACTCTATCCGGGTGGTAGTTGACTAAATCATGAAGTCGACGCATTTCCTTTCTATCAAGGAGCAGAGTTATGTGGAGAGTTTTGGGATGTTGTACGTATGGTAGATCATCCACCTTCATGGGGTACCCTCAATGATTGTCTCTGATTGTGACGTGTGGTTTATGTCAGGATTTTGGAGTGTCCTATATGATGAATTCAGGACCTAGATATGAATGAATACAACCTTTCACCCCTACATTGGTGGGAAAATTGAGAACACTATCCAAGTGTTGGAGGATATACTAAGGGATTGCGTATTGGACTTTTTTTTGGGGTAGGGAGGATCACCTGACTTTGGTAGAGTTTTCATAAAACAATATCTACCACTCTACCATCGGTAGGGAACCTTTTTGGCCTTTTATGGGAGACCCTTAAGGTCACCCATGTGTTGTACAAAGATCAGAGTGTCACGACCCGCCCTCGGGGTCCGTGCCGTGACTACCCCAAGCCCGCCTTCCATAGGCCAGGGGCTGGCGACTAGCACCAAGGCGTAAATCCCGGTAAAAAGGGAAGGCATTGCCTTTGTAAAGTAAACAAACACCACAGAGTAAGCAAGCGGAAAGTAACACTAAGCAAAAACAGAGTACAACTAAAAGTGCGGAAAGTAAAAAGGGGGCCGGAAATACAAGCCCAACTGTAAAGTACAACTCGAAAGGAAAAACAGCAACTGAAAAGTAAAGCTGCTACGCCGAGCTGACCACTGGAAATCCCACCTGAAGGGTGGGTACAGATAGCTCCTCTGCTCCTCGGGTCCCGCCGTCTGCTCCGAGTATGTCCCGCCCAGTGGTCTGCCTCTGGGTACCGCCTCGTCGTATAGTCCACCTCCAGGTACCGTCCAGTCCTCGAACACTCGGCCTCTGTCAGTACTGGCCGTCGTCTGCAACCAACACAACGAGGTGCGGGCATAGCCCGTGCAGGGGTGAGTATAACGATACTCAGTAGGGACCCTGAGACCCTCAAGGTCTCACTAAAACCAACAAGGATAAACACAAGAAGATCTCAACAGATAAACTCTACTTAGGTATATGCCCAAACATATACCTAAGTTATCAAGTAACTCATCTCAATCATGAGGAAACACAAGGATTGTGAGAACGACGGATAACCACTACCCGGGTATATGCCCATACATATACCAAAGTTAGCAAGTGACCCATCTCAATCATGAGGTAAACACAAGGTCAAAAGTCTCAGCTCAAACCAGGATTTTTATTATCGAACCGTAACTGCTGAAGAGCTCCGTCTCTAGAGTGTACAGTGGTCCTGTCACGACTCCGAGGCCGCCGCTCACTAACCTAAGACTGCTGAAGTACTCCTCCTGTCGAGTACTGCGGGTCTGCTGCCAACTACCAGGCGCTCCGTCCGCTGAGGGTCTACTGCCAAATACCGGGCGCTACCCAGATAGCCTACTGAGGTACTCCTCCTGTCGAGTACCGCGGGTCTGCTGCCAACTACCAGGCGCTCCGTCCGCCATGGGTCTGCCGCCAAATACCGGGCGCTCCGTCCACTGGGCTAGTCGACTCACTCCAAGTCGAGTCGGTCAAGCAGTTGTCAGGTCTCAGCCGGCTACACGGTCTCCGTACTCTGCACGCTCGTCTTCGGGAGGGTCCGCTCCACGAGCTACTGGTCGATACTCCAAGTATCACAAAGTCCCGCAAAAAAGTATCTCAAAAGTCCGTCTCGTCACAGGGGTCTCAACGCAACAGACGGCGCGTCGATCGGACGCCCGGTCTGTGAGTTATTAGCCTTTTCGTCCCAGGGGCCCGGTTGGTTTCGAGTGCGAACCAAACCCGGCCGTATCTCAACTGTACCCCGAACTCCCATAGGGTATACTCATAGGGACCGTTACTAAACGTAAACACCAACACCGCTGACGGTTCGTCAAACGGACGTCCGGTCTGGAAGATATCAGCTTTCCCGTTTCAGGGGCCCGGTTGGATTTCGGGTACAATCCAACCCGGCCAAACTCCGACTGCATCCAAAACTCGGGCGGAATATGTCAAAAGTTCCGTCTCATCAAGAGGAAGTCAACGAAACAGACGGCGCGTCAATCGGACGCCCGGTCTGTGAGTTATTGGCTTTTTCGTCTCCGGGGCCCGGTTGGTTTTTAAGGCAAAACCAACCCGACCGTACTCCACCTGCGTCCAAACCTCGGGCGGAGTATGCCAAAAGATCCGTCTCATTAAGAGGAACGCAACGCGACTGACGGCGCGTCAATCGGACGTTCATGGCTCAAGATATGAGCGTTTCCGCTCCGAAGGCCCGGTTGGTTCCGTGAACGAACCAACCCGGCCGAACTCAAAGTAATCCGAAACCTTGAGTGCGATATACCGAAACGACCGTCTCGATCCAAGGATCGCGTTGCCGCAAACGGTTCGTCATTCGGAGGTCCGAGGCTCAAGTTATGGGCTAAAAACCAAATCTGGTTCGAAACGGGGGGTCCGGGTCCGGGCCGACCCGACCCGACCCCCCCTGGGCGACGCGGTGGCCGGCGGCGGGCCGCGGCGGCGGCGGCGGCGGGCCGCGGCGGCGGCGGCGGCGCCTGGCGCCGCACGTGGGTGGCACGCGGGGGGCTAAGCCCCCGCTTCTTCAAGGTGGCGCGGCCTTTGTGCCGCGCCTGGGTAACAAATCGGCCCCACGTGGGGGCCGGTTTTGGAGGATCAAACCGGGGGGCTGCTGCCCCCCCCCCCCCCCTTTCATGGACCGCCCCCCTCTTAAAGAGGGGGGTTTAAGTGCTGGCCGGGGGAATTATTTCCCCCGGTTTAAAGACATCCGGCCGGCCAGCTGGCCGGCCGGTTTTCTCCAACGGGACCGGAAATTCCGGTCCCCTCCTCGGCTTCCGACGCCGGCGGCCCGGCCGCCGGTCTTCTCTTCCGCCGCGGCCCGGAACCGGCCGCGGTCTTCTCGTCCTGCCGCGGCCCGGAACCGGTCGCGGTGTTCGTCGTCCGGCGCGGTGCGACGGCACCGCGCCCCTTTCGCCGCACTTTAATTTCTTTCAACGCGGCGCGACGGCGTCGCATTCTTGATGTTTCTTCCATGGTGTGCGCGCGACGGCGTTGCGAAAAATAAATGCACGATCAACCGCGTGGTGCGACGGCACCACGCCACTTGCTTCCACCCGCAAGAACAAACAAGAACGTTGGAGGGGGTTCGGCCGTGTTCGTACGGTCCGGCCCCCCTCACGTTAAATTAATAACGCAACTTTAAATAAACAACATCCTCACGTTAGTCATACGAACCACGAGCAAGAATGAGATAATTAAATATTAAATCAACATCCCCTACCTCGGGTATAAGTTCGAGGATTTGACTATGTCCGCGGAAGTCGACGTCGCGGAGATCGGGCGTCGCGGAAGTCGTTCGTCAATTCCATTGACGAAGAGATACGTCCGATGAGGCACGTCGTTGGCGAATCCTTGTACGCCGACGAAGGTTGTCCGAGGAAGGTGCGGTGTTCTCTCTCGTTGACACCGAAGACGAAGAAGAGCGGAGCGGCGTTCTTCGTCGGAACTTGAACGTTCTACGTCAAGTCTTGAGGAAAGTCAAACAAAAAGGAAACAACGAACTCAAGAACCCTTACCTCGATTGTCGCACGTTGACGGAGTCGTGGAATATCGGTGTCGATTCCTTTGACGTCGGAGGAAGAGTCGTTGTCGATGGCGTTCGACGCGGAAAAGATGATGCGGAAGAAGAACGTCATGTCGCGGATATGGCGTCGCGGAAAGACCGTGTTCTTCGGCGAAGAAGTTCTTCGTTGAAGAACGACGTTCTTCGCGTTCTTCGTTGAGTTTGAAGAAGAAGAAGAGGCTCTCCAAAAGCTCTCAAGGAGACAAACAACAACCCAAAATAAAATAAGGCAACTTCTTATTTTATTATTACAATACACATTAGAATTTCAAAAGTTTGAAATTCAAAAAGGTTAAACTCCCAAAATTAATTAGGTAACTCAAGTTGACAACATTAAATGAAAAGAGTTAAAGGGGAGGTTTTGAGAGAATTTGAGGAGTTGGGGTTCGTGTGGACCCCACCTCACTTAATCCTCCCAAGGGAGGTTAAGTGGATGTGGGTCCCACTCCAAACTCCCTTTGGTAGGACTTAACTAGATAAAATAATAAAATTTGTTCCTCACAAATTTTATTTAACTTAAACTAAAAACCCAAAAACTAACTTTCAACCCGCAACAAACGCAACTTCCGAAAAGGTCTCATTAAGCGAATATCGGCGCTGCGAGTTCATCGGTGCCCTCGGATTTAAATTCCGAGCACCGGATCAAAAGTTAGGAAAACCCGCTCGTTCGTTCACTGAACGTACCCGAACCAAACTTCGAAAATTAATTCCGGGCACTCCGGGCCTCGGAATCAGGTGCCGTCAGAAACCGCGTTCTTGTAAAATTCGAAAGAAAATTAAGAAAAAATTTCCCTTGAATTTTACGGGTCTTTACATTACTCCCACCTCAGGGCTTTACGTCCCCGTAAAGATACATCAAAAACTAGGGAAACAAAAGAGGGTACTGAGCACGCATCTGAGCCTCCCGCTCCCATGTGCTCTCCTGGAGAATCCCGTGCCGCCATCTGTTGCGCACAAGAGGAATCGATCGTCCATGTAGGACCCGCTCCTGTCGATCCTCTATCTCCACCGGATCCTCCGTAAAAGTCGCCCCATTGTCAACGTCAAGCTCCCCATGGTCAAGGATGTGCGTCGGGTCGTGCACGTATCTCCTCAGCTGAGATACGTGGAAGACGTCGTGCACCCGGTGCAACTGAGGTGGTAGAGCCAGGCGATAAGCCACCTCACCAACTCTTCTAAGGACCTGGAAGGGTCCGATGAAGCGCGGAGATAACTTGTCGCCTCGGCCAAATCTCCGAATACCACGTCGAGGTGAGACCCTCAAGAAGACGTGGTCACCATCCTCGAACTCTAGTGGCCTCCGCCTCCTGTCAGCGTATGACTTCTGCCGGCTCTGTGTTGTCCTCATCTGCTCCTGGATGACATGGACCTCCTCTGACGTGGCCCGGACCATCTCTGGTCCCACAAGAGCTGCGAGATTTCTTCTTTGCCGATAAGAGAAACCTGGTCTCATCCCCTGGATGAACCACATTCTTTGCCTAAAACAGTCAATCCTAACATGGATGATACTAATCCATACCAAGGATGACGTCGTAAGGCCTCGACGCTACTACTAAGAGATCCAACTGTTACTCTCGCCTCCAAGGGTTGAGTCACACTGTCGGCATCAGTGTGTGGTAACTGGTCTCCTCCAGTAGATGTCTCACAAGTGAGGGTCAAGTCAACAGTCAACTGGAACCTCTTAGTAACATCACAAAAGAGGACAGGAATGAAAACATCACAAAGTATGCGTCTTTTATTATTGCAGCTCATAATACAAAGATGCTACACAAAAACAACATCAACATGGAACTAGAAGTACAAGAGACGTATCCACTAGTTCCGCTCCTGTCTACCTGCTTTACTGTTGCTCAAGCATTTGTCGCTGCCTCAACCTCGGTGGCTCCCCCCAAGCCTGCGGATCGAGGAGTCGGACAGTCACGTTCCAGGTGACCCTTTCCGCGGCATGAGTAACACAACCTGCTCCTTGCACGGCTAGCTCTGTTCCCACTCCGGGTGCCCTGCACCACCGGTCCTAAAACCCGAGATCGCCCATCTGCTGGTCTGGTCCTCCTGGACCTCTGCATCATCTGTCTACTGCCCACAGATGACTCGGCTTCTGATCGAAAAACACGCGGCAAAGGCAGAATCTCCTGTACACGCTCGGGGTGTAGAGATACTGGCACAAACTCCACCCTGAAGAAGGTCTCGAAGTCTTCCCATGCGAAGTCCATCTCATCGCAAAACTGAAACAAGTGGCTCCACCACCTACCTGCTGCTGCCTGAAGGAGGCTGGTAGCAAAGATCACCATGAGGTCTGCTGGTGTCCTCACTAGCCTAAACACTCGTACTACTGCCTCCAGCCAGTCCTCTGCAGCCTGGGGATCCGTCTCCCCGCGAAACCTGGGCGGTCGCTGGCGCTGAAACTCATGCAGTGCGCTGAGGCGACGTGCATCGTCAGCGGCTGCTGCTAGAAGCATCGGGGGCTCGGCGGGTAGAGCTACCGCCGGTGCCACTGCTGACAAAGGGCCCTGCACCGAGGCCTCGTCGCTCAGTGGGCTGTCGTCACGTTCGATTCTCGGAACCCTAGCTGGCTGCCGTCGTGGGGCCATCCTGAAAGAAACAACGTAACACGATCAAACGATTATACCTGGTGAGCTGACCTGGTTTGAGCTGTTTTAAGGGGAAAAACCTTTGAAAACACACACGCAATCAGTGTTTTCGTGCACAAAGTCGGAAATCAGTTGTCAGGGTCCTGGTGTATGGATACGTCGGCCGCCCTCACCAACACTGGACTCCCTGAACTGAAAACCACACTCGGTACCCTTAACACTATTGCTTCACAGAAAGAAAGATCAGAGTTATAAGTTCTGCGGTAGAACCGAACTCCTCTGATACCAATTTGTCACGACCCGCCCTCGGGGTCCGTGCCGTGACTACCCCAAGCCCGCCTTCCATAGGCCGGGGGCTAGCGACTAGCACCAAGGCGTAAATCCCGGTAAAAAGGGAAGGCATTGCCTTTGTAAAGTAAACAAACACCACAGAGTAAGCAAGCGGAAAGTAACACTAAGCAAAAACAGAGTACAACTAAAAGTGCGGAAAGTAAAAAGGGGGCCGGAAATACAAGCCCAACTGTAAAGTACAACTCGAAAGGAAAAACAGCAACTGAAAAGTAAAGCTGCTACGCCGAGCTGACCACTGGAAATCCCACCTGAAGGGTGGGTACAGATAGCTCCTCTGCTCCTCGGGTCCCGCCGTCTGCTCCGAGTATGTCCCGCCCAGTGGTCTGCCTCTGGGTACCGCCTCGTCGTATAGTCCACCTCCAGGTACCGTCCAGTCCTCGAACACTCGGCCTCTGTCAGTACTGGCCGTCGTCTGCAACCAACACAACGAGGTGCGGGCATAGCCCGTGCAGGGGTGAGTATAACGATACTCAGTAGGGACCCCGAGACCCTCAAGGTCTCACTAAAACCAACAAGGATAAACACAAGAAGATCTCAACAGATAAACTCTACTTAGGTATATGCCCAAACATATACCTAAGTTATCAAGTAACTCATCTCAATCATGAGGAAACACAAGGATTGTGAGAACGACGGATAACCACTACCCGGGTATATGCCCATACATATACCAAAGTTAGCAAGTGACCCATCTCAATCATGAGGTAAACACAAGGTCAAAAGTCTCAGCTCAAACCAGGATTTTTATTATCGAACCGTAACTGCTGAAGAGCTCCGTCTCTAGAGTGTACAGTGGTCCTGTCACGACTCTGAGGCCGCCGCTCACTAACCTAAGACTGCTGAAGTACTCCTCCTGTCGAGTACTGCGGGTCTGCTGCCAACTACCAGGCGCTCCGTCCGCTGAGGGTCTACTGCCAAATACCGGGCGCTACCCAGATAGCCTACTGAGGTACTCCTCCTGTGGAGTACCGCGGGTCTGCTGCCAACTACCAGGCGCTCCGTCCGCCGTGGGTCTGCCGCCAAATACCGGGCGCTCCGTCCACTGGGCTAGTCGACTCACTCCAAGTCGAGTCGGTCAAGCAGTCGTCAGGTCTCAGCCGGCTACACGGTCTCCGTACTCTGCACGCTCGTCTTCGGGAGGGTCCGCTCCACGAGCTACTGGTCGATACTCCAAGTATCACAAAATCCCGCAAAGAAGTATCTCAAAAGTCCGTCTCGTCACAGGGGTCTCAACGCAACAGACGGCGCGTCGATCGGACGCCCGGTCTGTGAGTTATTAGCCTTTTCGTCCCAGGGGCCCGGTTGGTTTCGAGTGCGAACCAAACCCGGCCGTATCTCAACTGTACCCCGAACTCCCATAGGGTATACTCATAGGGACCGTTACTAAACGTAAACACCAACGCCGCTGACGGTTCGTCAAACGGACGTCCGGTCTGGAAGATATCAGCTTTCCCGTTTCAGGGGCCCGGTTGGATTTCGGGTACAATCCAACCCGGCCAAACTCCGACTGCATCCAAAACTCGGGCGGAATATGTCAAAAGTTCCGTCTCATCAAGAGGAAGTCAACGAAACAGACGGCGCGTCAATCGGACGCCCGGTCTGTGAGTTATTGGCTTTTTCGTCTCCGGGGCCCGGTTGGTTTTTAAGGAAAAACCAACCCGACCGTACTCCACCTGCGTCCAAACCTCGGGCGGAGTATGCCAAAAGATCCGTCTCATTAAGAGGAACACAACGCGACTGACGGCGCGTCAATCGGACGTTCGTGGCTCAAGATATGAGCGTTTCCGCTCCGAAGGCCCGGTTGGTTCCGTGAACGAACCAACCCGGCCGAACTCAAAGTAAACCTAAACCTTGAGTGCGATATACCGAAACGACCGTCTCGATCCAAGGATCGCGTTGCCGCAGACGGTTCGTCATTCGGAGGTCCGAGGCTCAAGTTATGGGCTAAAAACCAAATCTGGTTCGAAACGGGGGGTCCGGGTCCGGGCCGACCCGGCCCGACCCCCCCTGGGCGACGCGGTGGCCGGCGGCGGCCGGCGGCGGCGCGGCGGCGGCGGCGGCGGGCCGTGGCGGCGGCGGCGGCGGGCCGCGGCGGCGGCGCCTGGCGCCGCACGTGGGTGGCACGCGGGGGGCTAAGCCCCCGCTTCTTCAAGGTGGCGCGGCCTTTGTGCCGCGCCTGGGTAACAAATCGGCCCCACGTGGGGGCCGGTTTTGGAGGATCAAACCGGGGGGCTGCTGCCCCCCCCCCCCCCCTTTCATGGACCGCCCCCCTCTTAAAGAGGGGGGTTTAAGTGCTGGCCGGGGGAATTATTTCCCCCGGTTTAAAGACATCCAGCCGGCCAGTTGGCCGGCCGGTTTTCTCCAACGGGACCGGAAATTCCGGTCCCCTCCTCGGCTTCCGACGCCGGCGGCCCGGCCGCCGGTCTTCTCTTCCGCCGCGGCCCGGAACCGGCCGCGGTCTTCTCGTCCTGCCGCGGCCCGGAACCGGCCGCGGTGTTCGTCGTCCGGCGCGGTGCGACGGCACCGCGCCCCTTTCGCCGCACTTTAATTTCTTTCAACGCGGCGCGACGGCGTCGCGTTCTTGATGTTTCTTCCATGGTGTGCGCGTGACGGCGTTGCGTAAAATAAATGCACGATCAACCGTGTGGTGCGACGGCACCACGCCACTTGCTTCCACCCGCAAGAACAAACAAGAACGTTGGAGGGGGTTCGGCCGTGTTCGTACGGTCCGGCCCCCCCTCACGTTAAATTAACAACGCAACTTTAAATAAACAACATCCTCACGTTAGTCATACGAACCACGAGCAAGAATGAGATAATTAAATATTAAATCAACATCCCCTACCTCGGGTATAAGTTCGAGGATTTGACTATGTCCGCGGAAGTCGACGTCGCGGAGATCGGGCATCGCGGAAGTCGTTCGTCAATTCCGTTGACGAAGAGATACGTCCGATGAGGCACGTCGTTGGCGAATCCTTGTACGCCGACGAAGGTTGTCCGAGGAAGGTGCGGTGTTCTCTCTCATTGACACCGAAGACGAAGAAGAGCGGAGCGGCGTTCTTCGTCGGAACTTGAACGTTCTACGTCAAGTCTTGAGGAAAGTCAAACAAAAAGGAAACAACGAACTCAAGAACCCTTACCTCGATTGTCGCACGTTGACGGAGTCGTGGAATATCGGTGTCGATTCCTTTGACGTCGGAGGAAGAGTCGTTGTCGATGGCGTTCGACGCGGAAAAGATGATGCGGAAGAAGAACGTCACGTCGCGGATATGGCGTCGCGGAAAGACCGTGTTCTTCGGCGAAGAAGTTCTTCGTTGAAGAACGACGTTCTTCGCGTTCTTCGTTGAGTTTGAAGAAGAAGAAGAGGCTCTCCAAAAGCTCTCAAGGAGACAAACAACAACCCAAAATAAAATAAGGCAACTTCTTATTTTATTATTACAATACACATTAGAATTTCAAAAGTTTGAAATTCAAAAAGGTTAAACTCCCAAAATTAATTAGGTAACTCAAGTTGACAACATTAAATGAAAAGAGTTAAAGGGGAGGTTTTGAGAGAATTTGAGGAGTTGGGGTTCGTGTGGACCCCACCTCACTTAATCCTCCCAAGGGAGGTTAAGTGGATGTGGGTCCCACTCCCAACTCCCTTTGGTAGGACTTAACTAGATAAAAAATAAAATTTGTTCCTCACAAATTTTATTTAACTTAAACTAAAAACCCAAAAACTAACTTTCAACCCGCAACAAACGCAACTTCCGAAAAGGTCTCATTAAGCGAATATCGGCGCTGCGAGTTCATCGGTGCCCTCAGATTTAAATTCCGAGCACCGGATCAAAAGTTAGGAAAACCCGCTCGTTCGTTCACTGAACGTACCCGAACCAAACTTCGGAAATTAATTCCGGGCACTCCGGGCCTCGGAATCAGGTGCCGTCAGAAACCGCGTTCTTGTAAAATTCGAAAGAAAATTAAGAAAAAATTTCCCTTGAATTTTACGGGTCTTTACACAGAGAGTCATCTCTTGTGGTCCCAGAGTTGGTATGGGTGACAACGGAGAAAATTCTGGTCATCTATCAGCAAATTAGGACCACCCATAGCATATAGAAATCCTACACAAATTGTCATCATCAAACCTTGGAGTTAGATGAGGGAAACCATGTTTTCTGGAGAGTCTCCCCATGATGATTAATGCGTAGGTTCAAACATGATGGAAAGATATCCCCAAGTTTTATCAATCCATTCATGATCATACAGAGGATTGTTGAAATTTCCTACCATCTCTCCCTACCCCCACAGCTAGAGTGGGTGCATTATGTATTCCATGTGTCATAGCTAAGGAGATATGTGCATTATCATATGCATATCATTGACTGGGGCAAGCTAGACATCGAGGATGAATCCACCTTTGCAGATCACTCATTGACGATTGAGGACCGATTGGAGTGTAACCTTCATGGATGGGCAATTACTTTGGTTCTCATGCTATGGAAGCATGGAAATGTGTAATAGATTTCATGGGAGCGAGAGAACTAAATGCGGTTTCAGTATACTAAGTTTTATTAGTTTTTCTTTTTGAGGAAAAAAATCTTGAAGGAGGGAATGATGTAGAGGTCTATTTTTTGACTTATAAGACATTGAAATATTTCTATATATATTTCTCGAGATAGGCACTGATAGGATACATGATTTTGAGGCCCGGTGTGCCCAAAATTAATTTTATAAAAATATTGAATATATTTTATATTGTTCACATATGGTTTAATTAAAGAAAATTGGATAACTCTTAAACAGTTGATTAGATTTGAAATCTGAGACCACAGTTGGATCAAGAACGTGGTGTTTTCCCTAGGTGTGACATAAAATGAGTCAATGTGGGATGTTTGTACCCCTCACTCATTGGTGGTACATTATATAGATTACATTAATTGATTAATTTAATTAATTTATTTATTTGACCTAATTCGAAAATTTATAAATGTATAGCCATGGGAAACTTTCCAAGGTTGGCTCATAATCTTGGGAATTTTACAAGATCTATCATTCCTTATCCCTTTGTAAAATTGAGATGAACAATGAAAAACCTCTAGATTAGTCTAATAAAAGCGCAATGAATGCAGCGAATCCTCTCAAATTCATTGTGCAAGCGCATTCTTCAACAGTGATCGATCCAAACTATAGTAAAACTTTCATTTTGGTGTTTTACACCCTTATATTAAAATAATTGAGAACATCCATCCTTTTTTGGATCTGTTCCAATTGAAACCTTTAATGCACCCATGAACTGAAACCTTAATTTATTTTCAAATTTTTCATCTAACCTCGATGCCCCATTCTTGTTTGTTGGCCAAGAATGGTTGGACTGCAACATATAAAACAATGTTTTTTTTCTTCTATCACCCATTATTCACATTATTATCTAATGTAATCCACATGGTTCCCAATATGAAAATTGTTGGGTGACCCAAGCTTGATCAGGTACCAGGATATGTGGTGGATCGATGAAATGATGAAAGTTTTGCGAGCAGAGTTCATATCGATGAAACAGCTGAAAATCAGGGAGGATTCAGAGTTCCAAAAGATCATTTGTTTAACTAATTGAAAAAAATTAACCGTGAAATATTCAAGGTGTGTGGAAGTTTTCGAGAATTCACAACTCAACCATAGATTGATTTGTGGCCACTGGAGGGCTAGAAAGGGTAGATCCGGACCAGATCCGATGTTTATGGGAAGATTGGAGGCAAGATCTATAGAGAAATGGGGTGAAATTTCTAGATATTCCATGTGGACCGCGGATCAAGATATCTGTCACAAACCCAACTAAATTCCATGTAAAACTAAGAACACATGGCATGTATCCCCTTTCTGCGGTGGCGTCTAGGGTTTGAAAATTTTAAGGATGACACGACGTGTAGTCCTCCCTCATGAGTTGTGTATACCTTCCTCGGTTGGACAATCAGTGTGATGGGTCACATGAGAGGGGACTCTGTGTAAGATAAAACAGACATGGGCTGGCCACACGGGCAACATCCCATGTGGACCAACACACTGTGTACCGATGTACATGGATACGAGGTCTGAGTACATGAACATGGTCACAGGACACGACCCCTGTCCCAGTTAGTTGGGACATGTCATGTAGTCCACCTAAACGGAATGTCCTAATACATGGGGTCAAGGTTGTGTGTCATCTAGGTACATGGTCAGGTTTTGGAGTGGGACCACACATCGTGTTGGTCCCCTCAAACATCGGGTTCCCCTTGATCTCTTTTGAGAAAAAATTGAACATCTATATCTCCTTCATTTGAACTCATATGTTGGCATGTGAGTAGCCTATACTGAGTATTTTTCACGTAGAACGTGATGTTTCCCTTGAAAATGGATTTTAAGATACTATGTGAAATGTTCTAGTTTTTTCATGCATTGATGCGACACTTGATGATAATAGCGATCATACAGAATCACCAGAGAATTCTGGGCATAACCCTCCAGCAGGGCTAGGCAGTGGAGTTCCCTGATGAAAGTAATAGTATTAACCTCTAGCATGTATTTGATTTGTCATTCCCTAATTATCTTTCCAAGTTACACTCCAGTAATACTGGGTAGTGGAGTTTATCAATGTTTCGGGTTTACCCTCCAGTAGGGTTGGGAAGTTTCATTCCCTGATGATAGTTCTGGGATTACCTTCCAACAGGGCTGGGTAGTGGCATTCCTCGATGACATTTTTCATGTGTAACCCTCCAGTAGGGCTGGGTAGTGGAGTTCCTGGAGGCTCATCAGGATTACCATTTAGTATGATTGGGTAGTGGAATTCCCCAATGACATTCTTGATTGTAACCCTCAAGCTAGGCTGGGTAGTGGAGTTCCATGGTGGGTATTAAAGTAGGACCCTCTTATCACACTAGGTTATGAGATCCTTACCTATAATTTGTGGGCCCTCAACTGTGTATAATAGTGATTATACCTAGTTTAACATAGCCTTAGATTCATAAGGAATTTGAACACTTTCCCCACCAAGATGCGTCCTTGTGATGCGACCTACAATCGTGTGAGTGAGTCAGTGCTCCCCAAAGCGGATAGTATTAAGGTTTGGTGATTGAGTCCCTTAGAATTATGTGTTCAGGGTAGATGAATGTGGTGTTGGGTATCATAGATGGACTTTCTTTTGGAACTATTGGCTAATATTTTTCTTGGAATGAGCTGTGAGATGGATATCCCCTTACTCTCTCGTTTGGGAGTCCTTGACTGAGCATATGTATATATTGTTCTTCGGTACCCAATCCTTGGATTTTTGTTACTTTTATTCTATAAGATTTGAATAAATGTGGATTATTCCACATTATCTATATGTATATCTTCTCATTGTTGGATGAGTTTTCTCTCTTGATATAGGTAGTGAAGACTCGACGAGAATTTCATCTTCTCACCATGTCAATCTCCTTATGTTTGGGTGAGTTTACTTTCACTCTCTTGTTGGGTTGAGATATATCTCTTATTTCTCCCCCTTCACCCTTTTTAGGTCATTCTACTAGGTATGTATATAATCAACCCTGTATGGGATTCTCCCAATACGTGTCGTGTCCTTTGCAGATGGTGGACAGGTCAATCATGACTTTAGAGGAGCTTAGGGATACGGGGTAGTTGGACCATGTACAGTGGTTTTAGCTTGGGATCCAAGAGATGATCTCTTTCAACTGTTTTACTTTTCCAGTTTTCTTTCAGGTTGGGACACATTTCTGGTTGGGTGTGTATTTTTTCCCTTTTCTTTTCAGGTTACACTACAATGCTTCATACTATTTAGAGGTTCATTCATGTTTTGTTTATTTATAGTATTGTTGCATATCTTACTTCTTTCCCTCTACACTTTAGAATTTATTTCGATGTGTGTGTGTAGGTACTTAGGAAAAGGCCTCCCCAAGTTTATTTGTGCCTTAGGCACTTTTCACCACCCATGACCTATAGAGGCGGGCTTGGGGTAGTTACGGCTAGAGTTATGGCTTGGGTCGGTTCGTGATAATTTGTGGTTTAGGGATTCCTCTTATCTCTTAAGATCTTCCTTTATCATCATCTTATGGGTTCCATCTAGTTGTAGGTAGTTTCATGTGTTTTAGGTAGGTGGTTTCATAAAAAGTATTTTTCATATGAAACTTACTTTATTTTCTATTTTTTAAAGGGGTTTTAAATTTTTTAACAACATTGTTTTGATTCCTTGAAATCTATTATGAAAGTGGAATATAAATCGATGTTGAAAACTGTTTATAGTAATGTATATACTAGGTTTTTGGGTTGTTTTTATTTATTTTATAAATGTGTATTTTAATTTATGAAACACCCCACCACACACTCTAAAATGATTTTTTATTGTGAAAATAGTGCCTCCTAGTGAGGGGGTACAACCCATGAGAGCCTGGGTATTAAGTGGGAAGTCTTGTAAAGGCACAGTTAGGTTAGGTTAACCTCCCTGGAATTGTATATATTATGAAAACACTAAATAAAACATTATTAAGGTAGGGGAGACACATGTTGGTGATATCATATCCCTAGGTCTGTGTTCTAGGGATGTGAGTGCACACCTAGTTATTTTTCCTTGGTCATTTGAGGTGTAAAGATCCTAACTAGCCCTATACAGATATACCTTATGACTCCTCACCATAGTGATAAATTTTTTATTATTGACATTGGATATCGATTCATGTTTGAAAAATGGTTTATAAAGATGTACCTTTTAGACTATTATATAATGGTTTATTTCCATGTTTTTCTTTAAATTATGGAAAGAAAATTCATACCTTTATTTTAAAACTCTTACAATGTGGATATTATTAATGATTTATGAATGATTATAAAAATAATATATCTTTCTATTTTATTCCTTTAAATTGAAAATAATTAATTTATTCAATAAATTCTTCTTATTAAACACTTGGCAGGACCCTACTAGGATGTTGAGATCATGCCCTGCATACACCCAATGGTTTTATATAGTCTTTTTCATAACTAATGAAATAAAGGTAAAGGGGCTACTTGGATCTAGTGGATTCTCATTTTATTTGAGTTAAAGTTATGGTTGTGGTGGTGGGATTCTAACTCACATGACATGTTGAGATGTGTTGTTATAATTTTTTTATTATATCACTGTTGGGAAACTTCTGTCTTCTATTACTTTATGTATGTTTTTTTCTTGTTATACTTCATACTTATTTATATTTTCCTTCATTTACTTTATGTGTTGGGATGTTTTTATCTCCCTTATTCTTAAAAAATCCTAGTTTATATATCCTTGTGGGATAAATCATTCCCAAAAGTGATTCTTTGATGCTCATGCACTTTTTTACAGCTCCTAGGGATTAGTAATGTCCTTTAGTCCTTACAATGATATAACTAGTGTGTCATGTTTGAGGATGAATAGTGTTGTTTTATGGAAATGGAAATAAATCTCCTGATGAGGTGGTAAATCGGGTACATCCTTTGGGAAAACATCCTCATGCTCCTCTAATAATTCCATAAATCAAAATTTTATTGATTTTACTACACCAAGGGTCATGTTATATAACTAATTGTAAATTGGTTGCAACTTACTATACAAAATCCTAGTTTTTCCAGTCTATAAATCCTTCTCATTAATGAATGAAAGTCTAAACCCATCTAATTAGATACATATTACTCTCTAACAGAAATAAATAAATTGGGAATGGGATATTAATAGTCAGTCCATACCAAGAATTATGACATATGACTTCATCAAGACCACTAAGAGATCCTGCATGAACCTATATCCTTTGAGAGTTATTACACATTACTATAAGATGAGTTTGATCACAAAATCGCCTCTAATGGCAGTCTCTAGTCATAAAGTTCAAGATATAAGATCCACTAGAATCTCTAATTATTGAATAATATATAATGAAACAAAATAATAGATGTATCACATGTCTATAAAAACTTACTATAGGGTGGAGAATATATAGATCATACCTTGAATCATGTCATAAGATACCTAGTCATATCCCTATAGTTCTTTCAGTTGTATGTGCCCTTTCCTGCATACCTTCTATGACTAGTGTGGGCTGCCTGGAGGTAGTGGTGGGGGAATCGGGTCATAGAATTAACCACCACCCATAGACCCTCTCAAGGAACCTCTATCCCCTATTAGGGTTCACCCTGACCACCCCGAGGAGGCCCCTAATCTTTCCACTATCTCTCTCTCTCTATATAGACCATCCATTGCCTCTCCATATTATATTTCATGATGGGTCAAGAAATCATGTTTTACATGACCCTGAATCTCATAATTCTTTCATCGAACATCCCTTGGTTGGATAGATCCTTTATAGGAACCATACTCTCTATATCCATGGGTTTTATACCATTTATGTGAAGGAATATGTGTTAAGATATCGATTCCTAACACCTTATAACTTGTAACGTTTCCCCAGCCTGTGACCACTAATCATTATCAAGACTAGAGTCTTTATGTGACCTCAAGTGTACCTCCGCATATGCTAGAGGATAACAGTTAGAAACAAGGTTCTAAGGTGGTATTGTGGGTAGATTATACCCTTGTATTAGAGTGACACATTGGAAGCATAGTGGGCCTATAACCCAGGGGTCCCAAGATCAAAAACTAACTCTCATACCACTTTGTAATTTACTCTATGACCTATTACCAATATTCAATGTTAGTTATAGTGTCATTACATGACCTCAAGAATGCCTTCCCATATTACAGAGGCTACAGACTACCATTTAGGTTCTAAAGTGGTGTGGTGAGGAGACTATACCCATGTATCATAGTGTAATAATATAAAAAATAATGAAATATCATATAGTAGATGAATAAGGAATAAAGGAATCATGGCATGTTTTGATAAAATAATCATCAACTATGTGATATCAAAATGAAATTTATATATGTCAATAAATTCATACATCCAAGGAAAATCATAAATAATAAAATACCAAAAGTGATCAAAAGAAAAAAAAACTATGAAACTTCAAAAATTGGTCCCAAGTCCTAGCCTTATCCCATCCCCCGTGATCCACATGCTAGTTAACAATCAATAATATATTATATATAACTTTCCCTTTTCATGTCCTACAATCATAAAGTCCACTCAGATACCAATGGATTCCAGAGTATGGAGTTAGTATAACTTAGTAGGCCACCACTAATGTTGTCTATAATTATATCCAATCTGAGTAAAAGTGTATTTTAATGTGCATAATAAATGAAGGAGGGTATAATAAATAACCCACCATCAATCCATGGGTTCTAATCCAATACTCGGGATTGATCATACCTACTTCGACTAGTGTTGGATGTCTCTAAACACGATATGTCATCGGGCACAATTCTTAATTACTATAGGGTTTCACTAGGAAATCATGGTATTATGTGTTATCACTAATTCCCATGGTGTTCCATAGGAAATTAATTTTCATTAATCATTTATGATTCCTAGGGGGTTAACCTAGGAAATCAAAGTATTATGATTCATCATTGATTCCTAGGTGGTATCCCTAGGAAATCAAGGAGGTTGGAATCATCGATGATTCCTAAGGGATTACCCTAGTAAATAAAGTGTCATGTGTCATCATTAAGTCCTAGGGTGTATCCTTATGCAATCAAGGTATCATGTATCATCACTAATTCCTCGGAGGTTTCCCCAATTAATCACCATATCAACTATCATCATAAGTAACTCATTCAAATTAACATATTTAATCCTTTTCATAATTCAAATTAAAATGAATTTATTTAATCTTAATATATTCCCTAGGAATCCACCATAACTTACGCATTCAAAATTTATACAAGGCACCCATAGGGTCTCCACTTTAGTTTTACTTATAAGTCCATGGTTTGGTATGCCTTGTTTAGTAGCCCAAGTCTCAATCTACACTTGACAAAAGACTACTCATAGCTTATGGGAAGGTCAAATCACTAGAATCAGTATTATATGACATTCATTTTTAAATAAGGTTCAATTGTTCATATATCTGTGTGACCGTTCATCACACACATATATAAATGAGGCAAAATTTAATGGATAACTTCAAGACCACCTTCCTTAGGTACGTAAAAGTCCACATGTAAAATCTTGGCCCTTGTTTCAAGCTGAAATGATATAAATTGGAGAATAAAACGAAAACCATAAAATAGGGTATAAATAGAAAAAAAAAGGTGTGGGGTATCTAGAAAATGAAAGAAGTTATAAGAGGTTAAAGATGGATCCTTATCCTTACCACTAGATTGTTGTAGGGATGAACGACACTTGATCCTTCCAAGAAATGGAGAATAGATCCATTTAAATGAGAATAAATTCAAAGGGACAGGGGAGGCATCATGCAATGGACTTTAGGGAACCCCTATAAGTATTTATAACACCATATTAATTAATTAATTAATTAAACAATCAACAAAAAAATATCATGGTTCGTGATGTGACCATGCGGTTTATGTCGTGACTCATTCAAGGCAGAGCCCCCCCCCCAATATTTTTAAGGGTGTGAACCCCATATTCACACTATGAACCCTATAGCCTTAAGAGTTCACACCATGATTCCCAGGAATTACATTGTGAATTACTATAGTATTCATCTTTTCAACTATTTTCCTAGTCTGATCTTCTTGGAACCACTCCCAAACCATTATCAACACTTGAAACATTCATAAAAATGAAAAATAGATGAGTGTAAACAAAAATATAAATGGATACACACTTTGAAAAATCCGAGGTTTTACATAGCTACAACAACTAAATATGATATGTGATGTCTGTCACCTTCTCTAGCTACCTGGATCTCCTCTTTTAGGATACTATTTATCACTAAAGCCTTCTCTAGAACCCTAGTTTAAGTGGGGTTTAAAGAGGGGCTACACCAATTTGAATTTTCCTATAGAGTCCCTTCTCAAACTTATAAACCTATAAGAATCCATCTTGTACCATATCAATAGAGTATCATGTGACGTAGGTGAACCATAACATGTGCTCCACAATAGTCAGGTCTCCCTGCTATAATTCCAAGATCTATTGAATGCATACTGAATTCAAGCTCGTTGGCTAATATTAATCATGGAAAGAAGCACTCAAACTCTATACAGGGGAGCATTGTCTCATTATGATTATAGGTGACTAGACCCTTCCAAAATCCAATTACACCATAAAGGAGGTTGTATGAAAGCATAAAAATCTAGTCATATGAGGTCTATATGAGTCTATATACTCAAACCACCAACTATTTCTAATATATAGTTTTTTGGGGTTCTATATTTCCCTAAAATTTGGGTGGATTCCATATATGGAACTCATACAATGCATTTATATTACACACATCATCATCCTTCACCACTATAATTAAATAATTCTCAACCCAATGTGAAGCATCCACCTGAACCACTAATGGTGGATCTGAATACTACTTAATAGGTGTAAATATTACTAGATTTCTTCCTAGAAGGAACACCTCATGAACTAGACCATGAAATAAGACCTCATCCCTAGTCATTTTTCATTGTGGTGGTATCCTGAAATTTTATCAAGATAAATCATGGTCAATAAAGAATATATGTGGAGACAACTCAAAAAGGATGTAGTAATAAAAAAACACATTCCTATATGATTCATGTATTAGTGTTTTCCCTAAAATCAGTGCCTCCATATATTAAGTCAAAATGAAGGTTATCCAAGTTATGGTGTATGGATACATCAGTATTCTCACCGTTGTTGGGTTACCTAGCCTGAGATCCAAACCTAATTTCACAAACCAAACCTCACAATATATCTACCTCCAAAATATATACCTAGGAAAAACTCACTCTGATACCACTCTAACATGGACTAACCCATCTAAATCTCACCTAGGTCAATAGTAAGCTGAATGTGTCACACCAATCTTTCCTAAAATAGGTCATTGGATAGTGACTAGCACTAAGTAGGCATATCACACATATGGGTGACATTATCCTAAAGTATCTATACTCATACATCATCATCATACACAACAGAATAAAGCATAATATTGGTAAATAGAGTAACAAATTCATTCATAACTTCTAAAAACCCACAATAGAGTATTGTATTACATAACCAATATAAATTGGGTAAAATACAACCCCATGAACTAGATTACATATCCAACCTAAAAATCGGTAAAAAACCATCCCTTCATGCAACCTCTAGAGTTTGACCATGGTCCAGCTGACACCACCACCAAGAACCATCGCAAACCTCTCACACTTGGTATACCTAGACCACCTTTGTACTACTTTTCATCTGCATAAGACATGACACAAGTGGAAAAAGATCGTATAGGGGTGAGTATATACATACCCAGTAGGATGACACAAAATTACCAAATAAATAAAGCATAAATAGAAGATCCATCTCAAAACCAAAATCAAGAGGGTATGAAAATAAGAACCCAGATATTATCATATAAATTATCTGAGTTGTATATAAGGATCCTAATCTTTACATCTAGATAAAGATGATAAGTTACATATTGATTTATGAATTAGGGTTATGCAATTCCAGTAACTCGACATAACCTCTCCAGATCAATATTGGTGGAATCATTCATCAATAATGGAAATTCATAGTTGAGGTGATATCAAACCTATTGGAGGACCCATGCACCACCATAGATCTAGGATGGGAATGATTATGACTTATTGGATATAGGACCCACACCCCAGGTGATTAAGGGGGGATACCTACCATATTTTTACCAAGGAAGTGGGGGAACCATACCCTAACATAACCGTGTTGTTAGGGGGGTACCAACCTTGATGTCACACTGAAGATCTCACCCAAACCTATTCATCATATAATATGAAAATGAAGGGAAGAACCTACTCACACCATCTCATATCACATCTCTAACATCGAAAAAAAGGTCACCATTTAATCCCATAAATAATAATACTTATAATATACTACTCTTAGGTCCTAATCTAAGCTTAGGGAAGGAGATATGGTTAGTGGATGGTTCTGAGAAAATTACACGATGTTTCCTTAGTGGTAAATGACATGTCACCCAATGTCAAACCCCAAGAAATGTACTAACATCCTAAATAGTGTGTAAAGATACATATACATGGTGTGTGTGATGAGGTACATGGTGTGTATGACTATAAAGTTTCACTTGTGGAGAACCTTATGTATTTGTGAAGGTTTTGTAAAGTTGTATTTGTTGTTACCATTACATGGAAGTTATTTTGAGAAGTTTTGTTTAGTTGAATTTTTTAATGTTGAAGAGGTTTGAGATGGTTTGGAGCTTTCTTAAATATTATTGGATATATTTTAATATGATTTTAATTAGTTGATATTTCATTAGAGATAAAAAGAGATGAGTTTATACTTTTGAAGTGAAGGATATTGCTTTTCTAGACTCACATATGAGTTTTCTCTAAGTAAGAAAATGTTCAGCTATGTGAAGACGCATATATGTGAATGCCTCCACATATATGATCTTTTATTTAAGAGAAGTTCCCAAATTGATAGATTTCATATACCCTTTTCTTCTATATACATGAGTTTTGACCACATACTCTAATTAATGTGAAAATTTTTCACTACGTTTCCAATTTTCCCATAGATTCAAATTCACATAGGGATTGTTTATAGGAACTATATAAGCAAATTTAAGCTATGTAGTAACTATTATTTCTGAAGAAATTAAACCTAGTGATACAAATGATGATCTTCTTGTTATAAAAAATCATATCTTAAATGTGATTCATGCTAATTCATAAGATTATTTGAAAATGGTGATCATTGTTCATATCTATTTTAAGTTTCAAGTTAGTTTCTCTAAAAATTTGTAGTGTTTCTTAAAGTTTATGTTGTTAATGATGAAACTCCATATGTTAAATCCCAAAATTGATTATGATGATGTTTTTATTCTTTGTATTTCAACAAATAACTTTCATGTGAATATACAATGATTCTTTCTAGTTTTTCAATGGGTGTATATTGAAGTTTACGAGTTACTTTCCACTATTTCTATATCATGACATCTATTTAAAGAAAATGGTGATATTGAGTTATTTCAGTGAGAAGGAGATGATGGGTACTATAAGAAATTCATGAATACATTGTTAGTGAGTTATTCTAAATAATGATTAAAATTTATGGTTTGATAAGATGAATTGAAGAAGGGTACTTGAGAAATTCAACATGGAAACACTTTCCATGATGGAGTTATTTTTGAGATAAAGGTGAAGAAAAGTGGTAATTCTTGAAGAGGATATTTTATTACATCTACTTTTTGTTTTCATGATAAAAAAAACTTTTGCATTCTCTATATGAGGAAAATTATTATGATGGGATTCATTTAATGATATTAAATGAAGTAATTTTAGAAAAAATGAGGATAATTATTTTTGGTTTGAGTAGGAAAATAAGATCATCATTACTGTTATGTAAGTGGTATGGATATACTGAGTAGAAAATAAAGAAGGCATGAGTATCTGGAACCATGTAGGTATTCATCTGAATATATGGTTTTTCTTGAGTTCATGGTGCTGCATTTTGAGAGAATAAGAATAATCATTTCTATATTAGATATTCATGAACTAATCAGCTATTCTTGAATATTTCTAAAGTCTCAATAAATGATATATATTTCTACTATTGATAAAGTAGCAAAGATTTCAAGAAGATCTATCTAATCTTGGTTACATATTTTTTATAAAGGTAGTATGAAACCATATTTTCTATAGTGAGTCTGGGAAATCATAGTGCAACTTTATTCCATCATTGTAAGTTTGTAATCAGTTTTTCTTATAGTAAATAATTTTTGGTTGGGGGAGAAACCAACCATGATAAGGAGTGGGTTACCAAAAAGGGACATAACCTTATAAAAATCCTCATATTCATTGTCACTTTATTTTTTTATGTACAAGTGAGGTTGAGACTCTCTACTTGAGTAAATAAAATATTTATAGATAGTATGGGTTAATTTTAAAAATAATAAATTATAAAAAATGTTCTCCACTAGTTCATCCCCACTATTATCAGTGGAGTAATCTGATACTAGGCACTTTAATTGGTATCTGAGCCTGGTCCCTCTATTTGATTTAATTAAGTGATTAGAATGGATAATCATAATTCTTTGAACAATAGTGGTGTGGAAACTTTTGATGGAAAAAAAAATTCATAGTTGGAAGAATATAATTTTTTCACTTCTTATATCCATTTTATTGGAAGTTAGAATTATTGTTATCATTGGTTTTCTACCCATTGAAGGTAATTTTCTAATTAAACTAGCAGATAAAAGGAATATAGACAATGATGGAAAATTAAAAAAAAATCTATTCTTATGTCCTTATCAAAAAAATTCTATATAAAGGTGATGGGACTTAAAATAGTGAAATAAATTTAGGATAATCATGAAAGTAGCTATGAAAGAAATGTAAAAGTCAAAGAGGCTAAATTAAAAATCCGGAGAAGAATATTTTAAGAAATCTAGATGTATAAGGAATAAAACATTGATGATTATTTCACTCTAGTGAATAAATTTATCGGTAATATCTAAGGATTTGGTAAAAAACATAAAGGCTATATAAATTTTGAAGAAGCTCATGGAGAATTTTCTTGAGATGTTTGATCCTAAGATATTAGATCTATAAAATAGAGATGATATTTCCTTGGATGAATTAAATAACTTTCTCATAGAATATGAAATGATAAAAATTCGAGCCTTTAAGAAAAATGTGAAAGATGAAATAGAATTTGAGGCTATGAGAAAGTTGAAAATTAAAAAACATGTTCAAAGTTTAGATTCAAGTGATTCTGAAAATGAAGAGGATTACAAATACTTTCAAATAATCATTGAGCTTATCTCAAATTTATTCAAAAAGGTAAAGAGAAAGGGTAAAGGAAATTATCCTCTTAGATGTTACAAATATAATGGAATATAGAACTTCAAAATTAACTTCACAAAGAAGAAAGAACTGGATTCTGAATCAGAAAGAGTTGAGAAAACTTACAAAAAGAAGTGGAATAAAAATTCAGGTGATTAATCAAAAGATGGAAAAATCAAGAAATGATTTTATAGACTAAATAGATTAAACTTGATGATAAAATAAAAATAAATTTTACACTCATCCAGTGATGAATTTGAAAGCGATACCAGTGAAAAATTCATCAACTTCATGGATAATGCTGAAAATGGGTAGACACATCAAGTCATGATGAAGATGGTTCATAATCAAATGAGTTATAAAACATGTTTAATGGTGAGTTTTAATCTCTTGTTTAGTATAACACCATGATCAAGAAAAAAAGGTTGGGGAAATAAAATAAGAATATGGTTTAGGGGATTAAGGATTTTAAAAGAAAGAAGTAGTGCTTGTTGATGAGATCAAAAAAATAGGTTGAAATCAATTGAACATGAGAAGAAAATAAAGGATCTTGAAGAGAAATTTTCTTTGAAAGAATAACAACTATATGAGACATAATTCGAGTATCTTGAAGTTCTGAATAAACTGAATAATTTTAAGAACTTTAAAAACATTATTAAATTCAAGGTCGAATCCTTTAAATTTTCTAAGATA
Organism: Viscum album; assembly: GCA_963277665.1. Classification (NCBI taxonomy): domain Eukaryota; kingdom Viridiplantae; phylum Streptophyta; class Magnoliopsida; order Santalales; family Viscaceae; genus Viscum; species Viscum album. The sequence goes on along the minus strand of OY728121.1, from coordinate 564,462,014 downwards.
AATTATACAAACGTTTATGCTAAATATATACCTAATAAATATATTTTTAATCCCTATTTCTCTAAAACTTTAGGTTTTAAATAAAAATATTGTCAAGTATGGGACAAAAAATGAGGAGAAACATTGTTCCACTTCAATTAAATAAAGAAGGAAATCTGAAAGCTCTTATTCTCCCAAAAAGAAGAAAATTTAGTCTAAAACTGCACAAAAAGGATATAAATTTGGATAGAGATACAAGAAGAATTTTTATAAACCAAGGAGATTCAGGTTTCAAGGGTACTTTTTGGTATTGTGGAGTTTTGGGCACAAATCCTACACATGCTGGTATAACATGTCATTTCTTTGGATGAGACAAGAATTTAGGGGAAGAAAGTCGGATGGGAATAAAGTGGATTCAGGAAGAAATCTTATAGAGATGAATAATATTTTCAATCTACCAACATGAAAAAAATTGAATCTCTTGAATAAGAAGTCTAAGAGTTGAGAATCCATTATCTCTTATATCACAAGTTGAACCAAGAACAATATATGAAGTTGTTGAATAATAAGAGTGGGTTTAAGGTATGAATGAAGTGCTCAATTAAATTAAGAAGATCCATGAATAAGATAATGTTCTTAGAACAAAATGTAAAACTATAATTAGAAAAAATGTGTTTTTAATAATAAAATTAATGATAAAGGTAATTTCATAAGGGACAAAAAAAATTGGATTTCAAAGGCTGTTCACATATAGATTGGATTAATTTTGGAGAAACATCTTATCTAGTTTTTAGGCTTGAAACTATAAGAATATTTTTGGTTGTGACTATACACAGACACCATAAAGTTTATTAGATGGATGTGAAGCCAAAATTATTGAATGGTAAACTTGAAGAAGAATTATTTATTGAGAAACCAGATGGATTAATTCTTTATTATTATGGGAGTATGGTCTGTAAACTCAAGAAAGCACTGTATGGTCTGAAATAGGATCATATAGCCTAGTATTCTAAACTTGATAACTATTTTAGAAAAATGTGATTTTATAAAGGAACTATTGACTGCAATATGTATATAAGGAGATCTACATAGGTACCTTTATGGTAGTTGTGTATGTGGATGACATAATTTTTTATAGTGAAAAAATACTTATGTGAGAAATTTTCTATATAAATATAGGACCATTTTTTTATGTCTATGCTAGGAGAGCTTAATTATTTTATTGGATTATAGATTGAGTAGAAATATTAGTATATCTTTCTATCCTAAGAAAAATATTCCATAGAACTATTGAAAAGTTTGGAATGAATGAGGCTAGGGAGGTTTTCAATCCTATTTAAATAGGTAAAAAATTGAGAAAAGATAAAAAAAGGTAATAATGTTGATTATGAAGAATTCATAAGTATAGTTGGTAACTTGTTGTAATTGAACACTTCTAGACTAGACATTATAAATGTTGTGACCTTGTGTGATCAATAGCAAAGTGACCCAAGAAAATCACACATTATTTTAGAAAATAATATTTTATGATATGAGAAAATTATAATTGACTATGGATTTCTATATAAAGTAAGTACATATCTAGAATTACTTGGTTACACTAATGCAAATTGGGTTAGTGACAATATCAATGGGAGATCTACTTCAGGTGGTTATTTCTTTATTGGAAATGGTTGTGTGAGAGAAAGTATAAAAATAAACAAAAACTATTTACATTAATTATAGATGAATTTGAATATGTTTCCATTATACATGTAGTTACATAGGTTTAATGGATATAGATAAAACTATAATATTTGATAGTTTCTGTTGAAAAACACTTAAGAATTCTTTATGATTATCAATGTTTTATAAATCTCTCTAAAAAATTGGTCCAAAACACTCACTCAAAACACATTGAAATTAAATATCACTTAAATAAAGATATGGTATTTACTGGTGATATCTGACTTGAATACATTTGAACAAAATATCAGTTTATCGATATCTTGACTAAATCTATTCTAAAAGAATAGTTTATGGAGTTAAGGTTGAAATTTCATGTTCAAATTTCACCCCATTCTTCATGATTTATGGACCCCCCCCCCCATAGTGCTTTGGATTATGTTGTTAAAGGTGGATATAAGATAAGTGGCACAACACTTTCATTTTTTATTAAAGGATTATTTTGGTGGAAGTGTGTCTAATCGTAATTTATCCATTATTTTTGTTATTTCTGAAGGGGGGGTCTTTGAGGTTTTTAATGTGAGTTTATAAATTGAATTATTTAAATAACTTTTCCAAAATATAATTTTCACCAAGGGATATAATTCTCTCAAAAACAATACATTATCTTGTGGTGTGGTGTTAAGATATGTCTCTCTAAGATAGGTTTTTGTTTGATGATTCTGGAGTTACAATCTTATTGAGATTTTTTTTTGAAATATTTGACAGGTTGGTTTCTAATAAATCCAAAGGGGGATATTGAAGAACCCTATGAATTTTTAAAAGTGTTATAAGATTTTATTTTTTATCAATCATGCTTTCGAAATGATTTTAAGAAGTTTCAGTTAGTTTAATTTTTTCTTGTTGCAGAGGTTTAAGATGGTTTTGAACTTTCCTGAATATTCTTGGAGGTATTTTAAGAATATTTGACATGGTTTATATTACATTGGAGATATTAGAATAGGTGTTTATTTTATTGGAGTTAAGGATGTGGTTTCTCTAACTTCTTGTATGAGTTTTCTCTATCTAAGAAAATAATCACATAAGTGAAGACACACATATGTGAATCCCTCCATGTAATTGATATTCAATATAAATGAATTTCACATGTTTATAGATTTCACATACCATATTTTTTCTATATATATAATTTTTGAACAAATAAGTTATTTCATGTAGGTGTTTTTCACTATGTATTTTACATTTTTATAGATCCAAATTCATGTAGGGTATTTTGTTTCCAAGAAATATATAAAAAAATTCATCTATATACATAATGAGTTTTCCATAATTTTTGTTTTTTGAAGAAATTAACTTGATGAACCAGAAGATGGTCTTCTTGGTATAAAGTGTCACATCTGAAATGTGATTTAATCTGATTCATGTGAGTCTTTAAAAATGGTGATCATTGTTCATATCTATTTTATGTTTTGAGTTTTTTTTCTAAAAATATATAGTTCTACTCAAAGTTGAGGCTATTGATGAAGAAGCTCTATATGTTAAATCTATAAATTGATTATAAATATGCTTTACTACTTTGGAGTTCAAATAATCACTTTCATTTGAATATATAGTGATTCTTGATGGTTTTATAATGGGAGAATATTGAATTCGAGGAGTTACTTTAAACTATTTTTGTATCATGAGAGTATATTGAAGAAGATTGTGGGCTTGAGTTTGTTTCAGTGAGAAGGTGGTGATGGGTATTCTAGGAAATTCACAAATAAATTTTTTGTAATTTATTCTAACTATTGATTGAAACTAATGGTTTGAGAATATTAATTAAATAGGGGTACATGAGTAAGTCAATATGGAAACACTTTCCACAATGGATATATATTTGAGATAAAGGTGTAGGAAAGTGTCTCTTCTTTAAGTGGAAATTTGATGATATCTCCTTTTGGTAGAAGAATAAAAGGTCTTCCTCTTTCTATATATGAGTAAACCGATTACGATAAGAGACATTTAATGCTCTTAAATAAAGTAATTTTGGAAAAATCGAGGATGGTTATTTTTAGAGTGAGAGGGAAAATAAATTTATCATTACTATTATATAAGTGTGGTATATGTACTAAGTAGAAAATAAAGAATGTGTGAGTATTTGTAATCATGGATGTATTCATCAGAATATCTAGTTTTTCCCATGTTCATGGTGTTAAATTTCAAGAGAAGAAGAAGAGGCAGTTCAACATTGGATCAACATGAAGTGAGTAGTTATTATTGAATATTTATAAAGTCTCAATAAGGGATATTTATTTCTACTATTTATATAGAAATTGGAATTTTAAGAATATTTATCTCATATTAGTTATATATTTTGTATAAATTCAATGCAAAATCGCATTGTCTAGTATGGCTCTGGAGAGAGTGAAACTATATTTCATTACTGTAAAATTGTATCAATTGGGATTATAGTGAAGAATTCATGGTTGGGGGAGAAACCAACAATGGAAAGGATTATGCTACCTAGGAAGGGGGTGAACCTTCTAAAAATAATTATGTTCAATGTCTCTTTATTTTCTACATACACGAGTTTGGTTGAGATTTGATAATTGAGTAAAGTGAATATTAATAGTTTAAAGGGGTTTATTTTAAAAATTATAAATTATAAAAACCAGTCTCCACTAATTAAACCCCATCCCCTTCTTATTGGGGTAATATAATCCTAGACACTTTAACTTAGCATGTACCACACTTCCCAAGTCATGGTCCACATAGGACCCACAGCGTGTAAGGTCACTAGGGTTCTTAGGTGTGACATCCTATACATGGTGGTTTTTCTAGTTAGGGGAACATAGTGTGTGGGTTAGGCCACATTACATGTGATATTTTTCTTTTCTTGAAACTTTATCCACCATAGCACCCAGGTTACACATTGTATTTTCTTCTGAACTACATGTCTTGTAATCATGATTTTTTCAAAAAAGTCAATCTTTTTTCCAAATCTACATGCATACATCAAATTCTCCCCTATCTTCATTGATAATATTTTCTTTCACATTTATAAAGGCCAAGAACCTCCTTAAAGATCATATCCTGGCCATCACTCGCTAGAAAAATAATTTTCATTTCCTCCTCATGTCAATCGTATTCCCTAGGTCATAAAAATAGATCATCATCCATCTCCCCCAATTTCCACCATCATCAATGACCATACCTTTCATCGTAGTCCACTTTTTTGGATTGACAAAAAAGATTCATGGAACCTGATAATCAATCACATAATGAATTAGTCTATGTATTAGTCAAATCACTAGCCAAATTGAAGGATGGATATGAACATGTGAAGAATGGAGGGGGGATCCATAAAACCAAAAAATAATAATCCATGAGAGATATTCTGGATTCAACCATCAAGCATAGAGAAAAAATAAAAGAAACAGAAATATAATATAAAATTATAAGAACAAATATATCTCATATCATAATTCTAAGAAAATTATATCTTGATGGGGTCATGTCATGGTTAAACACAAATTTGATTCAAGATAAATTAATACATGTTTGAAAAAAATGGAATAAATCCATCAACAAAAAAACCATTTCCTTATAAATGGATTGTTCATTAATGAATAATAAGAACCCATTTCATCATCATTGGAAATATTTGGGTCATTCATCCTAGATCCCCTCAATTTCCTATTGATCATTGTTGATGATCTTCCATGGGGAATTCCTCCAATCACTAGGGTTATATGGATAACCCTAGCAATTATCTTGAGGTGGGTTTTTATAGAGAATCAATAAGTTAAAATCCAAATTAAGTAATTTAATTTAATTATTAATTCTATTCATTTTAAACCATATTCATATGTGCACCATCACAAGACCTGATTCTAATGGAACTTATATTGTTCCTAGGGTAAAAATCACATTCTATATTGAAACATGACCTTATTTTTTCAATATAAGACTATATAAGAGATACAACATTATATTTGAAAAATCTTGTGTAAATTAATAAAATATTGATATTATTTCATTTACTCAATATTGAGGTTCGAACAATTCCTGATATACATTACAACGCCACAAATAAATTCAAGGGTATCTCTATTAATATTCAAATGGTCTAAATATAAAAAAAATATTCATTTTAGTTGATCACAAAAATTAATTTAACACTATCACAAGTTAGTTGACATTGGTGATAATTACACTAGATTATGAGGTATGTGCATTTATTTTGTTATCTTCATTACTTGATAGTTGGGAAGCTACTATAACAGTCATGATATTTTCTTTAGGAAATAAAAAATTTAATTTTAATGATGTGTGAGATTTAATCCTGAGTAAGGATATTATTAGAAGAGATTCAAGTAGATTCTTTGGTTCTACTTTACACATTAAAGGAATAGGTAGATATATGTACTGGGATACTCATAAAGGATTATCTAAATCAAGAGGAATGATCTAAGGCAAGGTAAAGTTTGTTGGCCATACCCAATAGAGTTATAGTAATAAAGTAAATGGAAATATGGAGTGCAGGAATAAATAGAATGCACCTGAAACCAATTCAAAAAATAAAACAATAGACATAGCTGAGGATGTTTTGTTTTTGATCATGGATAATCCCATTGATTCTTGGATTTAGACTTTGGATCATCTTTTCATTCCAAAATAGAGAATGATTTCTTGAATAATTTTTTTTTTTTAAATTTTGGCAATATAAGGGTCCAAAATATTTTTAACCGTTTGTTATTATGGTGTGTATAGTAGTTTTGAAAAAAAATCATATTTTAATAAGTGGATTTAAAATGGTTTTTATAATTATAAAGGTAATTTAAAAGTTCTAAAAATTTATTGGGGAATTAATTTGAAAGTTTTTAATGTGATTATAATATTTTAGAAGTTTTTTTTTGGGATTTTGAAAATGATAATAATGTAATATCTTAATTATTTATAAGTTTGTTTAACTATAAATTAAATATTTTAAATAAAATATTTACCCATATCCATGATTTTTAAGTTGTGTAAAGATAAGGAATTTTTTATAAAGCTTGAGTAAGTGTAAGCCTTAGTTTTCATGTTTTTTGTAATGGTAATCCCCTTTTCTCTAAAGCTACATAAAGGTGATGCATTAGCCTATATAAAGGTATATGTGATTTTCTTAGGGCTATGTATGGGTAAGTCCATTTCTCATTACCTATATAAAGGTAATTCTTACCTCATGTAAGAGTAGTCCAGCTAAAAAATGACCTATGTAAAGGTGATTAGGTGTTTCTTATTGGTACATAAGGGTAGCCTAAATTTTAAATTGGCTATGTAAGGGTCATAAATATATCACGTAAGGGTAAACCCTTTTTTACTTTAGTTGTTTAAGGTTAATCCTTCACTATGTGAAGGTAAAATTAAACCTAAATAAGGTTCAACCGTGAATTATAAAGACTACATCAGTGTAGATCCACCACTGTGTAAATATTCTTGTGAGTTTCTTAACCTCATGTAAGGGTGAATAAATTTTCCTTAAACCTGTGTAAGGGTGACTAGTTGCGTAAGGTTGAAAACCCTATTAACCTTAGGCGACACATATGTATCACATAGGGGTAGCAATATTTTCTTATTAAGTTCATATTTCCTTCCCAATTTTACTTGTAGGGTAATTTTATTATAAATTAAGGAATTAAATGAGGAAATAATATAATTTTTAATCTATTAAGGGTTTTAAACATAATCTTTGACCTTAATTAATTTTAGGAGTTTTAAAACAAGTCATCCGAAGAATTAAAATAGAAACTATTTTAATATAAATTTAATGAGAATTTAATATCCATGTGGAACCTTTATCTGTATATTTTAAAATACCAAATTTACTTATTTGAGTCTCTCTTTGTTTCCCTTGAGTTTGGGTGATCCAAATCCCACCCTATGAGATCTTCATGCCTTCTAAGAAATCATCTGAGGCTTCTCTTATATTTCCCAGCATTCTATCATCTCATTATCTTATGTTTTTTGGGTTAAGAATGAATTATTATTCTTATTTGGGGAGGATATATATATTAATATCTTTTTTATACTATAAATGTGTGATTTTAACATGCTTTAGACTCCTCTAATTAGATATATGTGATTAACCATAAATAGATAATAATCTGGAATATATTTTCATGAAGAAAGAATATATAATAATATAGAATTGTAAAATAAGGGGAAAAATGCATGTAGTGTATTAATGATTATGAAATATCATTATTTTAAGAATTAAAATAAAATATAAAATTATAAAGTAGATTATTGATTATAATAATAAACTAGAAGTTACATATTGTAGGTTGGTATTGTTAACAAGATAATTACATGCTTAATTATAGTTAATTAATTAAATATAAGGAATAATGAATTGAGATTGAGGAATATTATCACTTTTTAAAAACAATAAACTATTATTTTTTTCATTTTCTATAAATTATTGGAGGATAGAGAATCTAGTATCACATGAAAATCTTTTCTATTGGATAACAAAGTAGAATGATCATTGAAATAGAAATAATTATCACATATTGAAATATTGTTTCCTTGAACTACAAATTTAAAGGAATGTGTTTATTACATGTCCTAGATAAATATTAATATATTCAAGAATACAAATTTTTATGCAGTAAAATATCATTAATGTGTTATTATTGTTATTTAATAAGTTGGAATAAAATAATTTACATGGAAGAACATATGTGTGTTGTAAAATATTATTATTATGTCATTACTATTTAAAGAAATGAAATATATGTTTATTTCATACATATTATAGTGTAATTTTTGTTTCTATTATTTCCATAATTGAATTAGAAATAATATTGAATGCTATGGATAATTATTCTTATCCTAGAATTTGGAAATCACATATTGAAATATACATTTAATTCGATTTATAGTAATTTCAACTATGGAATTTGATGATTTATCACATGAAGTAGATAATAGTATTTGATAATCTATAATATTGTTAGATTAAATTGAAAATAAATAATTGCATGTTATAGAATAACTGTGATTATTCTAGAAATTATCCAATTTAGAGAAATAGATGATCACATGTCATAGTGTAAATATTATTTTATAATATCAAATTGATAGCATGTTGTGGTGTTAAACTACTTAAATAATATTGATGAGAGTTATATTTATAACTCTGGATATTAAAGAATTGAAATGGTAATTGTCAAATTTTTAGATAATTTAATATTTCATGATATGAGGGTTAAATTTTTGGTTTGGACTTTTGATCATATATGTTTATTGTAGACACTTAATATTTACTAAATAGTGTTCTATCTACTTGGTTTTACTTTATTTTTTGTTTATAATGGATGAATTCTTGAAAGGGATAAACAATATAAAGTCGAATGTTATTATTAATTAAACTAAAGAGGCATGAGCGGAATAATTACTCACTACTAGAAAAGAAATTATACCAATATTTTAGAACCATTGGTATAGGTTATCAAACTGTTGGTATAGCCTATAGTAATGGTTTAAAGAGTTTTTCATTATTTTGGAATCATTATAGACCTAGAAAAAAAGTTTTTCTAAAATCATTGTTATGGGTCATATATATAAAATACCTATACCAATGGATTGGGAAAATTATTGGTATAGGTAATGTAAAAAAATAAATGAGTTTTGATTCCAACACCTCCCACTTATACTTTGGCGACATAACCACTAAGCTACAATAAATTTTATAAAAATGATTATATATATATGTGTGTGTGTGTGTGTGTTTAAATTTAATTTAAATTCTGAAGTGTTTAAATTTAATTTAAATTCGGAAGTGTTTAATGTTATTTTTGAAAAGAATTCATAAAAAGTTAGGGTGCCTATACCAACGGTTCTCAAAAATCATTGGTATAGGCACTTGATTTTTTTACTTATATCAATGGTTTTGTAGAACCATTGGTATAAGGTACCTATACAATACTTATACCAATGGTTATCTAAAACTGTTAGTATATGTCTGTTGTTATAGGTCAAATTTCTAGTAGTGAATGCTCATATTAGAATTTTTTGAACATGATAATATTTTTCAAAGCATGTTATGTTAATTTTATCTAGTTCTAGCTACTTATATGGGTTTCTTGACTTATAAAACCTATGTATATTAAAATGGTTAATTAAAGAGGGAATTAAAATGGTTTTTTATTAAATATTAATTTATTGGGGATGAACAATCCCATTCTTGATTGTGGTAGGCTTGGATTCCTTGATGTTATTGTCATAGTTGCTTTTAAAATTATGTGTGGAATAATACATTAAATATGTATTTATATTATATGTATTTAGATCATTGATGTGATGATTGATAACAAAATATGTTTGGTATGATGATGAGTAATGGGTGAGTATGCCTGATGTTGTGATGGTGGTATAGGGTGTTGGTTATGATGATGGTGGTGGAACAAGGTTATGGTTATAAATATAGTGTTGGAACAAGAAGTTTGATGTGATTTTATACATAATAGTGTTGGACATAGTGTTGGTTGGGATGAGTTTAGAGCAAGGTGTTCTCATTGATTCTTAATTATTTCTTAATACTTACTTGATTTCCAATGGTGAGATGTTATTTATATTACCATTTTCCAACTACGGGATGCGGTTTGATGTTATGCACTACAATTGATACCTTTAATTGTTATATTAGGTCAATTCCTAGAGTACCTAAATGTTTATGAATGATAATGAAATAATGAGATAATAAGGTTGCTTCTTAATGATTATTTATACTGATGACATACTTGAGAATATGTTTAAAGAATAAATAGTGTCATTAGAAGTTGGATTATAATATTAAAACGTTAATCTTGGAAATGAAAATGGAATAATTTTAATTAATGAAGAATGAATTAATTGATATTAAACTTGATGCTTTTATGATTATTGTAACGCCCCGACCCCAGCTACCCAGAGTCGGTGCATTACTTCGTAACATTGGCATGATCACAAAAGATCAAGTCTCGAAAGACCGATTAGTTTAGTAGCCTTGGAAACACTAGATACATTCGTAAATGTTACATTACATCATAAAGTGAAAAACTAATAACAAAGTCTTCATAGTCCACACTCATATCCTCTTCTGACTATCCCTGCAGGTCATTCATAAAATACTTCTTCACATCCTGGAAAATATTAAAACATTGAAAGGGGTGAGCTCAAATGCTCAGTAAGGATAACAATATTGCGGAATCTTTCATAAATAAACATAAAAATTTAAGGCAATGTATAACTAAAACAAAAGCCTTTTAAACATGAACTTCAACATAATATGGCAAAAGTAAAATGAGATAATGCCATTCACTTCTTCACATGGATATTCTACTGGTCGAATAATCACATGCGATATCAATAACCACTTTCATAATGAGGGAATGTATAATGCCGGACATTCTGAAACATTTTGTCAAGGCCTCGGCCAAGACGTCTTAAAATGATTAAGGCCTCGGCCAAAACCATAAATCAAATTGGGAAGGGCCTCGGCCAATTCCACGTCTAGTTGTCTCATGATACCTACCGATGCATCGAGGAGCTATAGCGGGCTCCACCCGTCACTTATTAAGTCCAATACATTCCTCATATGAATAGTTTTAAACATATCATAAACCATAACATAATCGTATCACATAAAACATGCATAAAGGAAACATAACATTTCCACATTTCAATCACAAGATATCAATACAACACATTGATATAATAAAAATTCTTCAAAAACCATTTTCAATACCAAAATAAAAGAAATTTAAAACTTTGTATTTATTTTTCATTAAAAAAAAGTGATGGTTTGTAGAGGAAGCCGAAACTCAAATAATGGTCACGGCGGCGGAGAAGTCATTGTCGCCGCATATGTACGGAAAGAAAAACATTCCCTTTTTGTCGTTTAGTAAAACTCTTCATATAAAAAAAAGATTCCTTTTGAATAAATGTAAAAGTCAAAGGGGTTTATACACCGTATAAAAGAAAGTTGTGTATAAAACCAAATATGCCTCAATGAAAGGAGATTGAGACGAAGTCCTTAAAAAAATCATTTTTAAAATAAAAGAGATCTATTATGTGTATTCACTATAGGTACACATATATAAAGTAAATATACAAAATATGACATAATAATATCATGACATAATTTGAAAGTAGGAGATTATCCCAAAGAATGTAAGTTGGGTTAAGAAATTCCCTTACCTTGCGTCCTGTCCTGACTCGACCGTTCTTTAACCTCCTGAATAATAAACTAGAGTTAATTTATATTTACTTAAGAACCTTTTTCATGTTCATTATTCCTTTTATATCCCTTATTACCATGTTATGAACATTATTTAATTATTTAAGTTAATAACGGTCGTTTTGTCGATCTTTGGTACTTGAGTCAACAATAAACTTATTATAATTACAAGTTGTTTATGTGGTAGAATATCCATTATCTCCAGAATTATATTCATGATTTAGATGTCATATATATCTTATATATCCAGTATATACATTCATTTATAATATTACGTAACATTTAGAGGTAAGAAATGAAATGCACCGTTCATGGAGACGGTAAGCCGTACGTACGCATGAACACTACTTTCATTTCAATTTCATATTTAATGGAACGAAATCATAATGATATAAATTTATAATATAATTCCAGTATAATATAGTGTATAATACCATTTACTCCATCCTTTATACATCCCACATATGGCATTAACGATTCAAATCACTTTGAGGGGGCGGTAGTCCGCACTTCCTAAAATGAAATTATCGCGTTTTACCCATAATGGAAATCATAAAGTATGCCATAAATGAGAAATACAGAAGCATAAGTAAAACATAAACATATTATATATCATATATAAAAATAGTGACATCTTAATGGCCACCTTTTAAGGTGTTATATGAGTGTTGAACAATCATCGTTTCGTGAGGTAGAAATTCGCCATCCACAGAAACCGTATGTTCTTTAACCATTAGATGTAGGTGTGTGTAAGTGTAGTTAGAATACTTCTTATAAAAACATCCTAGTATATTGAGGATACTGGTGTTGTTACAAAATAAATGAATAAAAAGATTTTAGGGGGTTGGAGAAGAAAAATAAAACAAAACAACATTAGAGAAGACATTACCTCAAAATCGGGTAACTCTTTTTGATTTGAGCCAAAGGCTTCTTTGGGAAGAGTTCTGCCCAAAGTGAGGCTTCTAGGAGTAATAGGGGGAATTTGGGAGAGTATTTGGGCAGAGGTTGGCCGATCCAAATGGCTTGAAGGTGTGAATAAGGTGGGAGAGGTGGGGGCCTTTTATAAGTGGAGAGGAGGGGCACTTTTGGAAATATTCAAATGTTACATTATTACACAATGTTTTTCGGATTTTAAATGTCCCACAATTATATAATTCGTGGATAAGGTGATAATGGTTCGAAATCCCCTCATCCAATAGGCTTTGGACAAGTGTAAGCCTTGGATTTTGCATTATCTTCTCATTTTATTTAAATCGTTAAATAATGAGGTCATCACTGCATCATAATGATGTCAAAAATAATTTAATTTATTTAATGTCTAAAAATTATAAAAAAAATACTATGATGTAGGAAATCTTTTTATCTTTCTAATTAATATTTATAGTAAAAATTTGGACTTGTGTAAACCTACTTAAAAACTGTTTTAGTAAAACAACTCATGTTTGTGTCAATTTAATTTTAACATTAAATAAATATATATTAATGTCATTTTCCAACTAAAGTGGCTCCATGGGGTCCCCAAGTTGACCCATGGGTTGTCTTGGTCGGACATTACTCATCCAATAGGAGTAGGACAAGTTTCAAGCTCATCTCATATTATTAAAACATTATTTTTACCTTAAACTACACTAATTACCTCTAATCGCGATTAAGAACTTAAAAGTTACTATTCACCAAAAAAAATTATTTTGATCTCATTGAACCACATTTTACTTCTTAATGACAACCAAGTATGTCGGATTTTTGAAAATCAAATCACAGAAGAGGTAATATTTCATTTAAACGAAAAATCAGTTATTTAACTACCACTTAGTGGTTTCACTATTCATCAAAAATTAAAGTTTTTCAGAACAATGCCAAAATTTCACCCTAAGCTATAATTGATATTCCGAATTCAAAAATGATGTATATTTTAAAAAATTCCAAAAATATAAGTTGCATTAATTAATTTTATAATTATTTCCCGCTTTCACAACAAATAGCGTGTTTTTAAGAAACAATTTATATCAAAAGATTGGCAATTGTTTATGTCCAATTTCAATGTTAAATTAATTCTAATGACCACCATTGGATAAAATGGTAAAAATATATTCTAATTATACTTTAAAACCACTAAATAGTATAATTTATCACTATAAATTATTTTGATTAAAAAGGTTGTTTTTAAGTATTTTTCACTATTCATAAAAAATTAGAAGTTCTCAGAAAAATACCAAAAATTCAACATAGGCTAATTTCGATATTCCGAATCCAAAAATGAAGTACATTTTGAAATATAAAATTTCTATAATTTTAAAAAGTGGTTATTACTATTCATAACGGCTACTTTGATTAGTCGCGGTGTTTTAGAACTCGAAGTTGCGTACAATGCAAGTTGTTGCATTATTGAATGAGAAGCGTATCATGGAAGCTCGGGGTGTTACATTCTCCCCTCCTTCAATAAATTGCGTCCTCGCAATTTGAAAATTTTCTTTGAAAATAAATGGTTGAAAATATAAAATACCTTTGTGGAAAACCCACATCGGAAATAAGGTTAATAAATATATAACATTAAAAGAAATCAAGATAAGTACAAAGGTCACCCGATATAGCCCATTCTAGGATTCTATGAAAATATGGATATGGAGGAGAAACAAACCATCAAAGTCTGATGGAGAGTTATAGAAAACAGGATTAGGAGAAAGTTTAACTACAAGAAAATCACAAACTTGTGATTGGTTAAACGGTCATTGAATCCCCAGTTGGAAAAGTTAACCGACAACATTTTTGTTTTAAGTTACCTTTTATAATGTTGAGGAATTTATTTAGGAGATTTACTAAGAACGTAAGGGAATATACATACTTGTTATGTATACTTTCATTCGTTAATAATTTTTTACCACAAACCCAACTTTTACTCCAAATGGTAACGGAACTCAAAAATATTCTATTTATCCTAATTGTATAAGGTTCTAAATGTTAACACATACCATTTAGATTAGAAAAACTATTTTGTAATAACCAGGGACTTCACGTAGTCCAGTGGTAGGCGATTAATCCCAATCGCACTATGGTTGTGGGTTCGATTCCCACAGCTTTGTCCGACGCGATGGGTTGTCACTCGGTCTGCGTGTTGTCCTTTTTATAAATATCCAAAAATAACCTCAACAATAGTATCCAATGTAAAATATAATCCATTCCAACATTTATAGTTATCCAAAATACTTCTGTCCAACTCACAGTCCAGATTTTATGAGGAAGGTAAACATAATGAAGCTCTCTTTTTTTTTCTGCGTAACTACATGTGAACACCTTCATCATGTATTCTTTTAAAACACTACAACATACTAAATTACCATAAATCCTTATTTATTACATTAATGATCCCTTATTCCTTATAGAAAACTAGATATACTCCTTTTATCCAAAAATGTATACAAATCATTAATCAGTTTCAAGGATGTTAAGAATATCCAACATAATTTATCCAAATCAATCATGTCTTATTCCAAAATCACTATCTCGGTATGAGAACCATATTATGGTTTATCTTTCTCTCAACCATATATTTTCCAAAAATTTAACCTACTGTGGAGTCACTTTTCTTGGTTCCACACAATCTCAAGTCCTAGATGAAATAGTACTGCAGTACAATCCTTATATACTCCATAATTATAATAACCAGTACATCATTGATACAACACTCAAATTACAAAATTCTTTAATAACAAAATAAGAACTCTAATCATTCCTCCTCATCTGTGGTAGTATCATAACTTGATTATTATCCAATAACATCATTTGGGGCATACTCTGATGATTTGAACATTGGTTTGCGTAGTGTCCCCACTCCTTGCAGATGAAGCATTGTACATTTGAAACCTTTTTCTTACCCTTGCAGTCACGCACTTGGTGTCCTTTTTCTCCACACTTATAACAAACTCCCATTCCCTTCAGGCAAATTCCAATGTGTTTCTTCCCACAGTTATCACATATTGGAAAATTCTTCTTTTCCCTCGTCCCTTTATCCATCATTATCTCTTCCATCCTTTTCTTCTCTTTCATCCCTTCAAATCCATAAGACTCAGAGAATTATCTACTTATCTTATTAACACATGATACTATTTCTTCATATGTTGATAACACATGGGAGAATATTTCCCTTCTAAATGTGGGCTTAATACCATGAAAGATATGATCCTTCTTACTCTTTGGATCATACGTATTGATGGAGTTCACATTCCTTCTACTGGGCGCCATTTCTATACAATGCCATAAACTAGGTTAGTTTATGAATCGAAATACATAATTCCATACTTATAAAATACTTAACATAAATTGAACTAATTATGTATATAATCCATAATTATAAAAATGTTTTCTTTGAGGAAGTATATACTCGTAACCCTTCATAGTGGTTTGTAAAGAAAATGGGAATTATCCAAAGCATATCCCCCGGGAGTGTCGTAACCAAGAGTGCAGCAAGGCCCGTTCTCGTGCACCAGTTCCCGTTCGAGTCTAGCTTAAAGCGGTGTTTTCGGGTTTTACCCCTAGGTACATCTGTGCCAGAGCCGCCTCTACCTGCTCGTATCCAGACAGGGATGTATTGCTCGGAAAACTCACAAAATCTCTACAATACCATAATTCTAAGAAGATCTTCTATACTAATCCTCAAAGTTCATCTTAGGTCTACGTGCTCTAATCAGAGTTTATCTAAATCTAGCTTCCAAGGTTAGTACTAAACTGCCTCTGATACCAACTGTAACGCCCCGACCCCAGCTACCCAGAGTCGGTGCATTACTTCGTAACATTGGCATGATCACAAAAGATCGAGTCTCGAAAGACCGATTAGTTTAGTAGCCTTGGAAACACTAGATACATTCGTAAATGTTACATTACATCATAAAGTGAAAAACTAATAACAAAGTCTTCATAGTCCACACTCATATCCTCTTCTGACTATCCCTGCAGGTCATTCATAAAATACTTCTTCACATCCTGGAAAATATTAAAACATTGAAAGGGGTGAGCTCAAATGCTCAGTAAGGATAACAATATTGCGGAAGCTTTCATAAATAAACATAAAAATTTAAGGCAATGTATAACTAAAACAAAAGCCTTTTAAACATGAACTTCAACATAATATGGCAAAAGTAAAATGAGATAATGCCATTCACTTCTTCACATGGATATTCTACTGGTCGAATAATCACATGCGATATCAATAACCACTTTCATAATGAGGGAATGTATAATGTCGGACATTCTGAAACATTTTGTCAAGGCCTCGGCCAAGACGTCTTAAAATGATTAAGGCCTCGGCCAAAACCATAAATCAAATTGGGAAGGGCCTCGGCCAATTCCACGTCTAGTTGTCTCATGAGACCTACCGATGCATCGAGGATCTATAGCGGGCTCCACCCGTCACTTATTAAGTCCAATACATTCCTCATATGAATAGGTTTAAACATATCATAAACCATAACATAATCGTATCACATAAAACATGCATAAAGGAAACATAACATTTCCACATTTCAATCACAAGATATCAATACAACACATTGATATAATAAAAATGCTTTAAAAACCATTTTCAATACCAAAATAAAAGAAAGTTAAAACTTTGTATTTATTTTTCATTAAAAAAAAGTGATGGCTTGTAGAGGAAGCTAAAACTCAAATAATGGTCACAGTGGCGGAGAAGTCATTGTCGCCGCATATGTACGGAAAGAAAAACATTCCCTTTTTGTCGTTTAGTAAAACGCTTCATATAAAAAAAATATTCCTTTTGAATAAACGTAAAAGTCAAAGGGGTTTATACACCGTATAAAAGAAAGTTGTGTATAAAACCAAATATGCCTCAATGAAAGGAGATTGAGACGAAGTCCTTAAAAAGATCATTTTTAAAATAAAAGAGATCTATTATGTGTATTCACTATAGGTACACATATAGAAAGTAAATATACAAAATATGACATAATAATATCATGACATAATTTGAAAGTAGGAGATTATCCCAAAGAATGTAAGTTGGGTTAAGAAATTCCCTTACCTTGCATCCTGTCCTGACTCGACCGTTCTTTAACCTCATGAATAATAAACTAGAGTTAATTTATATTTAATTAAGAACCTTTTTCATGTTCATTATTCCTTTTATATCCCTTATTACCATGTTATGAACATTATTTAATTATTTAAGTTAATAACGGTCGTTTTGTCGATCTTTGGTACTTGAGTCAACAATAAACTTATTATAATTACAAGTTGTTTATGTGGTAGAATATCCATTATCTCCAGAATTATATTCATGATTTATATGTCATATATATCTTATATATCCAGTATATACATTCATTTATAATATTACGTAACATTTAGAGGTAAGAAATGAAATGCACCGTTCATGGAGACGGTAAGCCGTACGTACGCATGAACACTACTTTCATTTCAATTTCATATTTAATGGAACGAAATCATAATGATATAAATGTATAATATAATTCCAGTATAATATAGTGTATAATACCATTTACTCCATCCTTTATACATCCCACATATGGCATTAACGATTCAAATCACTTTGAGGGGGCGGTAGTCCGCACTTCCTAAAATGAAATTATCGCGTTTTACCCATAATGGAAATCATAAAGTATGCCATAAATGAGAAATACATAAGAATAAGTAAAACATAAACATATTATATATCATATATAAAAATAGTGACATCTTAATGGCCACCTTTGAAGGTGTTATATGAGTGTTGAACAATCATCGTTTCGTGAGGCAGAAATTTGCCATCCACAGAAACCGTATGTTCTTTAACCATTTGATGTAGGTGCGTGTAAGTGTAGTTCGAATACTTATTATAACAACATACTAGTATATTGAGGATACTGGTGTTGTTACAAAATAAATGAATAAAAAGAGTTTAGGGGGTTGGAGAAGAAAAATAAAACAAAACAACATTTGAGAGGACATTACCTCAAAATCGGGTAACTCTTTTTGATTTGAGCCAAAGGCTTCTTTGGGAAGAGTTCTGCCCAAATTGAGGCTTCTAGGAGTAATAGGGGGAAGTTGGGAGAGTATTTGGGCAGAGGTTGGCCGATCCAAATGGCTTGAAGGTGTGAATAAGGTGGGAGAGGTGGGGGCCTTTTATAAGTGGAGAGGAGGGGCACTTTTGGAAAGATTCAAATGTTACATTATTACACAATGATTTTCGGATTTTAAATGTCCCCCAATTATATAATTCGTGGATAAGGTGATAAGGGTTCGAAATACCCTCATTCAATAGGCTTTGGACAAGTGTAAGCCTTGGATTTTGCATTATCTTCTCATTTTATTTAAATCGTTAAATAATGAGGTCATCACTGCATCATAATGATGTCAAAAATAATTTAATTTATTTAATGTCTAAAAATTATAAAAAAAATACTATGATGTAGGAAATCTTTTTATCTTTCTAATTAATATTTATAGTCAAAATTTGGACTTGTGTAACCTTACTTAAAAACTGTTTTAGTAAAACAACTCATGTTTGTGTCAATTTAATTTTAACATTAAATAAATATATATTAATGTCATTTTCCAACTAAAGTGGCTCCATGGGGTCCCCAAGTTGACCCATGGGTTGTCTTGGTCGGCCATGACTCATCCAATAGGAGTAGGACAAGTGTAAAGCTCATCTCATATTATTAAAACATTATTTTTACCTTAAACTACACTAATTACCTCTAATCGCGATTAAGAACTTAAAAGTTACTATTCACCAAAAAAATTATTTTGATCTCATTGAACCACATTTTACTTCTTAATGACAACCATGTATGTTAGATTTTTGAAAATCAAATCACAGAAGAGGTAATATTTCATTTAAACGAAAAATCAGTTATTTAACTACCACTTAGTGGTTTCACTATTCATCAAAAATTGAAGTTTTTCAGAACAAGGCCAAAATTTCACCCTAAGCTATAATTGATATTCCGAATTCAAAAATGATGTCTATTTTACAAAATTCCAAACATATAAGTTGCATTAATTAATTTTATAATTATTTCCCGCTTTCACAACAAATAGCGTGTTTTTAAGAAACAATTTATATCAAAAGATTGGCAATTGTTTATGTCCAATTTCAATGTTAAATTAATTCTAATGACCACAATTGGATAAAATGGTAAAAATATATTCTAATTATACTTTAAAACCATTAAATAGTATAATTTATCACTATAAATTATTTTGATTAAAAAGGTTGTTTTTAAGTATTTTTCACTATTCATAAAAAATTAGAAGTTCTCAGAAAAATACCAAAAATTCAACATAGGCTAATTTCGATATTCCGAATCCAAAAATTAAGTACATTTTGAAATATAAAATTTCTATAATTTTAAAAAGTGGTTATTACTATTCATAACGGCTACTTTGATTAGTCGCGGTGTTTTAGAACTCGAAGTTGCGTACAATGCAAGCTGTTGCATTATTGAATGAGAAGCGTATCATGGAAGCTCGGGGTGTTACAATTATTTTATATCTAGACCTTATAAGTGGTATTTAGGTGTCCTATATAATGATAGCAACAAATGATTCTAAGGATAGGTAGTTTCCCTTAGTGTGGTTGTGAACTATAACTGTTCTGTATGTTTTTTTATTTCATACACACCCCACCCATGTCAAAAAGGAAAATAAAAACTAGATGCTTTGGGGTTGTTTACCCCAAAATCTAGATTAGTGAGGATACAAATAGTTGACTACCCCCTCCCCCATGTTCCCACTTCAGTTATAGTATTACATGTGGGTATTCATGAATGTTATTTATCATACATGTGTGATATGGGTTGGATGGATTTAGGTTGTAGAATATACTTATATCTGGTCATAATGGATCTAGCTTCCCATGGGTGTATGTTCAAGGGCTATGATTAATGGAGGTATAATGAATTTACACAGGCTATAATAACTTTCAGTCTTAAACATTTTTATATATTTGATGGTGATGGTGATGAGATATGGTCTGATTCCAAAATGAGATGTTGGGCCCTACATGGGAATGAGGTAGGTACGATTGATGCCTGACTCACATCTAGGATAACTTGATTTATGGAAGTGATGATGGATTAGAATGTGAAATATTGGGGTATGAGAGGAGTAAACCAGTGGGGAATTGGTTATGGGTACCCATTTCTATATGTGTGTGTGTGTGTGTGTGTGTGTTCTCAATATTTTGGTTATACTTTTGTTCATTACTTGGTGAGTGATCCATAGCGAGGATGGGAAAATATTAGTATACATGTTTAGGTGATGAGTTATTTTCATTTATTTACTCACTAGGATTTAGTATACTTCTTTCACATCTTGAATGAGATGTTTTAGGGAGTATCCTGCTAAGTATATATGTTATTCTCACCCAATATATATATAAACTATTTTTCATGTCAGCAAGAGTCGATTAGTAATCAAGATATACATTACTATTTCAAGGAGTTATTTAGGAGCTGTTTGATTTTCATGGAAACTATCAAGGATTTATCTATTTTTAATTTTCATTTTAATTATATCTAGTTTTGTATGAAATCACATCATGTATTGGGATCGATTATTATTTTTTATGAGCAAGAGTGTAGGGATGTGAATCCTTTTTCAGAGAATCAAAAGTTCAGAGCATTAGAATTACATTTAATAATATTTCAGTTAATGAAAGTAAGATGGACTCCATGGGATGGCAATGACAATAGATCTTCTCCAATAGAAGTATCTCTATTTAAATTTCATAACTATTGATTATTCTATAGTGAAGTTCTGGGATATCTGTATGTTTAGCAAAGTTGATGGGTCACTGGGTTTTTAAACATGCTTAAGTGGTCATGTATCCAGATCTAGATTTTTAGGGGTGTAGGTTTAAATTATTTAACCAATTGTGATTAGTATTTAAGTGCATGGTAACTTTAGTGAACAAGTATGAAAATTTAAAAAGAGGATCAAGGAATAATTTATGGTTCAACTGATCATTTATTAGAGTGCTGAAAAGTTGGTGAGGATTAATTTTCTTTTTAATTTGTTTTTCACATAAAATATTCTAATTATAATAAAAGAAAACAATAGTTTTGTTTCCCCCATGCACGTAGGAAATAGTCCAAAGCAAGTTGAATTTTTTTATTTATCTATTTTCTTATATTTCCATTTTTTTTACCATTGAATGTTTTTCTCGTAATTTGTCTATTTGTATGAATGTATGTGTGTGTGTGTGAGGATGAATTTTTGTGGTGAGTTGATTATAGTGACTGACTACTTTAGGTATACATATTAAATGGTTAAGCTAACTTCTAAAGATTAAATTTTTCTCTACACTTCTACATCATATGAATTTTTGATGGATCTATTAATTATACATCTAGTGTTCTATCGATATTACATGTGATTGGTTTTTCTAGGTTGTAGTTTGAAAACTTTATCCCCCCACAATTGATATCAGTGATATTGGTTCTGAGTGCATGATTTATACATCATTATTAGTTCATTCATGGCATCAGATGAAGGAAATATCTAGATCAATAAATTTGGTGGATCAGATTTTGGCTTCTAGTGATTTTAGATCTAAGACTATCTAATTTAGAAAGTCTTAGATATTCCATTTCCATGGGTTAAGCCAATGTTGATGGATGAAGATGAATGGGATAAGTTGTATTGGAAAGAACTTGTGATGGTGATAATTTCACAATAAAGGAATGTTGTATTCAACATTTAGGATTAGAATACTACAATAGATGTCATGAAGGTGTTGGCAGACATGTATGAAAAACTGATAGCCCTTAACAAAGACTCCATGTTGTGATGATAGTGGTAGATGATTTGAATGAATTAAAAATTATTCTTGGGTACCTCCAATGGGTAAAGGTAAATTTTACTGATGGTATATGGGAATTTATTCTTTTTTCTTCACTTCTATATATCTTGGATGAAGTAGTTATTGTAGTTAGTAACTCTAGAAAAATAATAGATCTAGTGTTTGATGATTTTAGGAATATGATACTCAATGAGTAACTTCGGAAAAGATACGTTCATATTCCAACTAGTAGTGACCTTAATACTTATGGAAGGGGTAGGTCACCCCATCATAAGTAGATCTACTAGAATAATATATTAGAAGATAAGTCTCAATAAAGGTAATGTGAGAAGATCCAATGCAAGTTGGCTGGTCCTAGTCCTACCTTCTAGAAGTATGGGAAGAAAGTAAATATCAATAAGTATTGTAAAAGTCACAAAGAGGATAATATAAATACATAAAACTTTAATGTTTTAGACTCCTTAAATACAAATGAAGTTTATAATGATTATCTAGTAAATGTGAACACACTGGTAAAATCTTGGTTGGTTAACTCTAGATCATCTTTCCATTTAACTGGCGATAAAAGTTGCATTTAAAACTATTTATCTTGTAAGTTTGTGAATTAAATATAGAGTATTCTAAATCCTTATAAGTTTTTGTAAAAGGATATGTAAACATCTGAATGAAGAATGGTGGATTCTTAAAACTATCATAAGTTCACCACATATCTGGCATTAGGAGGAATCTTATTTCTTTTGGGAAATTGGATAATTATATCTTGGAAAATAAATTTTAAAATGGAATGTGGAAGTTTTGCTAGGGATATAAGGTGATTTAAAAAGGTTTAAAGTATGGAACCCATTACATTATTATAAATTCATATGGTAGTGTAGTCATCAGAAGTAAAACTTCTAATGATCTGGATTTATGGCACTGTAGGTTCGATCACCTCAGTGAGAAGAAAATAAAGGTTATAAAGGATAAGGGAATATTGAATCATGATCAAATAGGAATTATAAAGTGTGAAAGTTGTGTATTGAGAAAGTAGAAAAGATTTCCTTTTAACATAGATGTTCAGAATCCTAGGGACTAGAAGTTGGAACTTGTACACTCAGATGTTTGGGTACATTCCCCTATTAAATCCTAGAGTAGTTTCCTTTAATTTATTATTTTCACTAATGATGCTATAAGGAAACTATGGATTTACTTCTTGAATCAAAAATCTGATGGATTTTAGTTTTTATTCAATGGAAAATATTGACAAAAAGGGAATTTGATTTGAAATTAATTTTCATATAAAGAGACAATGGTGGTGAGTACACCATATGAAACTTTCGGAACTTTAGAAAGGAGGAAGGGATATGGCATGAGAATATGGTATTCAAAACTCCACAATAGATAGATTAATTGAAATGATGAACCATACATTAACATTGAAATCTAGAAGTATGAGGTTGCACTAAGTAATTTCTTTAACAATTTTTTTAGGGACTTCCAGAGGACTTATGGTCTAGAAAATGATCAAAAGTTCAACAATTTAGAGTATTTGATAGTTTATAATGTGTACATGTAAATGTTAAGGATCGTGAAAAACTTGAATCAAAATCTAAAATTTGTTTCTTCATTGGTTATGGTGATGAAAATTTTGGATATAATTTTTGGGATGGTGAAGGAAAATAGGTTATCAAAATAAAGGATGTTGTCTTTGAAGAAAAGGTTATTTGGAAGGACCAAAACTTATTGGAATATGAAGTTAAAGGAAAATAAACTATCAAAATCCAGTTTGATTGGAGTACGAGTAGTTTTTAAAAATTGGATAACTCAAATATAAGAGTTGAAGGAACCATAAGTCTAGAATTAATACCATTAAAAGGCCATAAAGTTCAAGAGTGGTAGAAGCTCAAGTGGGAGAATCAAAATTACGTACCCCAGAAGTACAAGTACCAAAAGTTCTGTAAATGATAGAAATATCATATCCAAACTACTCGGAGAATAAAATTAAATTGAGGGTATCAACCAAAATTGGAATAAAAATTTAGAGGAATGGGGATGAAATGAATTTTCCACTCCTAATGGACATAGGGGAAACTGAAAATCTGGAGGAGGCAGATTCACATAGTGACTCTAAGTAGTGGGAGTCGGTCATGAATAAGAATATGAATTCATTTAAATTCAATATAACTTTGGAGATGGTTGAACTAATAGATGGTAAAAAGGAACTTTATAATAAGTGGGCTTACCAGATTAAGGAATATATTGATAATAAGAAGAGATACAAAGCATGATCGGTAGTGAATGGGTTTCAACAGAAGGAATGAGCTGATTTCTCAAAAATGTTCGCATCGGCAGTTAAAAATTATACCCTTATAATAGTGATAATCATAGTTTTACTATAAGATCAACATTTGAATCCAATGAATGTTAAGATAGATTTACTTCATGGTGATTTGGAGGAGGATGCTTACATGCAACAACCAATAGGTGTACTGAAATTTGGGAATCATAATTTGATATGTAAAATGAATAAAAGACTCTATGGACTAAATCAATCCCCGTGATAGTGGAATCATAAATTCTATTTTTTAATTTCAAATTAAGGGTTTACCAGTTTTAATGTAGATCATTTCTATTATCAGAAGCAATGGGAAGATGGTACATTCATCATATTTCTTTTGTATGTGGATAACATACTGATTTTTAGATCAAATATTTAGAAAATATAATAGTTGAATTGTGAACTATCTGGATGATTTGAGATGAAATATATTTGATAGTCAAGGAATAATTTGGGGATGAATATTGAGAAAGATAATAAAATCATGACTTTGGCTCCATCTTAGAAAGATTATATCTATAAGATCGTAGAAATATTTGGGATAACCAGAATTAAGCTAGTCTCAACCCCTCTTTAAACTCACTTCAATTTGTCCAATTCATAGGCGCTAGCAATATAATTTGAGGCCAAGTATATAGAAAAAGTATCATATGCATTAACAGTTAGAAGCTTGATATATACAATTGTTTATACTCAAAAATACATTTCCCATTCCATGGGAGTTGTAATTCAGTACATAGAAAATCCAGGGGGGAGCTCATTGGGAGTTTTTGAAATGTATCCTTTAGTATTTGAAAGGATCATATGATCAATCTCTTTATTTGGGGTGGTAAGATTCATTATAAGGTTTTTGGAATCATACTTCACTACATATCCAGGTACTCAAAATAGTACAACAAGCTTTATGTTTACATATGGAGGAGCTATAGTTAGTTGGACTTCATGAATTTATAATATTTTTACATTGAGTATAACTGAATTAGAGTATATATTTCATGAACCATTCTATATTACCCAACTATACATAACCTCAACATGTTCTTACAAGGAATAAATGGTGTTACTGATCTCCGTGATATGGAAATAACTACTTGGGAATTAAGAACAACCTTTGGGAATTGTTTCTCTATAAGGAACCTATAATAAGGTTATATAAAGGTAAATAAAATTTCAGTATTCCAAATAAATACTGAATTATAAAAGATACAAATTTCAGGAAAAAAACTTCCAAGATACAATTAATAAGAAAATTACTCAAAAACTATTAAGTCCTAACTTCATGTGACATGATGTCACCTCCAAAATCTCACACTATGTTAATGAACAAACTTTTTGCCTCTATATGGTGATTTTTCCTTACCTTCAACAAATAAAATAAAATCTATATACACCAAAATGTGTATGCAAGGTGCGAGCAAAAGATCCCAACAGGATCCCACCAAGTTTTTCAAAAGTAGAATTTATAAAATAAACCAACTATGCTCAAGTAAATAAAAATAATTCTTGAGATACAATTCTATATAGTTTAATATATAACATGGATAAATCTCCCCTTTTCACAATTTATAAAAAAAAATTAATAGGTTTTCAAATAATTTTGTTAAACATTCCAATCAAACATTTTAAGGGAAATCAATAGAGAAAACAAGCCCATAAGTATCAACAATTCCAATTTAATGTGGATCCTCATAAAAATATTATGATTAGTAGGCCACCAGGTTTGTACATTATCTTAGTAAAATAGGTCTATGGGGTAAGAGTTCACTCCTGAGAGTGGATCCTAGACAAAACTTAGGCAAATTTTTTCACACATTACCCTATCAGAACAAGTCTATAGGGAAAGAGTCCATCCCTAGGGATGGATCCCAACCTCATCATCAATCACATTTACATTTACCACATTGGTTTCACAAAAAATGTAATTTCATCTTTGAAACCACACAAAACCTAATTTGAAACCATTTATATTAATAAAACCTGAGGGAAAATCCATTTTCAAAACCATAGCTAAAACTATCACGTGTTATGAAAACATTAATCATAACCTTTCAAAACAATTTGAAAACAATTTCCATGATAAAGTTGTAATTAATTATTCCCAATCATTTTAGAAACCAAAATTAAAAGAGCAAGAAAACAAGGTTTAAATAATAAAGTCAAATTATGAAACCACCTACCTTGAAACCCTCAGAATATCAATGCCCATAGGTAAACAAAAATCCAATATGATTAAGGGTCCTTAGGAATTAATAATTGATCCTTCATCAAGAATTCCCAATCAAACATCTTTAAATTGACATGTACTATAACGAATAAAACCAAAGGGAACACTTATTTCCACAGTTTCAAGAAACACGCCTCAAGGATTAAATATTTGATAAAGACCCCTCAATTATATAATAGGCCTATAAATATCTATATTAGAAACCCAGATCCAACAATTATCATCATTGATGAAGTTGATCCATATAGAAAAAAATTAGTAATTAGAATAATAAAGGGATCTAATACCAAAATAGAGATCGATATACCAAGAGAGAAACACGACTTTGATCAATGATTAGATCCACCAATGAATTGGTTTGGGAGATCCAAAGATTTATTAAGAAAGACTCTAGGTTCAAACAGAGAAAAATATAATTGAATGAGGAGGATTAAATAATTAAAAAGGGGTTTCATGTGGATAAAAAGTGATACTTACCCTGATATTCCTAACCAAGATCAGTTCCACTGGTGGGCTAGTGGGTATCCACCATTATTCTAGTGGGATTCCTGTAGGAATCAAAATTTTTCATCAATCCATTATATGATCAGTGGGATTAATATAGGAATACACTACTACTACCATGCCACTGGCTAGCTGGTGATCCTCATTATCTAGCTAGTGAATTTCTTATAGCTCTTCCAGCTATATGTTCAAGTCCACTCTCAATCCAACCACCCAATACACTTATTAAATTTTCATACTATAACTAAAACCACACCCCCATTGTAAAGACTCGTAAAATTCAAGGAAAATTTTTTCTTAATTTTCTTTGGGATTTTATAAGAACACAGTTTCTGACGGTACTTGATTCTGAGGCCCAGTGTGCCCGGAATTTCTATCCGAAGTTTAGCTCGGGTACATTCAGTGAACGAACGAGCGGGAATTTCTAACTTTTGAACCGGTGCTCGGAATCGAATTCTGAGGGCACCGATGGAACCGTAGCACCGGTAATTACTTAGGAACGCTTAATCCGGAGTTGTGTTTACACGAGAGAAGTTGATAAAAATTGTTGAAGTTAAAAATAAAAATTTAACAATAATTTTTATTTTTAATTTAAGTGTATAGTCCTTGGAATAGAAGTTGGGTAACTACCCAACCTCCCTTGGGAGGTTATGAGGGTGGTGGGGCCCACACAAACCCCACCCCTTCATATCCTCTAAACCCCCTCAACACCCATTCAATTTTTTATAACTTAAGATTATTAACTTATGGAATTAATGTCGTGAGTTATAAGTAAGTTTTTGAAATTCAAACTCTTGAATTTCAAAAGCCTTGTTGTGTTAATAAAATAAGTTGAGAACTTATTTTTTTTTTGGGTTAGTGTTTAGTTGTTTGAGAGCTTTTGGAGAAAAGGCTAGGGAAGTCTTGATTTCTTCTTTCCCTTTGACGAAGAACGTGAAGAACACCTCGGACTCCGACGAAGAACACCGTTCTTCAACGAAGAACATCTCCGCCAAAGAATGCAGAGAACTTCTCTAACGACGTTTCCTCTTCGGACGCACCTCAACGACAACGGAATCGACGTTCATTTTCCGCGATTCCCGACCTCTGTGAAGCTCGTCTTCCGCGGATCATTGACGTGCACCATTCTTGAAACCGAGGTAGGGGTTTTATTTTATTTAATTATTTCCGTTCATGATTCTAGTTTGTCGATCTTTGTGGATTTTCGACTAAATGTTATCGTTTAACGAGAGGGGGTCAGACCGCACAAACACGGCCGACCCTCCTCTTTATCCTTGTTGATACTTTGTGGTTTGGACGGAATGGCATGGTGACGTCGCACCATGCGGAAATCGCACAACAAGTACTTCGCGGCGCTGTCGCGCCGCGCCATGAAGTTGATCAAGGACGCGACGCCGTCGCGCCGCGTCGAAGAAAACCGAAGACGCCGCAGCCGGAGCGGTGCCGCGGCGGAGGGGGCGCGGTACCGTCGCACCACGCTGGACGAACCAAGGGCCGCGGCCGGTTCTGGGCCGCGGCGGAGCAGGGTGACCGGCGGCCGGTACCGGGCCGCCGGCGTCAGAGCTAGAAGAGGACCGGCCATCGCCGGTCCCGTTGAGCAGGAACCGGCCGGCCAGGTCAGGCCGGCCGGACAGGGAGAAGCCGGGGGAATTGAACCCCCGGCCGGCCATCAATGCGGACCCAATTAAGGGGTCGCGGTTACAAGAAACCGGGGGGGGCAGTGCCCCCCACCCACGCGAGCCAATAACGGCTCAGTCGTTTTGGCCGAGCAACGACCTGCGCGCGGGTCGCCAGTCCGGGCCGTCGGGCCGCGCCGTGCCCAGGTCGGGCCGGCCCGCGCCTGCTGGGCCAGGCCACACCTAGCCGGGCCGGGCTGTGCCGGTCCGGGCGACCCTGACCCAGGTCGGGTCGACCCGGTTCAGGCCGACCCAGGGGGTCTCGGGCCAGGTCGGTCCGGGCCCGAAACCCCCGTTTTCGGGCCGTTTGGGTTCAATTGCCCATAACTCGGGCTACGGACCTCCGATCGATGCACCGTCAGTTTCGATGCGATCCTTGAATCGAGACGGTCGTTTTGGTATATCGCACTCAAGGTTTCGGATTACTTTAAGTTCGGCTGGGTTGGTTCGTACACGAAACCAACCTGGCCCTCAGAGTGGAAACGCTCATATCTTGAGCTACGGACGTCCGATTGACGTGTCGTCAACTTTGTTGGATTCCTCTAAGTGAGAAGGATCTTTTGGCTTACTCCTCCTGAGGTTTGGACATAGGTGGAGAACGGTCGGGTTGGTTTTTCCTTAAAACCCAACCGGGCCCCTGGGACGAAAAGGCCAATAACTCTCAGACCGGGCGTCTGATTGACGCGCCATTTGCGACGTTGAGTTCCTGTTGACGATACGGAACTTTTGGATACATCAAATCTAGACTATGTGTCAGTTGATGTATCAGCCTCTTGGCTCGTGGAGCGGACCCTCCCGAACCAGCTTGTTGTGTGCGGGAACCCTAGAGCTGGTTGCGACTGCTACTATGACTGTGACGACGACTATGCAGAGATCCTTAGTGGATTCGACGACAACGACTACAGCACTCAGCGATCATGTGTGGGTCAGTGCTACCGATCATGTGTGGGTCCGATCCTGTGTGGGTCAGCGCTCAGCGGTTCTATGTGAGCCAGCGCCTACAGATCCTGTGTGGGTCCGATCCTGTGTGGGTCATTGCGGGGGTTAGTACCTATCGATCCTTTGTGGGTCCGATGACTTAGATGGATCAGTGATCATATCTATCATCTTTCGAAGAAGTATACTTGTGTGAGCTGAATCCTGTTTGCTTTCCTATGTGGATTGTGTTGTGCTATCCTGTGTGGATTACATTTTTCTTCCTGTGTGGAATACGTTTTCTTTCCTGTGTGGATTGGGTTGTACTTGGGCTCGGATGTTGGAGCCGAATTGGAATTGATGACTTAGGTATATGTATGGGCATATACCTAAGTAGTGTCGGATGTTACTTCGTGATTGTATCTTTCCTTTGTGGTTTATCCTTTGTGGATTTTGGGAGACCTTCGGGGGTCTCGGGGTCCCTACTGAGTAGCATATACTCACCCCTGCAAGGGCTATGCCCGCACTACGTTGTGTTGGTTGCAGACGACGGACAGCGCTGATCGTGGTAGAGGATTGCGGAGCAGAACGGTACCTGGAGGTGGACCACTGGGCGGAACATACTCAGAGCGGACGGCGGGACCTGAGGAGCAGTGGAGCAGTGGAGCTATCTATACCCACCCTTCAAGTGGGATTTCCAGTGGACAGCTCGGCGTTGCGGCTTTACTTTTCAGTTGTTTTTTTCCCTTTTGAGTTGTACTTTACTTTCAGTTTGGGTTTGTATTCTGGCCCACTTACTTTCCTCACTTACAGTTGTACTCTATTTTTACTTAGTGTTTACTTCTGTTTGCTTGCTCTGTGGTGTTTTTTTTCTTTACAAAGACAACGCCTTCCCTTTTTACCGAGATTTACGCCTTGGTTCTAGTCTCCAGCCCCTGGCCTATGGAAGGCGGGCTTGGGGTAGTCATGGAACGGGCCCCGAGGACGGGTCGTGACAAATTGGTATCAAAGGAGTTCTGTTCTACCACAGAACTTGGGACTCTAATCTTTTTCTATGTGAAACAATAGTGTTTAGCGTATTGGGTGTGGTTATCAGTCTAGGGAGTCCAGTATTGGTGCGGTGGCCGACGTATCTATACACCAGGACCCTGACTTCTGATTTCCGACTTAATGCACAAAAACATTGATTGTATGTGTGTTTCAAGTTTTCTTTGTGATTACTTTGTGTCAGCTCACCAGGTA
Source organism: Viscum album (assembly GCA_963277665.1). Taxonomy (NCBI): domain Eukaryota; kingdom Viridiplantae; phylum Streptophyta; class Magnoliopsida; order Santalales; family Viscaceae; genus Viscum; species Viscum album. The sequence continues at coordinate 564,430,424 of OY728121.1, read as the reverse complement.
TACTGTTCTGACAGTGGCGCACCTATTTCCTTTTCAGGATGGCCCCACGACGGCAGCCAGCTAGGGTTTCGAGAGTCGAGTGTGATGACAGCCCACCGAGCGACGAGGCCTCAGTGCAGGGTCCTTTGTCAGCAGTGGCACCGGCGGTTGCTCTACCCGTCGAGCCACTGATGCTTCTAGCCCCAGCTGCTGACGATGCACATCGCCTCAGTGCATTGCATGAGTTCCAGCGCCAGCGACCTCCCCGGTTCCGCGGGGAGACGGACCCCCAGGCAGCCGAGGACTGGCTGGAGGTAGTGGTGAGAGTTTTCAGGTTAGTGAGGACACCAGCAGACCTCATGGTGATCCTTGCAGTGAGCCTACTACGCGCAGTAGCAGGCAGATGGTGGAGCTTGATGCTCCAGGTGCACGATGAGGCATCTCTTCTCTGGATGGACTTTGAGAGCCTATTCCACTCAGAGTTCGTCCCAGCCACCCTCCGTGCGGTGCGCATCCAGGAGCTTCTTCAGCTGCGGCAGGGCAGCATGACGGTCGCCCAGTACTCGGCAAGATTTACCGATCTCTCGCGCTACTCGACAGACATGGTACGGGACCCATTCTTCTGGGCCCGGACCTTTGAGCAGGGATTGAGACACGAGATCAGGGTATCGCTGATCTCCCTCAGAATTCCGACTCAGACAGGAGTACTGGATCGATCCCTTTTGATCGAGAGATTTCTTGCTGAGTCTACACCAGTGCCAAGACCCACCGCAGGGCGGCACATAGTAGAGTCTTCTGCAGCAGGCAGTCGATGGATGACTCATGGGTCCAGGCAAACCAGACCCTCAGGCAGACGACCTCAGGAAACTGGCTCAGTAGTGCGGGGCACACAGCAGGGAGCCAGTCTTTCGAGAGGCAGGCAGTGCTACTCATGCGGCAGGCAGTGCTACTCATGCGGCGGGCAGGGCCACATGGCTCATGACTGCCTGACCCGTCGTGCCGAGGAGCAGCAGACGGTTGAGGGACCACCGAGGCGGATGAGGTAGGGGAGCTGGCCGAGCGGCAGGTGGTGGGCGACGCTTTGAGGCTCTACCACCACCACCATTAGAAGGTCCACCCCGACCATAGGGAGCTGGCGGGCAGAGACAGGCACAGCTCTAGGCATTAGAGGCCTACTACCACGGCACGCCCGAGATGATTCAAGGTACTATCTGTGTCTATTCCACCCTTGATGTAGTTCTTATAGACATAGGAGCGAGTCATTATTTCATAGCTGCTGCCCTTGTTTGGAGTTCGGAGATTCCGACAGTGCCGTTGGCTCGATCCTTACGGCTAGAGACTCCTACGGGAGAAAACTCGACGATTACGCACTGGTGCCGGCAGTGTGAGCTTACTCTAGGAGGCGAGAGCTTCGGCTGGGATCTTCTTGTAGCGGCGTTGAGGCCTTACGACCTCATCTTGGACATGTATTGGTTATCTACGGTCCATGCATAGATTGACTGTTTTAGGTGCAAGGTGCGTTGTGTACGCACCGACGGGAACAGGTTCACCTTCACCGGCGAGAAGGGAGCCTTCGCAGCATAGGATGGACTTCCGCAGAGGAGAGGACAACCCATCACTCATCAGTTGGATAGCCTCATCCTAGGATTAGTTGACGTGCGGAGTCCTGGTTTTCCTGTAGTGTTGGATCAGTATGCGGATGTTTTTTCCAACGACATTCCAGGGCTACCTCCTTGCAGAGAGGTAGACTTTTATATTGACCTGTACCCCGGGACAGCCCCGATATCGACACCAGCATATTGGATGGCCCCCGTCGAGCTTCGAGAGTTGCGGGTACAGTTGGGGGACTTGCAGGGAAAGGGGTTCATCCGACCCAGTGTTTCACCCTGGGCTTCCCCGATATTGTTCTCCAAGAAGGCGGATGGGAGCTTGCGACTGTGTGTTGACTATCGTCGCCTGAACCAGGTGACAGTGAGGAACAAGTATCTGCTACCGAGGATTGATGACCTCTTCGATCAGCTCAAGGGAGCACGGTGGTTCTCAAAGATAGACCTCAGGTCAGGCTATCATCAGCTCAGAGTTCGAGACGAGGACGTGCAGAAGACGGCCTTGAGGTGTCGGTATGGCCACTATGAGTTCTTGGTTATGCCCTTCGGCGTAACCAATGCTCCAGCAGTGTTCATGGCCCTCATGAAGAGGATCTTTCATCCATACCTCGATCGATTTGTCATGGTCTTCATCGATGACATTTTGATTTACTCGACGACTGAGGAGGAGCACGCCTACCACTTACGGGTTATACTAGACACACTCCGAGAGCACCAGCTTTATGGTAAGCTCTCAAATTGTCAGTTCTGGATACGTGAGGTCCACTTCTTGGAGCACATCATCTCTGATGCGGGAGTTGTAGTGGATCCTGCGAAGATCGAGGCAGTGCTAGCTTGGGAGCCACCCTGAAGCGTGACGGAGGTGCGAAGTTTCTTGGGACTAGCTGGATACTATCGGAGATTTGTTCTAGACTTCTCCAGAGTTGCGGCACCACTCTCAGCTTGGATGAAGAAGGGGAAACTCTTCGTGTGGTCAGACAGATTTCAGAAGAGCTTCCAGGAGCTGAGACAGAGATTGACCAGCGCACCTATCTTGAGGTTTCCTGAGGAGGGAGTAGGGTACGTAGTCTACTACGATGCATCAGGGACCGGACTCGGATGTGTCCTGATGCAAGAGTGGGCAGTGATCGCCTATGGATCACATCAGTTGAGGCTGCATGAGCAGAACTACGCCACCAATGACCTGGAGTTAGCAGCAGTGGTCTTCGCTCTGAAGACATGGTGACACTATATGATGGGCGAGCGCTTTACAGTCTTTTCTGACCATCAGAGTCTCAAATACATCTTCTCTCAGAAGGATCTGAATCTAAGACAGCGGCAATGGCTCGAGTTCCTCCAGGATTATGACTTTGAGATAGTCTATACTCCTGGAAAGGGGAACGTGGTAGCCGATGCCCTCAGCAGGAGGACGGGCATTCAGCTACTTGAGGAGGCGACAGAGCAGATAGCCTCTTTGCAGATATCCTTCATGGATAGAGATGGAGCAGCCTTCCTTCAGTCTCTCACAGTCACTCCTCCACTACTACAGCGGGTCATAGAGGCACGGCGTGGGGACACTGACTGTGAGGCGCGATGTGCACAGATATCCTCAGGACAGGCACCTGATGGTTTCTCCTTTGGAGCAGAGCACGACATCCTTTTCAGAGGACGTACCTTGGTACCAGTCGCTTTGCGAGAGGAGGTGCTGAGAGAGTTTCACACTTCTCCTTTGGCGGTACATCCTAGAGTGGAGAAGATGTACTAGGACCTCAGACGACAGCACTGGTGGCCGGGCATGAAGAAGGTTGTGGCAGAGTTCGTTTCACAATGCCTCACCTGCCAGTAGGTGAAGGATGAGCACCAGGTACCAGTAGGCTTGGTACATCCCTTGGAGGTCTTGGAGTGGAAGTGGGACGGGATATCTATGGACTTCATGACTGGACTTCCACGCACTTCCAGAGGTCACGACTCCATTTGGGTGATTGTCGACCGACTCACCAAGTCAGCTCACTTCTTACCCATCAGAGAGCAGGGATCAGTGGAGAGCTTGGGACGACTTTATGTTCAGGAGATTGTGCGGCTTCATGGTGTTCCATCATCTATCGTCTCCGATCAAGATGCTCGCTTTACTTCCCGTCTTTGGAAGGGGTTGCAGGAGGCGTTCGGGACGCAGCTGCGTCTGAGCACAGCCTTTCACCCTCAGATGGATGGTCATACGGAGAGGACCATTCAGACTCTCGAGGACATGCTTCGTGCATGTGTCCTCTAATTTGGTCGCAGTTGGGAGGACCACCTACCCTTGGTGGAGTTCGCGTACAATAACAGCTACCACTCCACCATCGGGATGGCACCATACGAGGTGTTGTACGACCGACCTTGTAGATCTCCTTTGTGTTGGACAGACCCTAGGGAGTCAGCTCTTGTGGTACCAGAGATGGTCCAGGCCATGACAGAGAAGGTCCAGGTCATCCAGGAGTGGATGAGGACAGCTCAGAGCCGGCAGAAGTCTTATGCTGACAGGAGGCGGAGGCCACTAGAGTTAGAGGATGGCGACCACGTCTTTTTTCATGTCTCACCTCGACGTGGATTATGGATATTTGTCCGAGGCGGAAAGTTGTCTCCACGCTTCATCGGACCATTCCAAGTCCTCAGCAGGATTGGCGAGGTGGATTATCTCTTGGCTCTACCACCTCAGTTGCACCGGGTGCATGATGTCTTCCACGTATCTCAGCTGAGCAGATACGTGCACGACCCGACGCACATCATTGACCATGGGGAGCTTGACGTTGATGATGGGGCGACTTTTGCGGAGGTCCCAGTGGAGATCGAGGATTGACAGGAGCAGGTCCTATGTGGACGGTCGATTCCTATAGTACGCATCAGATGGCAGCATGAGAACCTCCAGGAGAGCACTTGGGAGCGGGAGGCTCAGATGCGTTCTCAGTACCCACATTTGTTTCCCTAGTTTTTGATGTATCTTTACGGGGACGTAAAGACATGAAGTGGGAGTAATGTAAAGACCCGTAAAATTCAAGGAAATTTTTTTCTTAATTTTCTTTGGGATATTACAAGAACGTAGTTTCTGACGGCACTTGATTCTGAGGCCCGGTGTGCCCGGAATTTCTATCTAAAGTTTAGCTCAGGTATGTTCAGTGAACGAACGAGCGGGAATTTCTAACTTTTGAACCAGTGCTCGGAATCAAATTCTGAGGGCACCGATGGAACCGTAGCACCGGTAATTTCTTAGGAACGCTTAATCCGGAGTTTCATTTACACGAGAGAAGTTGATAAAAAAATTTGAAGTTAAAAATAAAAATTTAACAACAATTTTTATTTTTACTTTAAGTGTATAATCCTTGGAATAGAAGTTGGGTAACTACCCAACCTCCCTTGGGAGGTTATGAGGGTGGTGGGGCCCACACAAACCCCACCCCCTCATATCCTCTAAACCCCCTCAACTCCCATTTAATTTTTGATAACTTAAGATTATTAACTTATGGAATTAATGTGGTGAGTTATAAGTAAGTTTTTGAAATTCAAACCCTTGAATTTCAAAAGCCTTGTTGTGTTAATAAAATAAGTTGAGAACTTATTTTTTTTGGGTTGGTGTTTAGTTGTTTGAGAGATTTTGGAGAAAAGGCTAGGGAAATCTTGAGTTCTTCTTTCCCTTTGATGAAGAATGTGAAGAACACCTCGAACTCCGATGAAGAACACCGTTCTTCAACGAAGAACATCTCCGCCGAAGAACGTGGAGAACTTCTCTAACGACGTTTCCTCTTCGGACGCACCTCGACGACAATGGAATCGACGTTCGTTTTCTGCGACGCCCGACCTCCGCGACGCTCGTCTTCCGCGGCTCGTTGACGTGCACTGTTCTTGAAACCGAGGTTAGGGTTTTATTTTATTTAATTATTTCTGTTCATGATTCTAGTTTGTCGATCTTCGTGGATTTTCGACTAAATGTTATCATTTAACGAGAGGGGGTCGGACCGCACAAACACGGCCGACCCTCCTCTTTATCCTTGTTGATACTTTGTGGTTTGGACGGAATGGCGTGGTGTCTTCGCACCACATGGAAATCGCACGGCAAGTACTTCGCGGCGCCGTCGCGCCGCGCCATGAAGTTGATCAAGGACGAGCCGCCGTCGCGCCGCGTCGAAGAAAACCGAAGACGCCGCAGCCGGAGCGGGGTCGCGGTGGAGGGGGCTCGGTGTCGTCGCACCGCGCCGAATGAACCAAGGGTCACAGCCGGTTTCGGGCTGCGGCGGAGCAGGGTGACCGGTGGCCGGTACCGGGCTACCAGCGTCGGAGCTGGAAGAGGACCGGCCATCACCGGTCCCGTTGAGCAGGAACCGGCCGGCCAGGTCGGGCCGGCCGGACAGGGAGAAGCCGGGGGAATTGAACCCCCGGCCGGCCATCAATGAGGCCCCAATTAAGGGGCCGCAGTTACAAGAAAATGGGGGGGAAGCCCCCCCCCCTCCCCCCGCGCGAGCCAATAACGGCTCGGCCTTTTTGGCCGAGCACCGACCAGCGCGCCCAGCGAGCGGGTCGCCGGGTCGGGCCGCGCCCAGGCAGGGCCGGGCCACGCCTACCGGTCCGGGCCGCGCCCAGCCGGTCCGGGCTGGGTCGACCCAGTTTGGGCCGACCCAGGGGGTCTCGGGACAGGTCGGTCCGGGCCCGAAACCCCCGTTTTCGGACCGTTTTGGTTCAATTGCCCATAACTCAGGCTACGGACCTCCGATCGACGCACCGTCAGTTGCGATGCAATCCTTGAATCGAGACGGTAGTTTCGGTATATCGCACTCAAGGTTTCGAATTACTTTGAGTTCGGCCGGGTTGGTTCGTACACGAAACCAACCGGGCCCTCGGAGCGGAAACGCTCATATCTTGAGCTACGGTCGTCCGATTGACGTGCCGTCAACTTTGTTGGATTCGTCTAAGTGAGACAGATCTTTTGGCTTACTCAAACCAAGGTTTGGACATAGGTGGAGAACGGTCGGGTTGTTTTTGCCTTAAAAACCAACCAGGCCCCTGGGATGAAAAAGCCAATAACTCTCAGACCGGGCATCCGATTGACGTGTCGTCTGCGACGTTGAGTTCCTGTTGACGATACGGAACTTTTGGATACATCAACTCTAGACTATGTTTCAGTTGATGTATCAGCCTCTCGGCTCATGAAGCGGACCCTCCCGAACGAGCTTGCTGTGTGCGGGAACCCTAGAGCTGGCTGCGACTGCTACTGTGACTGTGACGATGACTGTGCAGAGATCCTCAGTGGATTTGACGACGACGACTACAGCACTCAGCGATCCTATGTGGATCGGTGCTACCGATCCTTTGTGGGTCCGATCCTGTGTGGGTTAGCGCTCAGGGGTTCTGTGTGAGCCAGCGCCTATAGATCCTGTGTGGGTCCGATCTTGTGTGGGTCATTGCGGGGGTTAGTACCTATCGATCCTTTGTGGGTCCGACGAGTTAGATGGATCAGTGATCATCTCTATCTTCTTTCGAAAAAGTATACCTGTGTGAGATGAATCCTTTTTGCGTTCCTATGTGGATTGTGTTGTGCTATCCTGTGTGGATTGCATTTTGCTTCCTGTGTGGAATACATTTGCTTTCCTGTGTGGACTGGGTTGTACTTGGGCTCGGATGTTGGATCCGAATTGGAATTGATGACTTGGGTATATGTATGGGCATATACCTAAGTAGTGTCGGATGTTACTTCGTGATTGTATCTTTCCTTTGTGGTTTATCCTTTGTGGATTTTGGGAGACCTTCGGGGGTCTCGGGGTCCCTACTGAGTAGCTTATACTAACCCCTGCACGGGCTATGCCCGCACTACGTTGTGTTTGTTGTAGACGACGGAGAGCGCTGATCGTGGTGGAGGCTTGCGGAGCAGAATGGTACCTGGAGGTGGACCACTGGGCGGAACATACTCGGAGCGGATGGCGGGACTCGAGGAGCAGTGGAGCTATCTGTACCCACCCTTTAGGTGGGATTTCCAGTGGACAGTTTGGCGTTGCGGCTTTACTTTTCAGTTACTGTTTTCCCATTCGAGTTGTACTTTACTTTCAGTTTGGGTTTCTATTCTGGCCCACTTACTTTCCGCACTTACAGTTGTACTCTGTTTTTAATTAGTGTTTACTTCTTCTTGCTTGCTCTGTGTTGTTTGTTTTCTTTACAAAGGCAATGCCTTCCCTTTTTACCGGGATTTACACCTTTGTTCTAGTTTCTAGCCCCTGGCCTATGGAAGGCGGGCTTGGGGTAGTCACGGCACGGGCCCCGAGGACGGGTCATGACACCCATCACTTATTTCCAATTAAAACCAACTAAAAACATAAGTAACAATCCATAAATGAATAAATAGATAAATAAATAATAATAATAATAATAGAAAATTAATATATGAAAAGATACAAGGATGTTACAATTCTCCCCAAGATAGTGTTTTATGCCCTTGGGAATCTACATCAAAGAAGGTTGACCTCAAAAGAGATAAGGTCACTAGTGTCTCATTATACTCTCACTCATAAGTATCACAAGAATTATAACCATGCTACCATAAAATGTGAACAAAGGGTATATACTTCCTACGTAGAACCTTCACTTGAGAATGAATAACTCTAAGCAGTTTCTCAGTCACAAACATATCAATTTCTATATTGAGGTCTTCCCAATTTAGAACATGAAGTGGTTCTGACTGATAATTTTTGAGTTGTGACGAATGAAAAACATTTCAGACTAAAGATAAATAAGGGGGTAAATCCATGTGATAAACCACCTTTACAAGTCATTCAATGATCTCAAATAGTCTTATAAACCTAGGAATGATCTTCCCTTTCTTTATGAGTCATCAGTGACCCAACTAGAGAGTGAATTTCAAGAACAGCTTATCACCAACTGAAAGCTACAAAGTATGATAATGTAGATCTATATAATACTTGTACCAACTTTGATCTATCACCAAACACTGATGAAAAAACTAGATCTTCATCGTTTTCTCCTAAACCAAACTCAGTACAACCAAGAAAGCTTCTAAACCTCAAAGAAATAATGAGAAAAAATGCAAGAATGACTATACAAGGATTTTAAAAGTGTCGTTCTGATGGAATATTGTTAATTGTTATTATAAGAAAATTCAACCATCCCCCAATGTCTATCCCAACCACCTATGAAGTCTAAGACACACACATGAATCATATCTTCTAGAATTTGATTATCCCTCTATATTTTCACATTTTTCTAAGGATGATATGATTTTATCAACCTGATGTGAGTTCCCATTTCCTCTTTGAGAACTTTCCAAAACATTTAGGTAAAATTATAGTCTTTATCTAAGAAAATTTCCATAGGGATCCCATGCTTCCTCACAATATCTTTCATATAAAACTTTACCAGGTCCTCCACTATAATAATGTCACATATTTGTATAAAGTGACCATATTTGGTCAAATGATCAAAAACCACACCAATTTAATTCTTACATAAAGGAGATAGAGGTAAAATAACAATAAAATCCATTGAAATATCATTTTATTGCTATGTTGGCATGGGAAGAGGATGAAGCAAACCAAAAGGCTTCTAGTCCTCATCCATGATCTATTGATATGTAAAATATCAAGAAAAAAAGTTGGCTATGTATCATTATATATCAGGCTACCAAAAATAATGCTTTATGTCATAAAAAACTTTGTTGTGATAATATAGATAGCCCACAAATAATTATGGCAATCTCCCAACATGGCCTTTTCTTGTAAATGATGGTACAATATTTTGGTTCCTGGAGAAAATAATACCCTTCAAGGGAAGGGACCACTCACTGATGGTCTCCCCACCATATAAAAAATCCCTAAAACTTTGGAACTCATCATCTTACTATTTATCATGAATAATAATATCAAGGGGAGAGGATGTCACATGAACACTCACCAAAACATTATAAAACTCTTCTTTACTAACTCCCAAGTACATATGAGAAAAATTCTCATCAATCCCACTCTTCCTTTTCCTACTTTACATCATGATAAGGTAACTTCCTACTAAGCAATTTAGAAAATACATTACATTTTCCCAGTTTATAAGAAATATCGAAGTTGAATGACTATATGTATTCAATCCAATATATCTACCAAATGTTTAAGTATTTTTTATAAAATATGTACCCCAAACATTTATGGTCATAGTAAATAATAAATATTTCCCTAAAAAGATAGTGATTCCAACTCTTAAGGGAATGCAAGGCCACTATAATTTCCAAATCATGAGTGGGATAAATCATCTCATGAGGTCAAAGATGATGTGATCTATAAACCACTACATGATCTTCCTACATAAGGATATAACCCAAACCTGAACCTGAAGCATCATAGTAAACCACATAGCCTCGACCATCCTCTAGTAAAGTCAGAATCAATGTTGAGGTCAAATGATAATTTAATTCATCAAAGTATTCCTGAAACTTTAAACACCATAAGAACTTCACCCCTTTCTTGGTGAGAGTAGTTAAGGGAGATGAAAGATTTAATAAATCCTTTATGAACCACTGATAATATCTTCCTAAACTCAATAAAGTACATATATTAAAGGCATTTCATGGTTCTCCTCATGACATGAAATTCATCACCATTTCAATATCAACTGATATACCATGTTTTGAGACCACATGTCCTCAGAACTTGACTTCATGGATACAGAATTGGCACATTGATAATTAATCATAAAGATGATGATCCCTAGAAATTCCCAAAACATGACTCAAGTGAAACACATAATATTCCTCCATATTAGAGTACACAAAGATGTCATCCATGAACACCATGAGAGTTTCTATATATAGATAGAAAATCTAGTTCATCAATTTCATAAAGATGGTAGGAGTTTTAGTCAGTCCAAATGACATCACAAGGTATTCAAAATGGTTATACCTTCTCTTGAAGATAGTCTCTATAATATCTGACTCCTTGATCCTAAGTTGGTGATATCCAAACTGAAAATAAATTTTGTAAAACCACTTTGACCCTTTAAAATGGTCAAAAAATTATCAATTTGAGGAAATGGATATTTTTTCTTGACCATTACTTGATTGAGGTTTTGATAATCGATGCATAAGCGAAGAGTTCCATTGGCCTTCTTGGAAAAAAGAATGGGGATTTCCCAAGGTGATACAAATTAGTGTATAAATCCTTTTTCTCTCAAGTTATCCAACTAAATTTTTAGATATTTCAATTTATATGGTGCCATATAGTATGATGGAATTGATATTAGTTGATTTCTGATCAATAGATCAATGGATAACTCCACCTCCTGCACTGAAGGAAAACCCAATAAGTCATTTGAAAACACTTTCAAAAACTAATTGACTAATGAAGGAAGGATACCACTTCTAGATTCAATTTATAACTTTATTATAGACAAAAAAACTTAATAATCTCTAGAAGAGATTTACCTGCCTAACGGTACCACGAATCCCATTCTCCTTAAAACACATAAGATCTCCCATTAGAAGTTGTGAAGAACACCCATTGATGATAATAATAAAAATAAACCTTGCGAGAGATCAACTAATCCATATTGATAATCATATTCAGGAGGTCCCGGTTGAGAACCAATAAATCCATAACCAGCTCTACATCATACATAAAGAAAGAGTATGAGGGACAATGGAAACCATGCTCCTTCTTCTTTCCTAGAGGCGTTTCCAATTCCATCATGAATGGAATGAGCTCCATTAAAAGTTTTAAAAAACACACCACATGAGTGATATGAAGGATTGATAGTAATCTATATCAAATAAATTAGTCACTGAGGTTGAAATAACATAAATGGTACCTCTCACAATCACAATAACTGCATCAACTTATATAGGAGACTCTTTCACTTTGTGTAACTGCTTCATTCATAATTAATGTGGATGGAATCCTATATTCCATGAAGAATATAACTATACCGTAGATCTTATAGGTATTTATGAGGTTTTACCAGATTCAGGAAGAGATATATACTAACAAAACATTTTTAAGTGACCATGACGCCCACATGAATTTCAAACCTTTAGAGGCACAGGGAAAAAGTGCTCTGTTTGTACTGACTAGCCACACTTGTAACATGTCAAGATAATAGCCACTAATGATGGTGTAATAAGATACCTATAATAATAAACATCACTATTTCTCCCAAAAAACTCACTTTATTTCTTATTTCTTTTATAATAACTATCAAAGGTACTTCCAGATAAAAAAAGGAACTTTGGTCAATCTTAACTTACCTACCAGTTCAAGCTCTTCCATCAACACCCTATCTACCACATAAATATATATGTTTGACTTTAACATGAATATATATGACTGTATATTAGATCAAATACCCATATAAAACCTTTTTGCCTTCATTTATTCATTAGATACAACCTTATATGGAAACACAACGAGATCAGCAAAGAAATTAGCATACTCCATCACTAGTTGATTCCCTTGATCAAGTTTGAAAAACTCCATGGATTTCACCATGTCCATATATTCTTAGTATAACTATTCAATAAATATTTCATTGAATTATTTCCACTACAAGCCTTCATGGTTCTTATCCAAGACAACTGAGTCCCACCACCTTCTACTCGGAACTTCAAGTTTGAATATAGTGCACATCACTTTGAATGAGTAAAGGGTCTCCAAAAATTCAAAAATCCTCTTAAACTATCCCAACCAATCCTCCACCTCCTGATAATTTTTCATACCTTGTAAATATAGTGGTTTCGAGTGAAGAAATTTTTAGGCCTGGATCTTATCATTATCCCTTTGAGTTTTATTCTCTTTCGCTTGAACAGGGGAAGGTGTTGCACCTTGGTCCATAGATCTGACTATTCTCACCACTACTTCAATCATATTTTGATCAATTAGAGGTTTTACCTACCATAGTTCATCAGTAGTAGCTGAGGAATCAATGGAAGTATTTTGGGGGAATGATACCACACATAAATAGACAAATAGATGCAATAACATGAGATCCATGAATTAATTATCGTTTATAATAACATAAGTCGACTAGAATTATCAAGATACAAACAGAAAGAAATCATGGGATTAAAAAACTCCAAATCTCAAAATACCCATTTCCTAAAAACCTATGGTAACTTAAGGCTAGTCCTGATCAGATCTAGCCAGTAACTCACTCACAACCTACCCCTTAAGTCCACAAATTCCTATCTCATGTCTATTAATGCATCCCAAAAAATCATACTAATAATATAAATATAAATAATAAACTTTGAAACCAATTTATCACGAACCAACATGGATTACCCAACTATCTATAGCCTGAACCATTCTTGACATGGCCCAAATGGCATTTCCAATCCCTATGGGTTGAAGATAAATGTCTGGGCATCAAGAACAACCATTGGGAATAATTTTTTCACAAGGAACCTATAAAAAGGTGACAAAAATATACAAAAAATATCAGTATTCTAAAAAAAATATATAAATAGAAAAGATACAAACACCAGGAAAAACATGTGCCAAGATACAAGGAAAAATATAAGTACTGAAAAACTATTTAGTCCCAAATCCATGTGACGTAATGTAACCTCTAGAATCCCACACCCTTCTTACAAAAAAACCCATCCCTATGGTTCTATTCCCTTACATTCATTATATGAAACAAAATATACATACACCCAAATTTGTATATAGAGTGTGGGAAAAATATCCCAATAAGATCCCACCAAGTGTTTTATAAGTATAATTTATAAAATAAACCAATTGTGATCAAGTAAAAGGAAATAAGGAATGAGATATAATTCTACATATTTTGATATAAAGTATGGATAAATCACCCCTTTCACAATTTGTAAAATATACCAAAGAATGGGTTTCCAAAACATTTTGTTAAACATTTTAATCAAAAAATTAAAGGATAATTACTAGAGTAAACAAGCCCATGAGTATCAATAATTCCAGTTCAATGAGGATCCACATAACAATATTGTGGTCATTAGGATACCTGGTGTTCACAATACCCTAGTATAATAGGTATAGGGCGTAAGAGTTCACTCTTAAGAGTGGATCTATACCACAACTTAGGAAACTTGGTGCACACATTACCCTAGAAGAAAACTTCTATGGGGAAAGAGTTCATCCCTAAGGATGGATCCCTTCCCTATCATCTATATAATTTGGGTTTACCACATTATAGTTACACAAAGGGAATTTCATCTCTAAAACCACCTAAAACATGCTTTGAAACCATTTTCATTAATATCACTAAGGGTAAAATACATTTTAAAAACCATAGCTAAAACCACCACCTTTAATCAAAAGAATACTCATGCCATTTAAAAACCATTTCAAAACCATTTCCAAGATAAATTCATAATTCATGCTTTCCAATCACTTTATAAATCAAATTCAAAGAGAAAGCAAGAAATTTTGGAAGAATAAAGCAGGATTATGAAACCACCTACCTCTAAACACTAAAAATATAAATTCCCATGGGTAAAAAAACAATCCAAGATGGACCAAGGGACTTAGGTTTTGATAGGGGAACCTAGATAAAAAATTATCAATCAAACATATCTAAATTGACATGTCCTAGAATGTAGAAAACCAAAGGGAACACTTATAACCAAAAATCTTGAGAAACACATTATAGGGATTGAAGATCTGATAAGACCCATAAATTATGAAATGGATATATAATGAAATATATTAAAAACCTATATCTAACAATTACCATCCTTGAGGAATCCAATCCATAGAGTGAAACAAGAGGAATTGGAAGAATAAATGGATCAAAGACCAAAATAGAGATCAACTAACCAAGAGAGGATCAAGGATTTGATCTTCCAAGGAATTGGGTTAAGAGAGAAAAATATGTCTCAAGAAAGCCTTTGGGTTTGAATATAATAAAATAGGTTCAAATAAGGATGATTAAATAATTAAATGGGGATTTTTTGTGAATAAAATAAAATACTTCCCCTAACTTTATTAGACTAGATTTGTGCCACTAGCTAGCCACTGACTACCACCGGCTAACTGATAGTTCTAGGTAGAGTGTATGAACCTCTGGGAACCCCATTATTTGTCCATTGGATCTCCACTAGATGGACAGTAATATTCCTATAGGAATACAAATCTTTCATCCTTCCACCAACTGGTCATTGGGATTCTTGTAGGAAGACCCTATTATTAGAATTACACCTGATGGTTCATGGATTACCTATAGCTCTTCCAACTACATGTCCAAGTCCAATTTCAATACAACCAACCAATACACATCCTAACTTCTCAAACTAGAACAAAAAAAACACACCCCCTTCCCTTATTTTCAATTAAAACCAACTAAAAACAAAAGGAACAACTTGAAAATGACCAAGGAGAGAAGGAAATAATAACAAGAGAAAATTATTACCTAAAAAAATATGGGGATGTTACAATGTTGCTAAAATAAAATTTGGGAAAGAAATTATATAGTTGAGGATATTTATAATAAATCTTAGAATGAATTAATAAGTTATAATGCTTTACTATGATATCTAAAGTGAAATCCACTTGGCTAAAAAATGGGTGTTCCATGTTTGGGCAAATCACATCGACCTGAAGTATTGTTTCATAAGAAACTTTTTTGATGAAAAGGATCTAGAGATATGGAAGATAGTAGGAAGAAAAAAACTAGTGTACATATTCACCAAAGTGGTAGTTTAGGAAATATTGAGGTAGAATCGAACCTCAGTGGTACTTGAGTGAATAAAGAAAGTAAAGAAAAAGGGGAACACTGTAGAATGTTAAGTGTTGGAGGGTTGTTGAGGATTTACCTAGAACAAGTCTTCAGGTGGGATATTTTTGGTTTTTAAAGCCTTGTTCATAGAATCTAAATCTTAATGAATTGGAAGTTTAGAGTAGAAAAATTATTATTATTGTAATTTTAGTCTGTGGAATGAAGTTGGACTTGATGTGAAGGAAACAACAATATATCTAATCAAATGGTAGTTGGTATATCAAAATTTTTCATCTATCAATGGTTCTATAGTGAAGCATTGGGATATGTGGAAGTTTAGAAAATATGATTGGTAACTGTGTTGGTAAACTTTCTCAGTCGGTCATGTCTCTTGATCTAGGTTTTCAAGGGAGTGGTTTTAACTTGTTTAACCAGTTTTTATCAGTATTTAAGTGTGTGGGAACTTCAATGAACATGTGTTAAAATTGGAAAAGAAGATCAAGGAAAAAGTTTTCATTCATCTGAGAATTTATTGAAGAGTTGAGAAGTCAGTGTGGATTACTTTTCTTTGAAATTTATTTTTCACATATAATATTAGAGTTATAATAAAAGAAAGGAATAGTTTGGTTTTCCCTATTCACATAGTACATGGTCTAAAGGATGTTAAACTTTGTGTTATTTCTCTAATTTCTTTTATTTCCATTTCATGTTTTATCATTGAATGTTTTTTGGTACTTTTTATATTTTTATTGAAGTTTTTATGTGTGATAATGACTTTGTGTGATGAGTAGGGTGTAGTGACAACCAAATTCTAGTACACTCAGTTGAGGGGGAAGTGACCTTATAAATATTCATATTTTCATTATGGTAATACAATGTATGAATTACTGGTGGATTTTTCAATTTTACTTCTTATGGTCAATTGTAAATGCAAGAGATTAGTTTTTTTAGGTTGTAGTTCATAGGATTTCTCCCCTAACAAGGATTTTTTTGGTGTTTCTCATCTTATCACTTAATTCTATAATCTTTATGAGGGTAATGTTTCTCGTGTGTGTGTGTTTATATACCCTCAATGTTAGTCACCAACCCATGGACTATTGGAGGTGGGCTTCAGGGGTCATTATCCCTCTTCTTTCATTGTCTGACTTGGAGGGGCACCTCTGGAGGAAGGTGTTGTGAGGTCTCAAAGGTGATGGTTAAGAGATAGGATGGATTTTGGAGCTAGGAACTAGTGAGGATGCATGGGTTGGTTATGAAATAGTATTATTTGGGAGTAGTATGTGTTGTAAACAAGTTATACTAACTAGGAAATAGTATTTTAGGTTCCCCTATGATATGATGTAAGGACCTTCAAGTTTACTGGATGTGCTAAGAAAAGTGATGTTTCATGTGGGGTATAGACCTAGGAAAGGATTATGAATAATATCTATTTACCTTTTCTGAACTAGGTAGATAATGGGAAATAGATTAAAATTGAATTAATTAATTAATATAAAATAAATATATGTCCCTAGTTATGAGTACCTAGAATTTTTACTTTTTCATGAGTGAATTCAGGTCAATGTCCCCATAAACAATATGTGTTAGAAAATATCTATAGAGTGGAGGAAAGTGATAACAATTATTATATGAGAACACTTAGCATTTGGGTATGCAAAATTCCAAGGGCCTTGTTTTGGATCATGGGATAAAGATTTATTTGGAGGGGGCAGTGATATCCTTTGGTTTGAATCATTCTAAAAGGAACCAATGGCTTTTGTTGATTATAAATATGTTGCATAAGACAACTCGATAATGATGGTTCTTATTAATCAAGGTTTTCAAGGATTTGTTTATTTTGTGTGGAGAGTTACAAGATCAACTTTTAGGCCTAGATTCTTTCTTATATTATAAAGGTGGGTTTTTTTCCAATGATATTTTCCCTTTTCTTAAGATTTTTTAACTATGCTCTTGTTATATAATGAAAACATAAATTTCAATTTTGATCATAAAACCCTTAAATTATTATCCATTTGAAGTGAATGGATAGGACTATTATAATTCTTCAATTACTATCCCTTCATAATGAGTTCATGGAAACCTCTTCATTCATTTAATCGAAACCAACCTATAAAATCCTTGATCCATGATTGTTTATACTACTTTAACCTTTAAATTTAAACCCACACCTAATCACCTTTGAAAATGGAAAGTATAACTCATTCCTTGGACCTGGTGTTGAGATGGAGATATTTTATAGGAAAATAGTTTCTATGACATTGTCCGTATCATTCTGTAACTATCTCATCAAGCTCAATATTGTGAAGATATGGTCTAGGGGGAGGGTTTTATATCATCATATGCATCTTATACTCTTATCTCAAGACCAGTGTGGTGGAAATTTGGTTTTAGGAAAGGGATTATTATATGTATTCCTTTATTTTAATCAAATATACTCATCACTTGATCAAGGTGATTTGGTCCCTAGTTTAGGGAAATAAAATATTGTATATTTTTTCCTTAATTTGTTTTTCTAGTATTAAATTATTATTTTTCTCTATACTATGAATTAAATTCTTGTATATTGTGGGTTTTACATGTGAATTTTATTATGAATTGGTTATGGTATTGTGTGTTTACATCCCCATAAGGGACTTCTCTCATACTATTAACATGTTTTATAGCCATGGGCATATGAAGAGAGGGGATACTTCACCTGTTATGGCACATTATTTTTCATGATACATTTTAAAACCATACAAGCAAGAGAGTTTTACCCAAATTAGAAAATATCATGGTGAGGTGGATGATTTCCTTTGATTTTTATGATTTTGGAAGCTTTATTGATGTTAATCTAGGAGCTTGTGTTGGTTTAGGAATGTTATGGTGTTAATATTAAAACTTTTGAAAGTAATGACATGCACATGTAGTAAATGAAAAATGGAACATTAAATCCTTTTTATATTTTGTATGAGTGTGTTCTTGGTAAATAAATTTTTCTTAACAAACTTGGGGAAAAAATTATCGTTGGATAAAGTGGATTATTCCAACCTCATGTTCTGTTTATTATGCAATTCATATTTTAAATTGGGTTCTCCAATTTTGAAGTTATATGTATTGATGTTAACTTGGTAAAGAGTGTGGTAGAGATATATTAGATGAATAAAAATAATTTTCTGAAAGCATGTAACTTTTATATATTTGTGAGTTATTATAAAAAGTATTTTAAATATGGAATGTTAGATATTATGCTTGGAATGTTTGATTTTATTTTTTTCAAAATTATTAATTGGTTTAACATGAAAAACATGTTTGAGATTTAAATTATAGTGGTTGGTGGATTATTTAAATTTTTTGATGCATGATTAATTAAATTGGTTAAATTATTAGTCAACTTAGTTATCTAATTAGTAATATTTTTTTTGGAAAAAATTATTTTTTTGAAAAATATTTTCTTAAATAAAAAATTATTATTCTTCTACGAATCTTGAATTTATTTTAAAGTGGTTTTTTAAAATGTATTGGAAGTATTTTCAAAAATATTATTTTGATAAATACCATGTTATAAAGAATTATTAAAAAGGATTTCATTTAAATATTTCATTTAAAGGATTTATAGCCTTCTGAATTCTAAATACAACAAATTTAGTGAAATTTTTTTACTAGCATGATTTGGAATTTAACAAGTTTTAATATGAAAATTTGTGATACATTTTTAGAAAGTAATAAATCATATAGAAACCATGTTTATTTTTTTAACTCCTTAACTAACTATAATTAATTATTATAAGTAGAATATCCAATATTATTAATAAATTAATATACATGAATGATAATCTACTTTATGCATGGAATGTTAAGCATGATATGTTATAAAATTTAGTAATTAAATATGTTTCTTGATTATTATTCCATGTTTCAATTAAGTATAAAGCGTGAAAAGGAGACATTGAAAATTTAGTGGTAAATTAAAAGTATGATACATAGGGATAAATCATGTATAGATTTTCATTTTATAGTATGCCCAAGAGAAATTATTAAAGTGATATATATAATAAATTTTTCTCCTATATGAATTTTTAAGCCTTCAGTTTCAATCAATGTGAATTGATTATTTCTAAAGGTGTTTCCTTCTATTTTTTTGTTTTATTATAATTATTTTTTTATTGATATGAATTTTTCATTGAGTTTGTGAGGGTTATCTATGTAAAAATTTTTGTGATTATGTGACCTTAATTGGGAATGAGAGTCACGGGTACATGCTCAATATCCCAAGTTATTTAATACTTGATTTTTTAGGATGATATTAATTATCCTCCTCGATGAAATGTTTTTTAAATGTCCTTATGCTTGTTTGAGAGGTATCTCTCGAGAGAGATTTTTTTGAGACTATTTTAAATATGTTGTGATGTTATTTTCTTTTTCCTCTAGATTTGTTGTTATGTTCCAAATATCTATAGAACCTTGAGATTTATCTCATGGGGTGGTTTATTTATTCCCTATCATTTCCCTTGTAGTCTATATTTTTTTTAATTCATGGGGATGATAATTTTTTGAGAGGTATCTAATGTCAAGGTCTAAAATATTTCTTAGCTTTCCTTTTCTATTATGGGGTGTCTAGTAGTTCGGAAAAGTTTTCCATATTTTGAGAAGTATTTTTAAAATGGTTTTTCAAATTTTTAAAAGCTTATTGGGAAATTAATTTGAAATTTTTTAAAATGATTCTTATATTTTAGAAGTGTTTTTGGGATTTTGGAAATGATAATAAATCCATAACTTAATTATTTATAAGATAAGTTAATTAGAAATTTAATATTTTCAATATAATATTTACCCAAACACATGATTTTAAAGTTGTGTAAAGGTAAGTAGTTTTTTATAAAGTTTGTGTAAAGGTGAGCCTTAGTTTTCATGATTTCACTAAGGGTAACCCCATTTTCTCCTACACTACATAAAGGTAACTCCTTAGCCTATATAATGGTAGATATGTTTTTATTAGGGCTATGTATGGGTAAGTATCCTTCTCTTTGCCTATGTAAAGGTAAGTCTTACCTCATGTAATAGTATTCCAGCTTCAAAGTGACCTACATAAATGTCATTAAGTGTTTATTCCTAGTATTTAAGGGTGGTTGAGATTTTAAACAAGATATGTAAGGGTCAAAGGTACGTTGTATAAGGGTAAAATAATTTTTTATTTAGTTGTGTAAAGGTTATCCTTCATTTTGTAAAGTAAAAAAATCAACTTGCATAAGGTTAAGTCGTGAATTCTAAAGGTTATATAAAGGTATATCCACCACTAAATAAAGGTTATTGGGAGTTTCTTAACCTCTCATAAGGGTATATTTAGTTTCCTTAAGCCTTTGTAATAGTAACCAGCCACATAAGGGTAAAACCCATGTTACCCTTACACAATGTGTATGTCTCGCATAGGGGTAGTGATATTTTCTTAAAAGGTCCATATTCCCATCCTAGTTAGAACTATAATGTAATTTTAAGGTAAATTAAGGAACTAAATAAGTAAATCAAATGATTTTCAATCTATTAAGGGTTTTAAGTTTAATCTTTAACCTTACTTAATTTTAGGAGTTTTAAAATGAGTCGTCAAAAGAATTAAAATGTGAGTGATTTTAATATAAATTTAATGGGGATTTAATATCCATTTGGAACCTATATCTATGTATTTTAAAATACCATATTTACTCGTTTGAGTCTCTCTTAGTTTTACTCAAGTTTGGGTGACCTAAAACTCACCTTTTGAGATCTGCAAGCCTTATATGAAATCATATGAGGCTTCTCCTATGTTTCCAAAGTCCTTATCATTTTCCCCTCTCCTTTGTTTTGGGTGCAGAATTAAAGCTTCTTATTCTCCAGGTAGGGAATATATTATCCTATCTTTTATACAACACAAGTGTAATTTTAATATGATTTAGACTCCTCTTATTAGATGTATGTTATTACACATAATCAGATAATAATCTGGAAAATTATCACATGTAAAAAAGATTATATGATGATCTAGAATTGTAAAAGAGGGGATGAAATGCATGTTGTGTATTACTGTTAATGAAATATTATTATTTCAATAATTAAAAGGGGAGATAAAATTATCCAATAGATTATTTATTCTAATAATAAACTAGAAATTACATGTTATAGGTTGGTATTGTTAATAGTAAAATTTCATTCATAGTTCTTGTTAATTAATTCATTATAAGAGTTAATGAATTGAAATTGAGGAATATTATTTCTTTCTAAAAATTGTAAAATGTTATTTTTTCATGTTATGGAAATTATTGGATGATAAATAATATAGTATCACATACAAATATTTTTTATTGGATAATAAACTATAATTATTAGAGAAAGAGAAATAATTATCACATGTTGAAATATTTTTCCATGACTTAAAAATCTAAAGGAATATATTAATGAAATATTGTAGATAAATATTATTATATTTATGAATCTAGAGTTTCATGCAGTGGAATATTATAAATGTATTATTATATTTATTTCATAGATTGTAATAAAATAATTTCATGGATGAACTGATGCATGTTATAGAATATTATTAATGTGTTATTACTATTTCAACATATGAAATAGAATTTTTTTTTCATACAGATTACGGTAAGACTTTTATTTATATTATTTCTAGATTTGAATTAGAAATTATATTTCATGTTTCATATAATTTTGATTATCCTAGAAATTTTAAATTTCATATTGAAATATATATTTAATATTATTGATATTAATTTCAACAATGGAATGTAATGATTTTTCACATGTAGTAGATAATTTTTTTTGATAATCTATAAGATTATTGGAAGAAAGTGAAAATAAATAATTTAAAGTTGTAGAATAATTGTGATTATTCTAGAAATTATTCAAGAGAAAAAATAGATAATAAAATGTTGTAGTGTAAATATTATTTGATAATATCATATTTATATCATGTTGTGGTGTTAAACTACTTAAATAATATTGATGAGAATTATTTTTATAATTTTGGATATCAGAGAATTGAAAAGGTAATTATCGCATTTTTAGATAATTTAATATTTTATGATGTATAAGTTAAATTATTGGTTGGGTATTTTTGATCATAAGTGTTTTTTATTGACTCTTTATATTTAATAGATAGTGTGTTATCTACTTGGTTGTAATTTGTTGTTTTTTTAGCATGGTAGAAAGCTTAAAACAGATAACAACATAAAGCTAAAGGTTATTATTAATTAAATTAAAGAGGCTTGAGAAAAATAATTACTTATCATCTTGGAATTGTTTAAACATGGATATAATGCTTGGAGAATATTATATTGATTATATCTTCTTCTATATACTAATATAGGTTTATTGATGTGAAAAAACTATGTATAATAAACCGGTTAATTCAAGATGGAATTAAAATGGTTGTTTATTAAAGATGAATTGATTAGTGTTGAGTAATCCAATTATTGATTACATTAGTCTTCAATTACTTAATGTTATGGTTATAGTTGCCTTTAAAATTATGTGTGGAACAATACATTAAATATGTATTTACATTCTTTGGATTTAGATCCTTGATGTGATGATTGATAACCCAATATGTTTGGTGTGATGATGAGTGATGGGTGAGGATTCTTGAGGCTATGATGGTGGAACAGGGTGTTAATTATGATAATGATTTTGACATGAGATGTCAAATTTTATTTTATGAACAATGGTGCAGGACACTAGGTTGGTCGGGACAGGTTCAGAGTGGGCCTTTCTCTTCAATTATTACTTATTGTTTAATGCTTGTTTGATGATCGATGATGAGATGTTAGTTATGTGACCAGTTTTCAAATATGGGATGCAGTTTGATGTTATGCACTACTATTTTAACTTTTAAGTGGTAAATTAAGCTAATTCCTAGATTATCATGATGTTTATGAAATGATAATGATTTAATGAAAGAACGGGTTTTGTTCTTGATTCTTACTTATGTTGATGACATACTTGAGAATACAAGAAATGAATAAATAGTTTCACGTTTGGATTAGAAGATTAAAATGTTAATATTGGAAATAAAAATGTAATAATATTAATTAATAGGTAATTGATTAATTAATATTTAACTTGATTCTTGTATGCTTATTTTATATCTATACCTTTGCAGTGGTAGTTGGGTGTCTTATGTGATGATAGTGTCAGATGATTCTAAATCTAGGTAGTTTCCATTAGTGTGGTTGTGAGTTATATCTATTTTGTATGTTTTGTTATTTCATTTTCACCCCAACCATATTGAAATGTAAACCAACAACCAGAGGTTCTGGTGATGCTTTCCCCAAGATCTAGGTTGTTGAGGATATAGATGGTTAATTACCCCCTCTCCCCCACTCTCTCTTTAGCTATAGTATTATGTGCGGGTATACACGAGGGTGATTTCCCAAACATTTGTGATGTGGGTTGTGATGGATTAAGGTTATAGAATATACTTGTATTTGGAAATGGTGGATTCATATTTCCATGGGTGTATGTGCATGTTTTGTGATGGCTTGAGGTATATTGCATTTACACAAGATGTGGTGGCTTCTGTTCGTACACTTGTTTATAGATTGGATGGTAATGATGATGAGATGGATACATGGACCGATTCCAACATAAGATATTGGAACCTGAATGGGACTTAGGTAGGTAGGTATGAGTCCTAACTCATAATAGGGGTTACTTGACTTATGGAAGATATGGTTGGCTCAAGACACATGACACTAGGGAATAAGAGCAAAAAAACAGTGGGGAAGTTGTTGTGAGGTACCAATTTCTATATATGTGTGTGTGTTTTCTCAATATTTTGGTAATAAATATGTGTGTTACTTGGTGAGTGAGTAATGATGAGGATGGGAAAAATAATATACTTATTTAGTATGCTTCTTTCACATTTTTTCATGATAGGTTTCAGGGAGGGTCCTAATGAGTATATATATTATTCTCACCCTACATGTATATAAATCTTTTTTCATATCAGCAGGAGATGGTTGGTGATTGAGCTAGAAATTACTAGTTCAAGGAGTTATTCAGGAGCTATTATAAATTTTTGTCTATTTTTTAGGATTTATCTCTTTTTCCTTTTCATTTTAGTTATATCTAGTAATGTATGACATCACATCATGTATCGAGATTACTTTTTTATTTATTATGAGAATAAGTTTTTAAGTTATTTTTCTCGTCTTATCTCTTACTTATCAAATCTTTATGAGGGTAATGTCTCCCTCAGTATTAGTTACTAATTTATGGCCTATTAGAGGCATGATTAGGGGTTTAATATCTCTCTTTCTTCATTATCATCCCAGGAGGGGAACCATTGGAGGGAGGAGTCGTGATAGTCAAGGTGAATCTTACTGGTGACAAACCTTTATAGATTAAAGGAAATGGTGTTTCATAGATCAAAACCAACAACTTAAGTTTTATAGTTATAAATAATGTGTGACATATTCTTAAATTTAGAAGAAATATTTTTTTAGTGTGGTATCTTGATAATGAAAGCATTAACTCCACTTTCACTGGTGGTTCTTGGATAATTACCAAGGGGATTATGGTCGTAGCTCCTGGAATAAAGAATGGAACCCTAAAAATATGATAGAAGATTTAGTGGTCATGGTTTCAATAAAAAAATTAATGAGGATTCATAATTATCAAATTTATGGTTAGGACACATGAGTGAGAAGGGGGTGAAGGTGTGATAAAAAAAAGAAATTCTACCAGAGTTGAATTCGGTGGAAGTTGTCCTATATGAAGATCATGTCCTTGGAAAGATAAATAATGTGTCTTTTATAAAAGGATGTATAACACTGGAGGTTATAAGGTTTAACCTAGTATTTTCTAATTTCTGGGAATTTTCCCCAGTATATTCCCTTAGAGGTTCATGGTATTATGTGATATTTATGAATGAATCGATAATGAATGTGTGATTTTAGTATATGAAAAATTAGTATGTTGTGTTTAATTTGTTTCAAAAGTGGAAGAATCTAGTAGAGAATGATTCAAAATAAAATCTAAAATTCTTGATATCTAACAGCATAGGAAAGTATAATGGTATATAGTTTAAGGAATTTTATGTTACTAATGTAATTTACTAAGATAAAACTATTCTGAGTACCAAAAAAAATAGGGAGGCTGAGTGGATGAATAAGACATTGAATGGATGTATCAAGGGTACAAGGATGAACTCAGGGTAACCTAAGACATTCTAGTAAGAGGTATTGAATATAAAATTATGTTTTATCAATAGGAATCCATTTTTACTAATGGGAGAACATATAACTTAGCATATATGGTCAATAAAAGAGGTAATACCCACTCATTTACGAGTCTTTAATTTCTTAGCATTTGTACATATAGATTCTGATGTAAGGGGAAAACTTAATACTAATTCCAAATCATGTTTCTTTATTATTTATAGTCCTAAGGAGTTTTAATGTCTCTTTTTATGATAAGAACAAAAAATAATAATCAAAAGTAATAATGTGACATTTAATGAAGGTTTCATATACAAGGACTATCATGCAGTCAAAATTGAAAGTGGTAATGAAGAATTAGGGTGTTGAGATCAAGTTGAGCTTGAAGGTGTACCTGAACATTTGACACCAAAACCAGTAGAGCCTGCTCTTTAATTAGAGTTAAGAAGATCAACCATGGTGACAATACCTATGTAGGGGTATTTTTTATCCATACACTATTTAATATTAACTAGAAGTGTAAAGGTAGAATTATTTGGAGAAGTAATGTAGTTGAAGGAGTCAAGAAAGTGGGAGTTGGATATGAAGGATGATATTTCTTCATTACATGATAACAATACATGGGAGTTGATTTCATTTCTAAAATGAAAGAATGCATTTTAAAACAAATAAGTTTAACAGGTCAAGGATGAGAATGATGGTAAGAGGAAATATGAGTCAATGATGGTGGTGAAAGGATTTCAATAGAAGTAAAGAGTATATTTCATTGAAATTTTCTCACCTATAGTAAAGTTCATCACCATTAAGGTGGTTCTTAGAATTTTTTCATCAAAGTATTTACATCATGAGAAGCTTTATGTAAAGTTTAATTTTTTCATATATATTTCGAAGAGTAAATTTTCATAGAGAAACCTAAAGTATTTATTTATTCATGAAATAATGACCTGGTGTGAAAACTCTAGAAAATTTTATATGGGTTGAAGCAAGCACCTAGATAGTGGAACATGAAGTTTGATGCATTCATGAGTTAAAATACATAAAAAAGATATATAATGAACTAATGATTATATTTTAAGTATTTTGGTGATGAATAAATTATATTTATTCTATATGTAGATGACACAATCATTACAGGATCATGTATACAAGGGATTAATGGGATAAAAATTCACCTAGATAATATGTTCATAATGTAATACATTGGTGAAGTAAACAAGAATTTGGGGATATCGATCAAGAGAGAGCAAGTAGTTGGAACATTGATGTTATCATAAGAAAACTACATTAGAAAAGTTTCGAGTGAGTTTAGTATTTTTGAAGAAAATTTCTTTTCATTCCCCTGGAAAGTCATTTTAAGTTATCTAAGGATCAATCGCCCAAGATT
This sequence comes from Viscum album, assembly GCA_963277665.1. NCBI lineage: Eukaryota > Viridiplantae > Streptophyta > Magnoliopsida > Santalales > Viscaceae > Viscum > Viscum album. The sequence continues at coordinate 564,403,584 of OY728121.1, read as the reverse complement.
ATCTCATGGGTTGTACTTAACCTAATATTGCTCATACAGTTGGAGTAGGGGTGTAAAAACAGTCAGACTCGAGCCTTATTGGGCCAAGAGAGAAGGAACTATATGGTACAAGTCAATATGAATAGTTTCATAGCTTGGACCTAGCCAAACCTCGGGCCAACCTAATTCTTCATGTCAGGTCAGGTTTTCCAGTCTAGGACACAAGACTACGCAATCGGGCCTTTAATATCAAAGTAAAAAAATAAACTACCATTGTAATATTTTTTATAAAATATATATATAATTATAGATATCATATAAATATAATAATTACAATGTCTAGGCTAGTTGTTCCAAGTGTAGCCTTAGAAGACAAGGGTCGGAGATTTGAATATCTTATATCGCAAGTTTTTTGGTAATTGTTTTGGGATTTTCCAGGCCTGATTTGGGCCTGTAGGGTGGGCTATCAGGCTAAGATTCCTGCCCATCCCAACAGGTCAGGCTTTAGGGATGACTTAGGATAAAAATAGAGTGTCCCAAGTGTAGTTGAGCATTAAGCTGGGTTAGGCAATATTTCAGGCTATCGTGATGGATTTACACCCCTTGGTGGGAGTTATGAGTAGGATCATGGATAATCCAAGAAAAAATCACCAGGAAACTGTGAAGTGGATATTGTAGTATATTAAATGGAAGAGAAGAAGTATGTTTGTATTTTGGGAAATTAAATTCATTATATAGGTATATGGATGTTGACCTAGGATGTTATGTTGAAAACTTAAAGAATACCACATGTTACGTGTTTACTTGTGTAAGAACTAAGGTAAGTTAGATATCTCATTTTTAGAAAGTGGTGGCACTATTTTCCATAGAGGTAGAGTGCATTATTATAATAGTAACCAAGAAAGAGATGGTTTGGTTGAGGAAATTGTTAGGGGAGATGAACAAAAATCGAGAGGAAAATATAATTCACTATGATAATCAGAGTGTTATACATCTTGTGAATAACTCACTATTCCATGCCAGTGTTGAAGTGGCTCCATGAACCTCTTTTGTTATTTTGGTAATTAAAAATATTATTTTATTTTATTTCATTTCATTTCATTTGATTTCATTTATTCTTATTATTTAAATTGTTTATCTTTTATTGTTATTAATCTTATTATTCTATATATTCATTTTTAATTATTTTTTGTGAAAAATTAATTTTCTATGTCTATTTTTACCCTTACATAGCTTTTCATTTTACCCTTACACATATATTAGAACTCTGCTTCTACCTTTATGTAATTATTTCACTCATGTGCATACTCTTATGCATGTTCTAGATTATCCTTACATAAGTTATACTTACTTTTACACATGAATTTTGAAATTCTCTTTACCCTTATAAAAGTAAGCTTATACCCTTAAACAAGTTTAGCTTACCCTTACATGAGTTTAAGATTTCCCTTATGCAGTGCATGCATTTCATGTTTACCCTTACACGATATATTTAATATATATTTTTCCTTTAAGAAGCAAATTTATCTAACTTTATGTAACCTATTAAATTTCAGTCTTACCTTTATATGGTGTTATCTATACCCTTATGTAGTACATAAAAAATCCTTATTACCCTTACACCACATGAGAAATTTCCATGTTATCTTTACATAATTTTTCAAATTATATTATACCTTTATGCATGGAATTAAACTTACCTTTATGTAATGATATAAATATATAAACCTAAAATTTACTCTATTTAATTATATTCTTGGTATTTTGATTTTTTTTAGGCCAATAAAAAATGTTTAATTTTTTTTATGATTTTATACATTCATATTAATGTTATAAAATCTATGAAAAGTATTTTTACATCGTTTTAAACTCATTTACATAAAGATTAAAAATTTTCTTTATTCTCACATATATTTACAGTATGAAACTCAAATATTTTTTATTAATTATTCTGATTTTATTTCATTGATTTTATTGTTTATAAAAAAAATTATGTTCTAACTAACTCATTCAAACTTTTTTCAAAGTTTTTAATGTTTTGTATTTAAATTTTGATATTTTTTCATGTTTAAAAATGGAAAGAAGTTTAAATTTAAAATTTTTAATTTTATAGAATAACTCTATGTATGATTTTTGTGTTATATTTAACCTATTATTATGGATTTTTTTTGAAATCTTTCTAATGGATGATTTTAAATGAGTTTTAATTATTCAAATGGTTTTAAATTTAAATGATAATATTAATGATAATCTTTTTATCATTTTTTATCTCTTAGATAATTTTGAAATATTATTATTATTATTTTTAATTTTAATTTCCTATTTATTTCATTGGTCTTATTGAGTTAATTATATTTTAAAGGTGTAATATTTCGACTCGAACCACCAGGTCCAAGCCAGATTGCCACGTGACCTCATGTGCGCCTCCCTGTATGCAAGAGGATTCCAACTAGCAATGACGGTCTCAAGTGAAACCATGGGGAGACTATACCCTCAAAATCATGTTATAGGATCAATGATAATAACAATAATATAATAAACACAATCATAGTACATGCAGAAATTAATGATGACAAACATGATATAATAAACCAAACAAGCAAAGTCCCAGGGTACAAGGAAGGCCAATGAAAAAGATGTGGAAGTCATCCCACTAAAACTCTATCCAACAATATCTATGTTCTCCTACTCCACCTACTCAACCATCCACCATAGGGCCCTTACCATTCACTGGATCCCAAGGCATGTTATCTACAAGCACACTGAAATGTCTGCATAGGGTGTGAGTATAAGACTCATTTGGACACCACCACCAACCCTTAAGATTAGTGCATAAAATATAAAAGTGCATTTCATGAACAAAAATCGGGTGTATATATATATAAACAATATATCACACAAGTAGAAAACCCATGTCGGGTCATCGGGATCAACTCTACCTTCTCTGGCATCGTATTGGGAGAAATATACCTTCTTCAGCATAATACCGGATGGAATATCAGTAACCAGCCTAACATATCCCCCTCGATGGATATCCCCAAGCATGTGACACATTTTTCTGGAAGGAATAGTCCAAGTACATGATGATCCAAGTCTGGAACATCTGTCTCGAGTGGATAGCCTAAACATGTGTCAAATATCACATGTCAACCCAAGTCTAACACATCCCTGCAACCCCATTCTTTATTTCATTATTGTATTACTAACATAATATTTGTTTTATTATGTAGGTGAAATATTTTTCCTCAGTTCGAATGCTTTGTTCAGAAACCGCCGCCATGGACGACAATTTTTTAGAGCGGATGGATGCAAAAAGGATATAACAACATTGTTTTTTAACTGTTTGTTGGATAAATGTAATTGTAACCAAATTAAACATTGTTTTAAATGTATATAGCAGTGTGTTGTTTTGTATTCATGATTTCAACTAAATGTATGTATCTTTTTTGTTCTTATGTGCTTTGTGTGTGGGTGTTGTTTGTGATGTGTGTCGGTGTTGTTTGTGCTCTGTGCAGGTGTTGTAATGTGTTCAGGTGCTGGGCAGGTTCTGTGCAGGTTCTGGTTTTGCACAGGATCTTTGGTCTTTATCAGCGCTAGTTAAGCGCTGATAAATTGATAATATATCAGCGCTATTTTGAGGGCTGATAAAGGTAGTTTTTATCAGTGCTCAAAATAGCGCTGATAAAGGTAGTGTTTATCAGTGCTATTTTTAGCGATGATATATTATACATTTATCAGTGCTGAAAATAGCGCTGATAAAGACTACCTTTATCAGTGCTTTCTTAGCGCTAATAAAGGGGGCCCCCCTTTATCTTTTTCGAGATAAACAACGCTTTTTTAGCGTTGCTAAAGGCGGTTTTTAGCACTATTATAAGCCATATTTGTAGTAGTGGTATGTGATAGTGGTGAAACTATGCCCTCATTGGAAGAGTACATAGCGGAAGAGAAGACAAATAACAACAATAACAGAAGCAGTAGACATACATACAAGAGTAAACAATAAACAGCGGAAGACTAACAAATAAACAACTGAAGTAAAAATATATGTAAATGGTGCATGATACATATATGTCTAGAAAAATAGCCAAACAAGTCACAATGATGAATACATTACTAAGCCAAAGTAAAAAAGAAAAACATATGAGAAACTCCTCAGCATCGCAAGCCTCGTCTTGGTCCCATGCTCTTTAGCTCCAGTGCAATCAAGAACCTGAAGTAGAAGGGTGTTTTCCCTTATCTACACCTGCAACAATATAATCTGTTTGGGACCAAAAGCATGACCCAAACAAGGTGTGAGACAAAGTCCCAATAGGCAACCACCCAAAGATCTATGCCTAACAGTCAGTGAATATATGGCAGGTAAAGTAAAGTAAGCAGTAAACAGTAAGCAGTAAACAGGATAATACACAGTAGTAACAATCCACAGTTTCTAGAATATAATCTATAAACAAGAAATAGCCACTCAAGCAAGTAGAACAAAAGGCAACCTCTGGGTATTTCTCACAATCTAACCCCTAAGGTTCAACCTGAAAGTACTAGCAACCCTCTGGGAGGCACACACAGTCTCACCCCTCTGGTTCATATAAAGAATAGACTCTCTGAGAAAGCACTCACTGTCAATTCCCCCTATAGTCTCGTATCATAATAAAGTCTCTCTAGGTAAGTACTCAAAGTCTCATTCCCCCTGTGGCCCGCATTGAGGAACTATAGACTCTCTGAGGAAGCACTCAACGTCAATTCCCCCTATCGTCTCACATCGTAAATTAAAGACACTCTGGAGAAGCCCTTACGTCCATTCTCCCTATGGTCCACTACACATGGTTCTCATAGCCCTATGTAAAACAAACATGTATAGAGTGTGTATCGGCCCAAGTAAACCTCAAGAAATACTTGTCTATCATTATAAGGTACAACAGCAATACAGTACAACAGTTCCACTATCCTACAACTAGGCATGGAAACTGGAAAATTCCGAACAAGCAAACAAGCATGGAAAAACATCCAGATCACAGTACAATTTACCCTATTCACAAGTAATGACCTCTACACAAGAATACCAGAAAATCAAGCAAAAAACAAGGGAAAAATAGGAAACACGCAATACCCATTTCAAGGGTATTGGTGGAATTTGCAAAAAATATTCACATACATCCTATGGAAAGTCACAAACCACCTACCTCGATGCTAGGAGAATGATATACATGAACCACGATGATTTATTCTCCTTAGAATGTCGAGGATCTGAGAAAGAATCAAAAATGATCAACCCACGATATCTTGAGAAAGAGGAGAAATTGGAAAACAAGTCTCTAGGAGAAGGAAGAAATCACCATTTTGGTTCCAACTCAATCAACAACAGCTGAAACGGAGATCAGACGGAGGCTTGGGAATCCAGAGAAGAATTGTGGCCGTACGGGTCGCTCTCAAACAAAGAACCTGAAGGAGTGTGTTTTGTCTGTCAGGCGCGACCCTGGTCCGTTTAATGAAAAAAAGAAAATACACAGCGTGTACTTCTGGGGTACACGGCGTGTACTTCTGGGGTACACGGCGTGTACTCTATTTTTCCTTAATCCACTTTAAGCGGCCGCCACATCGCCTCTACACACCATGTGTGTGGCCCGGACATGGCCAGCACACGGCTTCGAGCGGAAAAGGAGTACACGGCGTGTACTCAGAAAGTACATGGTGTGTACTTCAAAAATTTCCAGAAAACCCACTTTCCTCAAAAACTCCAGAAAAGGGAAAGACATACGTGAAAATGAAGATCCGGGTTCTTACAAACTTCCCCCCTTAAAGAAATTCGTCCCCAAATTTCCCTAACGAGGCGGAAAAGAAGAAACATCGAATAGCTCTGGCCACTGCGATCGTACATCAGCCTCCCTTTCCCAGGTCTCATCCTGTACTCACATGTGCTACCATAACACCCGTACTAGAGGAACAAACTGCCCACGGAGAACCTTCGTACTACGATCGAAAATATGGATGGGATGCTCTTCAAATGACGCATTCGCTTTGAGCTCATCCTCCTCGGGTTGAAATACATGAGATGGGTCTAAAAAGTGATGTCGGAGCTGAGAGACGTGGAAGACATCGTGCATGGCCCCATACCTCTGAGGTAACTACAACCGATAGGCAACCGGCCCAAATCTCTCCAATACCTCAAACGGCCCGGCGTACTGCGGTGAAAGCTTACCCTATCTCTGAATCCTCTTGTGTACTAACCTCTGTGCGACATGCAAGAAAACCAAATCCCCAACCTCGAACTCCAGAGGTCATCTCCGCTGATCAGCATAAGACTTCTGTCGAGACTGTGTTGTAGTCATCCTCTTCCGAATCAACTCTATCTGCTCTGATGTCTCTGGAACAAGATGAGGTCCCAACAAAGCTTCCTCTCCTACCTCCATCCAGTATAAAGGTGGTCGGCATGGCCTACCGTACAAAGCCTCGTAAGGTTCCATCTAAATAGTCATCTGAAAACTTTTGTTGTAGGATAACTCCACCAGAGGGATATGATTCTCCCAAGAACCACTAAAGTCTAGAATGAAAGCTCTGAGCATATCCTCAAGCACCTGGATCGTACGCTCGGATTGGACATCTATCTGTGGATGGTATTTTGTACTCAAAAGTACCTGTGTACCCAAAGACTTCTGAATCCCCTTCCAGAACCGAGAAGTAAATCATGCATCTCTATCTGAAATAATGGAGTGTGGAACTCCATGCAGACGTACAATCTCTCAGATGTAAAGTCATCCTAGATCATCAACACTAAAGGTCTCCTTGATCGGTAAGAAGTGAGAAACCTTCATGAGCATGTCGAATACAACCCAAAAAATATCGTTCCCTCGAGGCAACCTCATCAATCCGGTCACGAAGTCCATCGCGACATCGTTCCACTTCCACTTCGGAATGGGTAACTTCTATAAAAGGCATGCTGGTCGCTGATGCCCCACCTTCACCTGATGATAAGTAGAACATCTCAAGATGAAACCAGCAACATCCCTCTTCATACCTGGCCACTAGTATTGGCGATGAAGATCCCGATACATCTTGGTGATGCCAGGATGAACTGCCCAAACTGAGGAATGAAAATCCCGCATCAGCTCCTTGCGTATGTCTGTTAGCACCCATACGCGCCCCTGGAAATGAAAGATATCATCCTCACCCACTGTCCATCTAGGAAGAGGGTCCTCTCCTGACACACTCACCCACAGTAATAAGTCTTCTGAGTCTGATAGCATCCTCATTCGTACCTGATCAAGAAGTGTAGAAGTAACAGCTATAGAAGATAGGAAAGTCTGCCCTCGTCTGCCGTGCACCTCCAGATGCATCTCAGAGAACAGATCCATAAGCTGCCACTCACTGCTAGCCTCCTGAACTGTCTGAATCTGAGTTCTCCTTCTCAACACATCTACCACTGTATTTCCCTTTCCCGGCATATAGGCAAGATCGAAATCAAAAGACTGAAGATACTCGACCCACCTGCGCTATCTCAGATTCAGATCACGCTGAGTGAAGATGTACTTGAGACTCTTGTGGTTGGTGAAAACCACAAAGTGATCTCCTAGAAGGTAATGTCTCCAACAGCATAAGGCATTAACAATAGCTGCCAACTCCAGATCGTGCGTTGGGTAGTTCCTCTCATGTGTCCTCAACTGCCGATACCCATACGCAATGACTCCATCTCCCTGCATAAGCACCGCGCCTAGCCCGATACCTGAAGAATGACAATAAAAATTGTAGCTCTTTCCTGGATCTAGAAATACTATTATTGGTGTCGATGTCAACCTTCCCTTCATCTCCTGAAAGGCGGACTCACAAGAATATGACCATAAGAACATCGCCCCCTTCTTGGTCAGACCTGTCAATGGTGCTGTTAGGCATTAAAAGTCCTGAATGAAGCGTCTGTAGTATCCAAACAGCCCTAGGAAACTCCGTACCTCAAAAACGTTCTTCATATGCTCCTAGGAGACTACAGATCTCACTTTCTATGGGTCCACAGATACTCCTGCCTCTGAGATGACATGACCCAAGAAGTGAATCTGATCCATCCAAAAGTAGCACTTCGAGAGTTCAGCATAAAGTCAATGCTCTCTCAGTGTACTCAGAATGATCTCAAGGTGGTTATCATGGTCGTGTTGAGTGTGAGAGTACACCAAGATATCTTCCATGAAGACCACGATGAAATAATCCCAGTAAGGATGGAACACTCAGTTCATCAGTGCCATGAAAACCGCTGGCGCATTCATGAGACCGAATGGCATAATCATATACTCGTAGAGACCATACCTTCTCCTGAAGGCTATAAGAGGTATATCTGATGGTCTAACATGCAACTGATGATAATCGGACCTCAAATAGATCTTTGAGAACACCCGGGCTCCTCGAAGCTGATTGAAAATGTCATCAATACTCGGAAAGGGATATCATTTTTTGACCATCAACTGGTTCAGCTTCTGATAATCCACATAGAGCCTAAGGGTACCGTCTTCCTTCTTCGCAAACATGATAGGCGAACCCCAAGGAGAAGTACTGGGTTGGAAGAAACCCTCTGCCTGCAACTCCTCCAACTTCTTCTTGAGCTCCTGCAACTCAGGTGTAGCCATCCTATAGGGAGAAATGGACACCGGTGCCGCTCCCGGAATGAGCTCAATAGAGAATTCCACCTCACGCTCCAGAGACAAACCTGAAAATTCCTCTAGAAAGACATCCCTTAAATGATCCACCACTGGAGGAAAGTTCAACTGTGAAGTCCCTTGGTCATCCAGATAAAGACTAGCAATCTGGTCTGTCACCCTTCCTAGCCCATGATGCTCGAGTCCTGCTCGACTCGCCTGAACATTCCATTCGCCTCTATGAAGAATGGTTTCACCCTCTGGTGAAATGATACTCACCCTACGGCGATAACAGTCGACGATTTCCTGGAAGGGAACCAACCAGTCCATCCTGAGAATGAAATCATAACATGTCATCTCTAGGACATAGAGATCTCATAAGAAATGATACCCTGCAACCTCGAGAGGGCACTCTCTGCACTAACGTACACTAGATGTTATCATCCCCAAAGGTGTGTCTAGTGTCAACAAGTCGGTTGAAGAAAGGATACAGAGCCCAAGGCTATCCACAACAGCAACGGAGATAAATCTATGAGTAGCACCAGTATCAAAACGAGTTGAAGATAAAACTGAGGCTACTAAAATTGTACCTCAAATGGTAGAAGGTCTGGGATCCTGATCCTGATAGGTCTGCTCCACCGCAAAAGTCTGGCCTACCCCGTGCCCCTGTGACCCTGCCTGACCACTCTGAGATGATCCTCCCTACTGGCGTTGAGGGACTGGTGACTGACTGTCATGGCCTAGACCTCTACCTCGGCCCGAATGGCCGGAAGAACTCTAGTTCCCCGACTAGTGAGAAACTGGTGGTGCTGCTCCTGAATGGGGAGTCATGGAAGAACCCTCGTCACCAGCTACTGGTAAGAAAACCTGGCAGAAACGCTGAAGGTGACCCATCTTGTTGTAAGATCGGCACTCCACTGGGTCTCTCTGGAACTGCGGCCTCATGTGACCTACCCTTCTACACTGGTAGCATACTACCTGGCTGCCTGAAGATGTATCTTGCCTCCTCGAATCATCGTGTGTAGACTCCCTATGGCGCTTCTTGCTATCAAATGGAGGAACACTAGCTCTGGAAGCAGAGCTGCCCTGGCTTGCAGCTCTGGAGTCTCTCATATTGTGCTCCGTAATCAGTGTCTGGTTGACGATGGAAGTGATGGAAGTCAACTGGAAGATATTCACCTGCGATCGAATCTCCTGACTGAGACCATCCTCAAACTTCCTTGTTAAGAACACCCCACTCCCATCCCAGAGGAGTGTGAAACACTACAGCTCGGTGAAATGAGAGGAATACTCCATGACAGAAAGAGTACCCTGCTCTAAACTCATGAACTTCTGGGCTCGATCGGCCCTCAGGGTCTCCGGATAGAAGTAGTCGTAGAACACACGCTGGAACTCCTCCTAATACATAACCTACTGATGAACCACCTGTGATATCATGTCCCACCACCTCTTGGCGGAGTCTCATAGAATATAGTTATCGAGCTTGACCCGCCTCTTTGGAGGTGTTTCCAGATGCTCAAAGATAGTCACCATGGCTTCCAGCCATGAATCTATAGCTTGTGGTCCTCCTTCCCCTGATAAAGTAGGAGGATATTGCAGCTGGAAAACCCACGTCAAGTCTTCCATAGTCGTGGTAGGAGGAGGTACTCCCTAAAAGGTCTGAATCATCCTCATAAATCCCTTCCTGAACTACTCATCGGTGCCTGCAACTGGTATGAAAGCCGGTGCAAAGTCTATCCCGACTGGAGGATCGACAGGAAGTCCCTGATCAGCCATATCTGGTGTCTGATCATCGCCTGACAATTGACGTACAACTGGAGGACGTCTCGGAGGCATAGCTCTAAAAGATCAAAATCATACCTTAGATTAGGAAAACAAGGGAAAAGAACAAAGGAGTAAAAAATAGAAATAGGAGAAGTAAACACTCAAGTTTACAAAACATGACTACACGGCATGTATAAACCATACATAGCGTGTACTTAACTCTATTCCCCTGCCCATGTCTTCTTGCATGGTTAACCCACATGGTCTTATTAAACTGGGACTACACGGCATGTGCCTGGTGGAAACGGCGTGTAGTAGACAAGGTTTTAACGACCCGTGTTGTTAGCTACACGGCCGGCTACATGACATGTTCCGAACAAACACAGCGTGTACTTGAAGATTTTCCCGACCCGTGTTGTTGGCGACACAGACAAGCACACGGTTGACCTTTACATGACGTGTTCGAACAAACACGACGTGTATAGGAGGAGAGAACACCGACCTGTGTTGTTCGTGACATGGCCGGGTACTGAGAACAAGGATACATGATGTGTTCATACCAAACATGGCGTGTATGACACGAGCTTCCATGTCCTGTGTTGTTAGTTACACGACCGGGTACACGGCTCTATGCTACACGGCGTGTACCTACTATACACGGCGTGTTCCTGGAGAATTTTCACAACCCGTCTTTCTGCTCACACAGTCAGTGACACGGTTTAAAACTACACGACATGTATATATAAAGTACACACCGTGTATTATGGGTTTTTCCAGGCAGTAGCTCTAAAACTGCACTGAAGCCCAGAAAACACTGAAAAACGAGCGTGAAGGTGCCAAATTCCGATCGTTGAGGGCCCATACTCCCCACGAATCAAATCTTGGCATCCAATACAGTCATATAAAAGGAAACAAAGTCAATGATTCACCAATCTCCGATTTAATAGGGCTCATAACACCTTGATAACCAAAAATTGGTGTTCATTTAAGCAAGGTACAAAACAAAAAACCTTTCTATCAAACTGTAGAGATTCTATCAAGCATATATCACAACATCATTCATAATCTACACACAAGTCTATCACAACAACATGAAATTACTAATGCACCCTAGATGGCATGGAAAGAATGCATGGAATGTGATTTCTAACAAGTGCCTATATGATGCATGACATGGCATACCCTCATCTCATCGAGTTGTGACAGAAGTAGAACTAGAATAGTAACAACAGTAACAACACAAGTCATGTGAATTACTCTAGGTGAAATCATAACAACTGTAAATCTCAAAACCAGAAACTGAAATAACCGAGGTAGTATGGATTTTCCCTATACATGGGTTAGCTACTTCCGGGTACAACTTATTACCAAGTACTGAATCCGTCCAATCCCTAGATAAATGCTCCAAATAGTAAATCAAGAGAAAATAACTCCTTTGATACCAATTTTTAACGTCCCGGTTCTGAAATCCACCTAGAGGTGCCCCGTACCCAGTTGGTCACATGGCCTCAAGCGCATTTCCCCAAATGCCAGAGGCTTCCAACTATCAGCGAGGGCCTTGGATGTGATAGTGGGGAAACTATGCCCTCATTGGTAGAGTACACAGTGGAAGAGAAAACAAATAAAAACAATAGAATAAGCAGTAGACATACATACAAGAGTAAATGATAAATAGTGTAAGACTAACAAATAAACAAATGGAGAAGAAATATATGTAAATGATGCATGATACATATATGTCTAGAAAAAACATCTAAAAAATTCACAATGCTGAATATAGTACTAAGAAAATTTACAAAAGAAAAACAGATGAGAAATTCCTCAATATCACAAGGCTCGACTTGGTCCCATGTTCTCCAGCTCCAGTGCAATCAAGAACCTGAAGTAGAAGGGCGCTTTCCCTTATCTATACCTGCAACAATATAATCTATTTGGGCTCAAAATCATGACCCAAACAGGGTGTGAGACAAAGTACCAATAGGAAACCACCCAAAGATTTGTGCCTAATATTCAGTGAATATAAGGCAGGTAAAGTACAGTAAGAAGTAAACAGTAAGAAGTAAATAGGATAATACACAGCAGTAACAGTCCACAATTTCTAGCATATAATCTACAAACAAGAAACAGCCACTCAAGCAAGTAGAACAAAAGGTAACCTCTGGGTAGTTCTCACAGTCTAACCCCTAAGGTTCAACCTACAAGTACTAGCAACCCTCTCGGAGGCACACACAGTCTCACCCCTCTGGTTCAGCTAAATAATAGACTCTCTAAGGAAGAACTCGCCATCAATTCCACCTATAGTCTCGTATCGTACTAAAGGCTCTCTAGGGAAGCACTCAATGTCTCATTACCCCTGTGGCCTCCGTCGAGGAACTATAGACTCTATGGGGAAGCACTCAATGTCAATTACCCATGTGGTCTCACATCGTAAATTAAAGACACTCTAGAGAAGCCCTTACGTCCATTCTACCTATGGTCCATTACACTAGGTTCTCACAGTCCTGTGTAAAACAAACATGCATAGCATGCATATCGGCCCAAGTAAACCTAAAGAACTACTTGGCTATCATTCTAAGGCACAACAGCAATACAGTAAAACATTTTCACAATCCTACAACTAGGCATGGCAATTGGAAAATTCCGAACAAGCAAACAAGAATGGAAAAACATCCAGAGCATAGTAAAATTTACCCTATTCACAAGCATTAACCTATACATAGGCATACCATAAAAGCAAGAAAAAAACAAGGGAAAAAAAGGAAACACGCAATACCCCTTTTAAGGGTATTGGTGGAATTTGCACAAAATATTCATAGACATCCTACGAAAAGGCACAAACCACCTACCTTGATGCTAGGAGAACGATATACGTGAACCACGATGATTTATTCTCCTTAGAACGTCGAGGATCTGAGAAAACGTCAAAAAATTTCAACCCACAATATCTTGAGAAAGAGGAGAAATTGGAAAACAAGGCTCTAGGAGAAGGAAGAACTCACCGTTGTGGTTCCAACACAATCGACAGCGGATGAAACGGAGATCAGATGGAGGCTTGGGAATCTGGAGAAGAATCGCGGCTGTACGGGTCGCTCTCAGATGAAGAACCTGAAGAAGGAGTTTGTTCTGTTCGTCAGGCGCGACCCCGGTCCATTTAATGAAAAAATAAATAAAATACACGGAGTGTAATTCTAGGGTAGATGGAATGTACTCTGTTTTTCCATACTCCGCTTTAAGCGGTCGCCACATCGCCTCTACACACTGTGTGTGTGGCCCGGACACAGCCAGCACACGGCTTCGAGCGGCAAAGGAGTACATGGCGTGTACTTCAAAAATTTCCAGAAAACCCTCTTTCCTCAAAAACTCTAGAAAAGGGAAATACATACCTGAAAACGAAGATCCAGGTTCTTACACAATGAAGGAATTTAGATACTCTATAGAGGGTCAAATCCCTTCAACCTTTAAAAAAATAGAGTTCAATAATTAGGTTATATATATATTTTATAATATACATTGAATTACCTCATATTATTATCTTTTCACTACTACATTTATATTATCTAAATTAAATATTCATCCACTTTTGCAGATAATTAATTCTTCATGTGTCGATACTCCTAATACCAAGGAAAAATAGGTTTCTCAACCTGATGGTTCTCCCAATGTAGAGGAACAACAACCTTTTACACATGCCGATGATACCAATCTAGAGGAACAACATATTGATGATGTTGAACCTAAGAAAATTGTAGAAAACAAAAAATAGGTGTCCCATAAAAAATAGGAGTGTCATAGCATGATGGTGTTAGAAAAAATCATTATGATGACAACCAAAGGCATTAAATTCGAGGTTTGATGGAATGTACACGGCCAGGCTGTTAACCTCAACAAGGCCATGTTCAGTAGTTTCATTAGGCTCACCACTTGGAATAATGTGATAATTGATATGGAATGATGTTGTTCCCATGATTAAGACACTAATTTGGGAATATATTAGGGTAAAATTATGATATACTTTATTAATTTTAATAAAAAACAAAATAATGAAACATTGAATTATTCTTCATTATCCCTTGTAGATTCCATTTATAGTAGATGATTATTGAATGAAATTTTTACTAATTATTCATGGAAAGGATCACATAGGTTTTCTAAGAATTCTTACAAAGTTTCATCTCAAAGACTCTGAAGGGAAAATAAACCTACATCCACCGTAGATGTAGGCACACCTAATAAGCCAATAAGTGTGGGGTGTGTTTACTGGCTGTCATGGGGAGACATGTTTTTAGGTACATTGTGATTGGTAGTACATTGTTTGATAATACATGTATTAATCACTTTGATTATGAATTATTAATTTATGAAACAAAAAACTGAGTGTTGAAAAAAAGGAACGGGTAGTAAAATCAACATACCCCTATCGTAAAGCAAGGATGGGGTATGCTTCACTTGAAAAAAAATTGGTACATATTTTAAATATGCCATAATAATTTAATGTAAAATAAAATAACAACATAATTATGTTCCTCTATTTATATGCAGATTGATGAATCCGAATCCAAATCCACTTCCATCCCACATCATGTGCTATGGATGGAGTCACATGTAAATAAAGATGGGATACTGATAGATTAAAACACACAAAAAGTGTGGGAAACATGTGTAAGTATGTCATAATATATATTTTTGATTTAAATAGGTATTAAATAACGATGATTAATTATTTCCTATGTTTTTTATCTGACTTATAAATAAGAATCATTATAAGCTATATCAGATGAACAACTATTATTAGTGGCCTTGAATTAGCCAGAACAGTATGGCTGCGTCATAGGTGTGAGTTTTGGGGTGATACCCCGAACATATTTTGATAAAATAAATGAATAGGGGGATAAAGATAAAAAATTAAAGAGTTATAGGCATGATTATCTACTCTTGAAGAAAAATTTAATTGGTAGTCATAGTTTCTATAAAATATTTGGGAAGAAAGCAAAGACAAGAAACAACTCAAGAATAACCACCATGTGAAGATCCCCCCACTCCTCACCAACTTTGAGTTGATCCATTCCCCTCATAGATCTATCTTAGATAAGGCAATAAATATTCTAACAGTTTTTTTCTATGAAATGTGAATCAATAAAACACCGATACCTTTCCTGTATTGATATTCTACAATGTGAAAATTATTTTGATTTATATCTATCAACACCCACCCATATCATTTTTTCAAGTTCTATTGCACTCAAAATCCAAGAAGATATTTTACACAACATACAACTTCCAATAGGTCATGTGAGAGTGGGGATTAGCATAGTTCATGAGCCAAGCATTGAACTACCTATTCCACTTGATGAATCAAATATTTATATGTTTGAGAAAGCTATTGAAATATTCGTATCATGTTCGTTAGATCTTGTAAAAAACATGTCAATAAGGAGGTATTCATTTTCAATTTATTTTTCATGAAAAACATTAATAATTAATGAAAAAATGTCGGAACCGATGAATTTTATTATAGATAAATAAAGGGAAGTGGTGAAATGAAAGGCTGAATCAAAAATATCTAAAGGATCAACCGACCAATCAAAAATATCTTCACAAATCACCTTTAACCCACCTGTTCAATATCTGTATTTACTAAAATTGAAGGTCCATGAAGATACAAGGTTACAAAGTGGTAGTAATTTCATAGTTGATTTTAAAGAAAAAAATTCATGGAGAGGGCATTACAGACTACATTTCTCTTGAGAATGTAAATGAAATCCTCAAGTATGACTAGCTAGGAGTCTCTATTGTAAATATATACATTAGGTGTGTTTTCATGATTTTTTCCAATAGAAGATATACTATTATAATTATGAATAAATAAAATTCATATTTTTATATGAATTTATATCAATACCATTTGAATGGAAAACCCCATGAACATAAATATGGATTCAATAGTCCTCAAATAACTTTTACACAACTAACCTCATTGGAATCAGATCAAATTGATGAAATAGTGGAAAACTGTCTGTAGTGTTTGAAAATAAACTTACAAATGATATTATCATCTTATTACCAATGATAAAGGGGTAAAATTTTATAATTTAATCATATAAAATATATTTTTATTTCTTTCATTACTTATTCCTTTTTAGGCAGTATTGGTTACTCATTTTAGTCAATTTGGATACTCTAAAGATTTATTTTATAGATTCACTACATGGATACCCAACAAACCAACCACACACGATGAAATTTGTTAATTTGTAATGTCACACCCCGACATGCGCGTTTATTTTATTTTATGATTTCTTTGACTTTAAATTATATTGCTGCAGTTCGTGTTCAGTATCGGACCAGTTTTTTGAGTTTTTGTTAAAATGTGCGCTTTTTGACGCGACGTCGTCGGGCGCGTGAGCGGAGCCTGTTCTGGAAACCCCGCTCGTCCCTGCCCGGTGTATTTTTGCATCCCGTTGTCTTTAGAGAATTTTAAATAGAGTCTTTATATTAAACGCGCACATCTATAATTATAAGTTAATAATTATTTTTATTAATTAAGACGAAATGAGTATTTTTACCATTTGTATTTTTCTCATTATGATTATTATTATCATTTGTTTTTTTATCATTATGTTTTGTTAACGTTGCGGATAGTAGTATAACCGTTATTAAATATGTTTTGTTATTAATATTTATTATTGTTATTAATATTATTGTAATTTATTATTATTATGATTTTGTTTTGTTTTATTTAATTTTTCTTTTTTTTCTTTTATCTTTTCTTTCTTTCCCCTCCAACCCTAGCGGACCACTTTATATATATATATTTTTTTTTCTTCCCCGCTGGAGCCGCCGCCTCCTATTCCTCTCCCCCACTGTCTGCCTCGGCCCCCTACCCGGCTTCTCCCTGGTGCGCCGTCCACGGCCCCCGCCCCCTTCCTGCAGCGCGCCACTGCACCCACCTCTCCCGTTGCAGCAAACCAGTCCCTCCGGCGCTACTTCGCCGCACCCCCGTCCGGCTCCCCAGCTCTGCCCTCCCTCTGTCCGCCGTCGCGCCCAGCCCGGCGCCCGACCGCCAGCACCCCCGCTCGGCCTCCCCTCCTAGCGCAGTCCTCCCCTTCTTGTGCTGCACCCTCCAGCTGTCGGCACCCCCTCGCCACCCTCTTCTCCCGCGCCCCACTGCTCACCTCCGCCGACCTCCTTCTTCTTCCTCACCCTCAGGCTACCTCCGCCCAGCAGCCCCCGCACGACACCCCTGTCCGCCGCACTGCACCCCCGCCGCTCGGCCTTCCCCTTCTTCTTCCTCCTCTTCTTCTTCTCTTCTTCTCTTTCCCTTCTTCTTCTTCTTCTCTCCTTCTTCCTCTTCTTCTTCTTCTTCTTTTTCTTCCTCCTCTCCTCCCCTGTCCAGCGCGCACAGCCGGCGCCCCTGCTCTCTCCTTCTTCTTCTTCTTTTCTTCTTCCTCCTCTTCTTCTTCTCTTCTTCTCCTTCCCTTCTTCTTCTTCTCTTCTTCTCCTTTCCTTCTTCTTCTTCTTCTCTCCTTCTTCTTCTTCTTCTTCTCTCCTTCTTCCTCTTCTTCTTCTCTTCTTATTCTTCTTTTCTTTCTCCTTCTTCTGCTCCGCCGCACAGGTCCGTTTTTTTTATTTTAATTTAATTTGCTATTTTATTTTATTTAATATGTTAATAACCTTTTTTTATCATTATTATTATTAATGTTAGTATTGCTAATATTATTATTATTATTATTATTATTAATTTTATTATTATTATTATTATTATTAATTTTATTACTATTATTATTATTATTATCATTATTATTATTAATATTATTACTATTAATTTTATTATTATTATTATTATTATTATTATTATTAATGTTCATATTATTGTCTTGTTATTATTATTATTGTTTTTCATATTATTATTACTATTATTATTATTATTATTATTATTATTATTAGTGTTAATAGTATTAACATTATTTCGTAATTATTATTATTATTATTAATATTATTATTATTATTAATGTTAATATTATTAATATTATTATAACTATTATTATTGTTATTAATGATGATATTATTAATATGATTATTGTTATTATTATTATTATTATTTTTACTATTATTATTATTATTATTATTATTATGTTGCTATTACTATTATTATTATTACTATTGTTATTATTACTATTTCTATTATTATTATTATTACTAATCCTATTATTATTATTATTATTATTACTATTATTATCTTTATTTTCATTATTATCATCGTACTCTTGTTGATGGTGGATTTTTATTTGTTGGCTTAGGACTTTTAGGACCGGCGCAGGGCGTTTCCAAGTGAGCGCCACCGCCGCGCCTTGTTTCCGAGGTTCCGTCATCGCCGCGCTTTAGTTTCAAGGTGAGCATTTATTCCCGCCGCTTGGTTTCGAATGCTCTGGTGAGTTTTGGATGTGTCTGAGTCCTTGGTTTTGTTTATGCAGAGTGTCGGACTTTGTCACGTGGTTTCGGACACACGTCGTGTCATCGCGCCTTGCTTCCAAAGTCGTTTTACCGTCGCGCTTGGTTTTGAGGTAGGTTCCCTTTGCACTGCTTTTAAAATTTAAGTTATATCATTTCATGCTGTTTGCGCACCCTAATTGTTTAAAATCAACATTTTATTAATTTCAATAAATATGAGATAATATACGATAATTAATTTTTAATATAAGACGGTTAATTTTTAAATGGTTATTTAATGTCAAAAAGAGCCGTTTATTTTATACACGACACATGAAACATCCTTTTGACGAGCGGACACCCAATAATGAAAGAATGCTCGTTTGGCTTTTAAACATAAATCACGGAATGTAAACAGAGTTCTGGTTTAATGAGAAATGATTTCTTTTGAAGCGTGAACAAATACTTTGGTTCGTTTGAGAAATTGCCCGGTTGGCTCTTAAAGATTATTTGGAAAAAGAAAATGGTCTGGTTTGGTTTATAAAAATATTGTTAGCCTGTGACGTAGTGTTTTGGGGTTCTTTAAACAGTTTTAAACCGGGTTTTGTCTCATAAAGAAGTTGTACCTGTCTTTGAGTAGTGTTTGTGAAATGTATTAAATGCCCGTTTGGCACTTTATGGAAAGCGATAAAAATGTTTTGATAAAAACCCTCTTAGGGTGACTCTCATGCCTTGGTTGCGATTGTTTTTTTGGGAGGCCGTGCTTAGAGGCTCCTGGGTACTTGAGTAGAAAAAGGCATGAGGTTGTCCCACGGAGTGGCTCGGGTGATGCCTGTTGTGCTTTATATATATATATGTATGTTATTGGATGCTCGGTTGGCATTAGTTGGCTCACCCCTTTTTCAAACACTTGAGACATGGGAATCTGGCATATTGAGAGAATATTCTAAGAACGATTGCTGCACTGGTAGGTTATGGTACTGACCAGTGGCCCATAGTAGGTGGATATATTGGGTTTATTGCTATGGGATTTTCCCTCGACCTGCCCGTGAGTGGATGGTCGAGCGTATTGTGCGTTTTGATTTCATCGTGACATGTCGATAAGGATGATTTCTCATGTATTGGTGTCTTCTGGTTTATTCTCGATCTCCTAGGTTCACCCATGTCTATTCAGCTTTTGTAGCTTGCAGTAATGATTATGATGCTCACGTGTATACCTACATTGCCCTTACTGTGTGTTTTACTTTGTGCATTCCGGTGTGTTGTTTTCTTTGGAAAATGGTTAATTGCTCTTGATTTGGTTTCTAAAAATTGTTTTCAAATAAAAGTATTTAACCCCCTTTGTACAAATTTGAAAACTTAAACATCACTTTCCCTTTTTCTGAAATGTCATTGGCACTAATGAAATGAACCCGAATTTTGAAATGGCTAAGGGCAATGGTTCGTACTTTGTTTTTAAGTAAAATGCTTAGAAAATCATACTTTTATAAATTGTAGTTCAAACTTGAAATGATGTTTCTTTTATTTTAAAGGTAGTGCATTGGGAATAGATATCGGGCTAGCCTACTGAGTTTTAATACTCACGCCTATAGTTCTTTTCTGTTTTTAGTGTTTGTGCAGGATATAGCTTGAGTGCGCTCGCCTAGGGCGACGCTTGATCGTTGAGTCGGAGAGCGACCCGCGAGGTCGCACGGAGTTTGTTCGCACGTCGTGTTTGGTTAGTTTGATTCTTGTTTGTTCTTGTTTAGTCACTTTATTTGGTTATCTTTTCTGCGCTGCTCTGTATTATTTTCACTGTCTTATTTATTTATATTGGGCGAAATCGTTCCCATAGCTTCTGTTGATGCCCTGGCGCTTGTCGCCAGCCCGGGAGGATCGGGAACGCCTCTCGGGCCATGTCGCGGACCGGCTCGGGTGACCGGTTCAGGGTCGACCCGGGTTGGTTCGTGACATGTAATACACTACATGAAATGTTTTAGAACTAAACTTCAAGTTATATATTTTATATTACATTTTAATGATAATTATGTTATGATAGGTTGGTGTTTAAATATAATAAAAATCATGGCATGAGGATAATCCATGCATACAAGGAGCCTATCAACTTCTACAAGTGGATAAGTATTAAGGTATTCATAATAATATTTCACTATCAAAACATATATCAAAACAAATTACTTATTTTTTCAATGTTTCTACAGTGTTCGAAATAAACCAATGACAAAGATTTTGTTTATTATGTTTGCAAATTTATGAAATATATAATATACCACTTCAGACCATAAAAAAACCAGAATCCCTAAAGAGGTATTTTTTAAGATAATTACAATTTCATTTAAAATATTTATTAATCCTTTGTGTATTTATATTTTTCCTATACTACTACAACTATAAAAATTCCTTGTATTCACAATAAGAAATATATTTTTTTATAAATGAATGGGAAACATACCTAATGTCATAATGTACATATATATCATGAATATGTGAATTCCTACTACTTATGTAGTTGATTTTATCATCATTTTATTTAATTTTTAGTTAATTTACTTATCATTTTTATTTGACACTTACTTTGTTAATTTTAATAGGGATCACAAATAAATGAATTCATCAACAAGGGTGATTCACTCATGTACTATGATCATGACGTAAACAAGGATGATGCACTCATGATGAGGCATTTTTCTTTTTATTCTCCAATGCATTCAACATTTCAAGTTATCAAATAACAATATTTCTTGGTAACCTAGAATTTTAAATGCATTGTAGGATAAAAAGACATGGTGGAATCAACCATACCTCAATCCGATACATGATGTACCCAGTATGAATCAAATTGTGTGGTTTTAGTTTAAAATTTACATTTTAATGCATTGTTTCATATTTATTTTTAATTTATTTCTTTATAGTATTAATAACACAATTATTTTTTTCTTATAAAGGTGGATTCTTTTTCTCAAGTTGGGGTGGGTTGTTTAAAGATGCTCATGCTCATGAGAGATTGGATTTTGAGGCTACAAATAAGATAATAACAATAAGGAAATGGGTTAATTATCTGTACCTAAATCTGATACACAATGTACTCGATATGACTCGAACTATATGTTTTTAGTTTATAATATACATTTTTTACAAAAAAACATTACATAATAAAAAGTAAGAAAACGCATTTATATTGTTTTTATACTTTAGGAAAATGATCCATAAGTCATTTGTGATGTGTAGGAATCAATCACACCTCAATCTAACACACGGTGTGACCAATATGACTCTAAGTCTTTCTTTTTTATTTTAAATTAACATTTTAGTAAAAAATAAAAGAAACATACTTAAAACATATATAACACATTTATATTGTTTTGATGATTTAGTAAAATGACCCATAATTCATTTTTGACATGTATTAATTAGATTCACCTAAATCTAATACACTGCGCACCCGGTATGACTCAAAGTGTCTGTTATCAGTTTAAAATTGACATTTTAGTTAAAAACATGTGTTACTCACTAAAAACTGAGAAAACAAACTTGGATTTTTTTATAATTTAGTAAAAATATTTATAATTCATTTTTTATATGTAAGAATAAGTCTTACATTAAACTGACACATGATGTGACCGCTATGACTCCAAGTGCACGTTTCTAGTTTAAAATGACATTTTAGTAAAAAAGACAAGTAACATACCCAAAACTGAGAAAATTCATTAAAATTATTTTTATACTTTAATAAAATAGTCCATAAATCATTTTTATGTGTAGGAATCACATGAAACTCAATATGACACACTTTGTGTTTGGTACGACTCAAAGTGTTTATTTTTATTTAAAATTGACATTTTAGTAAAAAAGAGAAGTGACATACTCAAAAATGGTAAAACACATTCAGATTATTTTGATACTTTATAAAAAATCCATAAGTTATTTGTGATTTTTAATAATCATACTCACCTCAATAGGATACATGGTGTGCCCCTTATGACTCAAAGTGTCCGTTATTAGTTTAAAATTGACATTTTATTTCAAAACATGTGTCACTCACTGAAAACCTTGAAAATATGCTCTAATTGTCTTGATAATTTAGAAAAACAATTTACAAGTCATTTTTGACATTTAAGTATCGGTATCACATCAAACTGATGCATGGCGTGACTAGTATGACTTAAAGTGTCTTTTATCAGTTTAAAATTGACATTTTAGTTCAGAACTTGTGTCACTCACTAAAAATAGGAAAAAATGATCTGATTGTGTTGATAATTTAGGAAAATGATTCATAAGTGATTTTTGATATGTAAGAATAAGTCTCACCTCAAACCCACACACAATGTGATCGATATGACTCAAAGTGCAAGTTTTCAATTTAAAATGACATTTTAGTAAAAAACACAAGTTACATATTCAAAATCAAGAAAACACATTCTAATTGTTTTTATACTTTAGAAAAATGATCCATAAGTAATTTTTGATGTGTAGGAATCAGTTTCACCTCAATTTGATTCATGATGTGACCAATATGACTCTAATAGTTTCTTTTTTATTTAAAATTGACATTTTAGTAAGAAACACAAGTGAAATAATCAAAACTAATAAAAACATTTTGATTGTATTAATACTTTAATAAAATGATCCATAATTCATTTGTGATGTGTAATAATCATCCTCACCTCAATCCGATACATGGTGTGCCCCGTATAATTAAAAGTGGTCATTATCAGTTTAAAATTGTCATTTTAGTTCAAAACATGTGTCACTCACTGAAAATTGAGAAAAGGCGCTTATATTGTCTTTATAATTTATTAAACTATTCATAATTCATTTTTAACATGTAATAATTAGTATCACATCAAATCGATATATGATGTGATAGGTATGACTCAAAGTTTGTGCTTCTAGTTTAAAATGACATTTTAGTAAAAACCAAAAGTGACATACTAAAAACCAATAAAAAAATTTATATTGTTTTTATACTTTATTAAAATAATCCATAAGTTAGTTTCAATATATAGTAATAAGACAAACCTCAATTAGACACACTATGTGACCGGTATGACTCAAATTGTGTCTTTTTATTTAAAATTGACATTAATTTTAGTAAAAGAACAAATTACATACTCAAAACTAAGAAATTTTTTTTTATTGTTTTGCTACTTTATGAAAGTGATCTATAAGTCATTTTTTACATGTAGGAATAATATGAACCTCAATCTAATACACCGCATTCCCGGTATGACTCAAAGTGCCTATTATCAATTTAAAATTTACATTTTAGTTCAAAACATGTGCTACTCACTAAAAACCAAGAAAAAACACTAATATTATATTTATAATTTAGTAAAATGACTCATAATTCATTTTTGACATCTAATAATAGGTCTCACATCTAACCAACACATGATGTTATCATTATGACTCAAAGTGCATGTTTTCAGTTTAAAATGAAATTTTAGTAAAAAACACAAGTGACATAATCAAAACTGAGAAAATGAATTATGATTATTTTGATAATTTAGGAAAACAATCCAAAAGTCATTTGTTTCATATAGAAATCATTTTTACCTAAATCCGATGCATGGTGTGATCGTTATAACTCCAAGTGTGTCTTTTTATTTAAAATTGACATTTTAGTAAAAAAATACAAATGACATACTCAAAACTAAGAAAATAAATTAATATTATTTTTATAATTTAGGATAAAAATTCATAATTCATTTTTGATATGTAGGAATTATGAACACCTCAATCTGATACACGGTGTTTGCAGTATGACTCAAAGTGACCGTTATCAGTTCAAAATTGATATTTTAGTACAAAACGTGTATCCCTCACTGAAATAAGAGAAAATGCCATATGATTGTCTTGATAATTTTATACAATGATTCATAAGTAATTTATGATGTGTATAAATCACTCTCATTTCAAACCTATATATAATGTGACTGATATGACTCAAAGTGTGTGTTTTTAGTTTAAAATGATATTTTATTAAAAAAAATTACATACTCAAAATTGAGAAAATGAATTCGTATTATTTTGATACTTTAGAAAAATGGTTCATAAGTCATTTGTGTAAGAATTATCTTTACATTAATTAGACACACAATGCGAACTCTATAACTCAAACTGTATTTTTATTTAAAATTGATATTTTAGTAAAAAAGACAAGTGAATTACTCAAAATCAAGAAAACCCATTTAGATTATTTTTATACTTTAGAACAATGATACATAGTTCATTTGTAAAATTTAGGTATTAGATGTACCTCAATCAGATATATGATGTTCCCGATATGACTCAAAGTGTCTGTTATCAGTCTAAAATTGACATTTTAGTTCAAAACACATGTCACTCAATAAAAACTAATAAAACTTACTTGGATTGTCATGATACTTTAGAAAAATGATTCTTAAGTCATTTGTGATATGTAAGAATCATTCTCACATCAAACCGACACACAATGTGACCAGTATGAATCAAAGTGCGTGTTTTCAATTTAAAATGACATTTTAGAAAAAAAGACAAGTTACTTACTCAAAACTGAGAAAAAATATTTGGATTGTTTTGATACTTTTGTAAAATGATTCATAAGTCATTTTTGATGTGTCAAAATTATCCCCACCTCAATCCGATGCAATTTGTGACCAATATGACTATAAGTGTGTCCATTTATTTAAAATTAAAATTTTATTCATGTATTATTTCATATTATGTTTAATTTATTTCTTTATAGTATTACTAACATCCTAATTTTTTTCTTATATAGGAGGATTATTTTGCTCAAGTTTGGGTGGTTTTTTTGACAACTGATACCATGATCATGCTTTTTTTAGAGGGGGTCGGGTGGCAAAGACAATGAAACATTGATGTTTTTGAATTTTTATGATATATCCTCCTAATTTGATTATAAAAAACATTGTTTGAAATTTTTATAATATATTTTTCTTATGTATTTGTGATATAATTTTTATTTCAATTAAATTATTATGAAATTTTCATATACAGGTTGCTGCTGTAGTGTTCTATAATTCAAACAACACACTGTAGTAGTATGGACTTTATTAGTGGTAATAAAGACATTGATAAAGGGGTCCCCCTTTTAATGATGTTTAGGACAACAATTACTTTTTAGCGCTATTAAAGTAGACTTTGCACACTGTTAAAGGGATGATTTGTAGTAGTGAAACCACCCTGTGTGGTTCAAAAGTTGGAGTGGAAACCTCAACAGTCATGAACACCTCATTGTGGACCTTATTACCATATTTTCTGACATGTCAATGCTCTCAGTTCATGAAATAATTTTTGAACCAAAACCAACTAATTTATTTCAAGAATAAATAAAATATTACATATGATGATACTTTCTCTCTCCTGGATTTCTAAATTGTCATTTTAGGAAAATTCATTCACTCATAATATTATCCTCAATAATAATTATAAAATCACATGTGGTAATATTAATGTATCTTTAGAATAATCCGTGATCATACATGGTTATTCCTTATAATTATTCTTTGATAAAACAATATAATTATCCTAGACAATTTTCATAATTATCCTCTAATAATTTGGTGAAATTATCCTTTCATAATTCTTTACAATTGTATTTTTATAAAATTTCATAATTATATTTTGATAATTTTAATAACCATCCTTTGATAATTTGTAGTATTTATCATCTTGAAATTTCAACAAATTATCCCTTGATAATTCCATGAAATTATCCTTTGATAATTTAGGTTTATATATAATAATAATTCAAGGTAAATATCATTTTATAAATCTTACAATTATTTTTTTGATAATTTGATGAAATTATCATTTGATAATTTTTCATAATTACCATTCAATGATTTCACATAATTATTCTTTGATAAATTTTATAAATTATCCTTTGATAATTTTTAGAAAAATCTTCTTAGATAATTTAGGTTTTATCATCTTATTTAATTTCTACATTTTTTTCCAATTTAAGAGAGGGAAATAATGGGAGAAAAAAACAAAAGAAAATCCCATTTACCTTATATGTTCAAAGCATAGGGATAAGAACAGAGAGGAAGAAAATGGTCTTCCTGCTTGAAACTAAACCTAAATCAATTCGATAAAGTCTTAAAAATAACTTGCAAAGAGTCTTGAGATTGCTATGACTTAATGATATCAACCAACAATAAAGAAAAAATAGTTCACTTATTTTGAACCCAAAATCACAACATTTGAAACCACAATTTAAAACAACCAATTTAATCCATGATCCAAACAAAATTTCATTGTAGAGTCATTAATTTCTCCCCCTTAAGGTGTTACAACTAAAATGGGTTAAAATAGTGTTGATTTGAAATCTTTCTGATGGATTCCACCTTAACGATAGAGGAAAATGACATGTAATAAGATAGAAAAAATAAAAAAATGAATTTAATATATTAAAATAACAATAATATATTAAAAATGGGTAAAATAAATTTTCCTCATGTGAAATGTTACTAAAATCCTAACATGCACAAAAGTTATGTCACGACTAAGGAAAAACTTGTATTTCGGACCTGATGGTGGTCTTAAATTTCTTAAACAATATACCATTCAAGTGATATTCCATTATTTTAAGAAAAAATATATAATAAAAATTTTAAATAAATTAATCACATGTACGATTTGACCGAACATATGACACACACAAATTTTATATCGTGGCTAGGGTAAACCCTGCATCCTGACCTAACGATGGTCTCAAATTTCTCATATGAGATACTGTTTGGGTGATGTTTATTTTTTTAGAAAAATCATGTGCTCATAATATAATATATTTAATATTTTTATTCCATATGTGTTGAGTTTCTATGGGCCTTAGAATATCTCACTAACTCATCACCTAACTCCAAAACTATTCCAAATAATATTCCAAAGTGTTAACAAATTTTTTAACCTTGATTAAATCATTTAAATAATTTATTAAGTGATATTTTTATCAAAAATTACATTTTTCACATAAAAAACTCATACCCAAATGGTCTGAAGGCCTTCTTTTTTATTTATTTTGGATAATCCCCCTTTTAAGGGTTGAAGGGGAACCATTACATGACCTATAGGCCCAAGGAACAAGGTCTATACACAACCCAATACATGAACTTAAATGACCAAGACTTGACACACTTTAAACAACCCCTCCCCAGTTGAAGGATCCCAGCTCCCCACCACGCATGGCTGATCGGCTATCATTGCCCCGTGTAGATCTACACAATGCCTGTTCTCGATGACAGTTTCCATACCCTCTCATTCTTCCAATATTGTTAGATCTGCTCTGGTGGATTCTATTTTTCTCTAAATCCTCATCTGGGCATGCTCCTGTGTGGTCTGTCTATGCTTCTTGGTATTTTATGTGGCCCAAAATCCCCATGGCCTTAAGGCCATTGGTGTCTAGAAGGCCCTACAACCTGAAGGCCCTATGGTCCAAAGGCCTTTGGTGGCCCGAAGTCCCTGAGACCCATAGGCCCAAACTAGTGGCCCAAAGGCCCAAATTGGGTGAATAATATTGGATACTATAATACCGAACATTACCTGTTACAGTACTGCTATAGTACCAGAAATTCACCCCCACCTGTATTTGATCCTGGGTCTCTTGGATGCCAAGAAGGAGCCTTTACCACTCGGGTACAGTATCGTTGTCATAAAAACACTCATAAATTATTAACAAAGAGGGTTTTATAATCATTAAAAATTAAGGATATTACAATTACCCCCTATAATGAATTCTCATCCCCAAGAAGTAACTATAGCATTCTTACTCAAACAACTCAAAACACTGAGCTTGAACATTAGAATCATTCTCCCACATCTCCTCCTGGATTCATCCATACTATTATCGAATCTGGATGAGTGGTACCAAATTTACATAGAGGAATTTATGACTCTGATCTAATATCCCCATCATACATTCCTCATGAAATGAATCTGGTTCCAACTCAACATCCTCACAGCCTATAACATGCGTAGGATCATGCATTTACCTTTGAAGGTTATAAGCATGGACCACATCATGCATTCCTTAATAACATGGGGGAAGGTCTAGACAATACACCACTATCCACACCCATTTAGTGATCACAAAGGGTCCTACAAAACCTGGTTCTAGCTTATCCTTCTTCCTAAGGTGTTGGTGCCCCAATCGAGGAGTCACCCACAAGAAAAACTCGATTTCCCAGAGTGAACTCCAAAGGTCTCCTCCTATGGTCATTATATGATCTTTTTCTACTCTGATCGATGATCAACCTCTTATGTATCTACTTCACTCTCTCAGAGGTCTCTCAAACCAAACTAGGCCTAACAACCGTTACCTCACATTCCACAAGTCAACCAAGTGATTAATGAAACAACCTCCTATAAAGATCTTATTAAGGTTCTATAGCTAAGTGATCGTCCCACACTCCACTGAAGTCTTGGATACAAGTTCGATGCATATCCTCTAGTATGCGTATAGTCCACTCGTACCATCCGTTTTTCATAGGATCCGGTGCATTAATGCTTGTGTGATCACACTTTTTTTATGTAATGATCCTTGGTAGGCCATACACCACACTGTAATCTGCCACTTCAACCAGCCAAGTGGTGACCAAATGCCTCTCCACTTTCCATGTGGCAGGAAATATACCCTACCATCTGAGTTTTTTATTCTGCCTCCCTCGTAACTCAAACTTGGGACCAATGGCATAATTGTTCATTGAGGAGAATTATGAGCACCACTGGTCCAACAAATTAGTGTTACTCGTAATTCTCCTCAGTGGGCTGTTATGTTAGAGGTCCCAAGTTTGAGATATGGGGGCTTCAGAATAAAAACCCTGAATGGCATGGGATAATACATACCACATGGTAATTAGAGAGGTGTTTAGACACCACTTGGCTAGTTGACGTGGCCGATTATAGTGTGTAATATTGCCTATTGAGTATTGTTACATATAAATATATTCCATATATATTGTTTCATGTTGGAAAAAATCATTCCCTATAGTTCGTGTCTCATGCCCAAGTGTTAGTTGCCAGCCCGTGGGGATCAGAAACACCCTTCAGGTATGTAGCGGATCTGGTCGGGTGACAGTTTGGGAGGGTAACCCAGGTCGGTTCATTACATATAGTCTATACATTAATTATATTTTTTCTATCATAAGTATTTATATAATATCCTATATGAACTTTAGGATATTGATAGAGATTCACTTTGTGATTTTTTGGATGCAAGTTTATTTATATCCTTAAGAAACTCTTTTCATATAAACACATGTTATTATGACATGATGAATATAATTCATACTACAAATCATATAATATCCATATATCATTATAATTAGAATATGGTTATGGGATAATACCTCTATTTGTGAAGCATGTATCAAAAAATAATGGAAGATATTTCAATGAATATGAGACTCATCATTGATGATATTTTTACTAAGATCATGAATTTTATGTGTATAAGGAAACATTCATTTAGTAATTAATCCATGCTATACATTTTTTTGATCAATGTTTTCATGTAATACTCATCATTAATCCTCCTTAATAACATCATAGTTATGATGTGTATTAAGAAATTTTCATTTAGTAATTAATCCCTAATACATTATGATGATTGATGAATTCTTGGTCAAAATATTCTTCATCACACAGGCCCTAAGCAACTCATATCTTCTAACCATGCATATTTTGTACTTCACTTTTACATTCCTTAAAATTATTGAAGAAATATCATGAAGTATATTAATTATAATGGGGTCCAGATCAATTGGTGATCTAGATTATACCCCCACAACATCAAAATGGGGAGGTGTGGGATCAAACCCCATCCTCACCTATTAATGCTTGATTAAATCATGGGATGATGGTCCACCTACGTGTGTGTGTGTGTGTGTGTGTGTTGGGTATGTTGATGCAGAGGGTGTTGGTGGGGTGACTGAGGGGAACAAGACGTAAATTACTAGGGATTTTCATGGATGATAATGGATGTAGAGGTGGTGGGGGTGTCCTCGATGTGTGCTGATGAAGGTCTGGTGCAGTCTCTGGTGTGGACGAGCCATAAGGTAACCTCCTCAGCAGGTCTCTGATGGACAACAATAGTGGTGAAAGTGAGGGGATGAACTACTATGATGATAGAGAGGTGAAGACACTGAAGGTGTGATGAAGGTAGTAGGGGAAAGTCAGTGGAACATCTTTGGTAGTGTGTGAGTCATGATCTAGGTGGTAGACTGATGATAGAGGGCTGTAGTGACTTGTGAATGGGATTTGTGAACCCCTGATCGATGATAGGGGTGGTGGTTCGACGGTCATTGGTGGCACCACCACGACGTCCAATGAGATGATGGAAGGAGGCCCCCTCCATTATTGGTTTGAAGGGGAGGCCCATTCAGTTGTTCCTGGTGATGATAGTCTTGTAGGGTTGATGGAGGAAAGGTACAAAAAAATATGTGGGTTGATGATGAAGGTAAGGGCTATTAGTGACAGTAAGTGACAGAGGGTGTGGGGAGATTACACAAAGATAGGGAACAATGATGGCAGGTGTTGTAGGTAATGGGACATAATATATAATGTTCATCTATGTCTAATTTTTATAGGGTCTTAGAGCCTAACAAATAAGGTCTTGATGGGTAGGTTATACCTTGAGGGGGCTATGACTTTCCCATTTCAGCTTGTGGGTGTCTGGTGTGTGTGAGTGTTTCATTATACTTGTACCTCAATCACCTATAATATATTACACACATATATATATTAACTTACCTATAACTTCTCATTGGAATAGTTCACTCTCTCTAGTTGAACTAATTATGAAATCTTTATGGCTTATCTTTATATCTAAATATTTCTTTTTCCAAAACTAGATACATAAATGAGCTAATAATACATAAGGTTTTTAGATCTAAAGAGTCTAAATATCATACTGGGTATATACTTGATAACTAATTTTAGTTTTACTAGACAAAGAATTATCTTGCTACAACTGGGTATTAAAGTCTTACATTTTATAGTCATCATATATTGCCAATGATTCAAGCATTGCTAAACTATTAGTTGAGTATGAGACACCAAAAACAACATTCATTCCAAAAATAGAATAATGTCTCCTTATGTCCAATAAACATGTGAGATAAATGTTTTGGTAATGCTCAATAAAATTTCAAATAGAATCATTAATTTTATCAATTATAAATTTTTTACTCCTCACCACTGACTTAGGAATCACCTTTTTCAACTACTTAGTGAATTCACCTTAATTATTTTAACGTTTCTATTCTTACTTGGTTATTGTATTTGTATAAAAATTCATGACACACATTAAGTATCTAATAACTAAAAGTAAAATAAAAAAATCACATACAATGATGAGTATATACCAAGTGGAAGCCTATGCTTACTTATACTTCAATTCATTGTATTTTATTTTCTATAAACTTATCTCATGACATACAAAGAAAATAGCCTCATGTATGATGACCCACCTCTTTTCTTTGAAGGAATCTATGAAACTACCTTTGGCATCACACTTTTCATTGGCCTTTTTTTCTTGTCTTTCAACTTTTTCACCTTAATAACTAAAGATTAATCTTTATTTAAGTTCTTATCAACTTGGAGAACATTAACCAAAAGTCAATGAGGCGTTTTATCTATTTACTATCTGTTTTTTAATCCTAAACGAAACTGGACTAATTTGATGATAAGGATATTGGAAAGGTATGTATCAAAAAATTTCAATAAATATTTCAATTTAAAAATGTTTTTTATAATAATCATCTCATTAATATCTTGCTTCACTTTCTCCTTATAGATTTCTTAGATATGGGACAACATGAAAACCCATCCATGCCTTGATGTTGTTTTTCCATAACTCATCAAACATTGATGATAACATTATTGCGTAAACATAAAACGTGCCATACACATGTATCCTATAAGATTCCTTTTCACCCTTTTCTTATTTAGGTTTCTCAATAGGTATTGGATACTTCAACACATAGAATTCCCTATATCATAGTACTTTATACAAGTTCCTGTATTACTCTTGGAAATTCATGCTGCTGAGGAGATGTTCTTGGTCCAATATTAATTGCAGTGTATCTTTTGTATTACTTGAAATTTTATAAAAAAAAAATTCATTAGATTAATACTTTACCTTGATTATATTTAGACATTACCAATTAATCTAATCATTATATGTATCCCACTATTTTATCAAACCTTTATATCCCTCACTACTAGATTTAGAATACTCAGGCGCTTGAGTATTATAGTGGAAAAGATCCACTAAACCTATCCTCGTAGTCTAGTCTATGGCTATGACACTACTCAAAGAGTTTCAAGGTGGGTGTTTGACTGGCCAATTACATTAATCACAACTCCTTGAACAGTTGAGTGAAGTATTAGCTTTTAAAAACCATAACTTTGATTTACTCAACTCTTTGCCTTCAAAGATGAAATAAGCTAGATATAACTACTTCTTTGCTTCCATATTTAGTTAATTCAACCCGTCTATCTCATAAGAACTCCCCAGTAGTAGGAGACACCTTCAACTAGGTATGATGAGCACCTTGTACACCTGGTTTTGTTCAAATTCAAATGACAGAAGTCATTACAACTTAATATTTCTTTGAGGATTTTTATTACTTCTCAAATAATGAAATCATCTTCTATTTGATATGCTCATATTATATGACAACACTCACAAATTGAAAATTCATTAAATATGAAACATTCATTGAGTCTTAATTTTTTTAATCCATGAATATTGTATATTAATTTATGTGGTCATGTAAACTTGAATATTAAAAAAATACTAATATAAAATGTATAAATTAAATAAATAGCACATATGATCTTGAAAATTTACTGTTGGTTGATACATTGAACGTAAAAAGATTAACCGCAACCCTAGGGGTTGAATTACTGGGTTTTTTCTGACTCAAATTGTACCTCACACCCTTGTCCAATGTATCTTCATCATGTTTAGAATAACATCTCACCTCGGTGTGGTCCACATCATAAAGCATCCTCAACATTATACATATACACTTGTGAATGCACAAAATTCATGTAAAAAAATATTAATGGACACGCAAACCCTTATACATATAAATTAGAGAAATACAATCCACATATCATCAAAAATAAATAAATTATTATATACACCGTACACAATGAAATAATTAAATAAATTAAATAAAACTCTAGATATACATTGTTTGGTTGATGCTTAAGACCAATCAACAGGTAATGTACATGTGATATGAAATTAATTTTGTAATAAATTCCACTTGAGGACAATTTAAATGAATTTAAATAATTTTATCTAATTTAAATTCATAAAATAATAAACACACAATCATCAGAATTTTTTAACACGTTCTAAATTTTTTACTTGGATTTTTGAAAAATAAAATAAAAAATTTTAGGCCCCAGGTGGCCCGAAACCCCTTAAAATGGGGCTATTTTCAGGCCCGAATTGGGATGGGAAGGTCAGGGAGGGCCTAAACTAGTCTAATCACTGGACTGACCAGAGGAACCACCCCAACATGCTGCACATGGAAGTGGGGATGGGGGAGGGCAACGTTATCACCCTTCTTAAACAAAAAAAACAAAAAAAACAAATAAATAAACAAATACAAACACACACACACACACTTATAGCACCGATGTGGCACAACTCTTCATTAGTAACCACCCCCCAATGTGGGGTGACTCAAAATGTCAAGGGGGTCAGATTCATCCACCCCCACCACTTATATTTTTTTTATGAGCGGCGTGACCAACCCCCCTTTAGGTGTTTTAATTTTTTTTTCTTATGCATCATAAAACACATCACCCCCTTTTATTTTCTTAACCTTTTTTTATTTTTTTTCTTTTGTTTTTGTTGATAAGTCCTATGTTCCAACCCTGTGTTTCTATTTTTTTTTAAAAAATTATCTAAATATTTCAAAAGTCTTTACATAGGTCATTGATTTTTTTTATTTGGATATTCCACAAAGGTGTAGAAATAGGATTGACAAAAAAAATTAAATTCTGACAATATAAATATATATGAAGTTTGGGGGTTCACTAGATATCGACAACGATGTCTACTTCCAGGTAAAACACACACACACACACACACAAACAAATGCACACACAGACACATGTTCTACATTTTAAAACCATAATAAAATCAGTTTTGATCTAATTTAAATCATTATATAGTCATATCATGGCCATATGGGATCATATTGAAGCCCGTTTTGGTGTGATGAGACCGTTATGATGCCCACTACACTAATTTAATGAAAATTTAATTTTTCTTTGGATTAAATGATCAAGTGAACCCTTTGATATCAATTGAATGTATCCAGGCATGTAGTAGAATTAGATGAGTCAAGGTTTTAAAATTTTTATCACTGTATCAATGTAACTACATTGTCTCTGACGATGCATAGCCAGATACAAAAGCCAAGGATATCATGTGAAGGAGTTAATAATGAAAAATAAATTGAACCATTACCTCATTTGATATGAAGGCACATTCAACAATCGCTCAGCACTGGTGGATATTGATCAAAGAAACTAATCTCGGATCCATCTAGATCATCTATATACACTTTAAAAGTCTATGGGAATATCTATATCTAGGTGCTAGTGTGGATATCCGATGATTCCTTATTCATCCGGACAATCACCATAATAACAATCCTTCAATCCATGAAGAAGAACTTGGATTGATCGCTTTGATCCACTTATTATCTCTCTAGGATGTAGGAGATATAATAGAGAGCCTCTCAAATTCACACAATGAATAGAATTACAAACTAGAGACTCCTCTCACATATATAGTGAAGTACAAAATACCCTGAAATGGATCCTCGACCCACAAAAAATTATTACCCACTAAATAATTCATAAACAACATGTTATGACCAATTAACTATTTCATAAACATCTTTAATATTTTTATCACTTTTAATATAATAAATATATAACATGATAAAATGAGTCATTAACTCAACACTTAATTCCCAAAAATATTAAATGGACCTTGAATATTAAAATAACATTCTTTCATTAAATATTTTCTCATGTATTCACTTAAATACTAGTAAATACATTAAATAGGTAAATTCAACTCCAATTATTTTATACTTGAATAATAATGAATTTATTTATTTCATAGTGATTGTTTATACTCAGAAATTTACTAGACCCCATGGTGGGCCCACTATATCCTATACTTGTATTCATTATAATAGGCCCATACTTTTGAATACACAAAGTGTGTGACCCTATAGTACCTTATCTTAATAGTAGTGAATATTATTCATAGACTAGGAGTGGAGTTTAGAAACCCATCAAGGCCCCTAAGGAGAGCAGGAATAGTAATAACAATGACAACCTTTCCTATGAGTATACATCGTGTAATATAATCTATTTTTCTCATTATATCTCATAAATTAGGATGAAAACTTTTTGTTATCATCCATTATTACTTTATAATTTGTTAACCTTAATGGAAAAACCTATATTCTTCTACATTGGTCATGGATTTAGTGAAACTACTACCATCCTGATTAATTGGTCCCCATATATAACTTACTTTCAGAAGTGACCAATTTTATCTTGATTATTAAATCAATTTCATACCACCAATGGCACACCCAACTCAAGCTACCTCACCACAACATAATTTTCATGGTTTTCTCCTTGAATCAATGTAGTATTCAAATAGTATATACTGATAATCCTCTCAATTCAAGAGACCATTACACATGTTCGTAGATAAGAACTACCAATGACACCTGAAACATGTGTTGTTCCTCTTAGTGTAATAGTCCTCATGATCTCATCTAATCGATATCACCAAGTTTGAACTTTATGATAAGAATATCGATGCTTATGATCCTCCAACACCTGATAGTCACACATCATTTGTGTCCTGTCAGCATGACGTTTCTAGACCATATGACATATATTAAAGATTACAATCATGGTATATCTATGTTATCATTATATACTAGGAACTTTTATAACCTTTTGATATGAAAAATAATCTATGGAAATTACCATGTAAATAGTGGACATAGAAATATAAATATTATCATGATAAGTGGACACCATGTATAAATCACTATATACATGATATAGTAATCAAAAAAGTAATGTTCAAGTTAGGTCTTGGTTACCCAATTTTATATCAGTTGTAGTGGTATGAGATAGAATGATGACATGATTAGGATGATGAAATGGAATTATCGGGAAATGAAGACGATGAATAGTTCAAAGAAGAGCACCGATGACTAGGATTTTTTAAGGGGTAGAAAATTCTTGGGTTTTTTATGACTGTTAAATTAGTTAGGGACCGATAGAGCATCTATAGCCATGTGGTGGAAAAGGTATGAATAATAAACAGGCTGATCTCCACTAACAGATGAATCTACCAGGCCCCAAGTGGACCTGTGTGATGAGGTTAATTCATTCAGGTAGTGTGGTATATCCTCCAAGGCACCCTACCCTACCACACAATCAAGCGACTAGTTGAGCATATTGATCTAACCTAATCGAGGGCATGTGAGCTGATTGACTGACCAAATTTTCCCTCCTGGTGGGGAAACAGGGGTCTGAGCGAAGTCCACACTGACCCAACCCATCCCTAGGGATGGGTGAATATGGAACTACATGTCTATGCTACCCCTTCTTATGTGTGGGTTTGATGCATTGTTCCACACTTCACAACACCATGTGACATGACCGGGGGCCACCACATGGCTCAGTATAAGCTACTTGGATCATTAATCACACCTTTTGTGTGTCAAAATTGTTATGGAAAACATTGGGAGATCCAACGATGAACAATTTCAGAAATGAGAGTAAATGGGAGAAAAAAAATAACTAGAACAAGAACATGAACACAATGATCTATATGGTTCAATAAGAATACTTACACCCATGGAGAGGTAGAATAATATCCCTAAATTTGGGTACAAATTATAGGGCACACATATAGTGTCTCAAACCCTAGCTTAAATATGAGCTTATAAATAAATACAATGTTATTGTTACTCACATTTCTAAAACCCCAGATCTATATAGTATTTCATGCTTCTAAATCACCCAATTAAATAAAGTCCACATGACTATAATACCAATTATTAGTGTCACCAGTTAGCTCTTCTATAGTGGAACTATGATTGTTTTTGGAATGATTTTCAATATGGGATTTTTGTACTTGGTCCAACATCATTCAATAGATCGGGATCCACTATTCCAAAAATCTCCCATTTATATCCTTATCTAGAAAATTAACATCCTTCCATGCTACCATCTTAGATAACTTACTTAATCTGATCTCCACCTCATCTTTACTCATCAATGGGTGCTTTCCCATTAAATCATCAATTTCATGCCAATGATTCATGAAAGACCGGATAATTTCCCTTCCATGATCCCACAATGTAGTTCCATATTCTTCCTATCAACCTCCATTTATCAAAGTAGACCAAAAAAGGAACACTAGTAACTCAACTTATCAACCACCACTAGCTCCATCAACATATTTATCATATCATTGATTCCTTGAATCTTATATAATGTTAATGACCCATTATGTATTAAGCCTCTAATAAAATGTCACTTCAATTGAATATGATTTATCCTAGATGTAGGTCAGAGATAGGAGATAAAATGGGAAGAGGGTGGGTGAATCCCCTTTAAAAATTTTAATATAAAACAATCCAAAAATAATTTATACAATAATAAATGAATCAAAGTATTTAAAGACCAAAAATATAATAATATACAATAATAAAAGAATAAGAATAAAATGAATATAAATTTGAATAACAAAACAATTAATCTCGTTTTATTGATTAAAAAAATTATGATATGAAATATTTAAAGTGATAATAAATTAAATTTTGGAAAGTAAAAGAGACACTATATTTGGTAAGGTAGTTTGAAAAAATTAACCGAAGGTATATAACAACCCTGTTCTTTTTATTACATTAATACATGATTTGATGACATAAAATTACACTTAATAAAACCCAATATATTGATAATTCTATTTTATTGGTAAATTCATAACATCACATAACAACTTAAAACATTAAATACAACATCATTATTGAAAAATTCCTTTACATGACCACAACATTCCTTCATACTTAACATTGCATGAGATAACCTGAGGACATACATAAGAAAGGGGTGAGATATAAAGCCTAGTAAGGGAATAAACATGGAAAAACACAAGTAAGACAATGCATTTTATACAATAGGCATATCAATGGATCATAAAATAAACATGTACATAAAGGCATGATATAGCATGATAATCATAACATGGAAATATGGAAATAACTTAAAAAATTACATCATAGGTCAAGGATAAGCTGCCAAGACATCATAGTGGACAAAGTACCATAAAGGAATCGTGTAAACCCCTATCCCTATATGATTTATCATGATACTAAACATTACCCAATGCATTAGAGCTCTATATAATTCTAGGTTCACCAGTCACCTTCATTTAACTTTCATGCGTAAGTGTGCCACATAGATCATTAAGCATGGATTTATTCATCATCATAATTTATTCCATGATCAAGGGGTGTGTAATACTTAAATTTAAGTCCTAAATAAACAGGAAATTGTTTATATAAGTGAACACCCTTCATAGAGGTATGAGTATGGTATTTACTACACGACGATTTTGGCATGGAAAATCATAGTGCAATTTCGATAGCATAACGATGTGGTATAAAAATTCATAAAAATGGTTGATGAGAGTAGAAGGGGTATATCATAATATATACATGAAATGTAAATTAATATGGTCATATAAATACATGTCCCAATGTAAGTAATTTGTAAATAGAAGGTGTAACATAATAAATAAACTTGAATAAAGATGAGAAATAGAATAACTCTTAGGAAAATTTGGCATGGTAACGGGTGTAAATGGGAGGGATTAATGAGAGATAAAGAGATATATCATCATTAAAACATAATAAGGTCAGTATGGGGGAGGTTCAAAATCATACCACATCATTTTTAAATGAAAATAAAATGGTGTAACAATATAAAGGAACTTGGATAAAAATGAGAATAGAAGGAACCCTTACTTGAGTGTGACTTCAAAAGACTAAAGAGGGGATTATTGAGAGCTTGGGGAACCTTGGGAGGATTATAGAGAGGGGAGGATAGATTAATGATTCTCTGAAAGGTTTTTGAGTGAAGATAAGTGGGATATTAGGTGAGTTTATATAGGAAATGAGAGGGGGATTCTTTAATATTTCACAAACTTATGTTTTGGAATCTATATAATTAAATATTCAAAAACACAAACCTTAACATGGTTTTTTCCCATGGTATATTCCAAATATGAGTGTAAAAAATTATTTTATAAATCTATTTTCTGAAGATATTAAAATATTATCCTTACTTATGTGGAGGTGAGTCACATTATTAAAGAAATGAACTTAAAATCATAAAATATATTATATATTTTGGAGGATTCACTAAAGCTTTATAAAATAATTAAAAATATATAAAATAACATTTTTTTAAAGGTAAAACTTATATTTGTCTGAATATACCTTTTATAGTGTTTATTACATCACTATTGGGTCATTATGATGTCATAAAACACAATATATATTTATATGGTATTTAATTTTTACCCAAAAATTCGACTATCTCAGAAAATTATGAAAAATTCACCATTAGATAATTTTGACAACCAGATTCCAAAAATAATATTCATTTTATCCAAATAATTTTCTAAATATATCAATTTTCACTTTTAAAACAAAAACTGACATTTATTGAAAACTGACGGGTTTTGACAAAATAGTTTTTAAACCTTAATAAAAATTACATTTGGACTCATAAAAATTATATGATAATTTATATTTAATAAAATTAATTTAATAATAATATTTTATTAAAAAATTATTTATTTCAAAAATACATTAATTCACCAAAATAGATTTCTTAATTGAATTTTAATATTAACCAAAGATACTATTAATGATTTAAAAACAATAATAAAATAAAAATATATTCATTATTCTATAAAAAAATAATGTAAATAATCATAATGATAGGGTCTTGATATATATCCCTTTATTACACCACCATATACCCTAAGAGTAAGGTGTGCGATGGTGGGGCTTTCATGGGGCGGTTCTGTGAATATGGTTTGGGACGTGATCTCGATGAGCTTGAACTTCTCCTATAAATGGTTTCACTCATGATTAAGTTATTGGAAATCAGATTGGGATTGGTCTAGGAAAAATCCCATAAATTCTATCTCCCTTAGAAGCTACAATAAATTGGCTTCATAGGGAACGGTCCTACTGGTTGAGGCCATCACCTCCTTTGTCTGTGTCGAAAAGATTTGTTAAAACCCTATATTTATACTAGTCATGTGATCACTATTCAATGACTATATTATTAATGGTAATGATACTTAATGGTCATTTAAATACAATTGGATAAAAAAACAGAGTTTACATGTTTTATATATCCATTTTCAAAATAATACATTTAATTAAATCAAAAGGAAAATTTCACTTATAATATTTCGGGTTGTTACAATATTCCCCCTTTAAGAAATTTCACCCTTGAAATTTTCATTTACCATATTAAAACAGATTAGGGTAACTTTGTTTCATAGCCTCCTCTGATTCCCACACTACTTCTTCAAACTTGTGGTTTCTCCACAACACTTTGACCATGTGCATTGTCTTATTCTATAGAACTTTGTCTCCACAATCTAAGATATTCATTGGCTTCTCCTCATAAGAGAGGTCATTATCCAATGTTACCACCTCTATATTGAGTACATGAGATGGTTATGATATGTACTTTCTCGCGATGGATACATGGAATACATCATGTACTTGAGATAGGTTAGGTGGGAGTGTTGGTCAGTAGGCCACCGCTTCGATGCGATCAAGGATCTAAAAAGGGCTGATGTACCTTTGACTAAGCTTTACATTATTCCAAAATCTCATTAATATCTTCCATGGAGATATGTGGAGGAATACAATGTATCCAACATAAAACTTTAGGTCTTGTTGATGATTTTCATCATATATTTTCTGTCAACTCGGAGCATTCTTGATGTGTTATTGAAAAGTATTAACCTTCTCTACTATTTCCTTGACCATTTCAAGACCTAGCATTTTTTCGTTCTCCAACTTCATCCCAGAATGAAAGTTTTATCCACCTCTTCCCATAAAGGGATTCATAAGGAGAAATTTGTATACTTGAGTGGAAACTATTATTGTAATAGAACTCAACCAGAGGAAGATGTTGATCCCATCCTCCTTCGATTTCCATTGATCATGCTCTCAACATGTCTTCAAGTGTCTAGATAGCCTGTTCAGATTAGCGATCAGTTTGAGGGTGATAGGCCATGTTGAAGTTTAACTCAGTTTTCAAAGCATGTTGGAGACTCTTCCAGAACTTATAGGTGAATCTTATATCTCGATTGGATACAATCGATAGCAGTACACTATACAACCTCACCACTTTACTGATGTATATTCATTCAAGTTTATCCAATGAGAAATCCTATAGAATCACAATGAAGTGTGTAGTCTTTATAAGATGATCCACCACAACCCAGATAGCATTTTTTCTTCTAGATATCTTAGGAATCCTGGTGACAAATTCCATGGTGATGTTTTCCCATTTCCATGTAGGTATGGGTAATGGTTGCATCATCCTATTAGATTTTTGCCTTTCCACCTTCACTTCCTGATATACGATATATCTTGATGTATATTATACGATCTTCTTATTTATATTGTCCCACCAATAGTTTTCCTAGAGATCTTGATACATCTTTGTGCTTCCAGGGTGGATAGAGAAGGTTGAGCTATGTGTATCATCCAACAACTCCTTCTTTAACTTTGGATTTGATGGTACCCATAGTCTTGACCCAAATCTTACAACACCTTATTAATTAACATTAAACTCTGAGGATTTACATTTTCTAATAGTTTCCACTTTCTTTTTAATTCCCATATTCTCTCTTTGAACATGCTTTAACCTCCCCAAAAGAGACAGTTGAGCAATCATTTGTGAAAGGATTGATTATGTTCCTTCCTTTATGATTCCCATGTCTATCCTCTTCAAGTCTAAGAAGATCATATGCTTCCCAATTTTCATTAATGAAATATTTGATGGATCCTTTCTACTTAGATCATCTACCATTTTAGTCACTTTCCCCGGATGGTAGTTAATTGAGCAGTCGTAGTCTTTGATCATCTCTAACCATCTTCGTTGGCACATATTCAATTATTTCTGTGTAAATTTATACTTGAGGATTTTGTGATCCATTTATATTTCACACTTCTCCCCAAATAGGTAATGTTGCCAAATTTTCAAAGATAAGATCACTGAATCCAATTCCAGATCATGTGTTTGATATTTCTACTCATGAAATTTCAACTGTCTTGAAGCATATGCAATGAATTTATCATTTTTCATCAACACAAAACCCAATCCCTTCTTCGAAGCATCAATGAATACCATGAAAATATCTCTACTCATGGGTAGTGTGAGCATGAGGGCAGTGATAATAATCCTTTTCAAATTCTTTAATATCTTTTCACATTCATCATTCTAAGAAAAATAAAGTCCTTTCTAAGTTATCTTGGTTAGAGGGTTTGAAAATTGTGATAAATTTCTCACAAATCGATGATAATACCCATCTAATCTAAGGAAACTATGGATATCTATAAAAAATGTTGGCCCTAACCATCTTTAAATTTCCTTAATCTTTAAAGGCTTTATAGATATCCCATTTATTATGATGATATGCCCCAATAAAGATAATTCATTCAACCAGAACTCACATTTTCTGTATTTGGAATAAATATTTTAATTTCATAAGGTCTTTATCACAGTACATAAATGCTCCTCATGATCCTTCTTACTTTTGGATTATATTATAATATCATAAATAAATAATTCCACAAATTTGTCGTGGTAATATCTAAAGACTCTATTCATCAAGTCCATGAATATTGCTGAAGCATTATTGAGTCCGAATGGCATCACTATGAACTCATAATGCTTGTACCTTATATGAAAATAAGTCTTGGGGATATCCTCCTTCAACCTTACTTGTAATATCCTGACTGTAGATCCACCTTGGATAAGTATTGATCTCCATGCATCTGATCAAACAAATCA
The DNA here is from genome assembly GCA_963277665.1 of Viscum album. Lineage (NCBI taxonomy): Eukaryota > Viridiplantae > Streptophyta > Magnoliopsida > Santalales > Viscaceae > Viscum > Viscum album. The sequence continues at coordinate 564,359,605 of OY728121.1, read as the reverse complement.
TCAATTCTTGGAAAAGTATACCTATTCTTTATCGTGATTTTTTTGAGCTCACAATAATCAATACAAAGGTGCATTGACCCATCCTTCTTTTTGACGAAGATGACTGGTGCACCCCATGGTGAAGCACTTGGGTATATAAAACCTTTATCCAGATTCTTTTATAGTTGTTTCTTTATCTCTTCAATTTCTACAATAACCATTCTATATAGAGTCTTGGATGTTGGCAATGCCCTAGGTATAAGATCAATCAATAATTCAACATCTTTGCTAGTAGGAAGACCAAGTAATTCCTTGGGAACACATCAATGGATTCTCTCACAATAGGAATGTCTTAGAGGATGATTCCTTATTTATACTTGATCATATGAGCAAGATACGCTTGCTCATATAGCAATAATATACATGCTTTGGATGATGGTGCTAAATAAGATTCATCCTCCTCCTTGAACTTGTATAGAATCAAGGGTTGATTTTCTATATGAAGATTTATTTCCCTCTCATGGAAATTTATGTCAGCTCTATATAGGGAAAGTCAATCCATTCTAAGAATTGCATCAAAGTACACCTAGGGAAGTATGATAAGGTTCTTTGGGAAGTTAAATCCAAAAATTGGGATAAGGGAGGAGTTATATACTTGGGATACTATAATTTTCCCATTTTTTGTTTTCACCAACATATCTACATCCATGATTTGTGGTGGTGTTTGGATTGTTTTACTAAACTTTTGAGATATAAAATAATTCATAGAACTGAAGTACATTCTCTATTATTGAATGAATAACTAGTGTACCTATCACCACATTGTTTTTGGGATTCACTTCGGTAGCTGTGATGGAAAAAAATTTCCCTTGTTGCCTTGGAGGTTGTTAGTTTCTTCCAAAAACCCTTGTCTTAGTGCATTGGTTTGAGAAATTTCCTAGTTCCTTGCAGTTGTAGAAATGAACAATACGCTGAGGGTTTACCAGAGCATTCCTTTCCTTCATCGCAGTAGCAAGTTTTTCTTGCTGTAAATCGCTATCTAGGTGCCCTTCCTTCCCACACCTAAAGAATTTCCTTGTCACCTTCAGGAAATTTCCTGGGTGCTTCTTTACACACCTTTGGCAAGTGGGGTGTTGTAATTTATTGGCATTGTTAGATCTCTCTATCAGACTGCCACAATTTGAATCTAACTTCCGCTTCTTATCCCCTGGATACCCCTGAGATTTTCTGATCTCTATTTTGACTTTAAGGGAACATCATACAATTTCCTCATAGCTATCAAAGTCACATATCACCAAGGCTTTTCGTAGGCTGGGTTTTAGCCCACCAAAGAAGCATTCAACCTTATATTTAGGGGTAACAACCAATCCGAAGATGTATTGTGCAATCCTTGTGAATTTTTCCTTATAGGCTCCGATGGATTCATCGTCTTTTTTTCTTGTGGGTAAGGAAGTCCTTTTCCATCTTAAGTTAGAGGGTGTGAGGAAAATATTTATCAAAAACATTTTCTAGAATCCTTCCATACCATCACCTTGATCTCTTTCTCAGGCTTTTTATTTTTGATCAATGTCTACAATTTATTATCTTCACCTTCTATATGATAAGAATCCAAAAGAATATTCTCTTTTTCAGAGCATTGAAGGATGGAGAAGATCTTCTCAATGGAGTCGATCCATTGTTCGACAATTGAGGGATCAAATGGTCCATTGAAAGTAGGAGGCATTTGTCTCATAAAGCTCTCAATTGTGACTTTTTATTTATTAGGGGAGGGGGTTAGACTTTCCTCTTAATCCAGGTTTCTATTCAAAACTTGAGTTAACTGAGTGAGTATCATGACAAAGTTTTCAATTCCCACTCCCATCAAATTGGGAATCCCATTAGGGAAGTCATTACATTGATCTTCGCATCAGTTGTTAAGACAATTCCTCCTATTTTTTACCATTGGCTAGAATAAAATGAAAATTTGGGGTAATTATTTTAAACTATTAAACACATAAAGGATAATCCAATGACATTAAAGGGATAACTTATAAACTACATTTATTTACTTAACTTATGAATTTATATGATTCAATCTAAGTTATCCATGATCTATTTCTTAACGTATATTATTATGGGATTTTTTTGTTCCCTCGATAATGGTTCATACTAAGCTTATGAATTTATTAAAGAATACCACCTAGGAGTGTCAAACCATGAGTGCATAAAGACCTATTTTTGTTCACCAGTTCCCGTTTGAGTCTAGCTCAAAGCGGTGTTTTCAGTTTTTACCCCTAGATACATCTGTGCCAAATCCACATCCACTTTTTTGTATCTAGATAGGGATTTATTTGATTGATAAAACACTTACTATATAATAAAAAACATTTAGGGATGTTTTCCTTATACTTAGTCTAATCCCTAAGGCTTTGACTAGAGTTTTCTAATCCTAATCCCAAAAATAACTAAACTATCCTCTGATACCAACTATAACAACCCTTTTTTTATATTAAATTCATACATGATTTAATGAAATAAAATTAAAATTAATACACCTAAAATATCGAGAAGTCTAGTGTATTGGGAAATTAGGAACATTATATAACAACTTAAAACATGAAATACAACATCATTATTGAAAACTTTTTTACATGACCACAACATTCCTTCATACTTAACATTGCATGGGATAACCTTAGGAAATACATAATAAAGGGATGAGATATAAATACCATTAAGGTAATAAACATGGAATAACATGAGGAAGACAATACATGTTATAAAATAGGCATATCAATGGATCATAAAAGAAACATGAACATAATGACATGATATAACATGATAATTATAACATGGAAATGTGGAAACAACTTAAAATATTGCATCATAGGTCAAGGATAAGATGACAAGAAATCATAGTGGAAAAAGTACCATAAAGTAATTAGGTAAAACCCTATCCCAAAATGATTTATCATGATACTAAAAATTACCCAATGCATTGTAGTGCTATATAATTCTGGGCACACCCATCACTATCATTTCATTCTCATGCTTAAGTGTGCCACATAGATCACAAAGCTTGGTTTCATTCATCATCATAATTTATTCCACAATCAAGGTGTGTGAAATAAATACATGTAATACCTCAATAAAAAGGTATATTTGTATAAAATTGAACACCCTTGATAGATATATGGGTATGGTATTCACTACATGGTGATTTTGGCATGGAAAATCGTGTTGCAATTTTGGCAGCATGACGGTGTGGCATAAAAATTTATAAAAAGGGTTAATGAGAATGGAAGGGGTATCTCATAATATATACACGAAATGTATAGTAAAAGTGTCATATAAATACATATACCAACATAATGAATCTGTAAATAGAAGGCGTAACATAATAAATAAACTTGAAGAAAGAGGAGAAATGGAATAGCTCTTAAGAAATTTTGTCATAGTAACAGGTGTACATGGGAGGGATAAATGAGAGATAAATGGGTATCTCATAATTAAAACATAATATGGTCACTATGGGGGATGTTTAAAAACAAACCCCATAATTTTTAAATGAAAACAAAAGGGTGTAATAATATAAGGAAACATAGATAAAAATGAGAATAGAAGGAACCCTTACTTGAGTGTGTGACTTCAAAAGATTAAAGAGGGGATTATTGAGAGATTAGGGTACCTTGGGAGAATTATAGTGAGGGGATAATAGATTAAGGATGTGATCCAAGGATTTTTAGTGAAGATAAGTGGGATATTGGGTGGATTTATATAGAAAATGATATGGGAATTCTTTAATATTTCACGAACTTAGGTTTTGGAATCTATATAATTAAATATTCAAAATCACAAACCTTCCCATGGTTTTTTCCCATGGTTTTTTTCAAAAGATAAGTGGAAAAAAATATTTTATAAGTCAATGGGTAAAATATATTAAAATATTATCCTTGCTTATGTGGAGCTGGGTCACATTATTAAAGAAATGAACTTAAAATCATAAAATATTTTATACATTTTGGAGGATTCACTAAGGCTTTATAAAATAAGTCAAAAAAATATAAAATATCATTATTTTAAAGTTAAAACTTATATTTTTCCAAATATCCCTTTTATGGTGTTTATTACATCAATATTGGGCCATTATGATGTCATAAAACACACTATTTATATGGTATTTAATTTTTACCCAAAAATTTGATTGTCTCGGAAAATTATGAAAAATTCACCATTGGATAATTTTAATGCCATGATTCCAAAAATAATATTCATTTTATCTAAATAATTTTCTAAATATGTCAATTTTCACTTTTAAAATAAAAATTGACATTTATTGAAAATTGATAGGTTTTGACAAAAATAGTTTTTAAACCTTAATAAAAATTATATGATCATTTATATTTACAAAAAAGAAATTTAATAATAATATTTTATTAAAATATTATTTATTTTTAAAATCCATCAATTCACCAAAATTTATTTCTTAATTGAATTTGAATATTAACCAATGATACTATTTGTGCTTAAAGAACAATAATAAAATAGAAGTATATTCATTATTCTATATAAAGATAATGTACATAATCATAATGCTAGGGTCTTGATACATATCCCTTTATTATACTAGTATACACCCTAAGAGTAAGGTGTGTGATGGTGGGGCCTTCATGGGGCCGTTTGATGAACATGGTTTGGGACATGATCTCGATAAGATTAAAATTCTCCCATAAAAGGTTTCAATCATGCTTAAATTGTTGGATCTCAGCTTGGGATTGTTATAGGGAAAATCTTAGAAATGATATCTCCTTAGGAAGCTCTGATAAATGGGCTTCATGGGGAACGATCCTACTGGTTGAGCCCATCACCTCATTTTCTATGTCGAAAGGATTTGTTAGAACCCTATATTTATTTTAGTCATGTGATCGCTATTCAAAGACTATATTATCAATGGTAATGATACTTAACGGTCTCCTGCTTAGCATCCAAAAGACCCAGGATCAAATCCAGGCAAGGGTGAATTTCTGGTACTATAGCAGTACTGTAGCAGCGGCGGGACTGTAGCAGCAGCGACAATGTAGAGGCGGAGGGACTGTAGCAGGTACTACAGTGGTGGTGGCACTATAGCAGGTACAGTAGCAGTACTGTTCATCGAGGGGTCATTTGGACCAAAAAATGGGCTTTCAAGACTTGTATTCAGGCCACTTAGCCTTGGGCCTTTGGGCTATGTAATGGGTCACCCTCTGCCCAATCTAAAGAGTTCTTTTCTTTAAATAATAAATTGAGGCTTCGGCCCTAAAAAAAGATACTTAATAGTTATTTAAATCTAATTGGATAAAAGAAATAGAGTGCACATGTTTTCTATATCCATTTTCAAAATAAGACATTTAATTAATTAAAAAGGAAAATTTCACTTATAATAGTTTGGATCGTTACAAGGTACCCATACATCTACCACCTAAACCACTTAAGGATTAAATGAATTAGTACCTTGGATTTAATGGTAGTCAAGATACCAAAATTATACCTTGTTTTTTAGGTTATAGAAAGAAACCATAAAAAAAGACACTAGCTCTTTAACAAAAAATCTTGAAGCTACACAATAATATTCCATTTCATTTTTAATAAAAATGGAAAGAAAACCAAAGTTCTTCACTTTAACGGTAGTGAGAACCAATATTTAAGGAAAGAGGAAGAGGAGAGGATTTCTTGAAAGAAATCACTTTATAGTAAAATCTCAATTCTTTCAATGAATATAATGCACAAGAGCCTCAGCCCAGTTGGTGAGTACTTGCTAGGTGCATCCAAGAGACCCGAGATCAAATTCGGGTGGAGTCATATTTCGGGGGTATTGTAGCATTACTGTAGCAGCATTGTAGCATTACTGTAGCAGGCACTGTTTGGTACTGTAGCAGCCGAAACTATTCATCCATCTGGCCCTTCGGGCCACCGGTTTGGTCCTCGGGTCCTACAAGGCTTTCAGGCCACCCAAGGCCTTCGGGAAAGTTGATTCTCAAGGCCTTCGGGCCACCATAAGGCCTTAGGGCCACCCCAAGGCCTTCGGGCCACATGAATGCAGGCCCCAGACACACTATAAAAAAGGAGCAGACCTAGAAGAGGATTCAGAGCAGGTGAACTCACCAGAGCAGAGCCAAATGGATTGTCAGAATGAGAGGGTATGGCTATGCCATCGGTACCAGCCTGTGCTTGCACGAGAATCCTATCCAGACAGTCATGAAAAGGTGGAGAGCTACTATCAAGATTCAAATGATGGGGAGGGGCAGTTCCTTGTAGATAGTCTAGTTGAATTCCCTAAGACCTTCGGGTCATGTAATCTCCTAAGCCTACGGGCCATGTAATCTCTGAGCCTACGGGACTTATAAGGGTTCCCCCTCATCCCTTGAAAGGGGGGTTATCAAAAATAAATAAAAATGAAGGCCTTTGGGACATTCAGGCAATGAATATAATGAACACTAGGAGAGAATGAGAATAAAATAAGTGACTTATTTGGATATTACAATTTGGTCATGCTATAGAAAGAGAAGAATATATTTAGAAATTAAAGAACTTTTAGAGCAATTGAGAATGTTGGAAAATGGATAATGATTTTTAAGGAATGTTGATGTAGATTTCCAAGGACTCTAAAGGTCTCTATTTACAAGCTTCTCATCCTTTAGAAATGTTCTAGAATCCTTCAGGAGTCTTTAAGAAGAAGATGTCCATGTTCAATGTATTTTGACCATTATTTTTCAAGCCTAATCATTCCCTTTAAAATATAATTAGCTCAATAAGACTAAATTAATAATTATAAAATTAAAATTCAAAATAATAATAACATTATTTCAAAATTATTGAATAGAGAAAAAAGGATATAAATAATATCAATAATACTATTGTTTGAATTTAAAACCATTTAAACAAGTCAAAATCATTTGAAATAATCCATTATAAATATTTCAAAACAATTACATAATAATAGGACCAAGATAACACAAAACCTCATATATAATTATTATATATTATTCAAAATTCAAAATTCAAACTTCTCTCCATTTTTAAACATGAAAAAATATCAATCTTTAAAGATACATCATTAAAAACTATAAAACGGGTTTAAATGAGTTCTTTAGAATAAAAAATGATTTTAGAAACATTAAAGTCAAAGAAATAATCTCAAAACAATTAATACAAAAAAAATTGAGTTCCATATTGTAAATATGTGAAAAAATAAGAACAATTTCAAACTTCATATAAATGAGTTTAAAATAATGTAAAAATATTTAACATAGATTCTATAACATTAATATAAATTTTTAAAATAATAAAAACATTTTAAACATTTTTTATTGGCATAGAGAAAAGAAAAATACCTATAATATCATGAAATAGAGTAAATTGGAGATTTATAGATTTATATCTCTACATAAAGGTATGTTTAATTCCACGCATAAATGTAGAATATAATTTGAAATAATATGTATAGGTAACCTAAACATTTATCATGGGGTGTAAGGGAAAAAAGGATTTTTTATGTGCTATGAAAGGGTATAGATAACACCATGTAAAGGTAATATTGAAATTGTATAGGTTACATAAAGGTAGATAAATATGTTGCATAAAGGTAAAAAATATTGTAACTTCCTGACCCATCTTACCATCACACTGGTAGCTAGACCAGTGGGTCACATGGCCTCAAGCGTGTCTCCCCATATTCCAAAGACTACCAACTAGCAGTGAGGGTCTGAGGAGGTGATAGTGGGGAGACTATACCCTTTTATCAGAGCTTTACAACCGTATTATCAGATAATAAACACAATAGATAGCATAAGCATTATATAAAGAAGTGAAAAATATAGGAAGAATAATATAACAATTGAATATAGAAAAATGGAAAACGCCTGTCTATGTAATAGATTAATGCATGACATATTAATGATAAATAAAAAAAATCAGTAAACATAAAACATGATTTCCAAAATAGCACAAACACATGAATCAATAAAAGAAAAGAACTAAAAACCCCAATGGTGATCTCTAAGAGAATATTTAGTTATATCTCAGTCCTTTTTTCCTAAATCCAGGTACAAGCAAAGTAGTATAAGAAATAAAACTAATTCATACAAATATAAGGTCTACTCAGGTACCTTAGTGCAATAGAGGCCTGAGTATGGTGTGAGATATAAATCTCAACATGCCAACACCATCAGTTTCTATCCTAATATAGATAGTGTAATATGATTTAATAACTGTATAGGTTTATAGAAGACAAACAAAACTGAATAAATTAACAAACACCCACCCAAGTTCCTAAGGGACACCAGATGACTATACCTAATTCAGATCATAGCTAGAATAAGTTTTATTAGTAACCATGTATATATATAGTAACAACTAGTGGATAGGGTACATGCCCTACATCCCTATAGAGTGAGAGATGGCATGATACAACACTCAGGATAGAGAGTGGTCCACCAGGAAACACCCTAATCATGGAATGTGGCACATAAATCCAAGCTCCCATATAGTATCTGTGTAAAAATATATTCACGGCCTTGTTGTATAATGAAAGTGTCAGACCACGAAGGTCTGAATCCAAGGTTTAGAAGACCAAGTCATCCTCATCGAGTCTCGTGATATTTTCGATGAAACTCAGTAAAGAAAGTGATTAGAGTCCTATGACCATGTATACTAACATGTCCTATGCGAGTCTAATCAAGCTAGATCCAAGGGGCAGTAAGGCTCGAGGAATCCCATGGAATTTCTACTTGGGAATCCATGTACCATCTAGGGTATTAATATAATAAACCATCGATCCCATCCATGGAATTCCTACTTGGGAATCCATGTATCACCCAAGGTGTTAATATGATAAACCATTGAGTCCGTCCATGGAATTCCTACATAGAAATCCATGTATCATCTAGGGAATTAATATAATTAACCGTTAAGTCCATCCATGTAATTCCTACTTGGTAATCCATATATCACCTAAGTTGTTGATATGATAAACCATTGAGTCTATCCATGTAATTTATACTTGGGAATCCATGTATAATTTAGGGTATTAATATAATAAAGCATTGAGTCCATCCATGGAATTCCTACTTGGGAATCCATGTGTCATCTGGGGTATTAATATAATAAACCATTGAGTTTGTCCATGGAATTTGTACTTGGGAATACATGTATCACCCAAGGTGTTAATATGATAAACCATTGAGTCTGTCCATGTCATTCCTACTTGGGAATCCATGTATCATCCAGGTTATTCATATAATAAACCATTCAGTACATTCATGGAATTCCTACTTGGGAATCCATGTGTCACCCACAATGTTAATAGCATTCAATACATTCGAAAATAATTTAGTAAATTCATTTGAATGTTAATCATCATGCATTAACCATTTAATTTAATTAAACTCATTAAATTTACCAAAACATGTCAATTGTTTTTATAAGGCACCATGAGTCACTTAGGAGGTGTCAATGGAAAAAGGAAATCAGCTGTACGGGTAATTCAAATCCAAAAACTGGGCCAAGCACTTAGATAGTGCCTTGGTTCTTTAATCATTTTAAAAAAGGAAACTCTATTTTTCTAATTCTATTAGGGTCCATTCCTAAACATTCCATATTTCAAACATAACATCAAGGATTAAGGAATTATCAGTATAATAGGATAAGCAAGTATAAAAGTCTAATCACTACTCTTTAGCTTAAAGACAGCACACCTCCATTGGAGGGGTTTTATAAAATCATGACTTTGTTTATCAACAAATCATTTATTCAATTAAGAATCACATCTGATTTACTAGAGGAAATAATTTTAGAAAAAATTCCACACATGGTGAAACAATAATTAAAGTTGTGAAGGAAATTAATTATTACATTATTAAATTTAAAGGGGAAAAGGAATGGGATCCTACCTCAAGCAGTAGACCAAACTGACTTTCGGCACTTATCGGATCAAGAGACAACCAGTCTAAACTTCCTCGCACTAACATACACATACATTTTTACACACACACACACAAACACACACACTTTAATCCAAATCATGTATTCCCCTCACCAAAAGGGAATTCACATGGGGAATGCACACACACACACACACCTATGTATGTGTGTGCGGACCATCAAGGATGATTAAAAATCCATATAATCAATTTTAGAGACTCAACATACCTTAAGAATCTTAATTAAAGGGTACGAAACAAATATGAAGATTTATAACCTTAACCAAAATGATGGTGGTGATCCAAATCGAACCCACTTGCATCACCTTAAGTGGCAGATTCCAGAATTCGAACCCAAGAGTCTCGAGGGAGCTTTCGTAAGCCCTAATACCATAAGAAACCATGAAATTTCAGGTTAACCCTAACCTAGGGTTTTGGAAGAACTATATAGGGTGATAGAAAGACCAAAATTGGTTAAGGCGAAGTAGGAGGAGTAGGGATAAGGCCTTACCTTGTCGAATCAGATGAGAACTGTGAGGAAACCACCTTGAATCGACCGACAGAGAGGGAGTTAGGAGAGTTTTAAGCGCGCAACCAAGGGGGGACCTCTAGGGGGTGCATTGTGTGACCTAGGTAAGGGTGAGGTGAGGGTTTAAGTTAATTTTTAGTTTAATTTATTTTTTTAAAATAGGGTACACCGCACAGTTTGACCCACATAGCTTTCAAAACTATGTGCAAACTATGCGGTGAATAGTGTGAGGTTACTGCCTCAAAATGAAGATCATTCAAGCTTGGTGCACTGTTTTTAAAACCATGTGCAGCCTATGTGCACTACCACTACCCCCTTTAAATAAGTCCACACAGTTTCCTAGAGCGGGCCGCATGGTTTCAGACAAACCGTGCACCCTCTACAGCCTTTCAAAACCATGTTTTTCTAGGTTCTATGTTCGTGAAACTCATCGATACCTCTCGAAAACTCCTTAGGCCTTCAAAAAAGTCCAAAAATATCATTTTGAAAGGTTCCAACTCTCATAATTATGTTCTAAATCCTGGTTTTAAATTTTAACCATCCGGTAAATGAAAAATCTTAAAATCCTTTGGATTTTTGTCCAGTTCAAAAACATAGAACTCTATAATCTCTCCATATTATAACTTCTCATCCCCGAGAATCCTTTGGGAAGCAACTAAAACATCACCTGACCTAATAGGGTTGTGAAGAATCATTCTAACTATAATGTTACATTTCTTATGCCCAATGCACCTTGAATCATTACTTAATCCATCACAACCCGAGCCAACACTCATTTTCTAACTAAAAAACAAAAACTGAGCTTACACAATCCTGTTAAGATAGAGACATGATAAATTCATCATCTCGATAAATATCCGACCGATGGTTCTCCCCACTATAGGTATTAACTTAAGGAAGGGGAAAATTCCAATCCATGGTACCTATACCATTATAATTTCCGTATAAATCACACCTTTAAGAATCTTAACAATGCACTTGGCATGATTTCATTAAAAAGGAACGGTCAAATCCTAATTGACCTAACAAAAATTGTTCATGAAATATTTCTTAAAAGACATCCCCAACCTTAAAAAAATACTCATCTTAACCTAGAAACATTCTTTAAAATAGTTGCTTACAACCATAGACATTGAACTAAAAGAAGAGAGAACAAGTCGATTAACTTGGCCAACTTATCTCTAAGATTCCCAACTTAGACATCTGATGCATTTCAAACCAAACCACAATTACTTCCTCTAAGGCATCTTTCATTTACAATGAGTGTGTTCTCTAAATACCATACCAGGATCCTAATGATGCTTCATAGGTCAAACCATCACCCAAGAATTTATACTGGAGTCTGAGTAACTATTCCAAGGTTTTTCACACTCCATTTTACAAATAAGCCGTTGTTATAAGTCAACAATATCCAAAGTTGAACATTAACTAAGCCAAGAGTGGCATCCACCTGGCAGTCAAGTCAAAATAAATAGTTGGAGTCTATGAGTTTGACCAAGGAATTCCTACTTGGGAACCCACGAATAACTCAAGAATTACCAAGACTTAATAAGAACCATGCATTAGTGTGCAACACTGAGAAAAATAACCTAACAAGATCAACAAATTAAATATTTAGCATGGTGTAAGACTAACGCTCTCTTATGGCATCAAGTATGAAGTTAAGATAGGGGAAATTCTCGTCTCTAAGAAAGAGTAAACTAAGAGGAGATCGAGGATTACCAAGAAGGTTCAAGATACTTCCATCATATCAAAGATAAATTGCTCGGTAAGGCTTCTAACCAACCGTACACATCCAACCACTAACAAAGTCCTGTTACTAAGAAAACACCAACATGATTTAAGACTTTCAAGACTCAAGGGAATTCAAGTGAGATCAACCATTTACAAATGGTCTTCCTTATTTTGTTCCTTTTACTTGGAAGGGAACATAATCACCAGAACCAATGTGACTCTCCCCGCCTTAGGAGTGTCCTAGTCATCGAAGAAGAGATAGATTAGCCGGTCACAAGCATGCTAGAATCAGATTTAGTTTAAACATACACATGATTCTCCTCCGAGCCATGCTCGCATATTTCAAGAGTTAGACATAAAAGTCAAAACCAAATGGATCAGCATGTCAAAACACCTGAGTCTCAAGGAAGTCACCTCGAGCATTGGGATGAACTCAATTCCTTTAATGCTCGGTAGGTACTGCATATAAGAAAGCATAATACCTTGAGATTTTAGAAGTAAAGTGACACACCCTTGATACTACCCATAAAATTAGCATCCCTATGCATTAAAGTATTGGATGGTCAATATAAGAGATTTAACCATGAGTCTCATTACTCCATATGACCACTAACCTTGATGACGTCAAACCATGTCTTCCATCACCGAGGAAAAGAAGGGGTCACAAGACCTATTAAATGGACGACCATGCCCTAGGCATGTATAACCTGAAGAAAATGAGTGTTACCTAATGCTCATTCATGTACAAGGGTCAAAGATACCATGATCAACCATCTGAATAAGGGATTCATCTAGAAGAAAAGCATTCTATAAGGGACAATGACACCTGAAAGGTACCAAACGTTAGGAATATCACAACATTAGAAATGCGTTTAAATTCTAAGGGTGATACCTACCATGAGCTATCCCCTTATGAAAAAAAAATATCGAACCTATCATTGATTCATTACAACTGATGTCACCAAGATTAAAAGCCTATTCTCTGATCCATTGCTAAAAATAAAAAACGCCTATAGAAAACGCTCTTGATTCCATTCCAAGGAAACACAAAGATAAACTTTAACTACCCTTACATGGGGATTCTAAATAGAGGACACCACTACAGGTTGCATTTCTAATCCCTTTATATCTAATCACATTTAATCTTTTAATCATCAAAATATTCAATCCAAACATCATGTACTGATTTTTCAAAATAAAAACATAGGTTACTTGATTTTAAACAATGCCTTAAGGTAAAAACAGAAAAGTTTCACAAAAATTCATTTTAAAACATTTTACACTTCTTAAAATTCAGTCATAATTTAGAAATTTATTAAAATAAATTCCTTCTTAACAAATAAGGTGACCTACGAGGGTCCCACTAAGCTGACCTGAGTTCATCAGAATGCAACCCGAAATTAGTTTCTTAATTATTAAGAGTCTCCACACTCATAGCAGGTTATCTCATAAGGAACATGAACCAAATATCCAACTTAGTCCTTATTTTTCATTTAAGTAGTTAAAAAATTCATTTTAAATTATAACATGCTTAAATACATAAATCTCTAGTCACATGGGTGGCCATATACCAATCTATATAGAACCCATACACTTTACAGATTTTTATTTCGCTCCCATTTAATCAAACCAATTCACTTTAGTATTTAAATTTTAGTAGCCTTTACATTTTTAAAAGTGGTTCAATTATATGAGTTACTTTTCCCAATTGTAGGGTGGCTATACACCTTAAAATTGAAAAATGTAACCCGTTATAAATCGTAACCATTATATTTAAATGAAACTAACATGTCATTTTAATAAGTAAACATAGAATCATGTTATTATCATAGAATCATGGCATACTAAATATGAAAGGCATGGTAAAAAAAATAAAATCATGGCATAACAGGAAAGGAACATATTCAGATCAGCAATAAAACCATAAATGAAACTACATGGCATGAAACTATGCATGACATATGAATTACTATCTTCCTAGTAAGATGCATAAAATGATATATCCTTTCAATATCAAGACAAGGGTAAAAATACTAGAAATAAAATAAATCAATAAGCAGAAGAAAAATACACCAATCACTCTAGTTGAAATATCAATCAACTGTAATATCAAACAACACGAACATAAATTACCCACCCTGGCCACTTGTTCATTCTCTATATGTGGGGTGATCAGTCCCAAGCACGACTATTAACCAAGTACTAACACATTCCTAGTATCATATCTACCAACCCAAAATAGTAAGACGAAGGAAAATTCTACCTCTGATACCACTTTGTAATGTCCAAACTAGTTTACCATCAAACCAGTAGTCAGACCAGTGGTTCACATGGCCTAAAGCACATCTCCCCATATGCCATAGGCTTCTAACTAGCAGTGAGGGTCTCAGAAGGTGATAGTGAGGAGACTATACCCTCTTATCATAGTTTCACAATAGTATTATCAGATAATAAACACAATAGAAATTGGAATCAATTTATAAAGAAGTGAAAAAATAGTGGAAGAATAGTATAACAATTGAATATAGAAAAATGTCCAATGCCTGTCTATATAACAGATGAATGCATGAAATAGTAATGATATTTAAATGAAAGTAGTAAACATACAATATGATTTCCAAAATAGCACAAATATAGGACTCAATAAAATAAAAGAACTAAAAATTCCAAATATTATCTCCAACAGTATCCTGGGATCAAGTTCAATCCTTTGTTTCTAACTCTGGGTACAAGTAAAGGTGTATAAGAAATCAACCTAAGTCTTGAAAATATAAGGTCTACTCAGGTACTCCAATGTAATATAATCCTGAGTAGGGTGTGAGATATAAATCTTATTAGGTCGGCACCACTAGTTTCTAGCCTAATCTATACAGTGTAATATGATTTAAAAAGTGTGCAATTATAAAGAAGATAAACAAAACTAAATAAATGAACAACCACACACCTAGGTTCCTAAGGGACACTTGATGACTATACCTTCTTCATCTCATAGCCGGAATAATTCTGATCAGTCACCATGTATATATATAGTAACAACTGGTGGATAGTGTACATTCCCTACATCCCTATAGAGTGAGATATGTCGTGATACAACTCTCAGGATGATGAGTGGGCCACCAGAAAACACCCTAATCATAAAACATGGTGCATAAATACCAACACCCATATAGTATCTATGTAACAATATAATCACATCCTTACCGTATAATGAAAATTTCAGAATACGAAGGGCTAGATCCATGGTTTAGAAGACCAAGGCATCCTCATCGAGTCCTATGATCGTTTTTGATGGAAACGTGATAAAGAAACTGGTTGGAGTCCTAGGAGCATGTATACCGACTTTTCCTACATGAGTTCAAGCAAGATAGATCCAAGGGGTAGCAAGGCCCGAGGAATACTATGGCATTCCTACTTGGGAATACATGTATCATCTAGGGTATTAATATAATAAACCATTGAGTCCATCCATGGTATTCCTACTTGGTAATCCATGTACCACCCAATGTCTTAATATGATAAACCATTGAGTTCATCCGTGGAATTACTAGTTGGGAATCCATGTATCATCCAGGGTATTAATATAATAAACCATTGAGTCCATCCATGGCATTCCTACTTGGTAATCCATGTATCACCCAAGGTGTTAATATGATAATCCATTGAGTCTATCCATGGAATTACTACTTGGGAATCCATGTATCATCAATTGTATTTATATAATAAACCATTGAGTATATCCATGAAATTTCTACTTGGTAATCAATGTATCATCTAGGGTATTAATATAATAAACCATTGAGTCCATCCATGGCATTCCTACTTGGGAATCCATGTATCACCCAAGGTGTTAATATGATAAACCATTGAGTCTGTCCACATAATTACTACTTGGAAATCCATGTATCATCCAGGGTATTAATATAATAAACCATTCATTCCTTCCACGACATTACTACTTGGGAATACATGTGTCACCCAAGGTGTTAATAGTATTATATACATTTAGAAATAATTTAATAAATCCATTTGAAGGTTAATCATCAAGCATTAACCATTTCATTTAATTCAACTCGTTAAATTTATCAACACATGTCAATTGTATTTATAAGGCTCCATGGGTCACTTAAGAGGTGTCAATGGAAAAAGTCAATCACCTACATGGGTAATTCCAATCTAAAAACTAGGCTAAGAACTTAGACAGTGCCTTGGTTCTGTAATCATTTTAAAAAAGGAAACTCTATTTTTCTAATGCCATTTGGGGCCATGTCCTAAACATTCCATATTTAAAATGTAACATCAAGGAATATGAAATTATCAGTACAGTAGGCCAAGAAATCATAAAAGTCTAATAACTACTTTTTATCTTGAAGATAGCACAACTCCGTTGGAGGGGTTTTATTATAAAACATTACTTTGTTTGTCAACAAATCATTTATTCAATTAGGCATCATATCTAATTTATCATAGGAAATCATTTTAGAAAAACTATCACAAATGGAGAAACATTAATTAAATGTGTGAAGGTAATTAATTAATAAATTATTAAATTTAAAGTGGAAAAGTAATGGGACCCTACCTCAAGCAGTAGACCAAGTTGAATTTCATCACTTTTCAGATTAGGTGGAGACCACTCTAAATTTCCTCACACTCACATGTATATACATTATTACACACACACAGAGAGAGAGAGATATATATGCTTTAATCCAAATCACATATTCCCCTATCCATGAGGGAATACACATGAGGAAGATATATATATATACATACCTATGTATATGTGTGCACACCATCAAGGATGATTAAAACTCCCCATAATCAATTTTAAAGACTCAGCACACCTTAATACTCTCAATTAAAGGGTGTGAAACAAAACAGTGGGTTTATAACCTTACCCAAAATGATGAAAACAAGCCAAATCAAACCCATATTCCTCTCCTTTGGAAACAGATGTTGGAATTCAAACGTGAGAGTCCCGATAGAGCTTTAACAAGCCCTAATACTGGATGAAACCACACAATTTTGGGTTAAACCTAACATAGGGTTTCAATCGAACTATATAGGGTGACAGAAAGACCAAAATCAGTGAATGTGAAGTAGGAGGAGAAGGGAAAAGTCCTTACCACATAAAATTACATGAGAACCATGAAGAAACCACCTTGAATTGGCCGACGAAGAGGGATCCAAGAGGGGTTTGAGCGCATGACCAAGGGGATCCATCCAGGGGGTGCGTCACGTGACCCAGGTAAGGGGTAAGTGAGGGTTTAAGTTAATTTTTAATTTAATTTAATTTTTTAAAATAGGGTATATTGTATAGTTTGACCCGCACGATTTTATAAAACGTGTTCAAACTGTGCAGTGAACATTGCAAGGTTACCACTTCAAAATGCATACTGTTCGATATGGGTGCATAATTTGGAAAATCATGTGCATCACAAGTGCACTACCACTACCCCCTTTTAACAAGGCCACACAGTTTCCTATAGTGGTCCACACGGTTTCAGACAAACTGTACACCCTCTACATCCTTTCAAAACCATATTTTTCTGGGTCTAGCACTCCCAAAACTCACTGAGATCTTCGAGAAACTCCTCGGTCATTCACCCAAGTCCGAAAACATCACTTTGAAAGTTTACAACTCTCGGAATTAAGTTTCAATGTTCGGTTTTAAATTCATCACGTCCAGTAAACAAAAAAGTTCAAAATCCTTTGGATTTTTTTCTGATTCAAAACACAGAACTCTGCACATATATTGTATAGATAATTTAAGGGTAAACATGAAATGCATGTGTTGTGTAAGGGTAAGATTGAACTTGTGTAAGGGTAATCTAGACTTGTGTAAGGGTAAAACCTTACTTACGTAAGTGTAAAGATCATTTTAAACTTCATGCGTAAAGGTAAGTAGAAATTACATAAGGGTAAGGTAGAACATGCGTAAGGGTAAACACATGAGTACAATACTTATGTAAAGGTATAGGTGGAGTTCTAATACATGCGTAAGGGTATACAGAAAGCTACGTAATGGTAAAAATAGACTTAGAAAATTAATTCTTCATAAGAAAAAATTAAAAATAAATATATAGAATAATAACAATAAAAGATTAGTAATTAAAATAATAATAAGAATAAATGAAATGAAATAAAATAAAATAAAATAACATTTGTAATTATCAAAATAATAAAAGAGGTTCAAGGATCCACTCTAATAATACCTCCCTTCTTGATAATTACAAAACAAAATATAAATCAAGAACAAAAATTTCTCTCTATTTTTGGAATTGATCAAAAAGCAAAAAAAATTGAAAATAATTTTCCCCGTTTTTGAAAAGAATAAAGAAAAATTATTAAACACATTTTATCTCAAAAATAAAATATTTTAATTAGAAAAAAACAAATATATCCACCTTAAATTATAGATTCTCTAAAAAAGTATAAAAAGAACAAAAAACAAATAAAATTAAATTAAATTAATTTAAAAAAAAATATAAAATAAATATTTTAAAAGATAATTTTTATTATTATGGATTAGTAAATATTGTATTGATAAACCATAACAAATTAATTTAGAGTGTCAAACTAGGTGTACAATAAGGTCCACTCACCATACCTAGGAAGAAGAAAGAGTTAAAAACACAATCAACCATTTTTGGGTTAAATCTGTAGGATCATCTATGCTAGAACTATAACCACTTATTAGTATTTAGAAAATATTATGTTATTTAGAGTATCATACTCACTTCACTTTTCCAAAATTAGAATTTTTTTGAAAAAACATTTTATTAATTTGAAATCTATTATAGAAAATAGTTTTTAAAAATAAAATTTTAAAAATAAATTTAAAAATAAATTTAAAAAATAAAGAAAGAAAATTAAAAATAAAATTAAAAATAAAATCAAAATAAATTAAAAAGAAATCTAAAAAAATTTAAAAATAAATTTAAAAATAAATAGAAAATTTAAAAGATAATTTGAATAGAAATAGAAAAATAGAAATATAATTTGAAAATAATTAGAAAATTAGAAAGATAAATTGAAAATAAATATAAAATTAAAAAGATAATTTGAAAATAAATATAAAATTAAAAAATAATTTGAAAATAAAAAAATAAAATAAAAAGTTATCCTCTTCTCTTTTGAGAAAGAAATAAAATATGAGAAAAGAGATTTTGAAAAAGATTCAAGATAGAACTTAAAATAAAAAGAATTAAGAGCCTTATTCCTATGAAGATCAAGGTTGATAGTCAAGTATTCTTTGAGATGAAAATAGTTAAGACTACCCTCACCTAGACCATAAACATTAAGCTTAATTTGGGAAATAGTTGATCAATCAATTCAAGAGGTGAACACACCGAATTTACTTAGAAGTCACCATATGATATATCAATGAGGTATGGTGGGAAATACCTATAATAAATCATTAAAATTAGACTTTTAATACCTAGAGTTTGGTTCTAATAGTGTGAGATAGTAATCATTGAAATAGAGAAACAATTTTTGGTCCACTAATATTGGTTATTAAGGATTTTGGAACCCAAATTTATTTAGAATGGAAATTTATTTTAGAATATTAAGAAGAAAGATGAATGTTTTTTTGGTCTACCATATCTATAATTTTAACAATTTAATTCATAAATAATATAAAAGAATTTATTACAATATTTATAGAATTTATTTTAAGAAATTACTTTAAAAAAAGTAGTGGTTTTTAATAATTTTCATTAACTTTTGAAAATAAAAAACCGTGATTATTTATTTTAATGAATCGAGAACCAAGAATAATATTGAGAGATTGAGTACCTTGGGTGAATTTTGAAAGAGATATTTTTAGATACTTGATTTCATTTTTGAAAAATTTAAGACCAGGTTAATTTTTAATTTTAAAATCAAACCATCCTTTTCCTTTTAAAAGTTTATCTTTTTCATTATAAATATGATTTTTCTTATTAATAACACATTTATATTTCTTTGAATGTTTTTTATATTTTGATATAATTTCATGACAAAAATTTATAATTTCATTATTAGAAGAATATGAGAACAATGAAGAGTAATAATGATAGGAAGAAGAGGAATGATAAGGATAATGAGAACTAACCTCTTCAACAACCTCGATTTGAGCCATGAAAAGTTTATGAGTTGAGTTTCTAGTTTCATAAGTTTACTTTGAATCTTAACTAGAACTCCATGTTGATACTTTTATAGCCTTATTACCTTGTTTCTTGTATTTAGAATTTTTTTTAAGGGACAACCTGGCTTGATGTGACCCTTATTTTTTTAACTGAAGCACATCACTTCCAAAACATCAATTTTATATTTCCATTTAGATTATTGGAAGGATTTATTCTTTTTGTTCAACTTATTCCATTTTTTCACTCTTCTTTTAAAGAGTTTAATTTCACTTTAATTTTACGAGTCACTTTCAAAAGAATCATCATTATTTTCCTTGAAAGCATTTGTTATTTTAGTTTCCTTGACCTCCCTATCCACCTTTTTAGCTTTTTTCTTCATGGTTATCTCATATGTCATGAGATAACCTATGATTTCCTTTATTGGAATGTTTTTAACATATTTATCTTCTTGAATCATGGTGACTTTTGGTGTCCATCTATTTGGTAAAACCCAAAGGATTTTATTGACTCAAGATTTTATAGAAATAGAACCACTAATATATTTTTATTTGTTTCAAATATCATTAAAATGAGTAAAAATTATATTCATAGACTCATTTTCATGCCTGGAGAAACTTTCAAAATCCCATATAAGAATATCCAATCTAGTGTCTTTGACTATATTGGTTCCTTCATGAGTGACTTATAAAAATTTCAAGACCCCATTAGACATTTTTCAAGAAGATATACTATTGAATTCATTTTGATCTAAACCAAAAAACAAGGCATTCATAGATTTTCCATCAACTTCAAAATTAGAAATATCATCCAGAGTCCATTTATCTTCTTTTTTAGTTGTAGGTATATGACCATGTATAAAAATTTTATAAATAAGGTAGCAAATTAATCTAAGGAAATAGACATGTGAATTTTCCAATAAGAATAATTTGAACCATCTAAGAAATGTGCATGCATATAATAAGTAGGTTCCATTTTAAAAAGAGATCATTATTTAATAAAACAGTTAAAGATTTTTAAAATGAAAACTATGAAAGAATGTTAAAATAATTAAATGAAAAAAAAATAAAAACCCCTTTTTTAATAAATATAGGATATATATAGGAGATAAAATAGAGGGGGGTGAATTGACCTTTAATAATTTTAAAGGAAAAAAATCCAAACTAATTTATAAAAGAAAAAAATAAAAGTATTGAAAGAAGAAAAATATAATAATATATAATAATAAAAGCATAAGAATAAAACAAAGAGAGATTCAAATAATAAAATTATTAAGCGAATTTTATGGATTAAAAAAAATATAAAATTAATTATTGAAAGTGATAAATAAATTAAATTGAAGAAAGTAAAAGGGACATGATATTTAGCAAGGCAGTTTGGAAATAGTACTTGAAGGTACCCCTAAATCTACCACCTTAATACCTTGATGATTTAATGTATTAATCCCTTAATTTTAATGGTATCCAAGATACCAAAACTATCAATTTATTTTTAGGTTATAATAAGAAACTAGATACAAAGAAACTAGATCTTTAATGACAAAGATAGAAACTAAAAAATAATTGTCCCTTGACTTTTTAACATAAATGGAAAGAAAACCAAAGTCCCTAAATTTAAAGGTAGTGAGAACCAATATTAGTATAAATATTAGGAGGATAGAATTTCTAGGAACCAATCACTTTATAGAACATTCTCCATTCTCTCATTGAATATGATGAACACAAGTAGAGAATGAGAATAAAATAAGATACTAATTTGGATGTTACAATTTTTTCACACTATAAAAGGAGAATAATATATTTATAAATTAAAGAAATTTGAGAGAAATTGAGCATGTTGGAAAATGTAGAATGATTGTTTATTAATATCAATGTATATTTCCAAGGCCTCCAAAGGTCTCTATTTATAGGCTTATCATCATTTGGAAATGTTTTATAATCCTTTAGGAGTCTTTAAGCCAATTAAATCCAAGTTAAATGTATTTTGACGATCATTTGTTCAATCCTACTCATTAACTTTTGTAACACTCTCAATTTTAAATAATCCTTGAACCATCTTATTTTAATAAATTATAAATATTTTTTGGTGAAAATTTAATTTTTCAATACTTGTGTTTATTATGTATTTTTATAAGGTTAAAATCCTTGTTAATGTAATGACTCTATTTTTTCTATGTTACACTTTGGAATATTTTATAGAATATTTTCAAAGTTAGGAACTAAATCAGTGTGGGATTCCAAGTCTCGTAGAGCCTTAGTGTTGATATAATAAAATTATTAAATATATTATATCACACACACAATTTTGTTTCCAAAATAATGGAATATCTACTGAATGGTGTCTCGGATGGGAAATTCGAAACTTCCATTAAATCTGAAACATGCGTTTTACCCCAGGTATGATATAACCATTGTGTGTGTTGGGTGTTTGTTTAAATCACACATAAGGGTGATTTATGTTATCCCTTTTTCAGTTTGAAAATTTTATTAAAATATGGAATGTATGATTGTGAAGAAATTTATCAATTTATTTTGGAAATTTGAATTCATAAAATTAACTAGGATTTTAATTTTTGGTTGTATAGTTAAAAAAATAATAATATTAATATTAATATTAATTTTATTATTATTATTATTATTATTTGTTTCAAATACAAAAATGGAAATATACTTTTGTAATTGATAATTGTGTTATGGTTGAAATAATGAGTGATCAAAGTAATAATGATGAAATTATTACTTGTGATAAATAAATGAAATTATGTGATTAATAAAAAATTATTAATCTATTATCGGTATTTAATGAATTTTATATTTGAAATGTTAATGATGGAAATGATGGAAGATATTTAATAAATAATAAAATTTATTTTTATTATTTTTATTATTTTGGGAAAATAATTTTGGTGTGTGTATATATATATTGTGTATATATACATGTGTGGATGTATATATGTATATACAAATGTGTGTATATATATAATGTTTATATGTGTGTGTTAAATGAATAAATATATATGAACACACGCACACACATGTGGGTGTGTATATATATATAGTTGAACTTTTAAATATAATTAAATGGATAATTTTATTTGTTTGAAAAGAGGAATTTTAGAAAAAAAAAGGCATGAAGGGATCCATGAGGTAACACATGGGTATATGGGGAGAGCAAATAAAAAAAATGAGTGAAACGATTAAAGAAAATCATTAAAATGGGGAAATGGGGAGGTACTTATCCTCCTCATGCATATCCCCTCATGCCTCTCTCCATCTTCCCACTCTCTCTATTGTTCTTTTTATTTTATTTTTATTATCTTATACACTTATCTCTTAAATATCATCACTGTTATTGATCATATTGATGCATCGTCAGTGCCATTGGGTCTATCTTGATGAGAAGAAATTAAAAATTAAGTTTGTTTCTAAAGGTAGTGTGGTTTTTGTGGTGAAATTAAACTCAAACATCATCCCTTATCATCAACCATCATTATACATAAGGTAGTAAGTCCTTAACTTAGTTGCATGTTTTATATGGGTTATTTTCATGATTAATTGGTGTTTGTGTAGCTCGTGAGACCAATGTTTGATGCTTGGTCACATGTGTTGTGTGTGTGTGGCCTTAGATATGTGCTTGTGTTTCATTTATATGTATTATTATGACTATGTTTACGGAATTTCTTGAATTTACATGATATTGATACGTCATTTAAATTATATGTATTGTATATTCTATATTCCTATCTATTATAGTTGAACATTCATTTTTTAGCCTATTTAGTCTCCATGTGAGATGTGACACATGTTTTGGTCAATATTGGATGACATGTGAGATGTGACACATGTTTGATGATATGTGAGATTTGACACAAGTTTGAGACTATCCTCTAAGAGAGATGTGATTGAATTTAGTCAACATGTACTTGTACTATTCCAGTCAGTGGGATGTGTCACATGCTTGGGGATATCCATACAGGAGGGATATGCTAGACTTGGGTTGACATGTGATATTTGTCACATGTTTGGGATATCTACTTGAGACATATGTGCCATAATTGGGTTGTCATGTACTTGGATTATCCTTTCTAATATAATGTGTCACATGCTTGGGGATATCCATTGAGGGGGATGTGTCAGGCTGGTTACCAATGTTTGATCTAACATCATGCCAAAGAAGGCATGTTTCTCATGAAATGGTGTCAAAGTAGGTAAATCTAGTCCTGAGGACCTGACACATGTTCAGTACTTGTGCGATGTATTGTTTTTATATTTTTAACCTATTTATGTTCATTTAATGAGATTTTTTGTTTTTTGCATTGATGTTTAGGGTCTTTGGTTGTGTCCTACAGAGTCTTACATTCACACCCTACTTGGGAATTTTGGTGTGCTTGTAAATAGCATGCCTAGGGATCTGGATATTGGAAAGGGCCCCATGGTTAATGATTGAGTAGGTGGAGCAGGAGAACATGGTCATTACTGGATAGAGTTTGAGTAGGATGTCCACTGCATCTTTTTTTATTGGATCTCCTTGTATCATGGACCTTTTTTTGTTTGTTTTATTATATCATGTATGTCATTTTTACTTTTCAAATGTAATATGATTATGTTTATCACATTTTTGTTATTATCATCGATCGTATAACATGATGATGAGGTTATAGTCTCCCCATTGTTCAACTTGATACCCTTCCTTCTAGTCAGTATCCTCTTACGTATAGGGAGGCACACATGAGGTCATGTGGTACTTTGGCTTGGACCCGATGGTTTGGGTCAGGATGTTTCAAAACGGTATTAGAGGACTAGGATTCCCTAATTTATTTCTTTTATTATCCCTGGGATGAGACAAGGTAAATAAGAGATAGGAAGGTTGAGACTCAGGAAGGGGAACTATGATAGTGTCTGGCCAACATTATATAGTGGACCTCTAAGTAGCCATAAAGTGAGAAAATTATGTTTTCTTGTTATTGTTGATTAAAATCACCATGGGTGATGCACATGATATTGATATGTGATTTATGATATTTTTGGTACGTTATTACATCATGATTAGGAATGTAGGTTCACATTCCATATATAAATATACCTGCTATTTTTCTACATTGTATTTCTTTAATTAAATGCCTTGATTTATGCTATTTATTCGAGATAGTTTCTTTGTTGTGTGATATATCTTTGTTACCACACTATTGTGATATATCCTTATTGGAATTAATTAGTTGAAATGATCATAATATTACATTAGTATATATATTATGATTGTGACAAACATGTAGGAATGGAGACTTGGGTAAATTCTAGGAGGGGTATACCTTGGGTTGAGGGTAGACTCCTTGGAGAACCTTGTGTGATCCCATAGACTAGATAAAGTATATTTATATTCCTAAAATTATCCTTGTTTGAGATATTCCACATCATATATGTGGGAGTGAGAGTCTAATTTTTAATATTAGTGTCCTAATTTGTTCAAACATGTAATACTCAAATATTTTTTAAATGAAAACTTTTTTTGATAACGTATTCGACATGCAACATAAAGCTTAAATGATCCATGAAATATATAAATGTTATAACCTTGCCATTAAATTAGAGAGTATGAATATTATTAAATAATTTATGATATATATATATATAAATTTAATACTAAATATAAATTATTGATAAATTTTTAGTAAATAATCAATCATTTTTTAGTAAGGTAATTTTATTCTTAAACGATATATTTTCTTCAAAAATATTTTTTATTTTTTTTCATGAAAAAAATATTATAATTAAATTTTGAAACTTTTATAAAATTTATTTGATAAAATAAACTTCAATTTTGAAATTAGAATATCAAAATTTACTTTGGGATAAATTTTGGTATTTTTTTGGAAAATACTGATATTTCTATGAATAGTGAAAAATACCGATTTTTCTAAAAATTTCATTTATTTTTGATAAATTAAGAAATTTAAAAATCCCGTTATGTTTTGAATATGATATAATGTAATATAAGTATCATTTATTTATATTTAACCCACTTAATTTCTTTTGAATCAACCTCATATTGGATTTTAGTATAAGTTTTGTCCTTGGGTTTAAAAATGAGATTTTTCTAAAAACTATTTTAAATTGTATAATGTTTCTAAATTTTAAAAACTAACAGAGTTACTATTTTAATAATTTTTCATATTAATTTTAATAACCTAATTACTTAAAATTTAACCATTTTAGTTTATTTTCATCATTTTTAGATTTTTGTTGAATTTTGGGGTAAAATGTGAAAATTGTTTAATTATGGAATTTTAATTGTTTTTTTGTCACTTTGGTATTTCGAGAATAAAATTTTCAATATTGATAAAAATGGAGTTATTTTTTTATAGGATTACTTTATTTTTTGTCTCTAACTTTTTCAACCATACCTAGATCTCATTTAAACTTCAACAGGCCCAAACAAATCAATCAGTTTGAAAAATATTTTATGGATGACAGAATGGACCCCTTCTCATTAAATGAGGCATATATCAGAATACAGACCTCCAAATGAGGTGATATATTTGAAAGAGGACTTGAATAAACATGTGCACATTAAATTTCATAGATATATTGACTCATTAAGGAAGCCATTGAATGCACCAAATTGGACCAAATTAATTTTGAACAACATTTAAGAAGGAAACTTAGTGATCTTAGGCCATATGGTGGGACAAAATGGAGAAAAAATTCAATAGATAAATTCTTGAGGAGATATTTTATGATTTTATTTTTCCTTCCTTTGTTCTTATTAGTTTTTTAATGAATTATTCTTCCACCTTATTCATGGATAACCTTCACATGGAGGGGGTAAACATACAAGTGATTGGGGAATGGGAGGTTTTCCTTTTTGTAATGATTTAGTTCTTGAACTTCATGGAATAAAATATTTTCTCTCTTCTATGAAGTTGATTTCAACTTCTAATAGTTGTTTTTATTATCAAGTATGATCATATTTGGTTTTATGTTATATTATCATTATTTCTTTGGTCAATGGTCATTATCTTAACCCACTAGGTTCTAGTTTATATATAATGGAATATACTAGAGATAAGTAGTTAAGTGCTTGATGATTTTCAATACATGTGGGAGGGGTAGTGTATATTCTTGATTATTTGGGATAAAAAAGACCCAATCAGGTATTTCCTAAGTCAATTTAGGGTATTAATTGCAACTCTCTCATACACGGGAAAGCGAGTAGACTGAGCTGATATCTTGGAAAGTTTTTATATCACCATCACCATTTGACCAAGGGAGTGAGAAGAAGAAATCTTGGAATCTTACTTTAATTGGATTAGTAGAAGAGGATTGGATAAATTGGAACTAAGATAGTGTTGAAATTAGAAAACCAAACCTAACCTAATCACTCTTATCATATAATAGTTTTAAATGTATTTATTAATTTCCTTATTTTTTTATTTTTTTATTTTATTTTTAAAATCAAACAATTTCAAAATCACCCCTATTTTCTTCTAATTAAAGGTGACAACTTGATTATTGCACGCTCCTCTCTAGAGAAAACCTAGGTTAACCACTTTACTACATTTTAACTTAGGAAATAGTTATTTTTTCCATATCCCATGGAATTCACATGTAAAAACTTGGTGTCATTATTAGAGATGCAGTACCAACAATCTAATTGTAAATATTTGACTATTTTCAAATTTTTACAAAAAAAATTAAAAAAATGTTTATCGCACCTTGGTCTATGAAGGATAATGCTTCCTTTCTTTCTAAATATGTCAGGGGAGCTCAAAGAAAAACTATAATAGGGGATTAATTCAAGTATATCATCCACGACCTTAATGAAAACCTCAAATACCAATTGTTTGAGGGATTTTATAGAGAATTAATTATACTCTTGGAGAACTTCCGAGAATTTTATCAAGAAATGGATGAGGTATAAAAAGAGTCTTCCTTGTTTCCCAAAAATATTTATTTATAAATTCTATAGGTGTAACAAGAAGAAGAAATTCAAATAAAAATTAGTTACAAGGAACTTAACAAATAAATACAGGACCTATAGAGAGAAATGGAATGTCTAATTGAATATGTCCACACATCCCAAGAGCAACCCAAACCTAAACATGAGCCAGTGGTGGAAGTGGATTCCCCGCTCATCTTTGATGTTGAAGAAACTGGGGACACCTTGATGGAACTCAAAGAAGATCCATTTTCCCCTTCTCAACCAATGTTAGAGGATGTTTATGAATAATGGTTGACTTATGAATTATTTATGGGATATAAATAAGATTTTAATGACTTATGGAATGAATATAAGGTGAAATATGATCTCCACCCTTGAAAAAGTATAAGATCAATCACCTTTGTATCTGCCCCTAGATTTTGAAGAATATGAAACCACCCAACTGGTAAAATTTTAAGAGAATATAGAGGAACCTAACTACCTACCTCTATACAGTGAAATTCAACTCCAAGAGGCACTTTCCACTAAAGAATAAATTGAATCCAAATAGACTCATAGAGATAATATTTTTATGAACTCTTTTCATTATGATTTTATTGAAGTTGAATATATTATTACTTCCCATTATTTTAAATTTTTATATTTGGACAACACTTGTATTTCCTTGGAGGATAAATAAGGAGAAAAATATGATTTTCCTAAATAGGAACACCTGGAGCTCCCTAATCTTGTTGAAAATTTATTGGAGGGATTACATGAGGTGATCCAAGTAAATTTTACTGATGAAATAAAGACAAAATATTCTTACTTTGAAGGGGAATAATTTTATATTTATTCTTCATAATTTAATTTTATTCAAATATAATTAAAATTTTTCTTTTTCTTTGATTATTCCATTGATGAAACATACCTTGAGAAAGAAATGGAGAATGAAGAGGAGGCTATGAAAGTGGCAACCAAGAAAGAGGAGGACTCATTATTTGTCCTACCCCAACCATGAAAGTTGTATCTCATTACTATTGGGGTGTATTTTCTATACTCTATCTATATATTCCTCAAGAAATGGAATAATTACAAGTTATAAAGAAGAAGTGTTGGTGGTTCATCTCAAAGAAACTCTACCCACCATCATATTGGGGGTAACCAAATAGAATTTACCATCTAGTGGAAATCAAAACCTAGGGCCCACTTGGGGGTTTAAATTAAGATCTATCATTCTATTATCATTCTATTTCCATTTTATTTTCTTATAATAAATTTCTTATGTTTTCTTTTCTTCTTTTGGTTATAGGTTTTGAGTGTGGAACACTTAGGATCATAACTCAACGTTACACTATTAATAATTCAAGATATATCTCTCTATAACTCTTACTTGTTAGCTACGCTTCAATTAAAAATATTATTACATGTTAAATAAACTTTAAGTCATTGAGTACATGAAATCATTTAAGTCTAGGCGAGTAAACCTTTATAGTTTATGATTTTCAATTTTTTTTGTTTTCAAAAAAAATTGTGTGTTTCAAATTTTTGTCTGTTTGTTTTTCAATTTGTGTGTGTTTTTTAAACTTGTGATATTAAATTATTATATTTTTCAATTTAAAAACTTATTTCAATGAGTTTACCAACTTATACC
Source organism: Viscum album (assembly GCA_963277665.1). Classification (NCBI taxonomy): domain Eukaryota; kingdom Viridiplantae; phylum Streptophyta; class Magnoliopsida; order Santalales; family Viscaceae; genus Viscum; species Viscum album. Next base: position 564,329,731 of record OY728121.1, on the reverse strand, counting down.
ATGAAACTAAACTTAAATTAATGTTAGAAATTACTTTGTTTCAAGTTTAAAACTTTGGTAATTTCATGAAATGTCCTATGATTTTTTGAATCACATGTTACATTTCACTGTCTTTATCTTTAAAATAACTTTCTTGTGAGGCTTATGAACCCCTTTTGGCATATTATTTACATTCAACTCACTTATTGAAAGAACCAAACCATGAGTTCTTTAACCATAATTTGATTTATTCTTATCAAAACTTGAGGGTTTGAGGTACTTTTGTTTTAAATGATTGGGGGAATTTGTTTTGTTTTAAATCCCCAATTTCAAGAGAATAATTTTTATTGTGTGTTACATGTATATTTAATCCTTGTATCCCTTAGAATATATTAACATATTATTTTTTTATCCACATTACAATCCAATTTTCCCTATCCAACCTGCTCTTGAAGTGAAATTTCATGATCTAATTGAACTTAAGTGTGTGAGGAAGCTGTCTTGTGTTGTGCAACATCATTTGGAGATACCTTGGGTGGAAAATAAAATATTGAAGAGATTTTTTTACTACTAAAAAATTCATTATGTATAAATCTATTCCCTTACAGATATTTTATGATAAAAAATCCATTCCTTTCTGGAGATTTTAGGGGGAAAAAGTTGTTCCTTTCTAGAGATTTTAAAGAGAAAAAATAATCTGAAATTTTGGGAAGCATTTGATTTAATAAAGATGAAGAATTTTAGAATATTTGGGCTATACATGATTTTTTTTTATATTATTTTTTATCTAATTTATTACTAAGTGGATTTAGGAGACCATACTTGAGTGAAAATTAGAATCATGCAATTTTTCCTCAAAAGAGCCTATCTCTCCTCATTTATCCTCATAATTTTTTACATATAAATACTAAAAAATGAAATACACTAAACAAAAATTAAAATTTCTTATAATAAAAACATGTACTTGACTAACATTGGTTAGCTATATAGGAATTTATCAAGCCTATAGTGACTCTTTCATGGGTTTGGATTAGAAACGTCTTGTTGAAAATTAACATTTGGGAGATGAGAGAAAATTCATGTGAGGTTGGTGTCTTGTGTGCATGGGAGGAGAAATAAAGTGAAAATGTATTAAATGATCTAAATGGAGAACTTGAAATAATTCTTTTTTAAGGATTCATGATATCTTTTGTTTCTTGTTGTGAAATTGGTGGATCTCATGGGTGTGTGTTTTGAATTTTCTTTGATTTTATTTTGATGATAACTTGTCTAGGAGTCCAAGTGATAAATGTGGGGGATTTGATAAAGATAAAAATTTCATTAATTTTCATGTGTATTTAAATTATTTAACCCCTTCCAATTTAACAATCTAAGTTTATTTTCATCATTTTTTTATTTTTAGTGAATTTTGGGCTAAAATGTGAAAATTTATTAATTATGTAATTTCAACAGTTTTCTATAACTTCTCTATTTCAGGAAAAACTTATTTAATATTGATCCAAATAGAGTGATTATTTTTTAGTATTCCTTTGTTCATGGGATTCAACTTCTTCAACTAGAACTAGATATCATTCAAACTTTAAAAATACCAAATGAATCAATAAATCTGATAAATAATTTTGGTCGATAGAATGGAACCCTCCTCATTAAATAAGGCATATCTCATGATACAGACCTCCACATGAGGTGATTTCAGTTGGATTTGACTCAAAGGAACAAGTGAAAATTAAATTTCATGGATAAATCTTCTCATTAAGGCATCCATTGAACATGTAAAATTGGACCAACTCAATTTTTGATAAATTTTAAGAAGGAACCTTGGAAATTTTCACCCATATTATGGAAAAAACAAAGAAAACTTTAGGTGGAAAGATTCTAGAGGAGAAATGTTCTACTATTATTTCCCCTCTTTTGTTATTATTAGCTTTTTAATGACTTCTTCTTATCCATTATTCATGGATACCCTTCACATATAGGGGGAAACTTTAAGGTATTGGGGAAGGGGTGGTTTTCCCATTTTTAATGTTTTAATTATTCCACTTCATGGAATAAAAATATTTTATCTCTTATTTGAAGTTTATTTCAATTTATAATATCAGTTTTTATTATCAATTATGATCATTTTTGGTTTTTATATTATATTGTTTTTATTTATTTTTTCAATGATTATTATCTCCCTTCACTAGGTTCTGGTTTATATACGATGAAATATACTAGGTATTAGTGGTGAATTTCTCAACAATAATCAGTACGTGTGAGAGGGGTAATGGATATTCTTAATTTTTTGGGATAAACAAGACCCGATTAGGTATTTTCCAAGTCAAGTGATCATATTCACTACAACTCTATCACACATAGGATGGATAGTATACCAAGTTTATGTCTTGGCAAGGTTTACTCTCTCTATCACCATTTGACCAAGGGAGGGAGAGGAAGAGATTGTGAAATCCCACTTTAATTGGCTTAGTAGAAGAGGATTGGATAAATTGGAACTAGGAAAGAATTGAAATTGGAAAATTGAACCTAACCTGATCACCATTCTCATATAATAGTTTTCAATCACTTAATTTTTTTATTTTTTTTCATTAATTTATTTTATTTTCACAATCAAACAATATCAAAAACACCCCCTTTTACCTATAATTAAAGGTTAGAAATTTATTGTTGTGTGCTCATCTCTAGAGAAAACCTAGTTTAACCTGTAAAGGATTGAATCAGAGAAGTTTTATCCTTTGTGTGTTTCTAAGGCTCATGGATCCTAAAGGAGGCTTGTAAGTGGTTTAGAGGGGTTTGGTTGTGAAATACTAGAAGCAAGGAGAATGCATGATGTGTAAGTATTTCACATAATGTATGTTCAATTCATAACTTATATAGGGTCAGTTCATGATGTATAAGTTTTACAGTAAAATAATAAAATGGAAATGTAGTTTTTTGTGAAAACCAAACCCTAAGGGTTACCTGATGTGAAAGGGGATTACATGTCGTGTAAATCCCCGATGTTGTACATATTTAAATGTTTTATCCACTTGGGTTTTCTCCAAACCCTAAGGTCAGTAGCTCTCTCTCCCAATTCTAGGAGACCAGTGACTCTCTTTCAAGAATTTTGAAGATTCCTTAGATGAGAATCAATCCCTATTATTTCATATTTGATTTATAGTGATATGTGTTGATCCAATTTATGTTCTTCCTTAACTTTTTAGTGGGTTCTCTCTGTTTGATCTCATTCCTACCATATATTCTCTCCATGCTATGGTGTTTGATCTCCATTGGTTCTAATGGGATTTCTATTGGTTATTGTTGGTGCGGTTGTTCCATGGAATCTTTGTATGGATGCAATTACTTATGGGAGAGGTGATCGAAGATCATCAATGTGGTCCATTCTCATGCAAATAATGGTTATAACTATTGAGGTAGGGGATTATCTGCTTCTATATTTATTTAAATGAAATCGTAAACTGATCATGCTTTTTCCCTTTGGATGGAAATGAAATTAACCTAATAAATATTGAACCAAATTAATAAATCAGATAGTGATTGGATGTTGGTGATGTTGTTGCATTATACTGTGATAGTAGTTTGACTATTATTTTACGAGATAGTGTGATATCTATGTTGTATGCTTTGTTATCTAGATGTTATTCTTGGAGTAACATATTGAAATTGATAAATAATATAAAGTCAAATTTAATTGATAATTAATTTTATTAATATTAATTAAATATACATGTTTGTAATCTAGTGGTTAATGTAATTTAATGATAATAAAATTGATGAAATGCACATGTTTAAGTGAAATTGATCTTCCATGTGAATAATGGAATTGATATATTATGAAGAATTTTTATGATTGGTGATAATAATAGAAAATGCATGTTAATTGAGAATGGTTCTTATCTATGTTTTTTAAAATTAAAATAAATGCAAAGAGCATTTTTTTCCTTTGATAGCTTGTTATAGCACAACTACTTAGGTTTCCCATAGTTGGAACTTGTTAATAATGAATTATTTAATTCAAGATATAATATGAACCAATTGTTTTATAAGGATAATTTTTTAGGTCCTATGTTTCCCATTTTCTTGAGAAGGCCGATTGCCTTGTTTTAGAGTCGTGAGAGCCCGTTTTCATGGGAAGGATGAATTCATTTTTTAGGGTCTGGTTTCATTGTTGATTTCTTTTTTGTTTCCTAATACTATGTGATGTGAGACTAGTATGGATGATCCTAGAGGGTTTATGTGTGAAATGGGGTGGGAAGTCTCAGATGTGATGTGATCTTAGAATGGATGAGCCTGGGATGGCTGACGTGTTACATGGGAAGGGAGGCCCGAATGATGTGGCAATAGTTGATGCCAGTGATAGAGAGATGCATTGGTATATGCATGTGGATTTTGGGGATAGAATTATAGGTTATGTAATGGGTTAAATTTGGAATTACCTATTGATGTGATGTTGGGAGCTAGTATGCTCACTTTTTAATCTATTTAATGGATGATGTCTAGGTTTCTTGTCTTATCTACATTATTTTCCCCATACCTTGAGGCAGCTGGAGGTGCTTTGTTGTATGTTTCCTCTTAGTGGTAGCTTATGATGGTTTTCCTAGAGTACCTGACTTATGTAATAATTATAATAATGATTAAATAAATGTTTAACCCATGGGGTTGTTTTTTGATGTAATGAAATTACTTAAAAGATGTTAATATTAATAAACCATAGACTTGATTTGGATTATTCCTGGAGGGAATGAACTTTATTCTGATGATTAATGTAATTTAATGTAACTTGGATAGATTTTAATGGTTAATTAATGGATAATGAGTTAATTAACAGAAGGAAATACTTAAAAGTAAAGAATGAATTTTATTTAGCTTCTTTATATGCTTGTGTGCTTATAGGATATATGGTCTTAGTACTGGTAGCTGGGAGTATGAGTGATGATAGATGAAAATGAGTCTAAGACTAGGTTATTCCCATAGTATGATTGTGCGCTATATTATATCATGTATATTATATGCTTTTATATGCTGCCCCACCCATGTCGATTAGGGAAACTAACACCTAGTGAACTTTGGGAGGGTGTTTTCCCCAATATCTCAGTGGGAGGATGGATGGATAACTACCCCCACTAGCCATGCTCTCTTCTCTTGGTAGTTAATTTTACCAGCACACATAGTGGTTAGTTTTCCCATATATTTATGTAGATGGTTGTGATGAATTGTGGTTATTTCACACACATGTATTACCAGATATAGTATCCAAAGGATTATTATGGGTATTATGTGTATATGTTGTGATGGATTGAGTTACTTACTCAATATATGGGCTTTAATGGCTTGAGGTATAATAATCAATGTTTTATAGATGTTACATGATATATGGTGGCTCCTAGGAACTACTTGGTTACAATATGTAGATATGTGATATGGGATGGTGTGGTTATGTGATGCACAGTGTGTATGTTTTGATGCCTTTCCCAGGTGTCTTTGGGATGACTTACTTTTAGAGAGAGATGGCTCAGGACATGCGACATTGGGGTAGAGTGGAAAACTAGTGGGGAAGTAGGAGTGAGGTACCCTTTATGCTTTATTATTATATTATATGATCTCTTGTGTGTGATACTTGGTGAGAGTTATCTATGGTGAGGATAGAAACTCAGTATACCTATTTAGGTGATGAGTTAGTTTCACTATTATTCACTGTACTTGCATGATTCATTTATCTTTTATATGAGAGGATCCTAGGAGGATCCTACTAATTATACTATTATTCTCACCCTATGTATGTATATAAACAATTTTCAAGTTATCCAGAGTAGGTTGGATGTCGGGCTGGATATTATTAGATCAGGGTTTAATATGAGCTATTTGGGCATTGTGGACAATGTCATTTTTACCTTTTTGCTAATTTTATTTTCCCTTTTAGTTGTTTCAGTACTGTATGGAATTACATGTTGGTTCTTGGGTTTTATTATTATTATTATATTTTTTTGAGTAGGCCTTGATTATTGTATCCTTCTTATCTCTCTATTATGTATGTTTCTTTAAGAGGGTAATAACTTCCATATGCATGTTTACTATACCCTCGATGCTAATTTCCAAATCAGAGACTATTGGAGGAGTGACCTAGGAAATCTCCATATCTATCCCCTCATTTTGGTATCTTTGTGGGGAGGGAGTCATGATAGAGTGTTATTATAGGTTCAGGTTGAGCGATAAAATGAAGTTTGGAGTTAGGAATAGGTGTAGTAACATGTTTTGGTTGGGAAATAGTGCCAAAAAAGTTTAGTAAGCAATTTAAACATGATAGATCGACTAAGACGCATGTATTTAGGGACCCCTGTGATCTAATTCACAAACCTTTACGTTTTCTAATGATACTAAATGAAGTGATATTGGTTGTAGGGTAGAGACCTAGGAAAGAATCATACATCATTTTTTCTTGTGCCTATGTTTGAAATGGGTAGACCTTGGGATATATTAAAACCTTAAAAATATAATAAATTAATTAATTAATGTTAAATATCCCATATTCTAGGTTTAGGATCTATAATAGTTTTTTCTTATTGCAAGTATGGATCTAGGTTAATGTCCTCGTCATTTTTTCATCAAAGATGTTAAGCAGGATGTTCCAGTAGATCGTCACAGAGTGGAGGTCGATGATAATGAAATTTGGAGGAGGAAAATTCAATAGTTTAAACACTAGAGTCTACAGAAGTATGAGGGCTCTATTTCAGATGTTGTTATATAATACTGGTTGGAGGAGGTTGAGATAGCTTTCCGTTTGATTCATAATCATAAGGAGCACTGGGTTTCGTTGGCTGTGACAATGCTATGTGGAGTAGAGAGGTACTAGTGGTTCATATTCTGTGGGGATTTTGAAGAGTCATTAGTCTCATGGGATAAGTTTTGAGACAATTTTAGAGCATATTTTCTTTCTTCGACCATGAAGGTAGCCAATTTCTAGGATCTTCTTACCCTTCGACAGGGGATCTCTTGTGTGAGAGAGTTCATGATCTGTTTCAGGACCCTTACGCAATATGATTTAGACCTATTTCTAGATGATGAGGCTTTAGTGTGGCACTTCTCTGAGGCTTTTCATCTATAGATCCAGTACCAGGTCACCCCATTTATTCAGAAGACGTATCTCTAGGTGCTTCGAGAGGATAGGCTATAGATAATACACTATCTAGAGTTGGCTTTTCATGAGAGGGGAGTCCTCTGGATTTCTTGTGAAGTAGAGTTATGGTTTGGGGTTCCCATTTTTCAAGATAGAAGAGTTTTCGGTCAGTCGAGGGTAGGTCCCAATCCTAATTATCTTATTCTTATAGGGGCGATGACTCTCAGATATATACCAAGGGACCAGACATGTGTTTTTCTTGTAGAGGTTGAGGTCATCAACAGTGAGAGTGACCAACATTTCTAAGCAGTCAATATGTATTAAGTGTTCTAATTTAAGTTCCTCCATTAAGATAGTTTCATCCGGGGAACCAGTAGAAAGGTTCTTCAGTTTGGGATCAGTGGAGAGGGGGAAAGTATAACACATCCCCAAGATGATCTTCATCCTTATAGAGCAGAGTGCGACCATGGAGGTGGTTGATAGTAGGGTCAGATAGGCTATGGAGCAGGTTGTGGTTAGCTTCATGATTTAGTGTTGCTAGTGCCAGGTGATCCAGACGTCATTTGCGGTACCTTTTCCTTATTTTCTTAATGGGTTCATTCTTTTTTTGATTCAGGAGAGACACACTCCTTTATATCACCTACCCTCATCCATGCTTTAGGACATGGTGTAGAGAGGATTACATTTCCCTTGGAATTAACTATGCCAGTTGGAGGTCAAAATGACTTGTATGAAGTATTTAGAGGCTATGAGCTAGTTCTGTGGAAACACTACTCTTGGAGAGATTTCCTATGTTTACAGATATAACCATATGACATCATCCTTAGCATGGATTGGTTGTATTAAGTGCAGGCTATCATGAATTACTTTAGGAGGCAAGTTATGTTCTTTGATGTTGATAGAGAGATGATGATGTTTTTTGGAGAGTGAGATCCTCATATGGGTCAAAGGTATGTTCCTTCATTATCATCTTTGATGATTGAGATGATGCTGATTTCATTAGAGGTTTAGTAGCTGGTGTTTCCCAAGGTTGTGGAAGAGTATCCTGATGTCTTTCCAAGGGAGGTTGTATCATTTCCCCCCTGATGGGAGATCAAGTTTGTGATCAAGCTACAGCCAGGAATGTCTCCTATCTTGATGTATTTTTATAGGATGACACCTTCTAAGTTGTGAGATATGTGGGTATAGCTCGATGATCTGTTTCAGTGAGGTTTTGTTCGGCCAAGTGTGCCACCTTAGGGTGCACCAGTTTTTTCATGAATAAGGATGATGGTATTTTGTGGATTTTTATAAATTACCATCACTTAAATAAAGTGAAATTGAAGATCCACTACCCTCTTTTATGTATTGATGATTTATTTGATTAGTTGGTCCTCAAAGATCAATTTGTGGTCTGAATACCATCAGATGTAGATAAAGGATGAGGATATTCAGAAGACTGATTTATATTGTCTTCATGGGCATTATGAGTTTGTTTTTATTCTATTTCATGTGAATAATTATATAGTTTTGGTCATGGGTTTGATGAATGTAGTGTTTATAGAGTTCCTAAATAAGTTTTTGGTGGTCTTCATCGACGACATCCTAATGTACTCTATGTCTGAGAAGAAGAATGCAGAGCATCTGCATGCCATTTTAGGAGTCCTTTATGGTGAAAATATATTTGGGAAGTTGAAGAAGTATTAAAAATGGGATTGTGATGTTTATTTCTTGGGATATGTGTTATCCCAATAGTGAGTATCTGTGGATCCTTCAAAGTTAGAGTCGATTGTGTCTTGGGTGGCCCCCAAGATGGCGGCAGAGGTGTGAAGTTTCCTTGGTCTTATAAGATATTATAAGAGGTTCGTAGTTGAATTCTCTTAGATCATAAATACTATAATATCTTTTAATTTAAATGATTAGGTTTTCTTGTTGAATGAATAGTGTTAGGTAGCTTTTGAGTACCCTAATGAGAAGTTTATCAGCACACATGTTCTTTACTTTCCAACAGAGGGAGTTCAGTTTTAGGTTTTATGTGAGGCTTTGCATCTTGGCCTAGGATGTGTTTTGATTTTGTGTAGATCAGTTGTTTCTTATAGTTCTCAATAGTTATGTACCCATGAACATAACTATTCCACCCATGATCTTATGTTGGAAGAAATTGTGTTTTCCTTGAGGTTGTAGTGAAATTACCTCATTGATGAGCATTTTATGATTTTTACTAACCATAAGAACCTATGGTATATATTATCCTAGCATGACTTTAAATTGCATCAATTTTGGTGAATTAAGTTCTTAAAGGATTATTACTTTGAGAATTTGTATATGCCGGGAAAGGGAAATGTTGTAGTCGATGCGTTGAGAAGGAAGTCATGTAGTAATTCCATGTGTGAATTTGGGGATTCCTAAAGAGTGATGGAAGAGATCTCAATGACGCATCTTGATATGGGAGAGGTTAGTGGAAAATTTTGTCTTTTATAGATGATATTGTAGTCATTTTTGGTGTAACAGGTGGAGGAGTCCCAGTTGGGGGATTCTAAGGTTGAGGTTTGGAGATACCAAGTTGTTTTTGGTGATGCCCCTAATAGTTGGTCTAAGGATGAACAACACCAGGTTTTGTTTCATGGAAGGTATTTAATTCCTTCTATGATGTGTGAGATGGTTCTTTTAGAGTTCTATAGTTCTCCTTTGGTGGTACATCCTAGTGTGAAAAAGATGCATCAAGTGTTGAGAGGTCAGTTTTGGTGTCCTCAGTTGAAGCATGCAGTTGCAAAGTTTGTTTCCCAATGTTTAGTCTTCTAGACGGTGAAGGTAGAGCACTATTTTCCCAGTGGTTTTCTTTAGATGTTAGATGTTCCCCAGTATAAGTGGGAGGAAATCTCAATGGATTTTTTTACTAGTTTACCTTGATCTCCGAGAGGCTATTATGTTATACGGGTGATAGTGGATCGTTTGACAAAATAATCCTACTTTATAGTGACCATGGATTTGAGATCAGTGAAGGTTTTGTCGAGGTAGTATCTAGAGGAGGTGGTGTGACTCCATGGTGTTCCGATGATGATAATTTATAATAAAGATCCAAGTTTTACCTCTAGGGTGTGAAGAGGTCTCCAATATTATTTTGGTTCTCAGTTATTCCTTAGCATTACTTTTCATCCAAAAATAGATGGTCAGATAGAGTGGAACATCCAGACTCTTAATGACATGTTATACTCTTATGTCCTAGATTTTGGAGGTTCATGGATAAGGCACCTTCCTTGGGTCTATTTTTCTTACAATAATATTTTCTACTCCACCATTGGTATAGCTCTATATGAAGCTTTGTACAACCAAAATTTCCATTCTGCATTATACTGGACTAGGGTTGGAGAGGTAGCTATTCATGGGCCAGAACTGCTACAGAAAATGAAAGGAATGGTTTAGGTGATTCATGAGAGGATAAAGGTAGTGTAGGATCATCAAAAATCATATTTTGATCATAGGAGGAGAGATATGGAGTTTGTTGTGCGATATAATGTGTTCCTCGAGGTGACTCCTCATCATGGGAAGTTAAGGTATGATCATAGGAGTAATATTTCTCACTAGTTTTTTTGGTTCTTTTGAGGTATTGTCTCATGTTGGAGCCATGGAATATTAGATAGAACTGCCCCCACAGATGATCAGGATACATGATGTTTTTTATGTGTCGCAACTTCTTCATTATCTTCACAATGACTCTCATGTCATTGATTAGGGTGAGATCAATGTTGATGATGATGAAACCTTATAGGATTGGCCTATAGAGATCCAGGAATACTAGGAGAAGGTGTTGCGTGGGTGTGAAATTCACTTGGTTCGGGTATTTTGGCAGAACTATGGCATGGAGGAGAGTACTTGGGAATGCGAGTCACAAATGTGCACTCAGTACCCCAAGCTTTTTATTGTTTAGATATTCTCTTGTAACATTTTTCTTTTGTGAATGTTGATCATTTTGGTTTATGAGATAGTTTCATATCATTTCTTGTTGTATATTTACTCTTACTTGAGAGGTAACTCTCCTAGGAGAGTTTTTAGGATTTTTCTATGGTTGTTCGGTGGTTTTGGGCTTTTCCCTCAGATGAGGTGGTTGAGCTCCTATGGTGGTGAGATCTTTGATAGGAATCTCATTAGGTGGTTGTTCGAATGACCCCTTTCCATTTTCTCTCTAGTTTGGTTTTGGATTCTTGAGGATAAGAATTATTTGAGAGGTATCTAATGTAAGGTCTTGAATTTGAGAATTCTGATCCTTTGTGTGTTTCTAAGGCTCTTAGAGCTCACAGGAGGCTTGAAAGTGTTGTAGAGGGTTTTGGATGTGAAATGCTTGAAGTAGGGAGAATACCAGGCATTGAATTATTTCACATCATGCATGTTCAGTTCCCAACATGTGCAGGACCGATTCATGACATGTAAGTTTCAAGGTTAAATAATAAAAATGCGATAATTGTTTTGGTGAAAACTAAACCTTGATAATTACATGATGTGAAATGGGATTACACATTATGTAAATCCCCAAACTTTTATATCTTTAAATGTTTTAGCTACTCATGTTTTATTAAAACCCTACATCCAAAGGGTCTCTCTATTGATTCCAGGTGAACAATAAATCTCTTTTAGGTGTTTTGGAGATTCATTTGATGGGAATAAATCCTTGGGATTATGTATTCAATCTATGGTGCTCTTTGTTGATCCAAGGTGTGTTCTTCCTTAATTTTCTAGAAGGTTCTCTTAGTTTGATCTCATTCCTCATGTATCTTCTCACCATGATATGAAATTTTTTCTCCATTGGTTCTAATGGGGTTTCTATTGGTTGTCATTGGTGCGGTTGTTCTGTGGCATCTTTGGATGCATACTATTCCTTTCAGGAGAGGTGACCAGATATCTGCGACATGGTCCGATCTTATGTGAAGAACATTGATGACTTTTGAGGTAGGGGATTCATTTCTTTTCTATCTATTTACATGCAATAATAAATTGATCATGCTTTATCTATTTGAATGGAAATGGAATTAACCTAATAAATATTGAACCCGATTATGAAATTGGATAGCGGTCTCATGTTGGCAATGTTGTTTCATTATACCGTGATAGCAATTTTCCTTTTGTTTTTTCAGATAGTTTGACATCTATGTTGTATGCTTTATTATCACGTTTTTATGCATGGAGTAGAATGTTGAAATTGATAAAGAATGTAAATCCGAATTTAATTGATAATTAATTAGCTTAAGATTAATTAAAGAGGCATGTTTGTAATCCAGCAGTTAATGAAATTTGATGATAATAAAATTGATGTAATGCATATGTTTAAGTGAAATTGATCTTACTTGTTATTAATAGAGTTGATAAATATTATGAATCATGTTTATTCATGGTGATAATAATTGAAAAGTCATGTTAATTGAGAATGGTTATTCTCTAGGTTTGTTGAAACCTAAATAAATACTAAGAGCATGTTTTTCTTTTGATAACTTGTTATAGTTTTATGCCTTAGGTAACCCATAGTTGGAATCTATTAATAATTAATTAATTAATTCAAGATAGAATAAAAATAGTTTGTGTGATAAATATAATTTTCTAGGCCCTAAGTTTCCCATTTTATTGAGAAGGTCGAGTGCCTTGTCTTGGATCCTTGAGAGCTTGTTTGCATGAGACAGATGAGTGCCTTATTTTGAGGGCCCAATTTCCCCATTGATTGATTATTTATTTCCTAATGTTATGTGATGTGAGCCTGGTATGGCTGATATCAGAGGGATGATGTGTGATATGGAGCATGGAGGCCCAAATGTGATGTGATCCTAGTATGTATGATATTTGGATGGCTAACATGATACATGGGAAGGGAGTCTCGAATGATGTAGCAGCAGTTGAAACATGTGATGAAGAGATGCATCAGTATATGCATGTGGGTGTCAGGGATGGCACCATAGGTGATGGAATATGTCAAACCCAATCTTACCCATTAATGTGATGATGAGAGCTGGTATGCTCTCTTTTGAATCTATTTAATGATCGATGACCAAGTTTCTTGTATTATCTGCATTCCTTTCTCCACTACTTGAGGCATTTATAGGTTCTTGGTTGCATGTTTCCTCTTAGTGGTATCTTAGTATGGTCTTCCTAGAGTTCATAGTTTATTGAATAATGCTAATAATTATTAAATAAATGTTTAACCCATGGTGTTGGTTATTGATGGAATTAAATTGCTTAGAAGATGTTAATCTTGATAAACTATGGACTTGGTTTGGATTATTCATAGATGGAATGAACTTTACTTTGATGATTAATGTAATCTAGATTAATGTTAATGTTAAATTAATAGGTAATTAATTAATTAATGTAAGTAAATTATTAAAAGTAAATAATGAATTTAAAGAATCTATTTTATATGATTGTGTGATTATATGATATCTAGTCTTAGTAGTGGCAGTTAGAAGTCCGAGAAACGATAATTGTAGTTGAGTCTAAGAATAGGTTATGACCATTGTGTGTCTATGAGCTATATTATATCATGTATATTCTATGATTTCATATGCTACCCCACCCATATTGGTTAGGGAAACTGACACCTAGTGGACTTTGGGAGGGTGTTTTCCCCAACATCCTGATGGGAGGATGGATGGATGACTACCTCCTATGGCCCCACTCTTTTCTCTTGGTAGTTACTTTTATTGGTATGCATAGTATTTAGTTTTCCCATATATGTGTGCAGTGGGCTATGATGGATTTTGGTTATTTCACACACATGTATTACCAGATATAGTATCTAAAATATTATTATATGTATGATGTGTATAGGTTATAATGGATTGAGGTACTTACTCAGTGTATGGGTTGTAACGGCTTGAGGTATAATACTCGATGTTTGATATACATCATATGAGATATGGTGGATCTTGAGAACTAATTGGTTACTATATGTGGATATGTGATATGGGATGGTGTGGTTATGTGATACATGAGGTTCATATTTTGACGCCCTGCCTAGGTGTCTTCATGCAAGATTACTTTTGGAGAGAGATGGCTTAGGACATGTGATATTTGGGAAGAGTGAAAAAACTAGTGAGGAAGTGGGATGGGGGTACCCTTGATGCTTTATTATTATATTGTATTCTCTCTTGTATGTGATACTTGGTGAGAGTTATCCATAGTGAGGCTGAGAACATAGTATACCTATTTAAGTGATGAGTTAGTTTCACTATTGTTCACTGTGATGTAGCATTCTTACTTTATCTTTAGCATGAGAGTATCCATGGAGTATCCTACTGATTATACTATTATTCTCACCCTACATATGTATATAAACTAGTTTTAGGTCCGTCATAGAAGGCTAGAGACTGGGATGGATATTACTAGCTTGGGGTTTGGTAATATTTGTTTGGGCTTCATGGTTGTTGTCGTCTTTACATTTTTGGAACTTGTAGTTTCCCTTTTAGTTGTTTTAGTATTGTATGACATTGCATGTTTTCTCTTGGGTTTTCTTTTTTATATATATTTTTTGAGCAGGTGTTGGTTGGTGTATCCTTTTTATCTTTCTCTTCCACATGTTTCTCTTAGAGGGTAATGCCTCCCATAGGCATGTTTACTCAACCCTCACTACTAGTCACCAAACCAGGGCCCACTGAATGTAGGACTTTGGTAGTCTCCCTCCCCCCTCATTTTAGTATCTTTGTGGGGAGGGGGTCGTGACATAACCACTTTATTACATTTTAACTTAGTAAATAATAATTTTTACCACATTCCATGACAAACATGTGTTAACAACCTCTAAAAAGGAATGATTTAAATGAAATTTATAGATCATATATCAATAAATATTAATTTATATTTATATAATTATTAATATTAGTCATAGAGTTAATATAAAACCATATTTTTCTTATAAAATACACTTCTTGAAAAACCAATTTTTCATCGCATTTGTGAGTTTAATTTTAAAATATATTTTTCTATTTATATGAATTTAATTTTTTAAAATGGATTCTATATTTGGAATCATCATAATTTATATTATCTAATAAGGTCAACTTAATTTTTTACCTTAATGAATAGTGAAATCAGTAAAAATTAATTATCGCGGTTAAGGTGAAAATGATTTTACTGGGGGGTTAAACTAAAAATATAAGGGTTAAAATTACTTAAAAACTTATATAAAATATATATTATATGGAAATATTCTATCCTTATCATGTATAATTCTCAATAATGGTCCATTTTAGATTATTTTTGAATGTGAAAAACATGGGTTTTCAAAAATTACAAGTGTGCCACCCACCTCACTTATAAAAGGCTACCCACTCTTCTATCTTATTCAAACCTTAAAAAACTTTTAGTTATTAAAATACCAAAAAAATAACTTCCTAAATTCTATAGCCTAATACTATAATACTTTTTTATAAATCCATTCTAGTAATACTTTAGGTATAATCCTAAAGAGGTTTTCTGATAAGAGGTAAAATTTCTAACTATATATTTTTGATTTATTTCTTCTTCCAACTCTTTAAAATATTCTTAAAAAAATTATCATATTATAAAAACATTATATACTATATAATTATGTGTTATTATATTAATTTCATAACCTAAATCCATCTTCTCTTCCATCAAATGGGATAAAAATCATCATTCGTGTGTATGACGGACTACAACCTCATGATCTGTTGTCATTTGTTTTCAATAATTTCCTATAATATATTGTTATATATATATATATATATGTATGATATTTTTAAAATATTTACATTTATGGAGTTATGATATCATATACACCTTCTTAATTTCCATTCCGTGGGGGATATGACACCGTCACTTGTGTGTACGACGGACTACCACCTCACAAAGCGAGGTGATTTTTTAGCTAATGATTTATATAGAAGGTAATAAGGATAGATTTTATGAATATATGTGATATTAATTAAATAATAATGATAATCCTGAAATATTTATCATTCTGAAAATATAATATATCATTTTCTTTCTTACAGTGAAAAATGATAACAGCGTTTGTGTGCGTGTGGACTACCACCTCCTCAAAGAAATGTGATTCTTTTTTTTCATCACCACATCATAAGAATTAAATATATAATTATATTAAAATAATTAATATAGTATTTATGAAATAATTATCATTCTATAAATAAAAAAAATACATACCTTCTTTCCATAATGATCATCAAAAAATAGAAACATTACTCATGCATACCATCAGACTATCGTCTCAATGATTGTAACATAGTTCATTTTTTATAAAAAAAATCATGATTAATTTTAAAATTATAATTTATGAATAAATATTATAATTATTTCATAATTATTATTCTGGAGATGTTGAAATAATTACCACTTTGACTATGGTCAACACACAAAATCCGTTTTGAAATAATGAACTGAACGTCCTCAAAACACCTGATGTGGACTTAACTGATTAAGTATTAAAATATTTCATTATAAATAAATAAAATAAATGGTTTAAGTATAAGGTGTTAAACCTAAAAAAATTTCTAATTAAATAAAATAATTTATATAATCTTATTATACATGAGTTAAAGTACATGCATGGAAATTCTAGACTCAAGGTAAGGGTTTTTCTCATCATGCTTTTACTTCTGTGAGACATATGATATATTCACCACTTATTTATATTTTGTGGTGTATATAATTCCCCTTTTACATTAATATCATGAATAAATCATACATCATGGTATTTTAAGTTTCAATTTGAATTATTTCATCTAAATGGATTTGACTTGAAAGTTACTAAGTGGTATGGAATTTCATGACTCAATTTCTTTTTATTGGGTTATATTACTTCTTAATTGTATTTGATATTCTATAATTATGTGTGTAATTAATTTTGATTATATTATGTTTTATTTCCACTCATTTTATGTGTATTTACATTTGATACAAATGATTGATTCATTTATTAATTCTCAAATTCAAAGGTATGATTTTTATAAGGGTTATTCGTCTCAAATTCTCTTTATTTGAGACATACATTTATGATATACACCTATATTAATTAGTGAGGTGTATATACTATCCTTTAAAATTTTATATCATGAAAATATTTATTTTAATGATATTCAAAGTATCACTTGATGTTATTATTTCATGGGGCTTATGATTGAAGAGTTACCAAAGTGGAAAAGGCTTTATATTACAATATCCCTTCTTTTAGTATAGTTTATGTTCAAGTTTCTTTTGGTGGAAATAATTAGATATTATATTATTGGACCACATATATTTTATTATAATCTGGTGATTAATGTGTTTCACATTTTTAATTTCTATTTTTTCCTTATCTATTAAATAAGCATCAATAAAATCATTTTTAAGTGATACCAATTTTATATTTTCTTTTAGATAGAGTATCTTTCTCTTCCATGTATATGTTTTCTAAAATGTTTTCAAAAAATTTTATTTTATAAAAATAAATTATTTCCTAAAGCAAATTTACATGATTTTTACCTTATTTAAAAAGGATTTAAAATGAAAATCCTTATCATTTTTCAAATGGGTCACTTTTCACTCCCATTTTCAATATGTTTTGAAAAGAATGTTTTTTAACACTTATGACATGATCCGAATTTTCCACCATCATGTCCATTATTTTTCTTGAAGTTTACTTTATATATTTACATTTTTGTTTTAAAAGAAAAGGATTTTTTCAATAACTTGGTGAATTTTTAGTTTTTAAAAGTTATTTTCAAAATGAAATTTGTTTCCTCAAAAATGTTTTTAATAATCTTTTAATGGTATTTACATTCATCAATGTCAATAACCCTTATTGTTACTTATGATCCAATGAGGATATTTTGTAATGATACCATATTAATTCTTTATCTAGATTAATTATTATTGTTTCAAATATATTTTTATGGAACCCATTTCTTTTACATGGGTTAATCATATTTCAAAGAGATTGTTATAAAACCCAATTCTTTTACATGGATTAATCATGTTTCAAAGAGATTGTTATGAAAACCATTTATTTTCCATGGGTTAATCATGTTTTAAAGAGATCACTAGGGAAAAAAATTATTTTCCATATATTAATAAGGTTTCAAAGATATTTTTATGGGACCTTTTCTTTTCCACGAGTTAATCATGTCTCAAATAGATGTCATGGAACCCATTTTTTACACAGGTTAATCAAGTTATTAAAGGAATAAAAATGGTTTCTATGAGTTTTATGATGAAATGAAAGTTCAATGTACATTATTTATGGTTCTTGGACACTTTTATATGATGGGTGCACTCAGATAGTGCCAGGTGAGTCTAATATAGCTTATACAATTGGTACATCCAGATAGTACCAGGTGAGCCCGATATAGATTATACGATGGGTGCACCCATATAGTGCCAAGGGATACCGATATTATATGATGGGTTAACCCATATATCACTCCAATGCATTGGGTAATGTTCCTTATTTGAAGAGACATGAAATAGGTAGTTACCAATGGGTTTCTACTATGGATTTAACTGGGTTCCACATATCTCTGACACATGTTTAAAATGGGTTATTAAGATAATGTTTCCAAGATACCAATACATTTTATCTATGATTTATATTGGTTTATATTGTTTCTTTTGATAAATATTTATATCACATGGCTTGTAATTATTGATTCTAATGAATCTTTCCTTTTTTTAAAGACTTATACCATGTTTTCATATTTGATGATCTAAGTATTGATGGGTATGAATATTCTTATGTTATTCTAATACACTTTTATTATATCATAATACCATTATATTCTTCATATTATCACTGATGATATTCAATTATTAATGCTTACATTTACACTTACCAAGCATTTGAGATCACCCTTCTTATGTTTAATTTTCCCTAGGTTATAAATAATGAGGTTAAATGAATTATGTCTAGAAGGGATTTCATATTTATGTTGATGATGACTTAATGTGAAATAAGAAAATTTAGTTTAGGTGGGTGGTATTCTCATTTAAAGACAAGGGTTTTGTTTGTGTAAGAGTTTTTCCTAATTCTCCAAAACTTTAAACCTAAAAGGTCCTTGAGAATATAAGTAATCCAAATTTTTCTTTTGATTTTGTAAGGTTTGGATGGAAACAATTGGGACACATTAATTGGTATCAAAGCCAGAAATGTAAAGTTCATGTTTTTAGCACTAGATCCATAAGTGAAGGTTTAGGGCTTCTATAGTTGGTATCATAGGAAAGTTTAAAATAAATTTGGAGATTAGGATGTTTTCATGTGTGGTTATTTTAAGATTTATGGATACCATCATAGGTATATAAGATTAATAATTATCATAAGTTCAAAGTCTTAGATGCCCCTTTGATGTTTTAAGTAATGATATCTTAAAGTTATTAATGACATTTTAGGAGAAATTATATTAGGTTAAAGTTTATGTAAATATTTTTTTAACATAAAGTATGCATTTAATTTTTTTTGGAAATAAGATTTAAGGTATTAATAACATTTAGGGTTTATATGATCTTGGATATTTAGGTAATTATGGGAACACAAGTTTTATCATATAGATAACCATGAGATTGAAAAGTAATTTGGTGACTAAGTGATTTATGTTATTTAAAATAAATATCAACATATTTTTAGTCTTTAAATATGAAAGGTATGAGATTGAATTAGTGGTTAAAACACTCTTTAAGTTTGATGTTATTTAGGAATTATTTAGTCTGAACTTTGGGTATTACTATTGAATTTTGGAGATTAATGTGTTATTTCATCATATAATGGTTTACTCATTTTGGTAAACATATTACCATATGCTAACCATTTTGGTTTTGTTTAATGTCTAAATATAAGTGTAATATATTTATTTTCACTTTTTGGTTATGTGGTCCTTTAAAAGTTTATTTAAGTGCTCCAGGTAAAACAAATTCACCATGAATACTCATTATTTGGAGAAAAAGATAAGATTGTGGTGGAAATTGATAAAAGGATGAAATTCTATTCATTAAATGAGTATATTTCCTTATTCTATTATTATATATGGTAAATTAATTCTTAAACTCTAGGAAAAGGATCTTGAAACAAAATGATGTCCAATTACCATCATTTCTGATGAAATCAAAGACCTTTTCACACCTCTTTGGTTTATGGTTTTGTGGTTGTTAACTTTATCTTGATCATTCACTTTCTTATGATCAATGATCTTTATCACTCTATATAATTATTTGGGAATTAAAATTTTATTCCATGTCCAAATCTTCAACTTCCACTAATGTTATCCTATTTTGAATCCTAGTTATGTGTTTACCTTCATATTTCCCTTCGCCTCTTTTCAAGGGAAAGTTTTATTAACCCTTTTTACAATGTGAGTTTACAAAAAAGTGTTTTTAAATATATAAAATTCGATTATTGAGATAAATTTTAAATTATGAGGATGTAATTTATTAAGGGGGGACTATATAACACCACATTATTTTAGAAAGTAAAATTTTGTCTGATAGTGTATTCGACACACAACACCAAGATTAAACGACCAGCGAAACATATGACCATTATAAAAAATCCACTAAATTAGAATGTAGGAATAGTATTAACAAATTTATGATATATATATATATATATATTTAATATTAAATATAAATTATTTATAAATTTTTAGTAAATAATCAATCAATTTTTAGTAAAGTAATTTTATTCTTCAAAAACACATTTTCTTCAAAAATGATTTTTATTACTTTTCAAGAGAAAAAAATATTATATTCATATTTTATAAATTTATGAAAATATATTTGATAAAATGAACTTAATTTTTGAAATATTAATATCAAAATTCACTTTGGGTTAAATTTTTTGGATTTTTTTGGAAAATATTGATTTTTCAACGAATAATGAAAAATGCATATTTTTTTAAATGTCATATATTTTTTATAAATTAAGAAATTTAAAAGTAACATTATGTTTTTAATATTATTTTAATAAGTATTATTTAGTTTAATTTAATCCAAATATTTTTTTAATCAAATTCATATTGGATTTTATTATAAGTTCCTCCTTGGCTTTAAAAACAAGATTTTTCTGAAAATTGTTTTAAAGTGCTTAATGTTTCCCATTTTTAATTAATTATAAAAACTATAATTAGGAATTATTTTAATGAAATTTATAGATTATATATCGATAAATATTAATTTATATTCATATAATTATTATTATTAGTCATAGATTTAATATAAAATCAACTTTTACTTGCAAAATACACTTCTTGAAAACTCATGTTTTCATTGTGTCTGTGAGTTTAATTTAAATTAAATTTTGAAAATATATAAATTGAATTAAGTAAAATGGATTTAATATTTTTAATAATAATAATTTATATTATCTAATAATATCAACTTAATTTTTGACCAAATTGAATAGTGAAAATAGTAAAAATTAATTACCACAATTTAGGTGAAAATAGTTTTACTGGAGGGTTAAACTAAGAATATAAGGGTTAAAATGACCTAAAAACTTATACAAAATATATTTTATTCATAAATTATGGACTTATAGTATATAATTATTGATAATGGCCCATTTTGGATCCTTTTGGTATTTAAAAAACATGGGAACACCTTTTTCTTTTCAAAAATTACAAGTGTGACACTCACCTCACTTATAAAAGGACACCCTCTATCCTATCTTATTCATACATATAAACCCTTTTGGTTCAGTAAATACCAAAAAAAATAAATTCCAAACTTCCATATACTCATACTTAAACCCTTGGTTTATCTAGAAATCCATTCTAGGAATACCTTATGTATAATCCTAAAGAGGTGGTATAAGAAGAGGTAAAATTCATAACTATGTGTTTTTGTTTTACTTCTTCTTAAACCTCATTAAAATATTATTAAACTATTTTAATATGATAATAACATCATATAATATATAATTATATGTTATTATATTAATATCATAACCTAAATACATCTCATCTTCCATTAAATTGGATACGAAATCATCATTCGTGTGTATGATGGACTACCATCTCACGAACTGATGTCATTCATTTTCCATCATTGTCTCTCAAAAATTGTTTTAATGATTGATTTAAAGTATATATATATATATTATATAATATATTTATACTTATTTATTTATTATATTACATATACCTTCTTACTTTCTATTCTGTAGGGGATACGATAATGTCACTCATGTGTACAATGGACCACCGCCTCACGAAGCGATGCGATTTGTTTTTCTCTAACACTTTACATGGAAGGTAATAAGGATACAATTAATTAATATATGTGATATAAATGAAATAATAGTGATAATAATTACATATTTATCATTATGAAAATATAATATATCATTTTCTTTCTTACATTGAAAAATGATAACATCGTTCGTGTACGTGTGGACTACCGCCTCCATAAAACGATGTGATTCTTTTATTCATCACAAGAATGATATATATAAGTAAATTTAAAGAAAAAATATAGTATTTATGATATTATTATAATTATATAAAGATAAAATAATACATAACTTCTTTCTATAATGATCATTGAAAAATGGAAATGTTACTTATGCGTACGTACGACCTACCATCTCCATGATTGCAACGCAGTTCATTTTTCATAAAAAAATTCCTTATTGGATTTAAAAGTATAATTTATGAATAAATATGATAAATATTTCATGATTATTATTATATATATGTTTAAATAATGACCTCTTTTACCATGGTAAACACACCAAAGCTATTTCGAAATAATGAACCGAACGTCCTCAAATCACATGATGTGGACTTAATTGACTAAGTATTCAAATATGTAATTATAAATAAATAGAATAAATTATTTAAGTATAAGGTTTAAAACATTTAAAATGTTATTAATAAATTAAATAATTGATATTATATTATTATAAATTATTTAAATGCCATGCATGAAAAATCTGGACTCGAGGTAATAGTTTTTCTCATCACACTTTTAATTATGTGAGACATATGCTATATTTACCACTTATTTATATTTAATGGTGTATATAGTGACCATTTTATCTTTAATATCAATAATATATAATAAATTTGGTTATTTTAAGTTTCAATTTTAATTATTTCATCCAAGGAGATTTTACTTGAAAGTTACCAAGCGGTATGGAATTTCATAACTCAATTTATTTTCATTGGGTTATATTACTTCTTCCTTATATTTGATATTATATTATTATGTGTGTAATGAATTTTTATTATATTATATTTTATTTCCAATTTTTTTATTTGGATTTACATTTTATACACATAATCAATTCATTGATTAATTCTCAAATTTAATGGTATGATTTTTATAAGGCTTATTTGTCTTAAATTATCTTTCTTTGAGACATATGTTTATGATATGAACCTATTTTCATTTGTGAGGTGTATATACTGAAATTTGACATGTTATACCATACAAATACTCATGTTATTTATATTTAATGTATCATTTAATGTTATTATTTCATCGGGCTTACGATTGAAGAGTTACCAAAGTGGAAAATGCTTTATGTTACAATCTATTTTCTTTTAGGATTGTTTATGTTCATGTTTATTTTGGATGAAATATTATGATATTATTTTCTTGAACCACATATATTTTATTATCCTCTATTTATTAATGTGCTTAACATTATTAATTTCTATTTCCTTCCTTATTGATTAAATAAACATCAAGAAAGTCGTTTGTAAGTGATATTGATCTTGTATTTTCTTTTAGATTGGGTATCTTTCTCTTATATGTCCATGTTTTATAAAATATTTTCAAAAATGTTATATTTTAAAAATAAATTATTTCCTAAATCAAATTTACATGATCATTTACCTTCTTTTAAAAGTTTTTAAAGGGAAATTTCTTAACATTTTCCAAATGGGTCACTTTTGACCCCCTTTTTCAAAATGTTTTGAAAAGAATATTTATTATTAACACTTATGACATGATCATATTTTCCCTTCTTCATGTCCATTAATTTCCTTGAAGATTAATTTATATGTTTCCAAGGTTTTTTTTTAAAGAAAATTATTTTTTCAATAATTTTATGATTTTTAAATTTTTAAAATTGATTTTAAAAATGAAAAAGTTATTTTCCTAAAAAATGTTTTTAATGATATTTTAATGGTATTTCCATTCATCAATATAAAAACCTTTATTGTTAATTATGATATAATGGTTATATTTTGTAATTATATAATTCTCATTCTTTCTCAATATGGATGAAGATTTTTTCAAAGATATTCTTACGGAACTCCTTTATTTTTCACGTGTTAATCACGTCTCAAAGAGATTATTATGGAACTTGTTTATTTTCAATAGGTTAATCATGTTTCAAAGAGATTGTTATGAAACCCATTTCTTTTACATGGGTTAATCATACTTCATATATATTTTTGTGGAAACCATTTATTTTCTATGGGTTAATTAGGTTTCAAAGAGATTGTTATAAAACTTGTTTCTTTTCCATGAATTAATCATGTTTCAAAGAGATTATCATGGAACCCATTTCTTTTACTTGGTTTAATAAAGTTATAAAAGGAATAATATGATTTATATGAGTTTTATAATGAAATTCAAGCTTTATGTACTTTATTTATGGTGCTTGGACATTGTTATTATAAATTCCCAAACCCGCACTTCCATATTCGATACTAGAACATGTTGTGTATTTTTTTATAAAAGATAAATGAAAAATACACAACACTTTATACATCCAATGACCTTTTCCAGTCTAGGTTTTTGAAAATTTGGCATATCTTTACAAATTAAGAGATATTACCAAAATTATAGAATTAACTAAATTGATTCATTCATACTAGCACCTAACTGTATTTTGAACTTCTAATGAAACCTATGAAAATAATTTTAAAAAAATAGGGTGAGCATAAAATTTCCAAGTAAGCGGTTTTAAACCAATGAAAAATACTTTTCTTTGAAATACCTTAAATATCTTTTGAAGTTTTTATCAAATAAAAAATTTATAGAATAAAAACTTTCCAGATAGGTTTTTAAAAGGATATAAATAATTATATAAAAATTCTTTAAAATTACTTATGACTTTGAATACCATTTAATTTCAAAAATAAATAAACTTTTGAAATAATCCTTGGATTTCTCATTTTAAAACTTTTGAAAGAAATAAATTTTAAGGATAAATTATGATCCCTAGATGACCCTAAGAAAACTATGTGGGCACTATAAGTATCACTTTTAGTACAATATCCCCTTTGAGGTTTACTTCCCATATTATGTAATCTCATTATTTACCCAAGTTCCAATTTTTAAGAAAATATTTTTAGAGTTTCTACCTTTCTAATTCATAACCCATAAAAAAAATTAAAAATCTTACATGAATTATTTTCATAAAAGAAAATAATTTTATAACTAATCAAGTTGAAAAAATATTTAAAAAAAATCAAGATAATTAGGAGAAATCCACCTTTTTAGGAGAAATAATTACATTTAAAAGACATAAACATGAATGCTTTAAAAATTAAAACAATTACTTGTATAAAAGTGTATAAAATTTCAATAACATTCATAGAATACAACCATATCTACTTGAATGTAATTTATTGATAAAAAATATCATTATTCACATAAAATGACAACTTCCATTGATTTCAAGGTCATTCTTTACGAAAAATAATAACTTTTACCATTAAAAATGTTAACATAGAGATTTTAATAAAATAAAATACCCTTTAAAATTAAATTTAAACAATAAAAAAACAAAATTTTGTTACTATTTCACATCATAGATAAAAATAGATGTTTTTCAGATAAAATTTGAAAATATAATTTCTTGTATAAAATCATAGATTAATTTTCTATAAAATTAATTCTCTTACTAAGTTTTTTCTAAAATAAGAATAACACAATTATAATTTTGAATAAATAAAATTATAAATTTTGAAAATAAAACCCTCTACTCATTAATACCTTATAAGCTGGATTCACCTTTTAAAGTTTTCCTTGACGATGGAGAGAACAAAACACAGAAAAATGAAAACCAAAGGATGAAACCATTTCAAATTGTAGATTGCCTCGCCAACATCTCCTTATATATATACATTCATCCTTTTGTGTAATTAATTATATAGTGTGTAAATATTTATTGGAAAAACTTGAACTGCTACAAATATATATATATATATATATATATATATATTATAACCATGTCAAAATTGATTAAAAATGCATCCATTTAAAATTTTTATATGAGTCTCTATTCAATTTTCTCATCACCTCAAATTTAAGAATACATCTAAATCAATTTGAGGAAAAACTGCATCCTAATAAATGCTAATTTCTTATGTTTGAGCTCTTATCCAAATCCAAATGAAAATTTGGTATAAACATTCAATGCAATGACTAAGAATAAGTGTTTTATTGATAATGTTTAGGGAAGAAAAATCAGGAATGGCGACTGCCAATGTCAACCGGTGAATAAATTTGATGGAAATGATGAACAGGGGATAATAGAAAATTATTGATACATTTTCAATATATATATATATAATTATTTAACTAGGTTTGATTAAGATTCTTCATGAATCTTTACCGAAATTGTTGACATTGGATTAAAAAATTGATTTTTATTTATAAAAAACATTAAAAATCAACACAATGCCAAACATGGGTATCTAGATGGAGAAAAATACATATTTATGGAAACCAAGAAAAGCCAATAATGATCGCAGAAGAAAAATGAGGAAGGAAAAAAATAGGTAAATAATAACCTGGAAACTAGGATTTCAACCCGATTCAAACACCTTAAAAAAATACACAAACAAATACCTTAAAAAGATCTAAAAATTGGATTACAGGAGAAGGAAGGTGTTGCACATCATCCACACCAGATTCCCCCCACCCAAGATCAAAATGACTTCAAAAAATCGATCCAGGTTCAAATCCCTTTCAGCACTCAAATATGATGTTCAATTACTCAACTGTGTTTGATATTCATAGGAATCAAAGCCCTTCCAAAACCAATCCTTTCAACTATGATTGAAGCTTCTCAGTGCTTGACCCAACCTCTCGAATAACACCCTACATTCAGCCTCTCGGAAACCTGATCCCTATTTACCCCTTTATTCCTTCATTTTCTTTTTTTACACATATATGAAATTTAGTATTTATAATACTATAATTATCATAATTTTTTCAATTAATATATTTATAATTTTAATAATTTTTAAATAATTTATAAAACATATTTTTATGTACAAATAATAATAGTAATACTCATATATCAGAATAATTTCAAATATATATATATATATATATTAATATTTCAAAAATTTTATAAAAAAATTCAATAATAATCATATGTTTTTCATAAATATCACAATTCAAATATATTAATAATAAAATATATTAATTTAAAAATAATAATAATAATTTTTTTTTAATAATAATATGTCTTACCTTTAATTATTGTTATTATTATTAATATCATTACCTTTAAATTTCAAATTAACTACTTAATCATAATTTCATAATTATAAAATTTTATATATTAATTTTCTAAAATTACATTTTACAATTACTTTATATGAATTTAAGTATTTCATAATTATAAATCAATTTTTTACTTAAATAGTTAAATTATAATTCCTTTAATATATTTATTTTCCTTAAAACACTTTTATATTCTTCAAAAAAATTATTTCATGAACAATATATTTTTTATAAATTTATATTTTAATCAATACTTAGCATTGATTAATAATAAAAATTTTAGTTTCAAAAATGATTTATTATATTAAAACATATTTCTATTGCTTATAACATAACATGTAATTCAATATAATTATTTATAATAATTTCATAATTCTTATATCTTTCAAATAAACATTTGATTTTATTATACAAATTATATGTTTTTATAAAAATAATAAAATAAATATATTTATATTGAAATATTATTTTAAAAAAATAATAGAAAATTTATATAAAATACATTATTTTTTTATAATTTTGAATATTAATTTACATTCAAATCTTATTTCTTGAAAATAATAATTTATTGAAAAATATTATAACATAAAAATTGGAAACTATAAAATTTTCATTTATTTACTTTCTTAATTGATAATTTAATATTCATTACAATTTTTTTTATTAATATTATTATTGTTAATATTGAATCAAGATACTAATGGAAAAAACAAATAAGAAATTATTATATTAAAAATCAGAATGTTACAGTTATATGATGGGTGCACCCAAATAACACTGGGTGAGCCCGATATAGCTTATACGATTGGTTCACCTAGATAACATTGTGTGAGCCTGATATATCTTATATGATGGGTATGACCAGATAGCACCAGGTGAGACCAATATAGTTTATACGATGGGTGTGCCCATATAGTGCTTTAATGCATTGAGTAATGTTCCTTAACTTAATAGACAAGAATGAGGGAGTTACTGATGATTTTATCCTTTGGATTTAATTGGTCTCTATTTATCTCTAACATAGGTTTAAAATGGGTTATGAAGATAATGTTTTATACATACCAATATGTTTTATCTATTCTTTCTATGGGTTTATAATTCTTCTTATGATCAAGACTGATATCACATGGATCATGATTATTGATTTTGATGACTTATTCCTTTGTTAAAGACTTATTCTATGTTTTCATGTTTGATAATCTAAGTATTGATGGGTATATATATTCTTATGTTATACTCATGCACTTTGATTATGTCATCATACCCTTATGCTCTTCTTATGCTCACTAATGACATTTAATTTTTAATGCTTACGTTTACCCTTACTGAGCATTTGAGATCACCCTTATTATAATTTATTTTCCCTAGGTTATAAATAATTATGTTGAATGAATTATGTCTATAGGGGATTTCATATGGATGATGATGATGACTTAATGTGAAATAAGAAAATTTGGGTTAGGTGTGACATATGGTTATTTAAAGACATGGGTATCATTTATATAAGGTTATTTCCAAATTATCTAAAACTATAAACCTAAAAGGCCCTTGAGAATTTAATTGATCTAATTTTTTCTTTTAATGTTGTAAGTTTTGGATGGAAAAAATTATTTCACCTTTATCACTATCAAATATAGAAATGTAAAGTTCATATTTTTAGCATCGGATCTGAGAGTGTGGGATTAAGGTTGTTATAGTTGGTATCATAGAAAATGTTTTATATAAATTTATATATTATGATGTTTTCATGTGAGGTTATCTTAATAGTTATGGATACCTTCATAGTTCTATAATATTATGGATGATCATAAGTTCAAAGTTTTAGGCATCACTTTGATTTTTTAAGTGATGAGATCTTAAATTGATTAATGAAATCTTAGGAGATGTTTTATTAGGTTGAAGTATATGCAAAGATTTTGTTTAATGTGAAGTATTAATTTAATTTTTTTGAAATAAGATTTAATTTATTGATAAACTTTAGGGTTTATATGAACTTGGATATTGAGGTAATTATGGTAACATAAGTTTTATCATATAGATAACCACAATATTGAAAAGTAATTTAATGACTAAGTGATTAATGCTATTTAAAAAAAATATAACTATTTTTTTGTGATTTAAATATGAAAGGTATGAGATAAAATTTGAGATTAAATCACTCTTAATTTTTATGTTGTTTAGGAATTATTTAGTTTGAAATTTGGGTATTACTATTTAATTTTGGAGATTAATGTATTATTTCATCATATGATGGTTTACTCATTTTGGTAAACATCATACCATGTTCTAAACATTTTGATTTTGGTTATTATCTAAATATAGGTAGAATAACTTGATTTTACCTTTCATGGTTACATGGTCCTTTAAAATTTTATTTTAGTGCTTCAGGTAAAAAAAATTCATCGTGATTACTCATCGTTTGGAGAAAAATATGAGATTGTGGTAGAAATTGATAAAAGTATGAAATTATAATAATAAATTAAGTATATTTCCTTATTCTATTATCCTAAATGGTAAAATAATTCTTCAACTCTAGAAAAAGGATCTTAAAATAAATTTTTTTCATATTAATATAATTTCAAATGAAATCAATGACCTTATTCTCACCTATTTGGTTTATGGTTGTTAATTTTATCTTGATCATTCAATTTATTATGATCAATGATCTATGTCAATATATATCATTATTTGGCAATTATGATTTTCTTCCATGTCCAAATATTCACCTACCACCAATGTTCTCCTATGTGAAAACCTAGTTATGTGATGACCTTAATATTTCCCTTCCCCTCTTCTTAAGAGAAAGCTTTATTAACCCTTTTTATAATATGGGTTTACAACAAAAGTATTTTCAAATATACAACCTTTAAAAAATGAGATAAAGTTAAAATTGATATTATTAAATTTATTAAAGTAGGTAAGATGTAAATATAATAAACCTATCCTTTTACACATATTATTACATGATTTTAAGCATAATTAACCATCAAATTACAAGCCAAGGATCATAAAGTATAGTGTCTTTTGAAGATTAGGTACATAATTAAACATCATGAAACCAAAATAAAAATATCATTTATTTAATATTCATAATGACATTCTAACTCCATTTTAGCCAATATATCTATATAGGATAACTTGTGGAATACATGAACAAAATGGATGAGCTAAAAATACCAGTAGGGAAATAAGCATATGAATAAAACATAGTACATGGGTCATAAGGCATAACATGATGATATAAAGGCATGGAACATGAATAAAAATAAGTAATAATAACATGTATAACATGGGAACATATAACCATGACATCATAGGAATGTGGAAATAATATATAACATGACATAAACATGAGTCAAGGCGAGCTGCTAAGACATGGTGGACAAAGTCCCATAAAGGAATCAGGTTCACTCCCTGTCCAAATATGACGTCTCATGAGACTAAACATTACCCAATGAATTGGAGTGATAAATATACACACCCATAATAAAATTTTTATGAATATGTGTTCCATATGAAGAATCATACATAAATAATCAAACATAATATAAGGGTTACCCATAGAAAGAAATGGGTATCATAATCATGTCATAAGGCATTACAAATGGGTGTATCCTAAAAGTGACCATGAAAGAATAGATTTAGAACATACATAGAAATTTATAAAGGAAAATAGGAATAGATAATGATAATTTTTATTCAACTTAAGTGAAAGTTTTTTAAAATAGTGTCTAGGAAACTTTAGAAATTAGCCACTTTAGTGCAGTTTTAAGGGAAAATATTAAAGATCCTTTAAAATGGAAAAGGCATATTTATTTTTTTAAAAATCAGAAATGAACCATGATAGTTTTTCATGATAAATTGAGTGATTTTATAAAAAAAATTGTGTCTTAAAATAGATTATAGATGTCACATGAGAATGGGTAAGAAATTGGTAAATTCCCTTTAATTGGGCTTGCTTATCGAGCTTCCAACGAGCCCGTACCCGAGTGGTAAGGGCTCCTACTTGGCATCTAAGAGAACCAGGTTCAAAACTGGGTGGAGGCAAATTTCCGGGTTACTGTAGCAGGTCTGTAGTAGTTATTGTTTAGTATTGTAGCAACTAGAACTATTCACCCAATTTGGGACTTCGGGCCACCGGTTTGGGCCTATGGGTATCAACGGACTTCGGGCCATAGGGACTTCGGGCCACATAGACCATGGATTAGTCCAATTCACACAGAACAGTCCCCAAAAGCGGATTAGAGCAATAAGAGTACCGGCCACTAGAAGCATAGCTAACCGGATTGGAAGAATGAGAGGGTATGGTAGCCGCCATAGGGACTAATCACCATGAAACTTTCTTTTTATGGGGCAATGTTATCCAATAAACAATGCAAGGTGGGGAGCTAGGTGATCAATGACGCAGAAGCTGGGGAGGGGCAGTTCTAGTGGGTTGGGCCCACGAGTTATGTAATGGGCATGGTATGACTCTAGGCCTTCGGGTCATGTATTGTGGGTCATTAGGGCCTTGTACCTTAGGCCTATGGGTCATTTATGGGTTCCCCTTCAATCCTTAAATGGGGGATTATCCATAATAAAATAAAAAGAATGCCTTTGGGCCATTCGGGTAGGCTTGCTTATCAGAAATATTTGTGAAGGGAACCTTTTTAAAACATGTATTTACCCATAAAATAAGGATGATATGATCTGGATATATGATTTTGGAACATATACACATAACTTAGAATAAGTACAAAAAAATAAATAAGCATTACATTGGAGTGATAGAGAAAAGGAGTAACCCGAAGGAAGAAATGGGGGTTTGAGCAGAATCCCTTACCTTATATCCAAAAGTGTTCTGCACACAATCTTAATGTACTGGATAATGAAATTAAATCCATTAATTAATTAATTCAGAACATTTTTTACATTTATTTTATTTATCATAACTTTATCAAGTTCATTTATAGCCCTTTTGATGAATTATAAGATACAATTTCATCATTTGGGAGCGTTCGTTTCCTTGGTTTTCATGATCAGTTACTTGTATACATGTATGAAAAATCATGTAAAATTGAAATTTTTGTATAGAATTGAAGTTATATATTATTAATGAAAATATATAATATGAAATTCTTATATAAATCATTTGGTAACTTGTTTTGATGATGAATCATTAGATAAGACGTTAGTGATAATTTTTTAGATTATTTTGGCAGTTTTTCGATCATCACAAACTAGTTTTGTTTTATTAGTTAATATCAAGTATATATAATGGTTCTAGAACATTAAATAGGATTTAATATATATATTATAATCTATTTTAACCATAAAAATGGTTTTATGATTATTCTTTAAGGAGGGAATGAAAATTGAAAACTTTGACATCCTTGAATGTGATAAATTAACACATCACGAATGATGTTTTCATTTTTTGTAAAAAATGAGAGGGGAAAGAAATGATGATGGATTATTCAATTAGAATAATAAAATTATAGTATATTTAAGGTACTGGAGTTATCATACCATTTTGATGAGGGGAGGTGAGGAGAGAATAAGAAAATAAATAGGATTTTACCTCTTGAATCCTTCTTCTTAAGAACCTCCATTGGGGGGTGGTTTTGGTCTTTTTTGAGACTAAAGGCTCTTGGAAGTGGGGGAGGGGATTGGAAATATATTTGAGTATAATTTGGACAAGTATCAAATCTTTAGAGGTGTGAGGATAAGAGGTGGCGAGGGGTGGTATTTATAGTGGAGGAGAAATGTGTTTTCTCATTATTTTATTCATTAGTTTATTATCTTGGCTCAATAATATGAATAGTTTGAGCATTATTACCAAATATATTAAAATAATTAAGGTGATTTAGAGATTATGGTTCTTACATCATCCATAAATCATGGAATAGTGTATTTAATTTATAATTTTTATATACCATAAATTACTATCTTTTACTATTCACTAAAAATTAAACTATTTTAGAAAAATCCCAAAAATTCACCCTAAACATTTTTTGATGTTTATAATTCAAAAAATAAACTCCATTTTATGAAAATAATTTTATAAATATGAAAAATTTAATTTTTAATCAAAATCATCATTTTCTTGGAAAATACTAATTTTAAAATTAAAACTGATATTATAAATTTTTGAAAAATTAATTTAGGTCTCATAAAATTATATTATAATAATAATAAAACAAAATATTAATTTATAAATACATTTTTATAAATAAATTTTCATTTAAAATATTATATTAATTATAAAATTGAAAATAAACATTTTTTTTTATAAAAATATCAACACTTAATAATTTTTGAAACATTTATCTACTTATAATATGATATAATTATATCATATTTTAATTTATAATATGGATAAATTTTATTTATACTTCCATAGGTGAGGTTACTATTCTATTGGCCACTTTACTATTTCTAATGGTCACATTACTAATCCAAATGTCAAGTCACCATTCTATTGGTATAGGTTCCTTAACTTCTAGAAATACCTATTATTTTATTAATTATTTATTTATAAAG
This sequence comes from Viscum album, assembly GCA_963277665.1. Taxonomy (NCBI): domain Eukaryota; kingdom Viridiplantae; phylum Streptophyta; class Magnoliopsida; order Santalales; family Viscaceae; genus Viscum; species Viscum album. The sequence continues at coordinate 564,295,683 of OY728121.1, read as the reverse complement.
TTTTTACTGTGTTGTCTATGTGAACTTATGTGATTTATACTATATAGAATAATTATAATAAGGAAAATTTCATTGATATAATTCGGGTTCATTACATTCTCCCCCCATGTAATTTCTACCTTGAAATTTCATTTTACATATTACGATAAAAAAATTGAGGGTACTTATCCTTCATCGCTTCCCCAGGTTCCCATGTTGCCTCTTTGTACTTATGGTTCTGCCATAGTACTTTGAACAGGTGAATAGTCTTGTTATGTAGAACTTTATTTCTATGATCCTAGATCTTCACTGGATGCTCCTCATATGAGAGATCATTTCGCAATAGTATCACCTCTCAATTTAATACATGTGAAGGATTCAATATATACTTCTTTAAGAGGTATGTGTCGAATACATCATGTACTTGAGACATGGTAGGTGTAAGTGCTAGTCGATAGGCCACAACTCTGACATGATCAAGAATCTCGAAGCGTACGATGTACCTGAGACCTAGATTTCCTTTCTTCCCAAATATCATGATCCTCTTCCATGGAGATATGTGGAGGAATACCATGTCTCCAGCCTTACACTCCAGGTCCCATTGATGATTTTTTACATAGCTCTTCAGTCAACTTTGGGATTCCTTTATATACTGCTGAATGGTTTTCACCTTTTCTTCAATTTCTTTGAACATTTCATGTCCTAGTAGCTTATGTTCACTTACCTCATCCCATCATGATGGTGTTTTAAACCTTTTCCCATAAAAGGCTTCATAAGGATCCATTTAGATGCTCAAGTGGAAACTCTTTTTGTATAAGAATTTGACCAGTGGAAGTTGTTGGTCCCATCCTCCTTTGAAGAACATAGAACACGCTCTCAACATGTCTTCCAATGTCTGAATAGTCTACTCATATTGGTCATCACTTTGAGTATGATAGGCCATACTGAAGTTTAACTCAGTGTTAATAGTATACTGGAGATTTTTCCAAAACTTAATAGTGAATCTTGGATCTCAACCGGATACAATCAATAGTGGTGCCCCATACAGCCTTACCACTTCTTTGATGTATATCCATGCCAGTTTATCCAGTGATAAGTCCTCTCAAATTGATATTAAGAGATCTATCTTTGTAATACGATCTACAAAAATCCATATAGCATTGTTTCCTCTGGATGTCTTTGGAAGTACAATGAAAAATTCTATGGTGATGTTTTCCCATTTCCATGTTGGTTGGGTAATGGTTTCATGATCCATTTAGAATTTTTTTCCTTTCATCCTTCACTTTCTTACATACCAGGCACTTTGATTTATATTTAGTGATCTCCTTCTTCATATTTTCCCTTCAACAGTTCTCATGGATATTTTAATACATCTTGGTGCTCCCTGGGTGAATAAAGAAGGTTGAGCTATTTGTATCATTAAGAAGATCCCTATTTATCTCTGAATTGTATGGTACACATAGTTGTGACCCAAATCTCATGACTCCTTCCTCATCCATTTTGAACTCTGATGATTTCCCTTTTCTCATGGATTCCACCTTCTTCTGAATTTCCATATCATTTCTTTGAGCATCCTTTATTTTATCCATAAGAAATGATTGAGCAATCATTTGAGAAATGATTGATGATATTCCTTCATTAATTATTCCAATTTCCATCATTTGAAAATCTAATAATATTGGATCCTTATCAATTCTCATCATTGATAATGTTGAAGGATCCTTTCTACTTAGAGCATCTGCCACCTTATTTTCTTTACCAGGATGATAATGGGTTGAGCAGTCATAATCCTTGATAATATTTAACCATATTCACTGGAACATATTAAGCTCATTATATATGAATATATATTTGTGACTATTGTGATCGGTATATATTTCACACTTCTCCCCATAAAGATAATGTGGCCAGATTTTCAATACAAAGATCACAACTATCAACTCAAGATCATGCGTAGGATGGTTTTTCTCATGAATTTTTAACTGCCTCGAGGTGTAGGCTATCACATTATCATATTTCATCAGTACACAACCTAAGACCTTTTTTGAAGCATCTTTTTACACCAAAAAGAGTTCCCGACTTTTCGGTAGTGTGAGAACTAGTGTAATGATAAGCCTCCTTTTAACTCTTTGAAGTAGTCTTTACATTCATTGGTCCAGAAAAACTTTTATACCTTTTGAGTTATCTTGGTTAGTGGGTTTAACAATTGTGAGAAGTTCTTCACAAATCACCAGTAATACCTAGCTAGTACCTGGAAACTACAGATCTCCATTACAGATACTAGCCTGATCCACTCTTCAATTGCCTTTATCTTTTAAGGGTCCACATATATCCCTTTTTTGGTGATTACATGACCTAAGAATGATACTTCCTCCATATAGAACTCACATTTTTTGTAATTTTCATATAGTTTATCCCTTCCTAAAGTATTCAACACAACATTAAAATTCTCCTCATATTTATCCTTACTATTAGAGTATATCAGAATATAATCAATAAAGACTACCAAAATTTTTTCTAGATAATATCTAAAGACTCAATTCATTAAGTCCATGAGTATTTATGGAGAATTAGTGAGTCTGAAAGGAATCACTATGAACTCATAGTGTCCATAACTTGTTAAAAAGGTAATATTAGGAATATCTTCCTTCCTCACCTTTAATTGGTGATATCCCGACCGATGATCCATCTTAGAGAAATAACTGGCCCCATGTAGCTAACTAGAAAAATTCATCATCCATGTAAGGGGATAATTTTTCTTTATCATGATTTTTTTAAGCTCATGATAATCAATGAAGAGGTGTATTAATCCATCCATCTTCTTGACAAAGAGGAATGGAGCACCCCATGGTGAAGCACTCGGGTGTATAAAACCCTTGTCCATATTCTCCTGTAACTATTTATTTAGTTCTTCTAGCTCAAAAAATGGCCATTCTATAAGGATTCTTTGATATAGGCGGCGATCTAGGAATAAGTTCAATTTAGAACTCAACCTCTTAGTTAGGAGGAAGACCAGACAATTCTTCAGGGAATACATCAGTGTAATCCCTCGTGATGGGCATGTATTTGAGCATGATTCTCTCCTTTGTCTCAATAATTTGATATATATATGATTTCTCATAAGGTAACAATATCCACAACTGATATGATGATTTTGAAGAAGATTCATCATCCTACTTACACTTTCACGGAATTGGAGGATTCTTCAGGATATAAAGAGAGATCTCCCTTTCATAATAGTTGATGTTGTCTTTATATAAATATTGAAAATCAATGCCCTATATAGAATCAAACTCTACCAAATAGTGTATGCAAATATTTTTATGGAGATTCAGTCCACAGAAATTAACCAGGGAGGATTTATAAACATTGGATGAAATAATTTCCCTATTTTATATTCTCATAGATAACTCAACCTTAAAATTTTGAGGTGGTGATTGAATAGTTATATTAAACTTGAAAGACATGAAATAATGTGTAGAACTAGACTCAAATAGAACATTCACTATTCTTGAATGAATAACCATCATACCTATCACCACATCATTTTCAAGCTCCACCTCAATAGTAGTGATTGCATATAACCTTCCTTGCTACCTTGGATGTTATTTTTATTGATTTCCTCCAACAACCCTTGGATTAGGGCAATGTCTTGCATAATTCCCAAGTTACTTATAGTTAAAACCTTGAACTATAGTCTGAGTGTTGATCTAAAACTTCCGTTATTCTTAATCACTAGTGGTATTCTTCATATCTATTTTGTATTTATTATCCATATTCCCTCCTCTTCCACATTTGAAGCATATCTTGGTTCCCTTTAAGAAGTTTTTAAGATACTTCTTCCCACACTTTTGAAATGTGGGATTTTGGGTCTTATTTTCAGCATGGGATTTATCTGTTGATCCACCCATATTAAACTCCATTTTTCACTTTTTATCACTAGGGACATGAGACCACTGAGAGTCTTTGATATCCATTTCAACCTTAAGGGCCCAATAGACAATTTACCCATAACTATCGAAGCCTCAAATTTCTAACAATTTTCAGACTTGATTTTAGTTCACTAAAGAAATGATACACCTTTCTTTTATTGTTCATGAAAAATCCATAGGTGTATCTTTCAAGCCTTGTGAAATTTCCCTTGTACGCCCTAATAGACTCATCTTCCTTTTACTTCAGTTTGAGGAATTCCCTTTCCATCTTAAGATGGAGGGTTCGGGGATTGAAAAATATTTTCTTGAATTCCTCCCAATCCATGGAATCAATTTCTTATTTGGATTTTTTTTCTTGATCAGTATCCATCTCTGATCAGATTCCTCATCAAAATGGTAGACCTCCAACACAAATTTATCTTTTTCTAGGCACTGGAGGACCGAGAATATAGTCTCAATAGATTTAATCCATTATTCTGTAAGGAGGTGATTTGAAGATCCACTAAACATGGGAGGCCTTTTCCATACAAATAATTCAACGGAAACTTGTTCTTTCTTAGGAGAAGGAGGGTTTTCCACATGATTCAAGTTATTATTCATAACTTGACCCAGCCGATCAAGTACTATTATAAATTTTCGAGCACCTATTCCCATCATATTTGGTATATCATTAGGAAAATCATCATATTTCCTATAATATTGATTGTTGACATGGGTTATTATATTTCTATCCATTAACTAATAAAAATAAAGAATAATTAGTGGGATTGAATACTCATCAAATAAGAATATAAAAATAAAATTTTTTACATAGAAGGATAAACTTGTAAATGAAAAGTATATCCTAACTTATGATACCCTAAGTTTCAATATAAGTTTTCCATGGTGATAGAATTATCCCTAGGGTTCTTACTAAAATTGTCTATTCCTAATATCAAAAAATAACTAGACTATGCTATGATACCAACTATAGAGACCCTATCCTTTTACACATATTATTACATTATTTTCGGCATAATTAACCATCAAATTAGAAGCTAAGGATCATAAAGTATAGATTCATTGTAAGATTAGGTACATAATTAAACATCATGAAACCAAAATAAAAAAATCTTTTATTTAATATTCATAATGATATATTAACTCAATTTTATCCCTTATATATTTATAGAATAACCTATGGAATACATGAATAAAAGGGATGGGCTAAAAATCCCAACAAGGAAATAAGCATATGAATAAAACATAGTACATGGGTTAGAAGGCATAACATGATGAAATGAAGGAATGGAACATGAATAAAAATAAATAATAATAACATGTATAACATGGGAACATATAAAAATGACATTATAGTAATGTGGAAACAACATATAACAAGACATAAACATGAGTCAAGGCTAGCTTCCTTGACATGGTGGACAAAGTCCCATAAAGGAATCAGGTTCACTCCCTGTCCCAACATGATGTATCATGAGAGTAAGAATTACCAAATGTATTAGAGAACCTTCTAGGTTCACCCATAATAACATGTTCATGAATATGTTTTCCACGTGAAGAATCATACATAAGGAATAAAACATAACATAAGGGTTACCCATGGAAAGAAATGGGTATTGTAATCTTGTCATAAGGCATTAAAATGGGCGTATCATAAAAGCTTCCATAAAATATTGGTTTTATAACATAAATTTAAATTTATAAAGTATATTTAGTAATATATAATTACAAATGATTTCTAACTGAAGTGAAAACATTTTAAAATAGTGTTTAGGAAACTTTAAAAATTTTCCACCTTGTAGTTTTAAGGGAAAATATTAAAGAGCCTTTAAAACAGAAAAGGCATATTTATTTTAACAAAAAACTAAACTAAACATGATATATTTTCATAATAAAATGATTTATTTTATAAAAAAAATTGTGGCTTAAAATATATTATGGATAACACATGAGAATGGGTAAGAAATCGGGAAATTCTCTTTAATTGGGCATGCTTATTGAGAATATTTAAGAATATAACCTTTTTAAAACATGTACTTACCCATAAAATAAGGATGATATGATATGGATATATGATTTTGGAACATATAAACATAATTTAGAATAATTAAAAAAAATCATTACATTGGATTAAAGAGAAAAAAAGAGTAACTCATAGGAAAAAATGGGGGTTCGGGTAGAATCCCTTACCTTATGTCCAAAAGTGTTCTGGAATTGATCTTAATGCCATGGATAATGAAATTAAATAAATTAATTTATTAATTCATAAAATTTTATACATTTATTTTATTTATTATAATTTCATTAAGTTCATTCATGTCCCTTTTTATGAGTTATAAGATACAATTTCATCATTTGGGAGCATTCGTTTCCTTGATTTTTATGATCAATTACTTGTATACATGTATGGAAAATCATGTAAAATGGGGATAGTTTTCCATAATTTAATTTATATGTTATTAATTAAAATATATAATATTAAATGTTTACATAAATAATTTGGTAATTTTGGGTGAGGGTTAATCATTAGATAAGATGTTCGTGATTATCATTTAGATTATTTTGGCAGTTTTTCAATCATCACAAACTAGTTTTGTTTTATTAATTAATATAATATATATATAATGGTTCCAGAATATTACATAGGCTTTAATACATATATTATAATCTTTTTTAACCATAAATTTTTTTTTTGATTTTTATTATATTATGATCATTCTTAAAAGATAAAATAATATATGCCTTCTTTCCAAAATGAAATTTGAAAAATAGAAATGTTACTCATGCGTACATAGAACTTACCATCTCCATGTTTGTAACATAGTTAATTTTTCATAACCATTTTTCATTATTGGTTTTAAAACTATAATTTATGAATAAATATGATAATTATTTCATTATTATTATTCTATATATGTTTAAATAATGACCTCTTTGAACATGATCAACACACCAAATCTGTTTTGAAACAATGAACCGAACAAACTCAAAACACCCAATGTTGACTTAACCGATTAAGTATTCAAATATGTCATTATAATGAAATAAAATAAATGATTTAAGTATAAGGTGTTGAACATGTAAAATTTTCTTAATAAATAAAATAATTTATATAATACTATTATATATGAGTTAATGGAAATGCTTGTAAATTCTGGACTCGAGGTAAGGGTTTTTCTCATCTTTCTTTTACTTATGTGAGACATATGCTATATTTACCACTTATTTATATTGTGTGGTGTATATACTGAACCTTTTACATGTAATATCATGAATCAATCATAAGTCATGATATTTTAAGTTTCAATTTGAATTATTTCATCCAAGGGGATTTGACTTAAAAGTTACCAAGTGGTAAAGAATTTCATAACTTAATTTCTTTTAATTGGGTTATATTACTTCTTTATTATATTCTATATTATATGATTATGCATGTAATTAATTGTGACTATATTATTTTATATTTACGATTGTTTTATATGGATTTATATTTTATACACATAATTAATTCATTGATTAATTCTCAAATTCAATGGTATGATTTTTTTAAGGGTTAATCATATCAAATTATTTTTCTTTGAGACATAAATTTATTATATGAACCTATATTATTTTTTGAGGTATATATACTAACCTATGAAATGTTATATCATTAAAATTATTATTTTCATGATATTTAAAGTATCATTTTATGTTATTATTTCATGGGGTTATGATTAAATAGTTACCAAAGTGGAAAAGGCTTTATGTTATAATATCATTTCTTTTGAGATTGTTTATGTTCAAGTTTATTTTAGAGAAAATAGAATAATATTATTTTATTGAACCATATATATTTTATTATCCTATACTTCTAAATTTGATTCACATTTTTAATTTCCATTTCCTTGTTAATTAAAGAAACATCAAGAAATTCATTTGTAAGTGATACTGATCTTTTATTTTCTTCTAGATGGTTATCTGTATCTTCCATGTCAATGTTTTGTAAAATGTTTTCAAAAATTTTATTTTATAAAAATAAATTATTTCATAAATCCATTTTACATGATATTTTACATTATTTTAAAATATCTTAAAAGAAAATTTCATATAATTTTACAAATGGTTCAATTTTGACTCCCTTTTTTAAAATGTTTTGAAAAGAATGTTTATTTTTAACACTTATGACATGATCAAATTTTATCATTATTGTGTATATTATTTTCCTTGAAGTTTCAGTTATATTTTTCCATGTTTGTTTTCAAAGAAATGTTTTTTTTCAATAATTTTTTGAATTCTTAGTTTTTAAAATTTATTTTCAAAATGAAAAGGTTATTTTAATCAAAAATGTTTTTAATGTTATCTTAATAGTATTTCCATTAATCAATGTCAAAAACCCTTGTTATTACTTATGCTCTATTGGGGATATTTTATAATTATACCATCCTCATTATTTCTTTGTATGGATTATTATTGTTTCAAATAGATTGTTAAGGAACTCATTTCTTTTACACGGGTTAATCATATTTCAAAGAGCTTATTATGGAACCTGTTTCTTTTCCATGGGTAAACCATGTTTCAAAGAGATTGTTATGGAACCTGTTTCTTTGTTATAGGTTAATCAAATTTCAAAGATATTTTTATGGAATTCGTTTCTTATCCATAGTTCAATCATGTTTCAAAGATATTTTTATGGAACTTATTTCTTTCACATGGGTTAATCATGTTTCAAATAGATTTTCATGGAAACCATTTCTTTTCCATAGGTTAATTAAGTTATAAAAGGAATAATGATTGTTTATCTGAGTTTTATGATGAAATAAAATCTTTATTTAATTTATTTATGGTTATTGGACATTGTTATATTATGGGTGTTCCCAAATAGTTCTAAGTGAGCCTGATATATCTTATATGATGAGTGAACTCAACGTTGGATGAGCCTGATATAGATTATATGATGGGTGCACCCAGATAGCATCAGGTGAGCTTGATATAGCTTATATGATGGGTGAGTCTATATAGTGATCTAATTCAATGGGTAATATTCCTTATCTTAATAAAAAATAATGAGGGTGTTATCGATGGGTTTCTAAAATGAATTTAACTGGGCTTCGGTTATCTCTGAAATGAGTTTAAAATAGGTTCTGAAGATAATGTTTCTAAGATACCAATACATTTGATCTATGCTTACTATGGGTTTATAATGTTTCTTATGATCAAGTTTGATATCACATGGATCATGATTATTGATTCTGATTACTCTTGACTTTGTTAAATCCTTATGACATGTTTTCATGTTTGATGATATTGATGGGGTATGAATATTCTTATGTTATACTCATGCACTTTGATTATGTCATCATACCCTTATTACCTAATTATTATAACTGATGAAATTCAATTGTTAAAGCTTAAATTTTCCCTTACCAAGTATTTGAGATCACCCTTATTATGTTTCATTTTCCCTAGGTTATAATTAATTATGTTGAATCAATTATTTCTAGAAGGGATTTTATTATATGATGATAGTGACTTAATGTGAAATAATAAAAGCAGGGTTAGGTGGGAGATATGATCATTTAAAGACATGGGTATTGTTTGGGTAATAGTTTTTCATAATTATATAAAACTCCAAACCTAAAATGTCCTTGATAATGTAATTGATCTAATTTTTCCTTTTGATGTTGTAAGGTTTGAATGGAAAAAATTGGGTCACCTTCATTGGTATGAATTCCAAAAATTTAAAGTTTTGGTCTTTAGAACCGGATCTAGGAGTGTGGGTTTGGGGATGTTATAGAACAAGACTGCTAGATATAATTATTGGGGAAGAGAAATTGTTATAGGGGTATAATTGTAGCATTCTCAATTTTAAATGATCCTTTAACCCTATTCTATTAATAAATCACAAGTATTTTTATGTGAAAATTTAATTTTTAAATACTTGTGTTTATTATGGATTTTTGTAAGTTTAAAATCCCTATTAATATAATTAATATTTTTTTACTGTGTAATACTTTGAAATATTATATGGAATGTTTTTTAAGTTAGTCGGTGAGTCAGTGTGAGATTCTAAGGTTTATAGAGCCTCGGTGTTGATATAATAAAAGTATTTAATATATTATATCAAATTCATGTAGTTTTTATGAAATAATGGAATATATCTTGAATGATGTCTTAGATGGGAAATATGATACTACCATTAAATCTGAAATATGGGTTTTACTCTAAGTGAGATATAACCATTTTGTGTGTTGGGTGTTTGGTTAAATCACATGTAATGGTAATTTCTTTTAAACTTTTTCAGTTTTATAATTTTATTAAAAGATGTAATACATCATTGTGAATAAATTTATCAAATTATTTTGATAAATTTGAATTGATAAAATTAACTGGTATCTTATTTTTTTATTGGGCAGTGAAAATAATAATAATAAAAATTGTATTATTATTATTATTTGTGTTGATGATAAAAATGGAAATATACTTGTGTAATTGATAATTTTGTTACGGTGGAAGTAATGGGTGATCAAAGTAATAATGATGAAATTATTACTAATGTTAGATAAATTAAATTATGTGATTAATAAAATCTTATTACTCTATTATTAGTATTTAATGTATTTTATATTTGAAATGTTAATGATGACAATGATGGAAGATATTTAATAAATAATAAAATTTATTATTATTATTATTATTATTAATTTTAGAAAATAACTTTAGTGTGTGTGTCTATATTGTGTATATATATACATGTGTGAGTGTATATATGTATATACAGATGTGTATATATATATAACATGTATATATATAGGTTAAATAAATAAATATATATATGTGTGTGTGTGTGTGGATGACCTTTTAAATATAATTAAATGGATGATTTAATATGTTTAAAAAGAGGAATTTTAGAAAAAAAATGCATGAAGGGAGCCATGGGGTGGAATATGGGTTTATAGGGAGAGAGAATAAACAAATAAATGAGTGAAATAATTAAAAATAATAATTAAATGTTTTATTAAAAAATCATTAAAAGGGGGAAATGGGGAGGCACCTATCCTCCTCACGAATATTCCCTCATGCCTCTCCATCTTCCCACTCTCTCTATTATTATTTTTATTTTATTTTTATTATATTTTGAACCTCTCTCTTTGATATCATCATTGATACTCATCTGATGGATATGTTGTCAGTGTTGTTGGGTTTTTCTTGATGAGAAAAAATTAAAACCAAAGTTTTTTTTTCTGAATGCAGTGAGGTTTTGATGGATCAATTAAACTCGAATGTCAATCATTGTTTTCAATCGATGTTGTACCTAAGCTAGGAAGTCCTTAACTTAGTTATGTGTTTTATACGGGTTATTTTCATGATTTCTTGGCATGTGTTTATAGCTCGTGAGACCTATTTTTGATGCTTGATCACATGATTCATGTGTGTAGCCTTTGAAAAGTGATTGTGTTGCTTCATTATGTATTGTGATGAATATATTTATGGTATTTCTTGACTTGATTTGATATTGATATGTCATTTTCATTATATTTATAGTATATTCTATATTCCTATCTATTGCAATTGATCATGCAGGTTTGGCCTATTTTATCACTATGTGATATGTGACACATGTTCGGGTCGACATTGGATGACATGTGATATGTGACACATGTTGGACGACATGTTATATTTGACTAATGTTTGAGACTATCCTTTAAGAGGGATGTTCCAGACTTGGGTCAGCATTTACTTAGACTATTTAGTTAGTGGGATGTGTCACATGCTTGGGGATATCCATACATACTAATGATGGGGATTCTAGTCTAGCTATGAAATGGGTTATTCTAGACTTGTTATTTTATTGAAAACATTAATTTTTTATATGGTACACCAATGTTATGAGTTATGTAGTGGTATTTCCTAAGTTAAAATAATATAATAACTGTGTTGACATCCTTGGATAGGAATTTTCTTTATAATTATTACAAGGGTACCCTAGAGACCTATTTCCCATTGTCGGTCATATTTTCATCAATCGATAGGTATCTGATTCGATATCTCTAGTTATTCATTTCTGGACTTTTTAAATTTTTTATTTCATTTATCATTGATTTATTGGAATTTGCTTTATCTTTCCAAAGATAAGTAGATTTGTGGAAGCTGATGTAGTTTTTCATGTACATAAGCATATTTGGTTGATTCATATAGATCATGGATCGATCTATTTAGAGATATATATAAATGGTTCACATCTTTTTTAATGTAGTTGTTCTATCATACCTATATGATTGTATCCATTTATGTTTATAGAGCATGTTAATTTTCACAAACCAATATGGGATTTATTATAACCCGACACCAAGTTGGGTTCAAAACATTGCCCAAAGGGTGTCCCCAATCACCACGGGATAGAAAATATTGAATGGCTATTAACAAGGTGGTTTGGGAATGATATTACCCATTTATATAATCACAAATAGAAAAAATTAATAAAAATCACATAAACTGAATAAACATAACCAAACAAAGAACACCATTTTTCATTTTCAAGGTTGAAAACATCAAAAAAAACCCAAAAGTAATACAATGGTATGGGAACAAGGACAATATCCTAAAAACTGCCTGTAATAAGAGGAAAATCATCTTCAAGCCACCAGCACCAATATCTAAAATAAATAGAACACAAACATTTGGATCCACCTTTATCACCATGTTACATATTTCCTTTATCTAGGCTATACATAACAAAATATACATACCCACAAAGCTGTATGTAGGGTATGAGTGAGAGGACAGTAGGATGACACCAAAAAGAGGGATTTCATGCCATATCATTAGAATAAGATTGACTATGAAAATTATATGAAAGAACATGGAAACATTTTTAACCCAAAAACATAATAAAATGTATTTCATGAAATAATCTTTTTTATTATCATATGATTAAGGTCCCTCATATTCCAATGGTATGAGAAACATCAACAGAGCACCATAGAAAATCCTTAATTGTATGAGAACTATTGAGGAATTAGGATCCTCATATACTTGTGAATCATTGTACAACAACCATAACCCTCAATGTTTTCGTGCATGATCCACTAGAGAGGAATTCATCCAATTTTCTTACAGTATCCAATCGTCATCATAATTTTGTTAGTGTTGTAATCATAAATCCATGATGATTAATATGGGTTAAGACACTTCCAAATAAACTAGTGTACATTTCATAGTCTACCCACCTAGATTCCTTGTATGGAAATTGTGCTCAATTTACATTATACACATCATATATATCGACATATTATCATGTACTTTCATTCAATGTAAATACAAATATATAGACTCTCTACATCTCATAAGAAAACACTCTTTAAAATTCAAAAACACATTAAATTCATTTGAAAACACACATCACACAAATTTCTCATTTCTTAAAACACATTTAGAGGACTTAAGCATGAAAATCCACAAGAAATACAACCGCATTCATTTTAAAAATAACTTTCAAGACTATACACACCCCAAATTCCTTTTATAACACATTTTTAACCACACAAACATTTCATATAGTACACTTAGCAAGCAAATATAGCATAATAAAATCATCATATAATGTAAAAGCATGGAATCACCTACATAAAGCTTGGAATCTTCCGAAATCTTCTGGAAAACATAAAACCACACCTCCACAATACCTTAATAAGGACTGATTAAACATTAATATTGAATATATTAATGGAAACCCATGTTTAAATTGTGGTATTCCATGAGTTTAACATCCCACAAGGATAGAGGTTCATGATTTAATGTCTTACAGAGATGTAATGGGTGGATCAAAACACTTATAAAGGTGGATTAGGTAGGTACATCTCTAGGAGGGAGCACCTGGACTTTTTACCTGATAGATGGATCAAAACGCCCAATGAGGTCTGACCCAAGTGTAGTTCATCCCATAAAGGTAAGGTTTATCATTTTGAAGACTTATTCGGATGCCACTAAGGAAAATACAGGAGGGAAAATAAGCGAAGGTGTACCCCAGTGAAGGGGTCACCATGGTTTACCATTGGTTGGGATTTAACCTCATGGAGGCTTCCTACATACCCTATTTAGAATACAAGGATCAAAACCCATATATTTAAAAGAGGTATGGTGTGGGTATTACCCATGGTTAGCTTCCCTTCACACTAGGAATACTCTTGGTTGGATGAGTATGGGTTTTGTGGGGCTTATGCATTGTCAGATTCCTAGGTTCTTCCAAGAGTAGCAATGGGATGAATGGGACATACGTGCTAAGATGGACCATGTGAATGGCATGATCCTTGTAAAGAGTCACGAGGCACACAAAAACATGTGGAGCTGTTTGTAAACATTATTTATGGTGGCCATGGGGCTCATCAGACTCCCCATACCTTCTATAAACACCTCAAAACATCACGAGGACCAGATTCTACATGATGGTGCATCACAGGGTTGATTCTTTTGATGATGTACTGGTCATTTGATCTTGGATTTCATCTCAACCAGCCTTTCCCTTACTTGAATTATCCTGGGACACATATTTTGGTTCCAAAAAATCCCTCAACGATACTGATTATCTCATGCATCTACCTAGAAATAATTGTGCAAGTCAAACAACAACACGTGTGCTCAAATAAAAGTTCAAACAAATGAGATACAGAACATTGAAATTTCTTAAAAATGAACCAAGGGGTAGACATGTACTCAAATACTATCTCTTCATGTTGAATCTGATCTCTCTACTTTAATTTCAGAAATATTTATATTTAGGCCCTATATCTAACTGAAAATGGTGGATATAGACCATATTTGTTGTTTCCATCCATCGTTTGTTGGAAAATGGATTTTTTTGATCCTCGATGGTTTCGTCATTCACCCCATATGCACTGCACACCATCATGCCTTACTTCAATATTTATTTTCTCAAAGATCAATAATATGAATCCAGGGATAGAAAACATTGAGTAATAAATTAATATTTCAATACATCGGAGCATTCTCAATTCACCAAAGAAGGTTGGAGGATAATCAATGATCATATATAGATAACATAAGTAGTAGGAATTCACCTTCATCCTATTTTTGTACAATCTTCCATTAGGTATGTTTCCCATTCGTTTCTAAACACATGTATATCATCTTCGGAATATGAGTTTTTGCGACAGTCATGGTAGTACTGAAAAAATATAAATACACAAAGGATTAATAAATATTTTAAATGAACTCGTAATTATTTTTGAAAATACCTCATCAGGGATGCTAGTTTGTTGATGAAATATGATCTCTTTCATAAATTTACAAACATAATAACCACAGTCCTTTCCGTTTGTTTGTTTTGGACACTGCAGAAACATCGAAAACAATAAGTAATTTGTTTTGATATGTGTTTGGATAGTGTAATGTTATTATATATACCTGGATAATTTTCCAGTTGTAGATCTTGTAGGCGTGCTCATTCTTATGCCATGGATTCATTCCATGCATTAGACGATATTGATGCACCGCCCTATCATAACAGAATCCTCATTAAAAGATAGCATAAATTATATAACTAGATGTTTAGTTCTAAAATGTTGGATCTAGTGTATTACAAATTAACAAATTCCATCATGTGTGGTCGGTTTGTTGGATATCCATGTGTTGAATCCAGAAAATAGATCTTTGGAGTATCCAAATTGACTGCAATCAGCATCCAATGCTCCCTAAAAATACAAAAAGTAATAAGTAAAGAAGGAAATGAAAATATAGTTGATATGATTAAATTGTAGAGTTTTACCTCTGCATCATTGGTATTAAAAAGAGTCTGTCATCCATAATTTTGTTTTCAAATGATTTGAGCAGGGATGAAATTATTGCAGCCTCTTTATCAGAATCTATTTCATCTTTTGAAGAGGTGGTGTGAGGACTAACAAGTCCAAATTTTTGTTCATGGGGAAATCCCTTAAATTGTTTTTCATATATACGTCTGCGAAAAATATAAAATGTATTTAGTCATAATTATCAGAGTATATCAACTTTTGTAAAATCAAATCATGAAAACATACCTCATGTATACATTTACAACTGAGGCATCTAGCCATTCATACTTGAGGAGTTCATTTACATTTTCATCACTAATGAAATATGATGTTTCCTCTACATACAAATCTTTTTTGAAATAAACTATGTGAGTACTGCCGTCTTTCAACTTTTTATCCACATGAGCCTGCAATGATATTAACTGTGGATATAGAATGGGCAGGGTGAAGGTGCTCTCAGTAGACCGTTTCAATCGGTTGGTTGATCCTTGAGATAGTTTTGAGTTGATATTTCATTTCACCCCACAGTCTTTGTCATTCTGTAATAACATTCATCGGTTCAGACCTTTTTTCATTAAATGTTAAAGGCCCAGCTTGAAAAATAAATTGGAAATGAATACCTTTTTGTCGACATGTTTTTTTACAAGAACTATCAGCTATGCGATGAATGTTCCAACAGCTTGTTCAACCGTATAAATGCCATCATCATCATTTGGAACAGGTATATTAGCACTTGGATCATTAGCTACGTTAATTGACACTCTAAGATGATCTTTTGGAAGCTGTCTGTTGTGTGGCATGTTGTTTTGTGTATTGAACATCGTAGCCCTGGCTACAAGGTGATAGGTGGGATTTGATAAATATAAATCACAGTCATTTTCACCCTATGGAATATTAGTATAGGAAAGGTAAAATTGTCTATGTAAATCACATTTCATAGAAAAAATTATTAAAACATTGATTACCTCATCTAAGTTAGTTTTTTTAGGGGAATGGCTCGCCTCAAAGCTGGTGGGGGTGGGGTGGTATCGTCACGCATGGGTTGTTGTTGAGTTGTTTCTTCTCTTTGCCTCTCCCCCATCAATTTTGCTATCATCTCTCTCTAGTATTGTAATTATTCTTGAAAAATAGATAAGTGTTCTTGCAGATTTTCCATTTTTTCATTTTGATCCTCCGCTTGTTTTTGTTTTTGAAAATGTGTTTGGGGTGTCACCCCAAAACTCGCACCTCTAACGCGGGCATACTGTTCTGGCTGCTTCAAGGCTACTGAAAGTATGTTTTCATCTGGTGTGGTTGTTGTTTATTCTTATGACTATGTCAGATAGAAAATATAAAAAAAATAAGTAGTTATTGTAATGTAATAGCGATTTAAAGCAAATAAAATTTATATTATGTCATACTTACACATGTTTCCCACACTTTTTGTGTGTTTTCATCTATCAGTATCCCATCTTTATTTACACGAGCCTCCTTCTATAGTACATGGCGTGGGATGGATATGGATTTAGATTTCGATTCAGCAATCTGTATATAAATAGAGAAACATTGTTATGGTGTTGTTTTATGTCACATACTAGTAGTGGGGTAGATTTAAAAGATGTACCAATTTTTTCTCAAGTTCAGCGTACCCCATCCTTATTTTACGGTAAGGGTACACTGGTTTTGTTGCGCATTTTTTATTTTCAGCACTCAGTAGCTGTTTCATAAATAAAAAACTATCAATCAGAGTGATGAATACAAGCAAACATCAAACAACGTATTACCCCACACAATGTACCTGAAAAGTTTTCTCCCCATGACGGTTTCTAAACGCATCCCATGCTCCTTGGGATATCAAGTGTGTATAAAGAGGAGGTGGGTGAGGCTTGATTTTCCCTTCTGCATCTTTAAGATGATATTTCGTTAAAATTGTGCGGAAACCTATATGAATCCTTCCTGTAACTCTTAATACATATTCCTTGTGCGAGGAATCTACTATAAATGCACTCTGCAATGGATGATGAAGAGTAAGTCAATGTTTTGGTATTTTATTTTATTTTAATAAATTTAAAAAATGATATCATAATGTTACCGTAATATCTTCCCACATTAGTGTCTTCAGCCCGGTGACAAAATGGTGCCATGAATGTATATCAATCGACATGCGTTGTCGAGTGACGATTCCAATGTAGCTACTAAAGATGGCTCTGTTGGGGTTAACATGTTAGCCTTGCTTATTCCATCCCACCTCAAATTTGATGTCTTTTTCTTTTTCCTTAAGTATTTTGGCTAACACTGTCAAACTACGACACTCTTGTTTTTTTGAACTTTTAGGGTTTCATTTCCTACCATTTCCTCAGAAGTAGCATCAATATCTTCCCCCGGAGTGCTATCATCGGCAATGGGACCAGCAGCAACAGGTTGAGAAACCTTTTGTACCTCAGCACTGAGACCAGCAACAATAGGTTGAGAAACCTGTTGTTGCTCTGCACTAGGACCACCAGCATCTGGTTGAGAAACCTGTTGTTGCTCTATAGTGGGACCACCAGCTGCTAGTTGAGAGACCTTTTGTGCCTCGGGATTGGGCACATCAGCAGGTGCAGAAGTCATTATCTACAGAAGTGGTTTAATATTTAATTTAGATTACATAAAAACAATAGCAAACAGATAATAACATAATGTAACACAATGTATTTTACAATAAACAAATAACCTGATTATTGTACTCTCTTTTTTTTCTTTAAAGGCTGAAGATATTTGACTCCTCTATCGACTATGTAAATCCCTTCATTGTGGTCTCCTCTGACATAAAAAACGCCGTCTACATTGGGACCACTGTGAAATGATTGTGAAGTCCCTATAAAAGGGTCAACCTCCATTGAACTTTCATCTGACCCTTCAGTTGTTTTGGTCGATAACAGAACAATTGACCAATTTCAGTTTGTGGGGTCTGGAACATAAAATACTTGTAATGCCTATGATTCCATTATAAATGGTTCATCTTTCTCCCCTTCCTTACTGAAATCAACTTTCACGAATCCTAATTCATCTATTTTAACAGCACTCCTGTTATCAACCCACTTGCATTGAAAAATCGGCACTTTGAATTTCGTATAATCTAACTCCCATATTCGTTTGATGATGCCAAAGTATGACATATTCGCATAAATTGTATTTTTTTCCTTAGCACCGGAAACATGCATTGCCTCATCCACAAGTGTAACCCTACTATTCTTCATGGTACTTTATTCATCATGTTAATTAGTATAGAATGTATAACCATTAACTATATAATCATTGTAAGATAATACGTACACACTTGATCCTACGGCTAGCCATCGAAGTTGTTCTAAAATTGAGTCTGGATTTTAATCTAACTGCTTAAAAATATGGTCTCAAAACCATCCTATAAACTGTCGATTATGTGTATCTGATATCCATTTTTCTTCCCTAGAAGGATTCAAATGCCTAATAATTTCTTTGTGGGTTTGAACATATGGGTCAACGTCGAAAATGTTATGCAAAATGTAAAGGTGGGCCTGCTCCCGATCTGTAATATTGATTGTGAAAACCTCTCTTCCAGAAATTCCTTCACCCTCAAGCCGCTCAGTGTGATGAGATTTCGGTAGGCCAACGATTTCCACACCAGACAGGTATTCAGTACAAAATTCAACAGCTTCCTCAACAATATATTGCTCCGCAATACAACCCTCTGGCTGACTTTGGTTTTTGACATACCCTTTCAAAATCTTCATATACTGTCCAATGGGGTACATCCATCTATAATGTACAGGACCACATAGTCTAATCTCTCTCACCAAATGAACCATCATATCGAAAAATGTCGGTGGGAAGAACATTTCCAATTCACATAATATGATGGAAATTTCTCTTTCCATAGTTGGCAATTTTTCTAGGTCTATAACTTTGCAGCATATAGCTTTGAAGAAGAAACAGAGCTTCGTTAATGTATGGCGGACATTCTTGGGCAAAATGAAATGTAAATCTATAGGAATTAGATCTTGCATCAAAACATGGCAGTCATGTGATTTCATACCCTTTAATTTTAAATCTCCCATTGACACGATGTTCTTGATATTTGATGAATACCCCTCTAGAACCTTTACGTCATTCAAGAAATTACAAAACTAATATCCCTCCTACCTTGAAAGAGTGTAAGCAGTATGAGGAAGAAATGTTCGTTTTTCACCCTTCACTGGTGCCAACTCTTCTCGTATTCCCATATCAACCATGTCCAATCTATCCTTAATTCCATCCTTTGTTTTTCCATGTGCATTGTGGAATCCCACCTTTTTATAACATAACTTTCATTACATTACACAAAACTGAGGATCTTTAAGGTTTAGTGTCTTGGAAACAAGGAACATAATACATGAAAACAACATAAAACATTCTTCTTAAACACTTGAAAGGCTTCTCCTTAAGTTCATCCTAGGTTCATTACTGCATCTCATAACCTGGGGACATACATCAAAAGAAAGGGTGATCAGAAGGCCCACTAAAGGAAACAAGAGAAACATTTTACATGTGAACTTGAGATACTTCAATAAGGTCATGAAAAGAACTTTAAGGCATGAGAAAGAAATCATGAGACATATCATACTAAAAATAACGTTTTTCATAACTTGAAGATGTGGCTACAATATTTAATATTGACAATCATTTCTGTTTCACCAAGTTCCATCCCCAAGGTGTCATTAAAAATTACCAAGGTTATTCACCAAGGCGTCGTTAAAAATAGTCATCTCTAGAGATTAAGTCTTTACCCAATGCATTAGAGCTCTATCAGGGTGCACCCTTGAAATGTCTTTATTATCATGTGAGCCACATATATCATCATCAATCATTTCATAAAAAACCCATATAGCATAAAAGGAATGGGTTTCATTTCATAATCATAACGTTTTAAAAACTTTTTTAAATACATGATCTTTGTGTCACTTTAAAACCCATAGAAAAGGAAGGTGGGTCTCATGTATGTAAATACCAGAATTTAAAATAGAAAATTTTGGTATATATGTGAATACCCATATAGAAGATATATATTTGAGTATTCACTAAATAAAATAAAATAACTTTAGAAAAAGAGAGAGACATTTTGAGACGGAAATTCTGCAGCATAACGGCTATGTTTCGGGGTTTTAGAAAACATTGAAAAGAGAGGGGACATGGGTCACCCACTCATAAATGATCCATAAAACAGTAGGGGAACAGAATATGAAGGATTTAAGAACATGTTAATGAAATTTGAAGGACATACCATTTGAGATGAAAAACATGGAAGGAAGACAAAAATTAGATTTCTCTTATGAAAATTCGGCAGCCTAACGATGTCACTTAAACTTCAACAAAAAATGAATTGACGAGATCAAATAGGGTCTCTCATCATATGAACATAAAAGTTCAGTATGATAGATATAGATATCATACCCCAACATAATAAAAAGTAACTTGAAAGACTTGACATGAAAGTAGAACTTTGAAAAATGAGAAGGGTGAAAGAATCGCTTAAAAATCTGGCAGCCTAACGGCGGCACTTAAACATTCTTAAAACGAAATGATGAGAGAAATAGGGGGTCTCTCATCATATGAACATAAAAAGGGAAGTAATATGAATATATAATAACATCCTCCAACATAAGAACATGGATCATAAAAGAAATGACATAAAAGAGATTACTTGAAAAGAAATAGAGAGGTCGGATCCCTTACCTTAAACGTAACTCTTAAAACTCAATGGTTGAGACCTTGAGAGGCTTGAGGGCACCTTGGGAGGACTCATTGGGAGTTAATGAGACCATAACTTCGTTGAGGATAGTTTTGGAGTCGAAAGGATGAGAGTATGGCTTGGTATTTATAGGGAAAGTGAGGGGACAAGGCATTAATGGCCAAGGGACACCTCATTGGTGGTTTTGGCAAAACCATGGGCTTGCCCATGGTATTTGCCCATGGTATTGGATACTTGGGACACCTCAAACAATAATTCATCCTCTTTAGTCGACAATCCCTTAAAATATCTCATGACATCATCATGACACAGTTATGATGTCATTTAACATACCGAAACCCTAAAACTGCATTTATACTATTCACTGAAAATTCATCTTTCTCAGAAAAATCCCAAAAAATTACCATAACATAATATCGATTCTCTGAGTTCAAAAATAAATTCCATTTTATAAAAATAATTTTCTAAATATTTTTAATTAAGTTTTTAAATAAAAAACACTATTCACCCGAAAAAACTAATACTTGATTAATAATTTATGAAACCATTATTTAACCATTTTATTGAATCACATTACTTAATAAAGGTGTCTAAATTATATTAAAACTTTCTTTAAGTGAGATTACTAATCCATTTGGTCACATTACTAATCCTAAGCGTAAAATCACTATTCATAATTTACTATTCATCAAAAATTAAGTTGATCTTATTAGACTCCAAATTCCTTACTGAACACTTTTGCAGAAGACCATTTTTTGGAAATCATTACACATCATTAATTATTTAAGGTTTACATAAATATTTTAAAATGTCCTTTTTTTCAAAATTCATCAATAAAATACATCCTAAAATTATCCGAACATTTCAAATTTCACAAACATCACTAAAGGAAGAAATCTCAATTTATTCATCCCAAAGGATTACACAAAGAAGCTATGGTCTCGTCACATAGCCCCTTATAACACCAGTATATGACCTAAGTGTAAGGTGTGCTATGGTGAGACAATCTGAGAGAGGCTCAGATAACATTGCCCTAGTAGTAATCTCTACTAACTTGAACTTCTCCCGTAGTCGTTTCCGTTCAAGCTTGACACGCTGGAGTTCAGCTTGGGCTTGGTCCAAAGCGAATCCCAAAGATTCCACCTCCTTCCCAAGCTCTAATAAGTGGGCTTCATAAGGTTCGAGTCTACTGGATGAAGCCATCGACTCTTCTTTCTGTATTAACCATTAACATCTCTACTAAATCATTAAGAGTAAGTTAATATACTATTCAAAAAAATTGGGTCGTTACATTCTTCCCCCCTTAAGAAATTTCATCCCCGAAATTTTATACTTGAGGCCTAGTCGAAAAGGTGAGGGTACTTTTGCTTCATTGTTTCCTCAGGCTCCCAAGTCGCTTCTTCATACTTATGATTCCTCCACAACACTTTCACAAGGTGGGTATTCTTGTTTTGTAGAACCTTGTCTCTACGGTCTAAGATCTCCACTGGCTGCTCCTCATAAGAGAGGTCATGTTCCATTTGTACCACCTCTGGGTTCAGTACATGTGAAGGGTCGGGTATGTACTTCCTCAAGAGAGATACATGGAAGACATCGTGAACTTGAGCTAGGTTCGGTGGAAGTGCTAGTCGATAGGCCACTGCTCCTATGCGATCAAGGATTTCATAGGGGACAATGTACCTAGGGCTGAGCTTCCCTTTCTTCCCAAACCGTATGACTCTCTTCCATGGAGAAATTCAAAGGAAGACTTTGTCGCCAAAACCAAACTCCAAGTCCCTTCGACGGTTGTCATCATAGCTCTTCTGCCGACTCTGAGTAGCCTTTATGTGTTGTTGGATGGAATGAACCTATTATGTCATCTCTTGCACAAGATCAGGCCCAAGAAGCTTTCTCTCACCAGTTTCATCCCAACAAGTAGGAGTTCTACATTGCTTTCCATACAGAGCTTATAGGGTGCCATCTGAATACTCGAATGGAAGATGTTGTTATAGGAGAACTCAACTAATGGGAGGTGTTGATCCCATCCACCTTTAAATTCCATTGAGCATAATCTCAGCATGTCTTCGAGTGTCTGAATAGTCCTTTTAGATTGGCCATCATTTTGAGGATGATAGGCCGTACTAAAATTCAATTCAGTATTCAGAGCATGTTGAATACTTCCCCAGAATTTTGATGTGAATCATGGATCACGATCAGACACGATGGATAGTGGTACCCCATGCAGCCTTACCACTTCCTTTACGTATATCTTGGCAAGTTGATCCAGAGAGAAATCTTCCCGAATAGAGATAAAATGGGTGGTCTTGGTGAGACGGTCCACAATAACACATATCGCATTGTTTACTTTGGATGTTTTCGAGAGACCAGTTACAAATTCCATAGTGATATTATCCCACTTCCATACTGGTATGGGTAGCGGTTGTAATACCCCCTTAGGAAGTTGTCATTCTGCCTTTACTTGTTGACACACCAGGCACCTTGTAGTGTAATCAGCAATCTCCCTCTTCATGTTATCCCACCAATAATGATCACGAAGGTCTCTATACATTTTAGGGCTTCCTAGATGTATAGAAAAAGTAGAGCTATGAGCTTCATCCATCAGTTCTTTCTTTATCTCCGGAATAGAAGGAACACATAGTCTTGTATGAAATTTCAATACACCTTCTTGATCAATATTGAAATCAGGGAACTTCTAATCCTTTACAACCTCAAACTTCTCCTGCAGAAAAGGATCTTCTTTTTGAACCTTCTTGATCTTCTCTAGTAATGAAGGTTGAGAAATCATTTGGGATAAGGTTGATGATGTCCCTTCCCTTACAATTCCCATGTCAAGTTTTACTAGATCTTTAATCAAGGGATCTCTTAGGATCCTCATTGTTGCCATAACTATAGGATCTTTCCTGCTTAACGCATCTGCGACTTTGTTTGATCTTCCAGGGTGATAATGAATTGAACAATCATAGTCTTTAATAAGATCCAACCATCTCCTTTGTCTCATGTTAAATTCTTTCTGTGTGAAAATATACTTTAAACTTTGGTGTTTGGTGTATATATCACATTTCTCCCCATAAAGATAGTGCCTCCATATCTTTAGATAAAAAACAACTGCCGCTATCTCTAGATCATGCGTAGGATAATTCTTCTCATGAATCTTCAACTGTCGAGATGCATAAACAATTACCTTGTCATTTTGCATGAGGACGCACCCAAGCCCTTTCAGAGATGCATCGCTAAAAATAACGAATCCTTCTACAATAGAGGGTAGTGTTAACACAGGTGCAGTAACCAATCTCTTCTTCAGCTCTTGGAAACTTTCCTCACATTCCTTTGTCCAGACGAACTTAACCCCTTTTCGAGTCAACTTGGTTAGCAGATTAGAAAGTCGTGAAAATGTTTTCACAAACCTCCTATAATATCCCGCTAAACCAAGGAAACTACGAATCTCAGTTACTGTTGGGGGTTGAGGCCACTCCTCTACAACCATTGTCTATGCAGGGTCAATCGAGATTCCTTCATTGGTTACGATGTGCCCCAAGAAAGCCACTTGTTGTAACCAAAACTCACACTTGCTGAACTTTCCAAAGAGACTCTTCTTCCGCAGAGTTTTCAAAATAATCCTCAGATGATCTTCATGATCCTCACGACTTTTTGAATATATCAAAATATCATCAATAAAAACTACCACAACGTTATCAAGTTAGTCCTTAAATACTCTATTCATCAAATCCATGAAAATAGCAGGAGCATTAGTCAAGCCGAAGGGAATAACAGTAAACTCATAATGCCCATATCTTGATCGAAAGGCAGTCTTTGGAATATCTTCCTTCTTCACCCTCAGTTGATGATAACCAGATCGAAGATCAATCTTGGAGAAGAATTGATCCCTGCGAAGTTGGTCAAATAAATCATCAATTCTTGGAAGAGGGTATCTGTTCTTCACTGTGATCCCGTTCAGTTCTCTATAATCAATGCATAGCCGCATTGATCCATCCTTCTTCTTTACAAAGAGAAATGGTGCTCCCCAAGGAGACACACTCGGTCAGATAAACCCCTTCTCCAACATGTCTTAGAGTTGTTTCTTTAACTCTTCTAGCTCCACATTTTCCATTCTATACGGGGTCTTTGATATCGGTTGAGATCCAGGTACGAGTTCAATGGAGAACTCTACCTCTCTTTCTGGGGGAGGTCCAGGTAACTCCTCAGGAAATACATCCATGTATTCCTGAAAAATCGAGACATATTCTATTTGTATACTCCCTTTTCCTTCTTAATCATTGTCGATTAACTCCATAAAGAAAGCTATAGTATGTGCTTCTAGATAGGGATCAGTTCGGGATATCTCTCCCTGGAAGATAATTGTAGGTCGTTATTTCAAGACTACTGAGATTTCCTTACTTCTACATTTGATCTTAGCATTATACTTTGAGATCCAATTCATCCCTAGTATAACGTCAAATTCCAACATGGGAATGACTACTAGATTTGCGATAAGATTGTGCTCACTGAAGTAAACACTAGAGTCTCTAAACACTGTTGATGCATGGATAATCCCACTTGGATTCTTGACTGAAAATTCTACCTCAAGTAGTTCAGGGATTGATTCTGTATTATTTGAAAACTTGGAGTAAATAAAGGAATGCGTAGAACCAGAATCAAACAAAGTACTTGCTAGTTTTGAGAGGAAAACAAGAGTACCTGCTACCATGTCATTCGGAACTTCAGATTCAGTTGTTGTGATAGAAAAAGCACGAACTTTCTCCCTTGGCCTTTGCTGAGGTTGATGTTGATTCCCCTCCACTACCCTCGGATTTGGACAGTGATTAGAAAAGTGCCCAAGCTGTCCACACTTGAAGCATTTGACTTCGGGTAGGGCCGGAACCATCTTTCCTCTGTCGTCAGTATTGGGTAGTTGAGGCTTCACCTCACTACGACAATTCCAAGCAACATGGCCTCCTCTTCCACACCTGTAGCACTTTCCACTTCTAATCATTCAGTGCCCCAGATGCTTCTTCCCACATTTATTGCATGTGGTAAGTTGCATTTTATTTCCACCTCTTCCCTGATCAAAAGTCTTCCCTAAACTGGGCTCCAACGATCTCTTCTTGTCATTTGATTTATGAGACCACTGTGTCTCACCAAACTCTAGCTCGACTTTCATTGAACTCCGCATGATATCCTCGTAGCTATCGTAGTCCCGGTTGGCTATATTCTTCCGCAGATGAGGTCTCAGTCCACCGAAAAATATATCAACCTTCCCACATAGATCCATGACAAAGCTAGAGGTATATCGTGAAAGTCGGGTGAAGTTAATCTCATAGATTCCGACAGATTCGTTCTCCTTCTGCTTCAGCTCGAGAAACTCTTTCTCCATTCTCGTTCTCATGGAACTAGGTAAATAGTTGTTAAAGAATATTACCCAGAATTCTTCCCACTCCATAGCTTCCATCTCTCCTCTAGGCTTTGTGTTTTTTACCAGTGACCACCACCGATCATCTTCTCCCTCTAGGCGGTAAACAGCAAGGGTGACTTTTTCTTGTTCCGAACAAAGGAGTATAGAAAAGATCTTTTCAATGGAGCTTATCCATTGTTCCGCAACCAATGGGTCAGTAGATCCATTGAATTTTGGTGGTCGTTGACGCATGAAGGACTCAACAGAGTGTTGTTCCCTTCGTGGTGAGATCAGCCTCTCAGCTTGATTCAAGTTATTACTCATAACTTGAGTCAGTTGGTTCATCATTCGCATGAATGTTTCCATTCCGACTTCCATCGGAGGGCCGTCAGCACATGGTGCATTGCAGTCACCATCTGCACGGTTCCTCCTATTGCCCACCATTTTCTAAAAGGATAAAAGCTTAGTGAGAAACTTATTTCATTTATGAATCTTTTAACTAAGACTTTGTTCTTAGACAATTACATTTTTCTATAATTCCTTCATAATGATTCATAAAAAGCTTGTGATTAACCAAACATATCCCCCGGGAGTGTCGTAACCAAGAGTGCAGCAAGGCCCGTTATCGTGCACCAGTTCCCATTTGATTCTCGCTCAAAGCGGTGTTTTCGGGTTTTACCCCTATGTACATCTGTTCCAGAGCCGCCTCTACCTGCTCGTATCCAAATAGGGATGTATTTGTTTGATAAACCACTTACTCAATACTTACCAAAATACAAGGAATTTTTCCTATATTTAATCTTTTCTATAGGGTTATTCCTAAAGTTTTTATATCCTAACTTCCAAAAATAACTAAACCATCCTTTGATACCAACTATGGCATCCCGCCTTTTTATAACATAAATTTCATTACATTACACAAAAATGAGGATCTTTAAGGTTTAGTGTCTTGGAAACAAGGAACGTAATACATGAAAACAACATAAAACATTCTTCTTAAACACTTGAAAGGATTCTCCTTAAGTTCATCCTAGGTTCATTACTGCATCTCATAACCTAGGGACATACATCAAAAGAAAGGGTGAGTAGAAGGCCCAGTAAGGGAAACAAGAGAAAAATTTTACATGTGAACTTGAGATACTTCAATAAGGTCATGAAAAGAACTTTAAGGCATGAGAAAGAAATCATGATACATATCATAATAAAAATAATTTTTTTCATAACTTGAAGATGTGGCTACAACATTTAATATTGACAATCATTTTTGTTTCACCAAGGTCCATCCCCAAGGTGTTGTTAAAAATTACCAAGGTTATTCACCAAGGCGTCGTGAAAAATAGTCATCTCTAGAGATTAAGTCTTTACCCAATGCATTAGAGTGCTATCAGGGTGCACCCTTGACATGTATTTATTATCAAGTGAGCCACATATATCATCATCAATAATTTCATAAACAACCCATATAGAATAAAAGGAATGGGTTTCATTTCATAATCATAACGTTTTAAAAACTTCTTTAAATACATGATCTTTGTGTCACTTTAAAACCCACAGAAAAGGAAGGTGGGTATCATGTATGTAAATCCCAAAATTTAAAATAGAAAATTTTGGTATATATTTTAATACCCATATAGAAGATAGAGCTTTGAGTATTCACTAAATAAAATAAAATAACTTTAGAAAAAGAGATAGACATTTTGAGACGGAAATTCTGCAGCATAACGGCTATGTTTTGGGGTTTTACAATACATTGAAAAGAGAGGGGAAATGGGTCAACCACTCATAAATGATACATAAAATAGTAGGGGAACATAATATTAAGGATTTAAGAACATGTTAATGAAATTTTAAGTACATAACATTTGAGATAAAAACATTGAAGGAAGACAAAAATTAGATTTCTCTTATGAAAATTCGGCAGCCTAACGGCGTCACTTAAACTTCAACAAAAAATGAATTGATGAGATCAAATAGGGTCTCTCATCATACGAACATAAAATTTCAGTATGATAGATATATAGATCATACCCCAACATAATAAAAAGTAACTTTAAAGACTTGACATGAAAGTAGAACTTTGAAAAATGAGAAGGGTGAAAGAATCCCTTAAAAATTTGGTAGCCTAACGGCGCCACTTAAACATTCTTAAAACGAATTGATGAGAGAAACAGGGGTTATCTCATCATATGAACATGAAAATGGAAGTAATATGAATATATAATAACATCCTCCAACATAATAACATGGATCATAAAATAAATGACATAAAAGAGATTACTTGAAAAGAAAGAGAGAGGTCAGATCCCTTACCTTAAACGTAACTCTTAAAACTCAATGGTTGGGACCTTGAGAGGCTTGAGGGCACCTTGGGAGGACTCCTTGGGAGTTAAGGAGACCAAAACTTCATTGAGGATGGTTTTGGAGTCGAAAGGATGAGAGGATGGCTTGGTATTTATAGGGAAAGTGAGGGGACAAGGCATTAATGTCCAAGGGACACCTCATTGGTGGTTTTGGAAAAAGCATGGGCTTGCCCATGGTATTTGCGCATGGTATTGGAAACTTGGGACACCTCACACAATAATTCATCCCCTTTAGTCTACAATCACTTAAAATATCTCATTAAATCATCATGACACAGTTATGATTTCATTTAACATACCAAAACCCTAAAACTGCATTTATACTATTCACTGAAAATTCATCTTTCTCAGAAAAATCCCAAAAAATTACCATAACATAATATCGATGCTATGAGTTCAAAAATAAAGACCATTTTATAAAAATAATTTTCTAAATATTTTTAATTAAATTTTTAAATAAAAAACACTATTCACTGGAAAAAACTAATACTTGATTAATAATTTATGAAACCGTTATTTAACCATTTTATTGAATCACGTTACTTAATCAAGGTGTCTAAATTATATTAAAACTTTCTTTAAGTGAGATTACTAATCCATTTGGTCACATTACTAATCCTAAGCATAAAATCACTATTCATAATTTACTATTCATCAAAAATTAAGTTGATCTTATTAGACTCCAAATTCCTTACTGAACACTTTTGCAGAAGACCATTTTTTGAAAATCATTACACATCATTAATTATTTAAGGTTTACATAAATATTTTAAAATATCCTTTTTTCAAAATTCATCAATAAAATACATCCTAAAATTATCCGGACATTTTAAATTTCACAAACATCACTAAAGGAAGAAATCTCAATTTATTCATCCCAAAAGATTACACAAAGAAGCTACAGTCTAATCATATAGCCCCTTATAACACCTGCATATGACCTAAGTGTAAGGTGTGCTATGGTGAGAGAATCTGAGAGAGGCTCATATAACATTGCCCTAGTAGTAATCTTTACTAACTTGAACTTCTCCCGCAGGCCTTTTCGTTCAAGCTTGACACGCTGGAGTTCATCTTGGGCTTGGTCCAAAGTGAAGCCCAAAGATGCCATCTCCTTCCCAAGCTCTGATAAGTGGGCTTCATAAGGTTTGAGTCTACTGGATGAAGCCATCGACTCCTCTTTCTTCATTAACCATTAACATCTCTATTAAATCGTTAAGAGTAAGTTAATATACTATTCAAAAAGTTTGGGTAGTTACATGCATTTAGAAATGTGTCGATGACACTATCACATACATTTTTTTCAACATGCATAACATCAACAAAATGTCTGACATACAGACAATTCCAGTATGGTAATTCAAAAAAAAACTGATCTCTTTTTCCAACCAGTTTTCGTAAGGTTTTTCAAAAACGGTTTACCAAAAGTAGTGTCCAAATCTTTTACTTTATCAAACAATTGATCACCTGTTAGTGGAGACGATGTTGTACGTTCTTCTGAACTTCCGTCGAATGATGTCTTCCAAGATCGGTACTTATGTCGTCGGGGTAGAAATCTTCAATGTCCTAGAAACACGGTTTTCGATGAATGTTTCAACCTAATTGACTGTATACCTTGTTCGCAAACGGGACACCCTTGAGTTCCTTTAATGCTATATCCTGACAAATTTCCATAAGCAGGAAATTCAATTATCGTCCCGTACAACATGGCTTTCAAAGTGAAATGTTAATTTTTGTAATCATCATACAGCGTAACACCTGAATCCCACAATATTTTCAAATCCTCAATAAATGGGGCCAAATAAACATAAATATCATTACTCGGTTGTTTTGGTCCTAATATAAGCATAGATAACATGATGTATTTTCGTTTCATGTATAACCACGGTGGTAGGTTATAGTTTACCAACATAACCGGCCATGTTTGACTGCTGCTTTGAAAACCAAAAAACCAAAAGGATTCACCCCATCTGTAGATAACGCTAGACGAAGGTTTCTCAGCTCGTTCCCAAATTCAGGATACTCGTGATCAATTCTCTTCCACTGAGGAGAGTCTTTCAGGTGACGTAGTTTACCATATTTAATTCTTGTATCTGCATGCCATGTCAATTGTCCTGCAGTCTCCTCACTTCCATATAGGCGTCTAAACCTAGGAATTATTGGAAAGTACCATACTACTTTCGTAGGACTAGAATCATCTTTCTTGTATCAGGAATCAACACATTTTGGGCATTATTTAAGTGATTTGTGGTCCTTGAGAAAAAATATACAGTCATTCGAGCAAGCATGTATTCTTTCAGATATCATACCCATCGATCGTAGCATTCGTTTGGCATCGTATGTTTGTCTTGGGAGTTCATTATCTTCTGGGATCATGTCATTCAGGAGAGCAAGTAGTTCCGTAAAACTGGCGTCACTCCACCCATTGCCTGCTTTCAAATTATACAGCTTCAATATGGCTGACAATGCTGTATATTTAGTGAAACTAGCATACAATGGCATTTTTGCACAACTCTTTAACTTCTCAAACAATTTTGGGCAATCACGAAGTTCATCTTCAACTGTCCTTGTCATTTCCTCAATATGATCTTCATCATCATTCACATCTGTAATCACACCCTCTATACGATCGTCTTCACTGTTCATGCTTCTAATCATATCAGATGATCTATAAAATGTCGTGTTCTCTGAGTCTCTACCTACATTCGTTTTTTCCCATGTTTATTCCAACATGTATAACTTTGATCTATTCCGTGACAGATCAGGTGTTCTTCCAACTCCTCTGGACTAATTTGTCTTGAATAACAACAGCGTAAACACGGACAAAGCATTTGAGAAGGGTCACATGCATGATCTTCTGCAAACTTTATAAACTCTTTCACACCATCTTCATACTCTTTTGTCAACCGATTGGCATTCATCCATTATTTATTCATATTCATCGTCTTTATGGGTTCGATCTCGAGAACTTTCCTAATATTATGTTTTAATTAATCAGGTATCATTGTTTGAGTTTTATAAAAACAAATCATGGTAAAAATGCCTTTAAACACGTGTGAAATCCATATACATGGTGTGTCCAGTAGGTTGAACATCATGTATGTATAAGATACCTGATTTAATCTGACATATATCAAATTTATTCCAAGTTAGTCTTACAAAGACTGAATAATTCCTTTGAAAATACATGACATTTAGAACAACTTGAGCTAAAGGCGTGTACTTTAGATACATATTGAGTCACCTCACCAGCTATGCATCACATTTTTGTGGAATACACGGTGTGTAGTCATTACATGACCACTAGGGGTGTATAGTCTATACACATCAAGTCTCTATGGTATCTATACATGGTGTGAGTGAAGTAAAACACATGTCATATGGTTCTACCATTATTTCATGGCATGTACATGGTTTCATGCTGAAGTATATGTATTGGAGATACATTGTGTGTGACCTAGGTTCACATGAAATGTAACATTTAAAATGAAACTTATTCCAAGTTTGAGTCAGAAGATTATTCCAACAACCGCAACACCATACAAAAACACAATCGTGATCACAATCGAAACACCATACAAAACAAACAATCAAAATTTTAGATTTTACAAAGCATCCCTTATTCAATTTTTTTGTTAATTAAGGGGTTATCACAAAAGTTTTATCATCCTGGGGTGTTCATTCATAAGTCAAGTATACATAAATTACCAATTTATATATTCCAATGTTCAACAAGAACCAACCAACATTCAATTCATTTAGTGCGCAAACAAGGACCACCAACGGCCACGATTTTCAGTGGGGCGTTTAGCCCGTACATTTCACATTATAACCATCAATATCAAACAGTAATAACATGAGAACAAGAGGAAACCAATGAGTAACAGGAGAAAACTCACCACGAAGGTGTCGTTTGGCACACGACAGAGGAGCGTTCGCGGTAGAGGAGAGGCGCACAGCATAGAAGATTTCCAACTGAAAAGAAAACATAAAATAGGGGAAACCCATGAGAATAAAATAATCTAAAACCGAGTACACCATTTACCACATCCCACAAACCCCAAAAGACAATGCATGCAAATAAATGATAACCACCAATTATCTTGCATCATAACTACTTTGAGTCTAATTATTAATGCAATTTAGTACACATAATATTATTTACCAAGAATTGGTAATGTGGGGGTAGATGCAGAGGTTAACCTGCCATTGATCACCTAAAAAGATCACTAACATGAATTTGAGAAAAAAAAACATCACTCCATTTATGGTCATCCATAACATCTGTGCTACGAGCTGTAAGAAAGAATGGATATAGTACAAATAATAACATGGTAAACCAGGAAATATCGCAATTTCACATACATTGTTGATATTTTACCATGCTACCACAACTACAACTTCCTATGGGACCACTAGTAATCTAGCTTCTGAGATGACATGGACCAAGAAGTGCACTTTATCAATCCAGATACTACATTTGTTTATCTTGTCATAAATATGATGTTATCTCAATGTACTCAAGGTAATGATAAGATGTTGGTCAAGATCAACTATGGGTTGGGAGTACACTAAAATTTAATTGAAAAAAACTACTAAAAAATGATCTAGAAAAGGATGAAATATCCTATTCATCAAGTCCATTAATACAACCAATGCATTAGTTAAACCAAATATCATCGCTAAAAATCATACATGCCATAACTACTCCTAAAAGCAG
Source organism: Viscum album (assembly GCA_963277665.1). Classification (NCBI taxonomy): domain Eukaryota; kingdom Viridiplantae; phylum Streptophyta; class Magnoliopsida; order Santalales; family Viscaceae; genus Viscum; species Viscum album. The sequence continues at coordinate 564,261,792 of OY728121.1, read as the reverse complement.
TCCATGGTAGGTCCATCGATGTCCAACTCATCTAATGGTATCCTAATGTCAAATATATCTTGGAGAAGATCATAGAACCTCATAGATGATCAATGTGACTATCAATGCGTGGATGAGGATACAGATTCATGACTCTCATCAGGTTCATTCTCCAATAGTCCAACAAAAGAATAAATACCAATCAACCATCTATTTTAGAGAACTATAAAACCCCATGGTAAAGTACTATGCCATATGAAACCATTATATTAAATATCATAAAATTTTAATTCAGACAACTAATGCTCTTTTGGTGTTATTTTAGAAATTGTGATAGAAACTGAATTTTCTCCCAAAACTAACTAGATTATAAATTTTATCTCTTTATTAAGAAGTAAATTTTATACCTCATCAGTTAAAACATCCTAAAAATGTACTACCATTGGGGAAAAATAATCCTACAACATTCTAGAAACATCTACAATATGCCTGACTATTTGAGCCATGAGAAAATTCAATATAGATTGAATTGGTTCTACATGACCAGATAGAAGATTCCTCTCATCCAAGTGAAAATAATGCTGTCTATTTTGGAGATAAAAAGGTAACTCTCATCTGGGAACAAATGGTTTTGGATTGTTATAAAACAAACTAATCCATAAAAAACTAAAATAAAATATTATCATATAAATCATGGGTGGTTCACAAAATAAATGATAACCACCAATATCTAGAGATCATTCCTTGAAACATGTGATATTATTGGACTATAATACCAATAGTGTGTCGATGGTGATAACACTATCCAAGATTTACACCTTCAAGCCTAAAATATTTACAAAAAGAGTGTAAAAAATAATGTGATTCTCTTTTATAAAAAATAAAATAACGGGTATATGATATAGAAATTGTACCATTGACAGTAGATGATCAAGAATCCACAATAGCCATAGTAGACTACATAACATGAATATGACCAGCCCCTAAACCCTAGGCTGGAGCCAGACTCCCTATGTTATATACTCTTCCTTATACTGTCATTCCTGCATGGTGGTAAAACATCCCCTCCCTTGACCAAAACATCCAATGGGACTCTAGATACCTATTATCAGAGGAGTGTTTGAGTCCTTCCCAATCTCTGGTTCCATTCATGTTCCCCTACAAAGGCTCTATTGCTGCATGCCCCTAGAAAACCACATTATGTGGATGAATCTTTTATAAGAATGACACCTCAAAGTGGTTTACAAACACTGAGGCCTTTTGTAAACAATATTAACACACTAATTGCACTGTAATGGAAAATGATCCTGAGCTGGCTTCCCACTACCCTAATACACTTTCCAACTATTTCATTGGATAAAAATTTCATAACAATGCTTTTACCTCTACAAGAAGAGTTTATACACTTCTTGATAAAACTGTTTTACTACTTCTCATGGACTCTCCTATATTTCCTTCGGTGATGGGTGCCTGATTCATGTCTCATACATAAATGTTCATATAGAACATGTTCCCATGAAACTAAATCTCACAGCAAAGACCATCCTAAAACCACTTTCATAGGATATCTAATTAGAAACCAAAGATGGAGAAACAGACTAAAGGTCAGTGAAACATTCATCATATTTCAATACTAACATGGCCTCTTGGCACTCAACCTAAGGAAAATCAGGATGAATCTTTTCTAAAATACAAACACAATCCTTAGAGCACTAGATATAACAAAAGTTTCAACCTCAATAGGTAACATCAATAGATAACCAATCTTTGATCATGTTTCCTGAAGTGAAACCAACAATAGAAGAACCAACTTAGAAAAGCATCCAACCACACCCACCTTGTCGGTGGTGGTGGTAGCAGAGGTGGAGGAGGCGGCGGCGGAAGAGGCGGCGACAGAGGCGGCGGCGGTCACGGCAGCGAGGGTGGAGGTGGTAGAGGCAGTCGCGGTCACGGCAGCGGGAGTGAGGGAAGAGGCGGTGGCGGCGGTGGAGGAGGAGGGGGATGAGGAGGAGTAAGGATGAGGAGGAGGAGGAAAAGGAGGAGGAGGAGGAGGTCGCGGCGGCGAGGGTCCTGGTTCAGCTTCCATGAAAGATTGACCGCGTGCGAGCGAGGATGGCTTATTAGGGTTATTAAATAAATACTAACGGAACATTTATCACCACTCGTTAAAAGAGCAGATAAAGATATGTTTTATTAGTGCTAAAATAAAAGCGCTGATAAAACATTCATTTATCAGTGCTTTTTTAGCGCTGATAAAGGGATACCCCTTTATCAGAGCTTTCTGTTTAGCGCTGATAAAGGTCAGCGCTTCCCTTGCCCTGTTTTATGGTAGTGATCCAAGGCCCTCACTGCTAGTCGGCAGCCTCTGGCATTTGGGGAAATGCGCTTGAGGCCATGTGACCAACCGGGTACGGGGCGCCTCTGGGTGGCTTCCGAAACCGGGACGTTACACATTGTGGCCTCCTCTGACATACAAGACCCCATCTACATTGGAACCACCGTGAAATTATTACATCATCCCAATGAAAGGTCCATCCTTGGTTGAATTTTCATCTAACCCTTCAGTGGTTTTGGTCAATAACAGAATAATTATCCACTTTAATTTTGTAGGATCTGAAACATAAAATATGTATACTGCCTGTAATGACATTATAAATAGTTCTTCTTTATACCCTTCCTTACTAAAATCCACTTTCATGATTCCCAATTCATATATTTTAATAAAAATCCTATTATCAACCCACTTTCATTGAAAAATAAACACTTAGAATGTTTTATAATCCCGCCACCATATTTTTTTTATGATGCCAAAGTATGACATATTTTCATAAATCAAATTTCTGTCCCTAGTACCAGATACATGCATTGCTTTAGCCACAAGTGTAACTCAACTATTTTCCATGGTATTTCATTCATCATGTTCATTTTTATAGAACATATAACCATTAATTATATAACCATTATAATATAATACATGCACACTTAGTCTTTTGGAAAACCATCGAAGTCATTCTGAAATTGAATTCTAATTTTCAGCTAACTCCTTAAAAATATGGTCTCAAAATCATCCTATAAACTATTGATTATGTGTATTTGATATCTATATTTCATCCCTTGATGGATTAAAATGCCTAAAAAATTCTTTTTGGGTATCAATATATGGGGAAACCTCTAAAATATTATGAAAAACATAAAGGTGTGCTTTCTCCTGATCTGTAATAGTGATTGTGACAATATCTGTTCTAGAAATTCATTAACCCACAAGCTTCCTAGTGTGGATAGATTTTAGTAGACCAATGATTCCCACATTAGAAAAGTAGTCAATATAGAATTAAATGGCTTAATCAATAATATATCACTCCAAAATACAACCTTCTAGACAACTTTAATTTTTTACATACCCTTTAAAAATCTTCATATACCGTTCAATGGGGTATATCCATCTATAATATACAGGACCACATAGTAGAAAATCTCTTAACAAGTGAACCATCATATCAAAGAATGCCAGTAAGAAGAAAAGTTCCAATTCACATAATATGATGGAAATTTATTTTACCATAGTTATAAATTTCACCAAGCCTATAACTTTGCTGGATATAGCTTTGAAAAAGAAACAGAGCTTGTTTAATGTATGATGGAAATTATTAGGAAAAAATCAATGTAAAACTATAGACATTAGATATTACATCAAAACATGAAATTCATGTAATTTTATACAATTTAACTTTAAATTAGTCATTAACATGATATTCTTTATATTTGATAAATACCCCTATAGAACCTTTACATCACTCAAAAAGTTGAAAAAGTGATATCTATCGTACTTGGAAAGATTATAAGTAGACGGAGGAATAAAATCCAATTTTCACTCTTCACTGTCACCAACTCTTCCCATATTCCCTTATCAATCATGTCCAACCTGTCCTTAATTCTATCCTTTTTTCAGGTTTATTTATTAACATGTCAATGACACTATCATATATTTTTTTTAAATATGCATAATATCAAGAAAATTTCTGACATAAAAATAATTCTAGTATGGTAATTCAAAAAAATGATCTCATTTTCTAACTAGTTTTCATAAGATTTCCCAAAAAAAGGTTTACCAAAAGCAGTGTCTGTATCTTTTACTTTCTCAAACATTTGATCACCTGTTAGTAGAGACGGTGTTGTGTATTCATTTGAACTCCCATCGAATGATGTCATCTAAGATCGATACTTATGTCATCGAGGTAGAAATCTGCAATTTCTTAAAAACACGGTCTTTGAAAAATATTTCAACCTAATTTACTATGTAACTTGTTCATGAATGGTACACCCTTGAGCTCCTTTAATTATATATCGTAACAAATTTCCATAAGAATGAAAGTCATTTATCATCCCATACAATATGTCCCTCAATATGAAATCTTTATTTCTTTAATCATCATACAATGTAATGCTTGAATCCCACAATAATTTCAAATCTTCAATCAATGGATCCAAATAAACATCAATATCATTACTTGATTATTTTGGTCCTAATATAAGCGTAGATAACATATTTTATTTTCGTTTCATGCATAAGCATGGTGGAAAATTTTAATTTACCAATATAAACATCCATGTACTATGAGTGTTTTTTTTTTTGAAAACCAAAAGGATTCACTCCATCTATAGATAGAGCAAGATGAAGTTTTCTTAGCTTGTTTCCAAATTCAGAATACTCATGATCAATTCTCTTCCACCGAGGAGAGTCTATCGGGTGACAAAGCTTCCCATATTTATTTCTTGTATCTATATGCCATGCTAATTTCCTTTTAGTCTCCTCTCTTACATATAGGTTCCTAAAACTTTTAATGATTTTAAATTACCATAAAACTTTCGTAAGACCTGATTCATGTTTCTTGTATCGAGAATCACCACACTTTGAGCATTTTTTAAGTGATTTTTTAGTCCTTTTAAAATAGTATATAGTCATTTGGACAGGAAAGTATTCTTTTATAGATCATACCCATTGAACTTAATATTCGTTTAGATTTATATGTTTGGCTAGGAATCTCATTATCTTTTGGAATCATATCATTCAATAGAGAAAGTAGTTCAGTAAAACTTTTATCACTCCATCTGTTTCCAGATTTTAAATTATATAGCATTAGTATGGCTGACAATGCTGTATATTTTGTACAACTAACATAAATGGAATATTTGTATAACTCTTTAACTTCTCAAACAATTTTTTATAATCAAGAAGTTCATCTTCGACTACCATTATCATTTCCTCAATGTTATCTTCATCATAATTCACACATGTAATCACATCCTTGATACAGTCTTATTCATTTTCCACACTTGTAATCACATCAGACGATCCATAAATTGAAGTGTTATCCTAGTCACTTGCTATATTAACTTTTTTATCATGTTTAGTCCAACATTTATAACTTCAGTCTATTCTGTGGTAGATAAAATTTTCTTAAAACTCCTCTAAACAAATTATTCTTGAATTACAATAGTGTAAACATGAAAAAAAGGATTTTAAAAGGGTCATATGCAAGATCTTTTGAAAACTTGATGAACTCTTTCACCCCATATTCATACTCTTTTGTCATACAATTAGAATCCATACATTTTTTATTTATATCCATCATATTTGATTTGATAATATTAATATTTAATAAAATAAATAAATACACAAAAATGGGACTTTCAAATAAGGGGAACCCAACATTTTAATGTTTCAAATAATTTCATCATGCTTTGAAGGAAATGGGTAATTAAATTTAAGAAAATAATTACACCACTGGTGGTAGGTGTTATCCTGTGAATTCATCCATAATGATCAATAGTACCACGTATGGGATGATTACTGCTCAAGGTAGTTCAAGCAATATAGGTGGATGTCTAGAAGATATAGGGGATGAGTTGCAGGAAATAAAATTCAATAATAACTATTTGGGAGACGAATCTGGTGAGGATGATAGTTGTATCCATAAATATTCCCAGGTTGGGAAGTTGGTGAATCACTAGACAACATTTCTTAGTTTTCTATATAAATTTGAAAAAAATAGTAGCAATATGATGATCCCTATAAGGGGATCCTTGATTAGTGTGACCATGAGAAGGCTCGGTTGGATGGTCTTAAATGCACTCACGTTGAGACAGGTGTTGTGGTTTCAACATTCAAAGAAATCCTTCAATTACTCCATGAAAAGGAAAAGGATTCTAGTCTGAGGACTGAATTTTAGTATCAATTAGCTTCTTGTAAGTCCAATGTTATGGTAGTGGGGTCCTAATAGGTTTCATATGGGTTGGATGGAGTTAGTGACATGACCTTTACATGGTGTTATTATCAATATATATTATATAGGAGGTGAGATTCTTTGTATCTAGGTGGTATCTAAAAGTTAATATGATCATATAAATATAGATACTGCCCTTTTTCCTTACAGATCTATACATTTATAAATATAGATACCACTCATCTCAATAAATTTATAAATATATATACCACTCAAATTTTTGACACATATTTTAAGGAGTGTTTGAAAAGGAAAAGGAAATCGGTGAGTGGATCAAGACTTTAATAAATAATAAAGGTTAATTTCTAGAGTGGTTGTAAAATAAAACACGCATCAATTATTTATCATCCCTTCTCAGTGATAAATTACCAATTCCCAAGAATCTTAAATAAGGGATATTCCTCATAAAGGTAATCATGTATGCTCTCCTATAATATTATTCTTCAACTTTTTCTTTTTTAAAGTATCCCTACACATTACAACCTGGTATTAGGCTATTGAATATTTTTCAATCCTTCAATGTTCGTTGGGTTTGGTTTGAGTGGGTGGATTTCTTGTATGATACCAAGGTAATACATTGTTTCTCTTTTCTAGTTTCACACTTCATATAAAAAACAAACCAATCCCTAATTTTATGGATGTATTTTGATAAGAGTTTAGTGACCAAGTTGAAAATCTAATTCAAGTGGGTGATATAGGAAAATCATTAAACTTATGTATTAACATAGGAATCCAATAATGGAATAGGCAGCTTAATCATCTTAGCCAAAAAAACATGAGTAGGTTCACCTAAGGAGAAAAGGTTTATGGCATATCAATACTAAAAAGATAAAGGAATGTGATGTTCTCAACATGCCTAAAGGGAAAAATTATTAACACTTCACGTAATAATTTATTTATACAATATACACAATAATAAAATATCATTTATTTATATAATTGTGGAACTATGAGGAAGTATTCAAAAAATAGAAAGAATTATATTATTTCCATTATTGATAAATTTACCTAAATTAAATCAATTTTCTTTATGAGACATAAATCATCATATCTAAATATGTTTAAATGTTTCAAAAGAAAAGTAGATAAGTATTGTAATTTCTCTTTATAGATGATCCAGATAGATAATGGTATTTAATTTATAATGGGAACAATTTATGATTATTTTGAGAAGCATGTTATTCACTGTGAACTTAGTGTACCATATACCACATAATAAGATGTTGTTTTTGAATATAAGAATAAAATTTTTGTTGATATGGATCGAACATTATTAATAGAGCATACTACATTATAAAAAAATTGATAAATCTTTTCACTATAATGTTAAATTACAAAACTCAATTTTAAAGTCAATGTGAAATTTAAAATATCCTTTATTTAAATCATCATTGAAATCCAAAATATCATCCTCATTCTGAAACATCATAGAAATCCAATTTATTAACTTTAAAACCAATCATTTACCCTTAAAATCATATTTAAATTATAAAAAACTAATGAATCTTGTCCAAATAAATCATCGGGACACTTTTTCTTGGTTTTTAAGAATGATTTTCATCACTAAAAAACATGTTACCCTTTATTTAAAATCGCTTTTTTAAAAAATGTTTACCCATTAAAAAAATTTGGAAAATCAAACATCGAATTGATTTTCAAACTTCCATAGAAAACTCACTCACTATTTTTAAAACTAGTCCCTTTCCATTTTTAACTAAGATATTAAACTTTTATGATAATATAAATTTAAAAAAAACTAATGAATTCGAAAATAGTAATTTAGAGAATGAAATTTGAGAAAATATTTATTTGATGATTTGATATAAAATATAATTAATAAAATCATTTGTGGGTGATTTAAAAAAAACCATAACTGTTTATTAATAAAATATAACATTAAATAATGAGTACCATACTGAAACATGTTTATGATAATTATAATGACCCAAAAAAATATTTACATGACATTATCTAAATTTGATGTAAATTCAAAAATGATTACATACTATCGCAAAGTATTTAAAAAACCCATAATATATCATGATTTAATAATCCATTATCGATATTTTATTTAGATTTTCATGAGGATCAAAGAAAATATGGGAACGCACTAGCATGTTACCAAATCCAAATCTATGTGATTCATCTCCATCCAACTAAATAGTATAAAACAAGTGATCTCCCTTTCACACACCTACACTCAAACATTTCTATATCAAGGACTCACAATGGAAATGGTAAAAATCATGGAATGATAAATTAGATCTTAGATCATTACTAAATCATTTAAAATCATTACCTTTATTTAAATATTTTTCAATCGAAAAATTCACAATGAATGAAAATTTTCCAATTAAATATAAAAAAACTTATTTATAATAATATTTGATGAAAAAGTTTCCAAAATACATTATCTAAATTTAGTTGTTAATTAAATGCCTCATTTAAATTTAAATCAATAAATTTCATTAATTTCCCATAATTTTGATTAATTTTTAGGAGAAAAAAACACCGCATTTCAAAAAATCTATGCTTTTTTAAATATGGATTTCAAAAACATATAAAGGATCTATATTTCATTATTCATAAAAAATAATTATTTTAATAAATCATATATAAATTAATAATAGATCAAATACAATTGTATATTTATACTTTCTTTGAATACCAAAAATCAATCAATTTTAAGATCTCAATTTCAATATAATATATCAATCGCAATATGAATGGTCTTTGGTTTTTTATGAATATCAGTTCTCCTCTAGATGTAAATCCTTATGATGGAATATATATGAGAGAGGCACTAAATAGAATATCTATGAGAATAAATCAATGATTCCTTTCATTCAATGTGATATATGAGTAATCAAACAAAACCAAAAATTAACTTAAACTTGGAAAATTGACTCTAAATCCCCCCTAAATTTATCATATAAATCCAGGTATTACTTAATATGGTATCAGCACAATGATGAGGATGAGTTCAGTGGATTGAAATGACTATGATGGGTGGTACGATGTGGTGCAAGGGTGCAGTACATGGCTACAAGATGCATAAAAACATGAGGAAACTCTATCAGTATAATGTGCGGTCTGGGAACAAATCTGGAGAAGTGAACAATTGTGGACTATGGAAGAGCAACGAATAAGTGGCAAGTAGTGAATCTTCATGCGCTAACAAAATAAATTAGTAAATACCTTAAATTTAGAGATGATCGATTTGTCAAGAAAGTCGATGAAGAACGAGAGCGGCAACAACAGCAGGGTTCCACGAGATCTTGAACGGCATGAGGGGGGAGACTCCGTTAGGGTTCTTTTTATAAGAGTGGGTAAGGCTTTTTTCAGCACTTTCAAAAAAGCACTGATAAAGATATGTTTTATCAGCGCTAAAATAGTAAGTGCTGATAAAACATATATTTATCAGTGTTAAAATTCTAAAACTGATAAAGATCCAATTTTAATAATATAATAAATATAATTAAAAAATTTAAATTTATATAATTATAAATAAATATTTAAATAATTACAAATATTTACTTATAAATATAATTATAAATAAATATAGTTATTATTAAAATATATTTATTATAATTTTATAGTTATTTAAATATATGTTTAATTATTTATAATTATAATTATAAATAAATATATTTAAAAAAAATTGTATATAATTATAAATATATTTATATAATTATATATTTAAATATAATTAAATATATTTATATAATTATATATATATATATATTAATATATATATATATATAATTATAAATATAGTAAATATATTTATTATTTAAATATATTTATTATAATTTTATAATTATTTAAATATATATTTAATTATTTATAATTATAATAATAAATAAATAGAGTTAAAAAAATTTATATATAATTATAAATATATTTATATAATTATATATATTGATATATAATTATATATATTTATATAATTATATATATTTATATAATTATATATATTTATATAATAATATATATGTGTATATTAATATATAAATATTTATAATTATATACAAATAATTATATTTAATATAATTTTATAATTATTTAAATATATATATATTTATTTATATTTATAAATAAAAATAAATATATTTATATAATGATATCATATATAATTTCATATATTTATATAATTATATATATATAATTATATATAATTATAAATATAATAAATATATTTTTTATTTAAATATATAATAATTTATTTATAATTCTAATTATAAATAAATATATTTATAATTATTTGTATATAATTATAAATATATTTATATAATTATATATATTTATATAATAAATATATATTTATATAATAAATATATTTATTATTTAAATATATATTTATTAGGTGTTTGGGGGTATAATTACATTCAAACACACACACCATACACACAAACTAGAAAGGCAGGTTATGTCCCCCCCAAGTGGATAACCCACCCATCAAGCCGTATTTATTTATTACATGGCTCGTTGGCCCAATGGGCATGAAACCCATAACATGGCCCGAAAGCCTAGTGCAGCATCATGCCTACATCATCCTGCCTACATCACTAGACCTGTTTCATGTCTGCATCACCACTTGTCTGCGTCATCGACTACATCACCACCTACATAGTACTGTAATAGTACCTACGCCCACCCGAATTTGAACCCGGGTCTAATGCAAAATTACGGGGAGCCTTTACCACTCAGGTATGCACATAGACATTGATAAAAATATATAAGTTCAAATATCACATATTAACAATACATCATTTATATTTTTATAATTGTTTGAATTATTAAAATATATATATTAATATATCGTATTTATATTAATTATATCCATGCATTTTGTAATTAATGTATATAAATAAACTTTTAACATTTTGACTAATATAAATTTGATAATTTTTTCTATATAGAATTATGAAAATAAGATTAATTTTTTATTAAAAGTTATATAAATCATATTTATATATTATATTTACATATATATACTTATTTTAATATAAATATTATTTAAAAATTTATAAATATATATATATAGATATATTTATTTATATTTATAATTATAAATAATTATTTTTATAAATATTTTTATATAATTATAAATATATTTATATAATTATGTATATTTATATAATTATATATATTTATTAATATATGAGTATATATAATTATAAATATAATAAATATATTTATTATAACAGTTGTGAATGGTTATTTACCTAGAAAGTGCAATTTATCCCTGGATGCTAATCGTTGGGTAGAGCTGGTGATCAGGGGGTGTAGCTCCTCAAGTGATACAAGATAATTTGTCTTTTGCTGATATGGTTACTAGACACAAGAATGGTTATTCTGACCAATTTGGATTTGACACTCCTATTACTAATATTATACAGGATGACCCCCATTTTTTCCATTATGCATGAATGAAATGGGGAGATTGGTGTGAGTCCAACAAAAGTGATGATCTTGACTGTGAAGCTGGGGATGATCTCACAAAACTCCTTGAGGAGAAGTACATGTCTCAAGGTAAGATTACTTATAAAAGTCTTTTTCTATAGTATAAAATGGGGAAAAATTATTTGGATAGGGATGTTGTTATATTGAAGATTGTGTAAGGTGAACATGGGTATGAGGGTGAGGTCACTATACAAGTGTCTCTATGAAATAAATTAGAAGGGGATAAAGAAGTCTATGCTGGCCACAGATCTGAATTACCACTTGTGCTTAATTCCAAGCAAACTATTAGTGATAAGACAGTTGATGCAGAAGTGGGTGGTACACAAAATTAAAAAGGGTAATTTTTTCTTTATGCTTAAGCCTATTAATAATTTGGAGTTTGAAAAACTATATCTTAAGGGTTTGATAATTATGGTGTGCAAAAAAATCGGTCTCGCATTCAACCATGGAAAGTTATGTGGTGACTGTCAAATTTCCTGAACATGGTGATGGTGGAGGAAAGGAGGATCTTGAACCAGATACCTCTATAGTTGATGATGTTATTGTTGTACAGCATGAGAATGATGCTACTGAGGTTCCCGCATAGGCATTGAAAGTTCCAGAGCATGATGAAATAGAGAAAAATGCCACTCTTAGAAATGAAGTTGGAGCACAACCCTTAGATGAAACAAGGGAAGTTGAGGACAATGAATATGTTTTCAAGAGATTTAATGATTGAGGAGGACCATGAGGATCCCAAAAATATAGGATAGGACATATCCCCGAGGGTCGTAGAAGATAGTGAAAAAGTTGTGATTTTGTTTTGTTGTTGGTTTGGGATTTTTTTAGTCACTTCTCCCTTTTGTGTAGCGGCATGTGTGATGCACCTGATATGTTGCAACCACTTCTTGCTCATTTGTGTGTATCTTTCTTTACTCTTTTAATAATTTTTTCAGGGTCATGGATTTGGGATACCAAATTTATGATCTAAACTATTCTGGTAATTATAAATAAATATATTTATAAATATTTGTATATAATTATAAATATATTTATATAATTACTCAGAACGGCACAGACCATGGATAAAATCCATGGCCCCAAAAAAATATTCCAAAATAAAAAGTAAAAGCAGCAAGTGTTGGGTTTATAATGCTTAAGAAGCATCACAAACATGTCATCTACATTCACTTCCTTTTAATTTTACCACCCCTTCCATGGGGGCCACCACGGCACCTCGGATGTCTACCTCTCTTCCGTTGTTTTGGATCTTTCCAGTCATTTTTGTGATCATCCATTCTCGATGGATCATCATATTCATTATGTGGTTGGGTGTCACCAGGTCCATGGACATTTCCAAACTCCTCTCAAAATAATCCCTTACTATTAGATCTGTTTAAAATATCGAGTAATGTAAATGTATTAGTTCTTGGTATAGGGAATGATGATACCTCCTAATTCACTTTCCCTTCCAGAGTGCCACTGGTAGTTAGGCCACCCACAATGTTAGCAAGACCATCATGGTCCTGATCATACATAGGTGGAGTGGTCCTGGTTTTACTAGAAGTAACCAGTTGAAATCTATATGAATCCATAATAATGGGCATGCTTTTATCTGTAGTTGAAGTAGCAACATAAGAGGATTTTATACCAGTCATCCCCTTCATGCCCATATAATCCTTATCTTCCACTTGAATAATAATTTTCCCAGCCTCCTGTGAGGCCCTACCCCTAATATCTCCAATATAAACATCCTTATCAATAATATTGGAGGCAATATGTAAGCCAACTCCTTTATGGTAGTTTTCCTTGGGTTCAGACTCTGTAGGAGGTTCACTTGCAGCCTCTTTTGAGCCTTTCATCTCACTTGTGTAGTGGGAATTAGTAATATCCAACACCTTCATGAGTAGAGGCCATGATTGTCCCACTATTGAGGTACTCCCCAAAGTGGCAGCATGTGTGCCTCTAGACGAGGGTGTAGGCACACTCACCTCAGAAGCAGCCTAACCACCCTAATATTTTTTATTACCCTACTTAGATATTTATGGAATTATAATGTCAATTCTCTACTTGCCCTTATGGGCCCTTGAAGTAATTTCTTGTTCCTTCATAAGATGTAGATCCACTATCTCTTGAGAAAAGTCTTCATCCAAATATGGGTTATCTATTTCTCCCTCATCCACACCACCAACACAATAATCCCCCAAACTCCCTTTGTACATTACCCTTAGTAAGGAGTCCTTAAAGGATATTCCCTCCTTCACATTGGCCTGCACACCATAATTATTTTGATCCCTATCCTTGCCCCTGCTGGAGTTATCTAAGGATTTATTCCCAGAAGAATAATTGCCATGATTATGTCCAGTTGTCTAGATAGCCAATTCCACAAGTTCCTGCTCACCTAAAACATCCCCATTATTATCAGTGTCTTAGAACATAACATGTTGGTAACCTTTTTCTTTTTGTTTCCTCCTGTAGACAAATACATCATGTCCATTTTTCATATAGAAGGATCAAACCATTTCCCTTCTACAAGAATCCAAGGAATGGAAAATAATCTCGCACTCGGAATGAAAGGCTGGAATTTTCTCATAAATAATATTTAGAGTTAGCACGTCAGATTCAATTGAAAAAACCACCTTATCAGTAAGATTCACACTAAAATCTACCTCTACAAGCACTCTAGAAAAGTAGTTGTACCTTACCTTCTCATTTTCTTTATCCATATTGATGGGAATTCCAATTGAAGAATCAATGTCAAAGATAATGTTCAGATGCCACATAATCAAATTCATCCCATAAATATTTACCCATAGTTGTGAAAAAAAAAGAGTTTTCCACCACAAACGGTTTGAATTTAAAGCTCTATTCATAGATTCACAGGGAACCAGGCTTCAAAGAAACCATTATGAATCCCCACACACATCCCATTAGCTCATCATTCGGGAAGAGAATGTGGAAGCATCCCCTTCCTAATGGGATTCATTTCTAGTCAGAAAAACCCCAAATTGCTAACAGCCTTCGAACCAGATTGGGGGTTTTCCATAAAAGATCATTCTTTGAAAGGAAAATATTGGCGATAATCAAGTGACGACAAGATTCAAGATGGTCCAAAATTGAACTTCCTTGAAAAAACACATGCTACGTTTCCTTTTTTTACAAAACGACCAGCTACAGAACCCTGACTCATGGAGAAGAGCCTATAATTTAGGTTCTTACCTTTATTCACCACTTTTACTCGATGCGCTACCTCCTGATCTTCACGATCCCTAACCCCTCCAGCAACAATGCATCCGCCGGTGATAAGGTACTCCATTTTGATTGCATCATCTCTAGGGAAGGCCATAGCACACCCTAGAATCCTTAATCGTCATTGAGTCGTCGGAGAGAAGAGCTCCTGAACACTGTCATCCTATATTTATATAATTATATATATTTATATAATTATACATATTTATATAATTATATATATGTATATAATTATATACATTTATATAATTATATATATGTATATAATTATTAATATAATAAATATATTTATTATTTAAATATATATTTATTTATTTATATTTATAATTATAAATAAATATATTTATAAATATTTGTATATATTTATAAATATATTTACATAATTATATATAGTTATATAGTTATACATATATTTATTAATATATAAATACATATAATTATAAATATAATAAATATATTTATTATTTAAATATATTTATTATATTTATAATTCTTTAAATATATATATATTTATAATATATAAATAATTTTTTTAAAACATTATATATATATATATTTGAATTATTAAAAAATATATATTAATATATAATATTTATATTAATTATACACATGCATTTTTTAATTAATTTATATAAATAAACATATTTTTTGAATATAAATATGATAATTTTATATATATTAATAATATTTTCTATTAAAAAAATTTATCATTGTTATTCTTAGGGTTGATAAAGATCCATCTGTATCAGTGCTAAAAAATAACTGATAAAGGGTACACCTTTATCGGTGCTTCTGTTAGAGCTAATAAAAGTTACCTTTATCATCGCTTTTGTTTAGTGCTGATAAAAGTCAATGCTAGGTAAGGTGCGGTCTATGGTAGTGTTTATCCTTGTCATTGACGTCAACGAATTTGTGGTAGGAGGTTCCTTTCCATTATGGGTCATGTATATATAATGTTTATCATGATGTGATGTTTATGTTAGAATAACTCATGCTTGAGATGAGTTTCATGTGGGTGGGTGGGTGGGTGTGGGTTTTCTTGATTATGACCATGTGATTATGTGTGGATCCTGCATTTGATCTTGTTGTGCCTTATCATTCATTGATATGACATATGTTATTTGTGTGTTGTATAGCTTATAGAATTGTGCTTCAGGGACAAAGATATTTAGGTGGAGGCTTGAGGTTGGGAATCATTTAGTTCTAACATCCTTAAAGGTGGGTGTGGTTATCCCTATAGAGGGAGAGGCATTAGTGGTCAGTTACCCAACCTGATATAAACCTAAAATCCTTAAAGATGGGCATAGATATCCTTGTATAGGGAAAAACATAGTGACTAGCTGGAAGATACTGTTCATGGAATCCTACGGACTTGGGTCGTGGATGATTAAAAGGATAATATGGTAGGGGATCGGCCTGAGGAATGTGAAACACTCTAGTGACAACCACTAACTGGGTGGGGTGAGTTGATGACATGGAGAAGCATGCGGAATTCATGCGACAACCACCAACAGGGTGGGGTGATCTATGTTACCTTGATGGAGATACATGACTTTTTTGACATCCTTTCTGGTAATGAGCCGAAGTGAGTGGGTTGAGGTTCATAACAACTTGATCAATGAATGATGACTCGATATATGTTGTGTGTTTATTGGCCATTTACTTATTTAATGATATACATTGTTATATATATTCTGCACTTATGGTAAGGATGAATTGATGGTGTCCAACTAAGTCTTGTACTCACACCCTAATCATGAATTTCGTTGCACATGTAGATTTTATGACCAGAGATCCAGAAAAGGGAAAGGGACCTATGGTGGATGGTTTAGTAGTGGAGCATGGAGCTAGAGTGGACTGTGATAGACTTTAGAGGACCATAGATGTTTTCTTATTTACTTATCATTTATTATCTGATGTTTATACTCTAAACAGGCTTGCCAACTTGGGAGCTCTTATTATGTATTTCATTTATTCAGTTTTATCATTTTTACTCTAATTATTTTTTATTTTTGTTTATTTATTATTCTGATCAATGACATGATACAAAGGGTATAGTCTCCCCATTGTCAGACTTAGACCCTCGTTGTTATCTAATAGCCTCTTGCGTACAGGGAGGCGCGCATGAGGTCACATAGCACTTGGCTTGCTCCCTATGGTTTGGTTTAAGATATTACATTATAAAATAGAAGGAAACTATGGAAGAAAAATAAATGAAATATAGTCCATAACCAAAATAAAATAATGGTAGTGGTACAACTTGAAATCCAGATAAAACCAAAGGTACATAACTGAAAAAACCAGAAAGAATAATCAAAACCAACAACCACTACTCCATGTGATATATGGGAAATCCCCCACCATCTCACCATCATCTACCCATAATAAGATTACATGAACCTCTCCAACTCATTGCATCACCTTACCTTTTCCCACATCAAAATATAATTCAAGGTCTTGATCACATTGTTGAGAATGTCAAATTATATATTTAGTTTTACTAGAATTTCTATAGTATAACAGGAAACCTATGTCATCTCTCAATGGAGCCTTAGATCATTAATTTAAGAAAAAGGTTTTGATTATGAAAATAAAAGAGAAATGTGATTTGTAAAACTTGGGGTTTGATGATTTAAGAAGACAATAGAAAAAGGAAAGAGATAAAACAAAGCAGAAATGAACAGAATTAATTAAGTGTGATCAACTCGGGGAAATCTCATGATGTTCATCCTTCATCGCTTTAAGAGATAGAGTTATGGTATGTTAATACCTGTTTTGTAACACCTATAACTAGGATATTACTGATTTTACACTAGTATACCTCCTAGGTTTTAGTCAGAAACAAAAAATGATTCACCGGATACTACCGGTGATTGGGTAAATTGTATTCGATTTCATAACTGAAACTCACCAAGGCAACACACGAAGAACTTGATGTGTTGTCCAGGTTTGTATGTTATTTATTTGTGATACTATGACATAAATTTACATGGCCTTGATAGTTTTTATGAGAGTTAAATTGATCAATATGAACCACACAAACACTACAATTGAAAGGGGGAGAAGAAGTGGTGAACGGTGTGTGAAACATCACATGAATGGGTGCCCCCAAACATGATCATATGAGTTGATAATGACATACCAGTACATAAATCAATTAAATAACAATGTAGTATTATGAAAAACAATATAACAACTTGGAATTAAAAATATCATTCAAATATTATATACATGAAGCTTGGTATTTACATCACATTACCCCAGGTGATCACAAGGCATTTAGAACTCCATGAGAGAGACAAAGAAAATTATGATGAAGTAGAACCTACCATGGCCTCTAAAACTTATAGGATTGAGTAGAATACTCATTTGGGACTCCAAAATGGCAGCACCTTGCCTCCTAGTAGAACCTACAAATGGGGTTCCCATGGTGCCAATTTATAGGAAATGTGTGAGGTGGTTTTGGGCACTCTGATTTCGAGAAACTATTTGGCCCATGGTTTTTGGTGGATATATAGTCTTAAATAAATTTTTAAAAAACTAAAAAGTTGTTTAATCACGTATTTAATATCTCCACCAAAAGTTTAGAATCATTTTGAGGCCTACATATTAAGATATGGATGAAATAAAGCATACCACTTTTAACTTCATGCAGATTCAATGGATTAGATAGATCAATTTGTTTGGGCCACTTAATCACTGAATTGGGATTGGGTGTATTCATAAGATCTATAAACCATTGAATTTTGGACCATAAAAAATATCATCCCATTTAGATTCACATATTTATCGTAACATTAAAAATAGTGGACAGGTGCTCATGGGCTCCCATGAAATTTGACCCATTTTTCTTCCACTTCATCCTGGGCCCTCCAAATCACCACCACCTACAATGAAATTATACAAAAAAGTAAAATTATCATTTTTAAGAGTGATTGAAACAAAATAATTTATTCAAACGTGGTTTTAAATTTTTTATAATAATTGGAATTTACAATATGAAATCAGTTTAATTCAATGGTGTAAAGGGTGAAAATGAATAGTGAATTACGGTACGATCACACCCCCACACCTAATAATTTTTACTACTGGGAAAAGTCAAATTTACAAAATGATTCATTTAAATATTCCCAACTTCATGGATATTTAATATTAAATGAAAATTTGATTCATGAAAGTAATGTGATCAAATAAAAAATCACACTAAGGAGTTATTCTCAGTGATCATGGAAAAGGTGTCCCATAAATTGTATCAGAATGAAATTAAAATAAATGCATGATAAAAATATGAGAAAGTAATTAAAAATTAAATCATGCCACTAAATCTCTAAATGTGTGTGTGAAAACCATTCCGTGATATTCTTTCCACTTTCGATCCAGTAAATATAGGTTATTTTATCATTCTTCTACTTAAATGATTTTTTCCACCAAACCTTCCCTGCATACTTTACAATAAAATTTCAAAACCCACTCACTTAAGCATTACTAAAATTCAAACCTTAATCTCCCAACCTAGATATCCTCATATGTTGTACATTTCATCACTCCCATCATTTATTACTATTATTGTTTTTTCAAAAGTTGAACTTGGAACAAATATCACACTCATCACTCAACCCTTGTTTGATCTCCTCATGACACTAATTGTAATAGTTATAACAAGATCAAATGTAGAGTAAGAGAGGTTTTTGACCTAACCAAGATACAACCCATATTTTTTTTAATTAATTTTTTTATTTTTAATTATAGTTTTTTTAGGGAGTACAAAATTCGGATAATAGGTACACACACATAGGTCAATCCGATATAGTAATAAAATAGATCAGATAAGGAATGAATGTATTGAAAAATAATTTTATAAAGCTGATAAATATTAACCTAACTTATATTTACCTTCTATTAAGTAAGAAATATTCACACTTTATGGTTTGGTACAAAAGATGTGTGGAATAAACTACTCACACAAGGGGTATCAATTGTCTCAAAGGTTTCATAAAGATACAACCATTTATATCATTGAAAAACAATAAATTTACTCAAAATAACTCCCCAGTGTTAAATTCATGCCAAAACACACATTATATTACTGATTTTTTTAAATTTTAAAACAACATGAAATAGAGTAATTCCTTATGCATTTTCAACAACTTCCATGATTAAGTGGGCATCATTTTCCATGATAAATTGGGAGTAAAAAATTAATATTATAGCATAAAAGTGAGGAGGGAATTAGGGGGGTAACAATACTATTCAATAAGCAAAAAAAGAGAGTAAAGACGATGAAAATCCTAAATAACTCAATAAGGTGGGGAAAAGTAAAAAATAATATTTAGTAAGATAAAAATAGAAGAAATATGAAAATCAATGAAAATCCTAATGAACCCAAGAATGTACCAACCCCCCCCCCCCCCAAACACACACACACACACACACAAACACCTAGAGTGTGTAGTGTCCTCACTATAATAAAATATAATGTGGGAATGAAGGATAAAACCTAGTGGATTTCACTAGTATGTTTCTTATTAAAGGTGGATTTCCTCCATTGGGTGTTTTGGAAAATCCTTGTAAAAGTTTTTAATTCTCTACCCTTTGATGGTAATACTTCAGCCACTCTGGTCACGAAAAATCTATATTGCACAAAAATGGTAAGCATTAGTAATAGTATAAGGATCGAGCCATTGGGGATAAAGCTTACCTGGGTGGAACTTTAGCCTAGAATTGTACATGAGGACCTTCTCACCAATATGAAACTTCCACTGATGAATCATCCCATCATGTATAGTATTTTTCTTATCTTTATAGATTCGGGAGTTCTCATATGCATCACGCAGAATTTATTCCAAATCCTAAATCTGTAACTTCCTATGTTTACCTGCATCTGAAAGATTCATATTACATTTCTTAATAGCCCAATATGTATGGTGCTCTACCTCCACTAGGAGGTGAAAAGACTTTAAAGACACAATATTTTATGCTAAAATTCCAATTGGGGTTTTAAAGGCTATACGGTATGCCCAAAGTGCACCATCCAAGCGTAAACTCCAATCTTTACTATTGGGTTGTACCCTTTTTTCCAAGATTCTATTAACTTACCAATTTGAGATTTCTATTTGTCCATTAGTTTTAGGTTGATATGCAGTGGAGACTTTATAAACAGCCCCAAACTTATGAAGCAATGTTTTCATGTTACGATTGCAAAAATGTGAACCCTGATCACTAATGATGAATCTTGGAAATCCAAACCTATTGAAAATCTAGGACCTCACAAAATCAACAACCACTCTAGGGTCATCAGTCCTAATAGCCTTTTATTCCACCAATATAGAGACATATTACACAGCCAATAATATGTACACAAAGCCAAATGAATTTTGAAAAGGCCCCGTGAATTCAATGCCCCATGCATCGAAGATCCTAGAAAATAACATGGGTTGTTAGGGAATTTCATTCCTCTTGGAGATATTCCCTATGAATTTATATTAAGTACATGACTTAAAAAACTAATGGGAATTTATATACAATGTTTTCCAATAAACTCATGAGTCAAGGACATTTCGAGTTGTACGTTGAGAGCCAAAGTAGACCCCACAATCCAAAGTGTGGAAAAAGGTCAAAACAGAGGTGAACTCATGGTCAAGGACACAACAACAAACAACTTGGTCACTATAAATTATTCAAAAATATGGGTCATCCCAAATGTACCATCGAGGTCCACAGCATCAAAAAGGTTTTCATGAGGGAAGAATTCTCCAATGGGGAGGGCTGAGTCAACATGACAGTATAGTGGTGGGGAAATCCTACTAATGTGGTCAGCTACAACATTTTCCACTCCTCTATTATCATGAATCTCAAGGTCAAACTCTTAGAGTAGGAGTATCCACTGTATGAGGAAGAGCTTAGCTTTAGGTTTCTTTAGGAGAAAACAAAGGGCAACATGATCAAAAAAGACAATGTTTTTTACCCAATAAGATATGAATAGAATTTTTATAAAGAAAAAACAATAGAAATAAGTTATTTTTTAGTGGTTGTGTAGTTTTTCTGGGCATGTTCAAGGATATGTGAGACATATGCAATGAAATGAGGAGACTTTTCAACCCTTTTTGATAAAACTACCCCAACTGAAAAGTTAAAGGCA
This sequence comes from Viscum album, assembly GCA_963277665.1. NCBI lineage: Eukaryota > Viridiplantae > Streptophyta > Magnoliopsida > Santalales > Viscaceae > Viscum > Viscum album. The sequence goes on along the minus strand of OY728121.1, from coordinate 564,239,697 downwards.
TCACACATAAGTTAGAAGGGGAGATCCCACCTTTGTGGTTGAATGATGGTAGGTAATGTGAGAATCATTTTTAGTGAATTGAAATCATACACACAATTTTGTTTAGATTCATATTCAAAATCCTTTTGAAACAATCAAGATAGGGGAAGTACGATATTACTAAAGTATTTAATGAATCTATAGTAAAAACCGACATGACCTAAGAAAGATCGTACCTCACGAACACATTTTGGATATGGAAGGGTAGAAATTAATTATATTTTTGATTGATCCACTTGAATTCTATCATTTGAAATAAAATTCCAAAGAACTATCCCCAGCTCATCCATGAAATAGAATTTATCATAATTTAATATGAGATCTTTTTCAAGCAATGGCAGAGGACAAAACCTAGGTTTTCTGAATAGTCATCAAAGGAAGTTCCATAAACTGTGAAATCATCCTTAAAAAATTACATGAAATTCTCAATGTAGTCTAAAAATATACTTAACGTACAACACTAAAAAGTACTAGGATAATTACAGAGACCAAAAGGAATCCTTCTGTATACAAATGTGCCGAATATATAGGTAAATGTTGTCTTTTCTTGATCTCTATGGGCTATATGGATTTGAAAATAACACAAATAGACATAAATGAAAAAAATAATGAGACTTATCATCCATTCCTTATATAATTTGTTCAATGAAAGGTAGAGTAAAGTGGTCATTTCGCATGTCTTGATTCAGTCGACGGTATTGAATACAGACTCGCCAACTATTTTGCACATGTGTTAGAACCAATTAATTTTTTTCATTTGACACTACTATTATTCCAGTTCTTTTAGGAAAAATTTGAACTGGGCTAACCCATTTACTATCATATATAGGATAAATGATCCCAGTAGAAAGTAATTTACTGACTTCCAATTTTACCACTTCAATGATAGTGGGATTCAACTGGTGTTGATCCTACCTTATGGTCTTAGCCTCATCATCTAAAAGTATATTATGCATAAAAATAGATGGGATAATCCCAATACTATCTGCCAATATCCATACAATTTCCTTTTTACACTCTCTCAAAAGGTCGAGAAATTTTTATTCCTACTATGGAGAGATGTTATTATAAATAATGATGGGAAATTTTTCAATACCCTCAAGATAGGCATATTTTAAATTAGATGGAATTGGTTTTAGTTCCAACACCAATGGTTTTTGGATTGAGGGAGGTATTTAGGGAGAGTGAGTTCCATGAAAATGTATATTTGTTCATGTTTATTATCTAAGGATAGATAATCTATTGAAATGAGATTTTTAGAATCATCGACGGCCATGAGTACCACAGAATGAACACACTCATCAATTAAAGCACAAAATTAGCACATTTCTGAACCCACACAACACTCAAAACATGAATCAAAACTCTAACCATCAAAGGGTTAAGAAGAGTAAAATGAATCATAGTATGGGTTGAGTATAGAATGTTGTATGTGTGTGTCATTATAGAGAACTTCCATTGAATATACATGAAGAGTGGAGTGATCTTCAATGGGGTGTTTCATGAAATCAAGAATGTTAAAAATTACCTTTTCTCCACCGAACTCTATGGAAAGTGTACTGTTGTGGGAATTTATGATCGTCTTTATTGTTTTAAAGAATGGACTTCCAATTATAAGATGGTAATGTCCTTGGGTTTGGGTATCTTCCATCTCAAGAATATATAATTCAGTGGGGAATATGAGATTCTTCACTTTTATGAGGATGTCCTCGACCACTCTTGATGGGTTTGTTGTGTTCTGGTTGGAACGTTTCACTATGATGTATGTTATTTGAATCCCTCCAACCTATAGAGAAGTGTACATAGATTAAGTCATTACATTAATTAAAGCACCTAAATCTAGAATAGCATCTGAAAAGAATGTATCCCCTATGGTGTAAGGTATATTGAAAGTTCTTGGATCCTTGAATTTGGTTGGCATTGCTGGTTGAATCAAGGCCAAGACATTCCTTCCAAGGTTTACTCTTTCATTCCCCTTCAATCACTATTTATGGGTGCAAATATCTTTAAGAAATGTGGCATAGCATGATATTTGTGTGACTACATCCAATAAAGGAATTTTAACTTTCACCTTTTTAAATGTATCCATTATTTATTTATCAATCTCATTATCAAAAAATTTCTTATATTTAGAGAGTCTTTGAGGACATTAAGGGAAATTGATTCTTTAGGGGAATCCTCAATGATAATTTGTTTACCCTTTTTTTCTTGTTTTTCTTTACATGAATCTTTTATGGGTAGGGAAATAGAGTTTTTAAGTGAGGGACTTACCTATTGTGTAGAATCAGTATAAGGAGAAACTTCTTTACCACTATGAAGTGTAATTTCACATACATTACCTTTTTCCTTTGTATTTTCAATGGGTTGGGATGGTAGTTGTCTAGAACCTTGCATCTTAATCTCACTAATGGTGTTTTCCAATTTTCCCACTTGAGTGTGTGGGTCATGAATAGCTGATTGTGTGGTCTATTGAAACTGGAGGTTCTAGGTTTCCATTTTCTTCACAATTTCCTTGAGGCTTGTTTTAGATTTAATAGAATTATTATTTTGAGATAATTAAGGATAAGAAGGTTTCATACCTTGTCCTTATTAATACCTATTCTATTTAGGGTAGCTCGAGTTCCCTCCTTGTTGGTATTGTGGTTATGCTTTCCACCCAGGGTTTGGATTTTACCTAAATGGTTCTTGATTGAAGGGAGGTTCTTGTTTGAATGGATGCCCAAGAATACTGCTACACAAGACTCGAATGAATCTTGAAGTTGTGGGAACTGGTTAGAGAAATGAGTGTTATCAGAACAAATACCACAATGTAATGAAACATAAGAAGAGTGTGAGTTACTTTGTTATTGAGCTAATTTACTTAAAAGGGTATTCATCTCATCGTGTTTATTATCTACCTTTTGTTTTAGGGTTGAATGACTTACCTCTTGAACTCCTCAGGTTGGTGCAATTTCTCGTGTACCAAATTTTTGTGCATTTTGAGCTATGTTGGCTATTAAGTCATGAGCAGCAGAAGGAGTTTTATCAAATAGGGATCCACAGGCTATAGCATGTATCATTTAAAAATACATGGGAACAATTCCCTTATATAAGTATTGAATTATCAATTGTTCACTAATTTTGTGGTGGGCGCAACTTGAACAAAGTCGTTTGAATCTCTCTCAATATTCATGAAGGGTCTCTCCTTGTGATTTCCTAATTCCACAGATTTCTTTTCTAATTGATGTAGTTCAGGTGGTAGGAAAATAATTCTCTAGAAAGAGTTTTTTAAGGCCATTCTATCCCTCAATTGTGGTAGGCATATAGTATATCCAATCTTTGGCTACACTATCAAGGGAGAAAGGGAAGGCCTTAAACTTCATGAGGTCCTCAGACACATTTTGGGGTTTCATAGTGGAGCACACTATGTGAAACTAATTAAGATGTTTGTGAGGGTACTCATTGGAATAAACCTTGGAATTTAAGAAGAATTTGGATGAGGCCTTATCTCATCTCAAAGATAGATTCTTAAGATATTGGATGTATGCGGGTTGGTACTCCGCATTCAGAGTTGTCAGTTCTTTTAAAGTTAAATTATTTACAGACATGATTTCTAGGTTTTGATTTGGTTCAATATTTGATTGGTTTGGGATCACTTGAGGTTCCAAAATGGGTTCCTTGGTTTTACTTGATTTTCCTAATCTGTATTACCTAATTTGTGAGTGAATTTAATTTTCAATTTTTGGGTCAAATTCATGTAGTTTTTCTTTTTTTAATCGGGTCATGAAAATAATTTGTGATGTTTGTTTGTTTTTTATGTTTTTTTTATGATTTAATATGGATAAAATAAAATCACTTAATAAGGGATAAAATAAAAAATAAAATAAAATTTTATACTATATTATTATATAAATATAGGGAGAGAGACGAAGAGAGAGAGAGAAGAAGAAGAAGACACACAAAAACAAACAAAAGAAAAAAAACAAAAACATAAATAATCAAAAGGGGTTGGAGTATTGAAAGGAGTACTAATTAATAATTAAAATAAATAAATAAAAGGAAGTAAAGAGAAAAGTTTTATCTTGGATCCCTGTAAATGGTTCCAAAATTTGATTGCATTATCAAGCGCGTCAAATTAGATGTTTAGTTTTACTAGAATTTTTGCAGTATATCAGGAACCCTAAGTCATCTCTTAATAGAGCCTTAGATCATTAATTTAAGAAAAAGTTTTTGATTATGAAAATAAAAGGAAAATGGGATTTATAAAACTTGGATTTTTATGATTTAATAATACAATATAAAAAGGAAAGTGATAAAACAAAGAAGAAATGAACAGAATTAATTAAGCATGATCAACCCAAGGAAATCTCAGGACTCTCATCCTCCATCGCTTAAAGAGATAGGGTTATGATCTTGTAATACCTGTTTTTTGAGACATATAACTAGGATATTACTAATTTTACACTAGTATAGCTCATAGGGTTTAGTCAGAAACACAAAATGATTCATCGGATACTGCTAATGATTGAGTAAATTGTGTTTGACTTCATAACAGAAACTCACTAAGGCAACACACGAAGAACTCAATGTGATGTCCAGGTTTATATTTTATTTATTTTTGATACCATGAAATAAATTTACATGGTCTTGACAGTGTTTATGATATTTCAATTGACCAATATGAACCACACAAACATCACAATTGAATGGGGGAAGAAGAAGCGGTGAACGGTGTGTGAAACATCACATGAATGGGTACCCCCAAACATGATCATATGAGTTGAGCATGAAATACCAGTAAATAACTAAATTAAATAAGAATAGATGATGATTAAAAAAATAACAACCTATAATTAAAAATCTCATTCAAATATTACAAACATGAAGCGTGGTATTTACATCACGTCCCCCCTCAGTGATCATAAGGCGTTTAAATCTCCATGGGAGGAGAGAAAGAAAATTATGATGAAGTAGAACCTCCCATGGCCTTCATAACTTCTAGGATTTATTATAATACTCCTTTTGGACTAAAAAATGGTAGAACCTTACCTCTTGGTCGAACCTACAAATGGAGTGTCCAAGGTGTCAATTTATAGGCAATGTGGGAGGTGGTTTTGGGCACCTTGATTTCAAAAAACTATTTAGACTATGGTTTTGGGTGGATAGATAGCCTTAAATAACTTTTTAAAAAACTAAAAAGTTTTTTACCAATGTATTTAATATCTCCAAAAAAAGTTTGGAATCATTTGTAGGCCTACATATCGAGATATATATGAAACAAAGCACACCACTTTTGACTTCATGCAGATTCGGTGGCTAGGACAGATCAGTTCTTTTGGGCCACTTAATCTATGAATTGGTCTTGTGTGTATTAATAAGAGTTTTAACCCATTTAATTTTGTACCATCCCACAAAATCTAATCCCATTTAGATTCATATATTTCTCATAACATTCAAAATAGTGGACAGGTGTTCATGGGATCCCATGAAATTTGACCCATTTTTCTCCCACTTCATCTTGGGCCCTCCAAATCACCTCCACCTATAATGAAATTATACAAAAAAGTGAAATTAACCTTTTTAAAAGTTATTGAAAAAAATAATTGATTCAAAAATGGTTTTAAATTTTTTATAATAATTGAAATTTACAATACAAAATCAGTTTAATTCAGTGGTGTAAATGGTGAAAATGAATAATGAATCGGGGTGCGATCACACCCCCACAACTAAACAATTGCACTCCTAGGAAAAATAACATTTACAAAATGATGCATGTAAATATTACCAACTTAATTAATATTTAATATTAAATGAAAATTTTATTCATGAAAGCAATGTGATGAAAGAAAAAATCACACCAAGGAGTTATTCTCAGTAATCATGGAAAAGGTGTCTCATAAATTGTATCAGAATAAAATTCAAAGAAATGAATGATAATGATATGATAAAGGAATTAAAAATTCAATCATTCCATTAAATCTTTATGTGTATTTTTTAAAACCATTCCATGATATTCTTTCCACTTTCTATCCAGTAAATATAGGTTATTTTAACATTCTTCTACTTAAATGATTTTGTCCACCGAACCTTCCCTACATCCTTTGCAATAAAATTTCAAAACCCACTCACTTAAGAATTACTAAAAGTCAAACCTTAAACTAAAAACCAATATATATTCATATGTATTACATTTCATCACTCCCATAATTTATTACTATTATATTTTTTTCAAAAGTTGAACTTGGAACAAATATCACACTCATCACTCAACCCTTGTTTGATCTCCTCACGACACTAATTGTAATATTTATAACAAGATTAAAGGTTGAGGAAGAGTTTTTTTTGACCTACCCAAGACACAACCAATATTTTTTATTGTTTTCTTAATTAATTTTTTTTTATTTTTAGTTATAGTTTTTTTTAGGGTGTACCAAAGTCGGATAATAGGTACACACGCATAGGTCAATTCGATACAGTTTTAAAATAGATTGGATAAGGAATAAATGTATGGAAAAATAATTTTAGAAATCTGATAAATATTAACCTAACTTATATTTACCTTATATTAAGTAATAAATATTCACACTTCATGGTTTGGTACAAAAGATGTGTGGAGATATTAAGTGACACAATTTTCCCATAAACTACTCACACAAGGGGTATCAATAATCTCAAAGGTTTCATAAAGATACAACCATTTATATCATTTAAAAACAACCAATTTACTCAAAATCACTCCCTAGTTTTAAATTCATTCCAAAACAAACATTCTATTAGTGATTTTTTTAAAATGTTAAAGCAACATGAAATGGAGAAAATCATCATGCATTTTCAATAACTTCCATGATTAAGCTGGCATCATTTTTCATGATAAATTGGGTATAAAAAATTAATATTATAGTGAAAAGGTGAGGTGAAAATGGGGGAGTAACAATGTTATTCATCAAGAAAAAAAAGATAAGAAATAATAAATATGATGAAAATCATAACAAACTCGACAACGTGGGGAAAAGTAAAAATACTATTTATCAAGCTAAAAAGAGAAGAAAGAAGAAAATCAATGAAAATCATAATAAACCCAGGAATGTACCAACCCCCCCCCCCATAGACACACACACCTATAATGAGTAGTGTCTTCACTATAATAAAAGATAATGTTGGAAGGAAGGATAAAACCTCGTGGTTTTCACGGCTATATTTCTTATTGAAGGTAGATTTCCTCCATCTGGTGCTTTAGAAAATCCTCGTAAAAGTGTTAGTCTCTACCCATAGATGGTAATACTTTATTCACTCTTCTCATAAAAAACCTATATTACACCAAGAGGGTAAACATTAGTAATATTATAAGGACTGAGCCATCAAGAATGAAGATTACCTAGGTGGAGGTTTAGCCTAAAATTGTACATGAGGAACTTCTCACTAATATGAAACATTCATTGATGAATCATCCCATCATGGATAGTATTTTTCTTCTATTTATATATTTGGGAGTTATCATATGCATCACACTGAATTTCTTACAACTCCTAAATCTATAACTTCCTATATTCACCTACATATGAAAGATTCATATTAAATTTCTTAACAATCCAATATGTATGGCGTTATACCTCCACCAGGAGGTGAAAAGCCTTTACAAACACAATCCTATATGGTGAAATTCTAATTGATGTTTTAAAGGTTTTACGGTATTCCCAAAGTTAGTCATCCAAGCGTAAACTCTAATCTTTCCTATTGGGTTGTACCATTTTTTTCAATATTCTCTTAACTTCCTGATTTGAGATTTCTGCTTGTCTATTAGTTTGGGGTTGATATGTAGTGGAGACTTTATGAACAATCACATACTTATGAAGCATATTTTTCATGTTGTGATTGAAAAAATGTGATCCCTGATCACTAATGATGAATCTTGGCAAGCCAAACCTACTAAAAATCTAGGACCTCACAAAATCAACAACCAATCAAGAGTCGTCTGTCTTGGTAGCCTTTTCTTCCACCCATTTAGATACATAGTCCACATACAATAATATGTACACAAAGAAAAATGAATTTGGAAAAGTCCCCATAAATTCAATTCCCCATTCATCGAAGATATCACAAAATAACATGGATTTTTGGGGAATTTCATTCCTCTTGGAGATATTCCCTATGACTTTATATAGAGTACATGACTTAAAAAACTGATGGAAATATCTATACAATGTTTTCCAATAAAGTCATGATTCAAGGACCTTTCAAGTTGTATGTTAAGAGCCAAAGTGGCCCCTACAAGCCAAAGTGTGGAAGAAGGTCAAAATAGAGGTGAAATCATGGTCAGGGACACACCAACAATAAATTGGTCACTATAAATTCTTCAAAAATATGGGTCATCCCAAATGTACCATAGAGAATCATGATTAATTCTTTGGGATCATGAAGTGATGAAATCAGTAGGGACCCTAGATGTTGCTAGAAAGTTCACAATGTTTTCATACCAGGGGTAAGGTCCATAACATCAAAAAGGTTCTCATGAGGAAATAATTATCCAATGGGGAGGGGTGAGTCAACATGATGGTCCAATGGTGGGGAAATCCTACTAATGTGGTCAAGGACAAAATTTTCCACTCCTCTCTTATCATTAATCTCAAGGTCAAACTCCTAGAGGAGGAGCATCCACCGTATGATGTGGGGCTTAGATTTAGGTTTCTTTAGGAGAAAATGAAGGGAAAAATAATTAGAACATACAATTATTTTTGACCTGATAAGATATGAATAGAATTTTTACAAGGCGAACACAATAGAAAGAAGTTATTTTTTAGTGGTTGTGTAGTTTTTTTTTTGGGCAGGGTCAAGGGTACGCGAGACATACATAATGACATGAGGATAATTTTCAACCCTCTGTGATAAAACCACCCCAACTGAAAATTTATAGGCACATAAGTTCAAAGGGGAGATCCCACCTTGGTGGTTGGATAATGGGAGGTGATGTGAGACTCATTTTTAGTGAATTTAAATCATACTCACAATTTTTATCAAAAAAAAATTCAGAATCATTTTTCAACAATAGAGATAGAGGAAGTATGATCTTACTAAAGTCTTTAATGAATCGACAGTAAAAACCAGCATGACCTAATAAATATTGTACCTCACGAACACATTTTGGATATGGAATGGTTGAAATTAATTCTATTTTTGATTGATCCACTTGAATTATATCATTTCAAATAACATTCCCAAGAACTATCCCCCACACAACGATGAAATGGAATTTCTCATAATTTAATATGAGATTTTTTTTAATGAAATGGCTAAGGATAGAACCTAGGTTTTCCAAACAGTCATCAAAGGAAGTTCCATAAATTGTGAAATCATCCATAAAAACTTTCATGAAATTATCAAGGTACCCTAAAAATATACTTAACATACAACACTGAAAAGTACCAGGATCATTACAGAGACCAAAAGGCATCCTTCTGTATGGAAATTTATCGAATGGATAGGTAAATGTTGTCTTTTCTTAATCCTCAGGGGATATATGGATTTGAAAATAACCCTAATAGCCATCAATGAAACAATAATGAGACTTACCAACCATTATTTCTAGCATTTTTTTAATTAAAGGTAGAGGAAATTGGTCCTTTCATATGGCTTGATTCAGTCGACAATAGTAAATATATACTCACCAACTATTTTGCACATGTGCTGGAACCAATTCATTTTTTTCATTTGACACTACTATTATTCCAGTTTTTTTAGGAACAATTTGAACTAGTCTAACCCATTTACTATAAGATATATGATAAATGATCCCAGTAGAAAGTAATTTACTGACTTCCAATTTTACCACTTCAAGGAGAGTGGGATTCAATCGACATTGATCATGCCTTATGGTCTTAGCCTCGTCATCTAAAAGTATATGATGCATACAAATAGATAGGCTAATTCTAGGACTATCATCCAATGTCCATCCAATTTCCTTTTTACACTCTCTCAAAAGGTAGATTAGTTTTGATTCCTACTGTGGAGAGAGGTTATTAGCAATAATTGTGGGCAATTTTTCAATACCCTTAAGATAGGAATATTTTAAATTATATGGAAGTGGTTTTAGTTCCAACATCGATGGTTTTTTTATTGAGGGAGGATATTTGAGGAGAGTGAGGTCCATTAAACTTTCTATATGTTCATTTTTATTCTCTAAGGATAGAGAATATATTGAAATGAGATTTGTAGAATCATAGATGGTCATGGGTACCTAATAATGAACACACTCATCAATTAAAGCACGAAAGGTTCACATTTCTGAACCCACACAACACTCGAAACATGAATCAAAAGTCAAATCATCCAAGGGTGAAGAATAGGAAAATGAATCAGAGTATGGGTTAAGGAGATAATGTTTTATGTGTGTATCATTATAGAGAACTTCCATCGAATAGATAGGAAGAGTGGAGTTCTCTTCAATGAGGTGTTTCATGGAATCAAGAATGTTAAAACTTACCTTTTCTCCACTGAACTCTATGGAAATTGTACCTTTGTGGATATTGATGATCATCTTTGATATTTTCAAAAATGGCCTTCCAAGTATAGGAGGTGAATATCCTTAGGTTTGGGTATCCTCCATATTAAGAATATATAATTGAGTGTGGAATATGAGATTCTTCACTTTTATGAGGATGTCCTCGACCACTCCTGATGGGTGTGTTGTGTACGAGTTGGAAATTTTCACTACGATTCCTATAGTTTTAAGCTATCCAACCTGTATAGAAGTGTATAAAGAGTAAGGAATTACATTAATTAAAGCACCTAAATCTAGCATAGAATCTAAAAAAAATCTCCCCTATGGTGTAAGGTTTCGTGAAAGTTCTTGGATCCTTGAATTTGGTTGGAATTGTTGGTTGAATCAAGGAAAATACATTCCTTATGAGGTTTAATATTCCATTACCCTTTAGTCACTATATATGGGTGCAAAGATCTTTAAGAAATTTGGCATAGCATGGGATTTTTGTAACTACATTCAATAAAGGAATGTTAACTTGCACTTTTTTAAATGTATCCATTATTTATTTATCAATCTCATTATCAAATTTTTTCTTAGATTTAGAGAGTATTTGGGGGAAATTAAGTTCAATGGATTCTTTAGGGGAATCCTCAATGATAATTTTTTTACCATTTTTATCTTGTTTTTCTTTACATGAATCTTTTATGGGTAGGGAAATAGAGTTTTCAAGTGAGGGGCCTACCTATTGTGTAGAATCAGTAGAAGGGGAAACTTCTTTACCACTATAAAGTTTAATTGAACATACATTACCTTTTTCCTTCATATTAGTAACGGTTTGGGATGGTAGTTGTCCAGAACCTTTCATCTTAATCTCACCGATGGTGTTTTCTAATTGTCCCACTTGAGTTCACAGGTCGTGAATAGATGATCATGTGGTCTATTGGAACTGGAGGTTCTAGGTTTCCATTTTCTTCACAATTTAGTCTTGGTTTAGATTTATGAGTAGGATTATTGTTTTGAGATGATGAAGGATAATAAGGTTTCATACCTTGGCCATGTTGATACCAATTCTGTTTAGGGTAGCTCGAGTTTCTTCCTTGTTGGTATTATGGTTGTGCTTTCCACTAGGGGTTTGGATTTGACCTGAATGGTTCTTTATTGAAGGGAGGTGATTTTTGGAATGGATTCCCAATAATATTTCTACACAAGACTTGGATGAATCTTGAATTTTTGGGAACTAGTCATATAAATGAGTGTTGTCATAATAAATACCACAATGTAATGGAACAGAGGAATAGTGTGAGTTACCTTCTTCTTGAGTTAATTGCCTTAGAATGGTATGAATCTCATCAAGTTTATTATCTACCTTTTATTCTAGGGTTGAATGACTTACCTCATAAACTCCTTGGGTTGGTGCAATTGCTCGTATACCAAATTTTTGGGCATTTTGAGCCATGTTTTCTATTAATTCATGAGAAGTGGGAGGAGTTTTATCAACTAGGTCACCACCAGCTCGAGCATCTATCATTTCACGATCCATGGGGACAAGTCCCTTATAGAAGTATTGAATTAGAAATTATTCACTAATTTGGTGGTGGGGGAAACTTTAACAAATTTGATTGAATCTCTCCCAATATTCATGAAGGGTCTCTCCTTGTGATTGCCTAATTCCACATATTTCTTTTCTAATTGATGTAGTTTAGGAGGTAGGGAAAACATCTCTATAAAGAGTAGTTTAAGGTAATTCTAGCCCCCAATTATGGTAGGTATATAATATATCAAGTATTTGGATACACCGTTAATGGGGAAAGGTAAGACCTTCAACTTCATATGGTCCTCAGACACATTTTGGGGTTTCATGGTGGTGTACACTTTTTGAAACTCCTTAAGATGTTTTTGAGCATCCTCATTAGGAAGACTATGGAATTTAGGAATAATATGGATGAGGCTTGATCTCTACTCAAATTTGGATGCTTCCTTAGGATATTGGATGTACACATGTTGGTACTCCACATATGGGGTTGTCAATTCTTTTAAAGTTCAGTTATTTACAGCCATGATTTCTAGGGTTTGATTTAGTTCAATTTTTGATTGGTTTGGGAACACTTAAGGTTCCAAAATGGGTTACTTAGTGTTACTTGATTTTCCTAATCTAGATTAACTGATTTTTGAGTGAATTTTCTTATCAATTTCTACAGTATAGCAGGAACCCTAAGTCATCTCTCGACAGAGCCTTAGATCATTAATTTAAGAAAAAGGTTTTTATTATTAAAATAAAAGGGAAATGGCATTTGGAAAAATTGGGGTTTATGATTTAATAAGACAATATAAAAATGATAGTGATAAAACAAATCAAAAATGAACGAAATTAATTAAGCGTGATCAACCCAAGGAAATCTCATGACGCTCATCCTTCATCGCTTCAAGAGACAGGGTTATGATCTTTTAATACTTACTTTGTAACACCTATAACTAGTATATTACGAATTTTACACTAGGATACCTCATAGGGTTTATTCAAAAACAAAAAATGATTTATTGGATATTGTCAATGATTGAGTAAATTGTGTTCGACTTCATAATCGAAGCTCACTAAGGCAACACACGAAGAACTCGATGCATTGTCTAGGTTTATATGTTATTTATTTTTTATACCATGAAATAAATGTACATGTTATTTAAAGTGTTTATGATATTTAAATTGACCAATATGAACCACAAAAACATCACAATTGAAAGGGGAAGAAGAAGTGGTGAACGGTGTGTGAAACATCACATGAATGGGTACCCCCAAACATGATCATATGGGTTGAGCATAGAATACCAATACATAAATACATTAAATAATAATAGAGTATGATGAAAAAATATAACAACCTAGAATTAAAAATGTCATTCAAATATTACAAACATGAAGCATGGGATTTACATCACGTCCCCCTCGGGTGATCACAAGGTGTTTAAAACTCCATGGGAGGAGAGAAAGAAAATGATGATGAAGTAGAAACTATCATAGCCTCCATAACTTATAGGATTTATTAGAAGACTCATTTGGGACTCCAAAATGTCAGAACCTTACCTCTTAGTCGAACCTACAAATGGGGTGCCCAAGGTTCCAATTTATTGGTAATGTGGGAGGTGGTTTTGGGCACCCTGGTTTCGAGAAACTACTTGATCCATGGTTTTGGGAGGACATAAAGTATTAAATAAATTTTAAAAAAAATAAAAAAAATTGTTTCCCCACGTCTTTTTTATCTCTACCGAAATTTTGGAATCACGTTTAGGCCTACAACTCAAGATATGGATGAAACACATCACACCACTTTTGACTTCGTGCAGATTCAGTGGCTTGGACAGATCAGTTTGGTTGGGCCACTTAATCACTGAATTGAGATTGGGTGTCTTCATAAGAGTTGTAACCCATTGAATTTTGGACCATAAAAAAATTTTATCCCATTTTTATGAACTTATTTCTTTTAAAATAAAAAAAATTGTATAGGTGTTCATGGGATCCCATGCAATTTGGCCCATTTTTCTTCCACTTCATCCTGGGCCCTACAAATCACCTCCGCTTACAATAAAATTATAGAAAAAAGTGAAATTACACTTTTTAATAGTGATTGAAACAAAATAATAAATTCAAACAAGGATTTAAATTTGTTATAATAATTGTAATTTACAATACAAAATCAATTTAATTCAGCAGTGTAATGGGTGAAAATGAATAGTGAATCATGGTGCGATCAGGTCTACACGCCACCAAAGGGGTGTACATGGTGTGAGCTAAACATGATCAGTAGGATCTCACCTAGTTGTTCCATATCAAGTCTCTATATAACAGTACAAACATGCTCAACGTTAAACTAAACATGGAATGATAAGTAATTAAATAGTTTTTATATCAAAACCATGGTAAATAAATCCCCCCTTTTCCATAGTTCCAAAACTATCCAGGTAAAATAGTTTCAAAGCATATCAAATTTATCAATGTAGATAATAAAATATAAAACAGTACAAAACCAAATCATGAGTAAATCATTCTAAGGATCACTATAGGTTAGGCTAGCTAGATCACTCGTACCGCAATATAAACAAGTGTATGCATCAAGTCCCTAGACATATGCATTGAATCTAGGGAGTAGAGGAATACCCTAGAAAGTAAACCCCCTGATAGTGTCTAAAAATTCCCTAGGACACTTTTCCTAGGGAGCATAGGAACACCCCATGAGTCACCCCCTGATAGTATCAATGGATGATTTCTATTACTATACCTTCCACCTAAGTACCCAAGGCTTCCCATTTATTTCATTTCCCAAATCATTTCATCAAAAACATGCTTTGAAAACCATTTAATAAATCTATTTCATGATGCTTTGAAAATACCTTTTCTTTTAATAAAACATGGGGAAAACCATATTTTCTCAAAAACCCATTTACACACATGAAAATTAATAAATCATGTCAATTAATTTATAAAACAATTTACAAAACCATATCATTCAAGGTTCATCCAACATAGTCTAGAGACAAAACCATCTACCTCAAACTTAGGTCGAACACAACTTACAATGGGATCCATCAACACTAGAAAGAACATAAAACAACAAACTAAGGCTATATAATTGATTCCCACATCTTATAATCAAATCCCATAAACAAAATGGTTGGTGGAGGGGTTAGATCACACATACCTCAAGAACCTCACATGTTGCACCACAACTAACATGAAGATTGGCCCCCAGAAAAAGATAAATCAATAGATCTAGAAGAATCAAAAAAAATCACCACAGGATCAAAAAATCCTATAAATATATCCCAATTTTGGTGTTGTGACTAATTTCAATGAAGAAGCGAAAAGTTCACTTACTGAGAGAAACATAGCGCAACCACCATAAAGATCAAGCACTAAACAAAGCGATCTGAAAGGAGAGAAGACACACAAAATCACACTGTAATAGATTAGTGTTCAAGATATTTGGTTGGGCAATGAGTGAGGGGAGGGAGTTATATTATCGGTGGATAAAACCTATTGGGTCAAAGGGATTTACATTGTAAACCATCAATTCATAGTGTAAAATCCCCATGAATCATATCTGCTAAAAAACATGTCACCTTAGGTTAAAAAAATATTGAGCAACTATATTATGATGTAAGATATATATTTACATAATAATATATATATTTACATCATAAAATAGTTTTACATCCTAAAGGGTTTAACAGTCTATGCCTCATGACATTTTCACCATAAGCTACAATCTTACGACGTAAAAATGTCTTGTAGGTAGTGCCCAACCCAGGCTTCTGTGCATAGATCCCAAAATTCTCTGAACCCAAAATACAAGCTCTTAAACACAAATTAAAGCATAAATTAATATCTATGATGTTATAATCTCCCTGCCATCATAATTTCCATCCCTGAGTGGTCACATGGATAAAGGGTTCTCTAGAAAGAGGTGAGGTCATTGCTCCCTCACCGATGATTCGCGCTCCCAAGTCTTGTGAAAATTTGATCTTTATTGCCATAACACTCTAACCAATAGAATATACTTATCACACAATACTTTCACCTAGGTATCTACGATCGCCACCAGTTTTACAAAAATAGTGACATATGGATCTAACTTAATCTCTTACCAAGTCAAAATATGAGAGGGATCGGTATGGTACTTCTTGATCTGAGATATGTAGAAAAAATCATGGATAGTTTTCAACACAGCTAGTAATTCCAATCGATATGAAACCTGACTAATCCACTCAGTGACCTCAAATAGTCCCACATATCTCAGATCTATCTTCCCCTATTTCCCAAGTTGATGGTGACCCAACCGAGGAGAGACTTTCAATAAAACTATATCATTAATGGAAAACTCCAAAGGATGATGTTTATGATCTGCATACAATTTCTACCAACTCTTCATTGTAAATATATGTTGACGTATATCCTGAATCCTTGTTGATATCTCCTAAATGAGTCTCATTCCCACAAGATAGGCCTTACCTGCCTCTTCCCAACAAAGAGGTGATCTGCATGAGTGACCATACACTACTATAAAATAAGGTTATAGCCACAATTTTAATCCATGGATATAGACCCAAAAACTGTGGCTATAGGTTATATCCATGGTTTCATAAATTGTGGTTGGTATTGGCATGGATATAGGGAAAAACCTATATCCACGGTTTGAAATCATGGTAGAATCCTAAGTCATGCAATACCTATAGCCACGTTTGAAAACTGTGGTTATAGGGTTGTTTCCAAGGTTCCAAACCGTGGCTATATCCCTTTTTCCATGGTTTAGAATCATGGAAATAGCCTATGCATTTTAGAAAAAAAACAGGTCACCTGCATATTCAAATCCTTCCCTACCATAAAAAAATTCTGCAAAAATGAGAGGAAGTCTCAGGGTGGAACACCCAACTCATCATCTACCCAAGTTGGGTCCCAGTGGTTTGGGTTATGTTATAATGGTATCAATATAGTATGTGTTCTAGGTATATGTAGTTTAGAGTTTATGTTTATATTAGGTTTGGTTTGGGAAACTAAAGGATATTTTGTTAAGGGGTTAATTGTTGGTTTATCAGACTAGAGGACCCAATAATGGTTTTATGGACAATGTATCCATTCACACCCCCTACCCCTAGCACACACACACACCCATGCCCCCCCCCCACCTGCACACTCCCCTCCCCTTGCCCCTAGAACACCCCCCTTGACCCTACCCCCTACCCCCCCCCACCTGCACACCCCCTCCCCCTGCCCCCAACACACCCCCTTCCCCTTTCCCCTAGCACACCCCCTACCCCTTGCACCCCACCACCTGCACACCCCCTCCCCCTACCCCCAACACACCCCCCTGCCCCTTTCCCCCAGCACACCCCATACCCCTTTCCCCCCCACCTGCACACCCCCTCCCCCTGCCCCCACCCCCTGCCCCCTGCCCCCAGCACACCTCCCTTCCCCATCCCCCCCCCCCACCTACACACCCCCATCCCCCTCCCCACCCCATGCACCCCCCGTATACCTCCCTTGCACACCCCATGCACCCCTTGCACACCCCCTTCACCCTCCTCCTACCCCTTGCAAAATAACCCAGCACACCACCCTGCCCCCTCCCCTACACCCCCCCTGCCCCCATCACACCCCATGCACCCCCCCCCCCCTCACCCCCTTCACACCCCCTAACCTTTCAAAACAACATAGTACACTAATGAAGGACTTAGAACCTAATTGGAAGGTTCTATGAAAGTTTTTTCAAACTAGGATAGCCAAAAGAGTATGATATGGATAAAGTCCTTTTTCAGGATATGTATGTGTTATATATTCTGATTAATAATATGAAGTTCAACCTACCAAGGTAAATGATTTGTTTTGTGGATCACTACTAAAAAGGGATAGCTAATCTGAATTATTATCCTTATGGTAGGATGATCTCACAAGTTTTAAAGAAGATAGAAGTTTATTTGAATGAGGGAGAGGCAGTGAGATTCTATAAGAGTAATACCCTATGTAAAATTCTTTTGAATACCATGGGGTACTTCTAGGATACCAACTCAAATTCCTTGAAGCTAGTTAGTTGGGAAGGAGTGGCTCAGAATGATCCCTCTAAAACCTCACCACCTAGAGATGCATCACCTACTAATATGGTGTTTTCTAGGGAGGTATAAGAGTATAAAGCTACTAGAGTAGAGCTGCAGTTTCCAATTATTAGTCCAAAAATGGTAAAATCAGTTCATATCCAAGGATCAAGAGTGGTTGAAGCTACTGAAGGATTTCATCATGAAGAAAAAATTATTGAGACAACTATTCATGTTCCAAAAGAAATTCCAATTGTGGTTATTCCTAGTGTTTAAACTGCAGAAGGAAGAGATAAGCCAGAGGTGGAGCATTAGTCAATGGATCCAATTATACTTGGATCACTTTCTGATGGAGATCGAACTGATTATGTGGTTATGGAAACTATTGAACATTCTCATACACCACCTATACCATCTCCACCTCCTATTGTGCATGAGGGGTCACCCTCTATTAGTAAGATCTCATAAAGTTATAAAATGTAATCTTTTTCCTCTGATATTATAAATGAGTTTGATAATATTTAAGTAGATTATAATGAGCTGAAACCGAAGTTAAAATATACTAATGATGAGATTAGAAAACTTAAGAAGTCCTCTATTCCAAAGGTTGATTTTGAAAAGTTGGTTGGGTTAATGACTACCCAAAAAAGTTAATTAGGAATCTCAAATCATTCCCTCCTATTAAAAAAGTTGTTTTTGAAGTAAGTTTCAAAGAGATTAAGGATGTGATTGGTCTAGTTAGATATTTGAAGGATGTTTATACAACCAATTCTAAGTTCAATGATCTTGGTGTTATGGTTTTATCTCAAAGTTACATGTTCCAAAATATTCCAATGGTGCAATTAGAGATGTCTCAAGATGTTCTTGATGAGGTTAAGTATTTCAGGAATGAAATGAAGGTAATACTACATAGTTTATAAAGTGTTTTATTAAACTAGTTTTATTTCATCAAAAGGCTTCAACCCTATATAACTTCCACATCAAAACATTCAGTTGTTTCAGTTTTTTAGAGTGGATTTGATCAATTTCTATCAAAATTTAATTATGTATCCTTATAGATTCGGTCCCTATAGTGTGATATGTTCACACCATTCCTTATGAAATATTTCAAGAGGAATCTTATGGGTGAGTTCCATGATACTAGAGAAGATGTCAGGAATCTAGGTGTTGGAAATAATAGATCCTTAAATTAAGTAGTGGTCTTTTATGATTAACTTAATGGGAAGTTGAATGAGATCATGAATGTCTTTAAGGATGATCAATGTATGGTTTTATATCTCTTGTTCTAGTATCTAGAAACTACTAGAATTTGTTAACCTCTTTGAATAATGTCTATAAATAAGTTCAAGGGATATATTCATATTCTTCCTTGACAAAGCTAGTGGTTATCAGAAAACCATTTATTAAAACAATAAAGAAATTATGGAAAAAAATTAAAACAATTAGGAAATTTTATGATTCTAATTAAAGGTTTGGGTAGAGGGAACCTACCTCAACCTCAAGACATGTTTCTTTTGACGACAACAACTCAAATCTTCCTTTTTTCCGCTTGCATACATATGTAACTTCACATATATATAAGGATGCCTAGTCCCTATGTACATATTTGCATGGCCAAATATGCACAAGGTTTCCTTATATATATGTTTATACTTGCATATATCCCTTTACACTTACACATGTATGCATTTTTCATATCTATATAAAATCACACCTAGCCCCAATATATATATTCATACTTCCATGAGTGAATATATATAAAGGGGGAACCTATATATGTATATGCCTACCTATTCATACAAATGTGCACCTTTGTCAATGGTGACTCAAATCCACCTCAAATAAATCCAAAACGCACTAAAAAATATAAGTAACCCAAAAATCACAAAAGACCTAATTAAAATTGGTCTAAATAATGAAAAGTTAATAAATCATACCCAAATATGATGTTGAACTCACTATCTTTGATGGTGGTGAATAGAACCGGCCTCATCATAAGAAACCACCTATAAGAAAATAGTGGGAAAAGAAATGAGATATAACGACTTCTTATATATATGCGATCATTTTTTCAACTGTACATGATAAATTATACATGAATCCATAACCAATAATGAAAAAATAATATTCAGATTGATATGTACATCCCAATACTAAATAACATGATCATTAATAAATCTCTTCATTTTTCAAAAATCGCCTTCAATTTCCTATTCAAAAATCAAAAATCACCAAAATATGGGAATAAAGTAAACTTACATCATTACTTAAATGCAAGAAATAGGAATTAGACATTGTTCTTAACCTATAAAATCCATTCCTTGAATGTGTAAAAATCTTAAAACTCTTCATTCCTATATCCTTCTAGATTTTCTAGATTGAAACCTCATTTTTTAGCATGTTATTATTCTAGAGTTCACCTTTATTATTAGTTTATATAGGTTTATCAATTTTATAAAGTAGATAATTTTCATTCTTTTATTCTTACTCAATCCGCTTGGATTTTTCAAACTAGTTTGATAATATGATTAGACAATATTTTGGTGCATGATCTTCCTTCTTCTTGATTGTGTATTCCTTCTTTGTAAAAACTATTTCTAGACATGTGATAATTGGTTCTTTCCTTTTATCTTTCAACAATTCTTATTGTTATGGAATCTATGTCATAAATTCTTACAGGTTCTCTTGGATCACTAACTTCTATATCAAAACTCACTTCTTTTCTCGACTAGTGTATATTATTCTAGAAAACTTTGGTTGTCTTGAGAGGCTCACATGATATTCTTATTTATCTGCCTCACAAATTTTCCATGTTCCATTTTCATATTCCCATAAATATATGTATCTTAGAAGATACATGAAAAGAAACAAATCATCCCATGATCATACATATCACTTATCAAGGGTAACACATGGATTTTTGTCTAGTATCTCACAAACTACATGTATCTGGTTTATTTATAAAAATGTACCTTTTATTTTTCTTATCAATTCTCATGGATGGATAAATATCACTTTAACTCCAGTAGGCTTGAGTTTTCTTATATTACCAAAATACATCCATAGTAGCTTCACATAAAACACTCTTCACATGTTGTATAAAAATATAATGGCACCTTGCAGTGAGGATGTCCTTATTAATTTCTTGAGATATCCCCATAAAAACTTATATAGATCTCAACATGATCTTGTAAAAAAAATAATAACTTATCCCATATTTTATCTCATTTCAAAAAATAATAACTTAGCCCATATTTTATCTCATTTCAAACTTATACATTTCCAGATTTTATGAAATCTATAATTTTCATCTCAGGATAGAGTAAATTCATAGCCTTGCATCTCAGTTAGATTTGATATTATTTTAATCAATTATGATGAACAAATTATAATTCACTCATTCAGCTCAAATAATAATGATTTAAGCTATGATTAATAACCCAAGCATCTATATTATTCTTAAAAAATCATGATGTTTTTTTATTTTTTATCAATAAGATATTTAACTTTATCTTATTCAAACTCAAGCTATTATCATTGCTAATCATAGATTCATGATGTTTTAAAATCGATCAAACGTTATAATAATCATCTTATATGATTTAATCTTAAGAATATAAATTCTAAAAACATTGTTTTTGTATAATATAATCCACAAAATTCTACAAAGGGTTGAAGTCTTATACAGAATGGATGTCTTATGTAGCACTAGTAGAAGTCATGTGCATAGATTGGAAAGTCTTATATGGGCTCTATCAAGGTCATAAATTATAGTTTAAAGTCATACTTAATTAATAAAATTCATACAGACCCCACCCCCCCCCCCTCTGCACCCCCATCCTTCCAGGATGGACCCCCCCCCCCTTCCAGGATGGACCCCCCTCCTTCCTAGATAGACCCCCCGTGGCTATAGGCCTTACCATTACATAAAAAACATGATGAACCGTGCTGTTTTTTGAAAGGATACTACCAAATCCCCCCTCCCCCCACCTATAGCCCCCACCCCTACACCATTACCCCCACCCTCTGCTCCTGCACACACACCCCTTGCACCCCCCCCCCCACCCCCTCACCCTTCCCCCTGCACACCCCTGCCCCTCCCCCCTATACACCCACATCCCCTGCACCCCCCCTCCCCCCTACACACCCCCTTCCCCTCCCCCTTTCACCCCCCCCCCCCCCCACTCCTACACACCCCCCTTCCCCAAGAACCAAAGAATTAATCCATTAAAACCCAATTTTTTATTTTTATTTGGGTATCTAGGTACATGTGTTGTGAACTTTCTCAAGATTCTAAGATGAATCACTAAAATCATTAGAACCTTTAGGGACAATGATGGGTTTATTTGGAGGTCTCGAAGATGTAGCTTCTTTTGAAGACCACTCAACATTAATAACAACATCAACCTTCGATTATTCTTCTGTATAAATTAAGGTTAGATGAAACAAAATATCCAATATTTTCTTGGATGATCTAAAAGTATCTGGAGGTTTTGGTTTGAGATAAATTCTTCCTCTAAGAGAAAATAGAGCATTATTTCATATATCAATCCTTTTAAATATATCTGATTTTCATAAATCAAATATGGAAGTACAAGATTGTATATGAATCTATGAAAAGGATGAAAGACCATTATTATGTAGAACTATAAACATTTCATCTTGGATAAAATAGAATATCTAATATATTTGATCCAAAAAGAGCAGTAGTCTGATGACAAGATAAAGTAACTGGAACAATAGGGTCTTCCTCATACTTAGAAGAACTAGAATCCTCTTCCAAAGAGAATATGAGCATATCATCAACTCCTTATGGAATCTTGACCAGAATATGTTTAAGTAATTGATGATTTATATTGATTGGACCAATGGAATAATAAACAATATCCCTTACTTTATTGTTTACTCCAAATTTCTCTTCCAGTTAACAACCAAGAAATTCTTGAAGATGGGAAACCATGGAACCTAAAGACACATTAGTCTCAAGGATTGATTTTCTATTTGATTATTTGGTCTCTTGAAACTCAGTAGATATATCCCATTTGAACTCTTAATAAGAGCATGTGTGAACAAGTAACGCTGTAAATATTGGATCTTAGAAGACAATGAAGTCAAATATGAAATAGAGTTGGTCAAACTGATTTTTAAAATCAAGATCCACTGAATATTCAGAAGCATATGGTGTGGCATAAGGATGAAATATTTTAATAAACATAAACTAGATTAAAAATACGCTTAAAGTGTGTAATATCTACATCATTTCTATTATGAAAGATTAAATCTCATCAAAAACATCATGATACATATCTGATTAAACCATTGGAAGATTCTAAATCATGTCCCTTTGAGATGAAACAATAAATCCATGTTCATTAAACTAAAACTTGGTTACACAAACACATTTGAGCTTACTCATTTGATATTTTATTGCTTCAAATTCTTGATTACTCACAATAGGTTATAAAGGAGGGACTAACTGAAGGTTTTGATCAAGTATATTTGGTCTTCCATTATCCCAACTAGCTTTTCAACATCAAATTTAGAAACTGAATTCTCCTTTAGTTGTCTGATCACATATTTAGAGGAGATTATTTCCTTGTTCATCTAAACATAATATCCTTTGAGGTTATAAACCTCCAACATCAAATCTAATGGAAATTTTTTCATATTATTTTCTAAATCAATGCTTTTATAACTCTTCCTCGTAGATGGGGCATCCTCATAAACATGGAGAGGTGGTGGAACAACCTCCTAAGTATGGGAAAGAACACCAACTTCTTCCAAGGTCATATCCTTAGGTGTATCTCTATCAGTAGGTAATCTAGGAGGGATTGGATGAACTCTTATTTTCACCACTTCTGGTTCCACTATAATTTCAAGAGCGGTATACTTTGGGTAGTTTCAACTAACCTATAAAAATGTGCTACATCAGCTACCTTAACAGCCATCTCAGTATGATCAACTAATTCAAAAGCTCCGATAACTTCATCCTCTTGTATCTAAACTACCTCTTCCACAACAGGCCTGATTTGTGACACTTGAGGCTATGGTCTGGTAGCAACTAATACCTACACTGCCCTAATAGTTACCCTCTTAGTAGGTGTTATATTCCAAGGTGGTGACACTACTTCTCTTCTAGAAATTCTAGACTTCTTCAGATAACTCTAAAACTTCTTCAAATCAACCTTGGTCATTATCAAAGATTTATAATCATCTTATAACTTCTCTAAATAATTAAGAGAATTAAAAATTAAAAATTAAAACTCCTTCATTAAGTTTTTAAGTCCCTTTGCAACATGTAAATAATTAATTAGAGTATTTCAATGAGCTCCACTCTCCTTGAATTTCTAGTCTTCACTTCATCAATATAAAACCTTCATCCAAGAGATATTAAAAAATTATTTCACCAGCCAAAATTCTAAGTACTTCATTAATGGTTTATTTTACTCCAAGATAGATTCCTAAAATAATTGAACCTATTAAATCATTTTAAATAATAAATTTTCAAGCTTTCTTAAAGGTTCATAGGTTAGAAATCGACTTCCATAAGGGAGGTGTGATCTAAACATGAAAACCTCTAGAGATGAATCACTCTGATGTGTATGTTCTTATGAATATGAATTAAATAAGTGGATAAATATATTTCAACACATTTTAATATTATTTCACGTGAATTACATGAATCATATTAATGACATGAAATCCATAGTACTTGTAAAGATTTAAAAGATTCAGAAGACTAGTTGGGAAGAAAAATGTTGAAATTAAAGAGACAGAGTTCCTACAATGGAAGTAAACATGATAACATTTTTTTCATTGAATATCTAAATAATAATTGAGTTACACATGAATTCAATGTTCCATACACTCCATAGTAAAATAGAGTGGATGAGAGGAAGAATATGATACTATTTGATATGGCTAGTGACATGTTGATAGAGCCTGATAGCATAAGATACTATTGGTTATAAGCCATCACAATGGATGGAATAATTTAGAATCAATGAATCATATAATAAAACTCATATCTAACTCCATATGAAATTTTTTTCAAGAAGAAATTGAATTTTAAAAAGGGAAGTGGAAAGAAATTTATAAGACATGAATATTGAGATATTTTTTAAAGGGTAAAACAAAAGGAGATCCATTTATATCCTAATAAGTAATAGGGATTCGAATATTGAGATGGTTTTTAAAGGGTAAAATTTTATTTATAAAATAATTTGGTAAAATAAGTCATCCTTATTATCCCCCCCTAGGTGTATGCACATAAACCTAGGTACTATAATTATTATTTGAGAAAACCAAGTTACTACTGGATGGACATATCTTTTTCCTAATTTTTTTATCAGCTTTATATAAAGTTTATATTTCAAGGGATTTCAGAAACTCCTCAGCTATAAGTTCATTTTCCATACCTATCAAAGAAAAAATAGATGTTTTGGCCAAAAAATTGAAAAAACAAATGAGAAAAGAGAGGAAAATAATCTAAAAAATAATTTTAATGTGAAATAGGATACACTACTAAATGAAGGTAATCAAATTAGTAGTCCATCTATTAAATATATTAAAAATAATCCTCTTGAAAAATCAAAATCAATTGAATTAATCTACTCTAAAATAATTGATTATTTAAATAAAGTTCCTATTGAAGTTTACACCTAAATATTTGGTCATATCAATGGATTATATAATGAACAAGCACTATTGGAATTAGAATCTAAAGACAAGGAGAAATATTTGAATAAAAATTTGTAAATGTAAGAACTCACACAATTTATTGAAGGTGAGGAATAATATTTATCCATTTATGAAGAAAGGTCTTCCTTGGATAAAAAATAATTATATAAAACAAGTGCTATGAAAGATGAGATAAAGAGGATCTCAATAAATAATATCCATGCATTGTAAGAATGATGTAAAACCACTATAAATTATAGAGATGGTCAGTTGGAAATTAAATAAAATAAAACTAAGGATATTGATAATTTTCAACAAGATAAAAGTAGGATGCATGGGGATCATATTTATATTATTGAAAATATTTTGTAATGATTATTGAAATTGGTTTAGAATGATAAAAATACTATTAACTTGATAGGTCTTTAATAGGATTTCATATTGATAAATTTAGAATAAATACAAATTGAAGTAATAAATCTTAAATAAATAAGAATTGAATCAATTCAAGAATGAAATAGAAGAATTGGTTTTGCAGAAGGAATCTTAGATAAATATTCCAAATTTCATAGGAGGTTGCCTAAAAAGGGTAATGCGGATTCTATTAAAATGTTGGGTGAAAGGTGAAAAAACTTTGGACATGCTCCCAACATATGGATGACACTGCTTTATAAACAAGATTTATTGAGATGCAAAAATAAATCTCTAGTGACTTCATGTTCCAAAACACCTACTACAAAAAAAGCGCCTCCAAACAAGAAGAATCATAAGAATTTCCCAAAGGAATTTTTGATAATATGGATAACTTAGTTGTAATTTTATAAGAAAATTGATCCAGCATAATAGAGATAATTTTAACTTCTTAATAAAGTTAAAAACCCAATTACAAGTCAAAAGAAAGCTGAAGAAAGAAAGAAATCCACAACTTTCATGGTTACCAAAGCTTGGAAAGACAAAAAAGGGAACTAGTATGAAGGTGGGGTGGCCATGTCTGATCCATGTCAGAGCCGTGTCAAAGAAGGAAGATTGTGGTGAAGTGGGGTGGCTAAATCAAAGACACATTAGAGGAGGAGGTGGTGAGTCTGCATCGGAGTAGCTTTGGAGCCACGTTAGAGGAGGTGGGGAGTCCGTGTTGGATCAGCATCAGTAGAGAGGGTGGGGTGGCCACTTCAAAGGAGGGTTGTGAGGAGGAGAAGGTGTGTGAGGAGTCAGGGAGGAGGGTGGGGAATAGGATAAGGGGTATGAGGAGGAGGAGGATCACAGCAACGATAAGGAAGGAGGGTCTGAGGAGGGTTGCGAGGAGGGGCTCTTATGTTAGGGTGAATTGGGGAGTTTGGTTGGGCTACAGACATATCCAATGAAAAGTTTGTGGCAATAAATTACCTATATCCATGGTCCTTATTGACTGTGGCTATAGGTCTGTGGAAATATCTCCAATTATAGTAGTGATACAAAACCTTGAAGGGTTCCATTATGATCAATGAATAATGTCTGTTATTATATGTGAACTCAACTATTCCCATATGGATATCCCACAATCCACCAAAATCCAAGATGTAGGCACATACTATATCCTCCAGAATCTAAATAACATGCTCCTTATATCCATTCATCTGTAGATGGTAACTTTTACTCAACCTGACCTAAGTCCCCATCACCTCCTGGAGACTCTTCTAGAACCAGGAGGTAAAGCTAGGATATCTATCTGAAATAATAAAAGAGGGAACCCATGAAAAATAATAATGTCATGTACATATAACTTACCTATATCCTCAAATTTAGTGGTGTCTTTGATTGAAATTAAATGAGAAGATTTCGTCAACCGATCAACCACTACCTAGATAGCACTCTGACCTCGAGGAGTTCGTGGCAATCCAACAACGAATTCCATAGACACTTCATCCCATTTCCAAACTAGAATCAAAAGAGGTCAGAGTAAACAAGAAGCTTTCAAATGATATGTCTTTATCTACTAATAGGTGAAATAGTGGGACACATAATCAGTGATGTTTCACTTCATACCCAACCACTAGAACCATCATCTCATGTCATAATACATCTTCATAGTGCTCGGATAAATGGCCCATAAAGAATTATGATAGTCAAATAAAACTGAATTCCTCGAAGATTTTGGGATGAAAAATCAATTCCCAAAGTGTAGAATACCATCATAAGGGAAAGATCAATCATGAATGGTATCCCAACCATATAGGGTTTTTCTAATTCCTCTAAACTCATCATCCTACTATTGACCCTACATAATAGAGTCAATGAGAGATGATGATAAATAAAAACTTGTCAAAACTATACCTAAATCATCCTACTACTATTCCAAATGTAGCTGATAAAATATCCCCATAAGGTTTCAATATTCCTTCGATTCTAAGACAACCTAGGATGGTACTTTCTTACTGATAGCATATACAATGGAGTTCCCCTTCCCCAAGGTGTAGGTGATGTCAAAATCAAATGTCTTAAGGTACTCCACCCACCACCTTTGTTAGTGATTCAAGTCCTTATGAGAAAATATATAAACCATACTCTTATGGTCAGAAAATACTATGAATCTTTCCCCAAAAATATAATTATACCAACACTTAAGTGCATGTGTAACTATGGAAAGATCCAAATCATGATTGGGGTAATTCATATCATATGATTGAAGATAACAAGAACTGATACCACAACGTGATCATCCTACATAATCGTGCAACCTAGAATTGCAATAGAAGGATCACAGTATACCACATATCCTTTACCCAGATCAAATAAGATAAAAATATGTGTTGATG
This sequence comes from Viscum album, assembly GCA_963277665.1. Lineage (NCBI taxonomy): Eukaryota > Viridiplantae > Streptophyta > Magnoliopsida > Santalales > Viscaceae > Viscum > Viscum album. The sequence goes on along the minus strand of OY728121.1, from coordinate 564,211,152 downwards.
TCATAATTCATTTCAACTCATCAAAAGAATACTGACATTTCACATCCCATATAAACTTCTCTCATTTTTTGGTAAGAGAGGTCAAAGTTGATGCCAACTTTAAGAAGTCCTTGATGAACCACCAATTTTATTCAGAAATACCCAAGAAGCTCTAAATCTCAAAGTTGTTCCATGGATACTCCCATAATAAGACAGTCCTCAATTTCTTAGGATCGATTGATAATCCATCCTCATAAATCATGTGCCTCAAGTACTTTACTTCTTAAATCCAAAAACCACATTTCAAAATATTTCCATACAGACAGTGGCTCCTCAGGATTTCCAAAACCAAACTCAAATGGTTCTTATGCTCACACTCAAACCCCAAATAAACCAGAATATCATCCATGAATACTACAATAAAGTTATCAATATACTGATGGAATATCTAGTTCATTAGATCCATAAAAATGGTAGAAGTGTTAGTCAGACCAGAGGGAAAAAAATATATTTATAATGTCCATACCTTATCCTGAATGTTTTCTTTAGAATATCAGGAATCCAAACCTTGATCTGATGATAACCCGACCGAAGATTGATTTTTGAAAACAACTTCACCCATTTTAATCGATCAAAAAAATCATCCATATGGGGCAAAAGATACTTATTCTTAACCATCACCCAGTCTAATATTCTATATTCCACACAAAAATTGAACCATTTTACTTATTGGGAAAGAGCACAAGGATTTCCCATGGATAAAAATTGTGTAAAACAAAACCTTTCTCTATCAGATCATCCAACTGAATCTTGATCTCTTTCAACTCCGCTGATGCCATAATATAAGATGGTAGTGAGATCAGCTACATACCTGAAACTAAATAAATCATAAACTCTATATACCTATCTAGAGAAAGACTAGATAAGTAATTTAAAAAGGCATTAGGAAATTCTCAAACAACCATGGGAAGATCGCTAAAAGAAGAAACATCTCAGGATCGACTGCAATGGAAAACAAAAAACTCTTGTGCTTTGGGCAGGGAGGTCCTGCACGAACAGACCTTGGATCACACTCCCCCTAAAATACCCAAGATATCCTATCGGTATCAAAGAATGAAACATGATAGCAGTAATATTCAATCTTAGCATGATGAAAAAATATCCAAGTCATCCTGATGATGATGTGAAACAAATCCGAATAGAGAATGAGAAAATCCCATATTAACTTTGTGCCAAATATCTATGGAGAACAAGACGGAAACCAAAAACCCTACTATTTTATCTTTCTAATAGGGGTCATAAAATTTATAATAAATTTCATGAGATCTATTGGAATATTAAGCATATCAATAAAATGAGTAGATATAAATGAGTGGGAGGCACCAGTATCAAATAGAGAAATTGTTATAGAAGATGCAACAAAGATGGTACCTCTCATTATTTTCAGACATGTGGTAACCTTCACTAGAGACTCATCTGTTGTGTGAATGTTCTTTACTTATGAGTCCTATGTCTAGAGGCTTATGGACTTTGAAGCTTTTGATAGTGATATAGTGTCCCTTTGAGCTGAATATCTCTGAACATAATGAGGCATAGACATAGCCTGGAAGAACCTATATAAATGGCCATGGTGGCCACAAAAATTTCAAGTCTTTGTAGGTATGGGACAAGTACGTCTAGTTTTCCCTATATTTTCTCAATGATAGCAATTTAGGGTCACATTTTTGGTTGTGACTAATGGTGCAGGGAGGCCCGCTGTTGAAAACCACCTCCATCGCTCTTTCGATGATTGTGTCACATTCTCTTCTTTAATTTATTCCATTGAAGCTTCCACTAGGTGGGAAAAGGGTAATAATATCCAATATTTATCATCATATCAATCCCTTCCATCATATCTATGTAAAATATGTTTGTATAAGTAGAAATATTCACTCTAAACACTTATGATCAGATATTGGGTCGCAAACCTTGAAGATACTTATGAGCATTCAATTGATTATTATTCCCTACCTCTTAAGAAAAATGAAACATATTCACAATCTTATTGATGTACTCTAATACCAATCACTCTCTCAGCTATAAGGATAATAACTCTAGAGACTTCATAATCATCAAAGACTCTGGGAAAAACTGTTGGAAGAAGAGGGTCTTAGAACCATTCCAATCTAATCCATGTGTCGATCCTCCTATACCATGGAATCACACCACAAATTATTAGGACCCTTGAGTATAAACATTTTTCACTTCATCATGATAACCTGATGTGTCTCTAGGAAGAAAAAGATTCAGTCGATCTTTTCCAGCTAATACTCCATATCTTGAGGTTCATTTGTACCCTTAAAGGATGGGGTTTTCTCATATATGAACTCTCAAGATCGATCCATACCTCCTAAAACTCCCGGTTATGCCTAAAAAACTTGATCTTGAACTCATGATAAATTCTGATCCATGACACAAACTGCCCCTACGATAGACTTTATAAGATTCTGGACTAAAGGAGGATTTTATTAAGGGTAATCCACTGTACTCTCCTATGGAACTCATGGAATACATCTTAGAGGCATATCATTGCACATAGAAAATAGAATAAAATATCAAACAATAGGATAATCTTAGTTCAAACCATAAAACCATAATAAAAAAATGAGATTAAGATCAAGAACTCAACACAGGAGATACACATCCCAACATCCCATGGTAACTTGAGTCGCATCATAGAAAGAGCTGGTTAGGAACTCACCACAACCTATCTATAAAGTTCTAAAAATCCTATATCCTTTATACCAAATTTCCCAAGACAAATAATCTTGAGGAAAAACCAACCTATGATACCAATTTTTAACAAACTGACCTGGGTTACCCTCCCAAAATGGCACCCGATCTGATCTTACACATACCTGAAGGGTGTCCGTGATCCCCATTAGCTAGTGACTAGAACCTAGGAACCAAACATAAACCAAAGGGAATGATTTTTTCCAAAATAAAACAAGATATATGGAATATATGTATACAGAAGAAGGAGACAATAGAATAAAACTATAGGAAATATATTCCATAACCAAAAAAACAATGGTAGTGATACAGCTCAAATGCCAGATAAAAACAAAGGTACATGTATGAAAAAACCCGAAAGAATATCTAAAAACAACAACCACTACTCCATGTGATATGTGGGCAATGCCCCACCATCTCACCACCATCTACCCATAACCATATGACATAAACCTCACCACATCACTGTATTGCCTTGATTTTTCTTGCATCAAAAGTAAATACAAGGTCTATACACCATTGAAGGGATGTGTAGGGTGTGAGATAAACAGGATCATTAGGATCCCAACCAGGTGTTCCATATCATTTATTTTTATAATAATCCAAACATGCTCAATTTTAAAGGAAACAAAGCATGATAAGTAATTAAATAGTTTTTGTATCAACAACATGATAAATAAATTCCCCCTTTTCCATTGTTCCAAGTCTATTTAGGTAAAATAGTTTCAAAGCATATCGCATTTATTAAAGTAGGTAATAAAATTTCAAATAGTAAAAAACCGAAGCACAGGTAAAACACACCAAGGATAACTACATGTTAGGATATCTAGATCACTAGTAACCCAACATAAACAAGTGTGTACATAAAGTCTATATACATATGCATTGAATCTAGAGAGTAGAGGAACACCACATAAAGTGACCCCCCCCCCAATAGTGTCTAAAAAGTCTATAGGACACTTGGCCTAGGGAGCAGAGGAACACCCCATGAGTGAACCCCCTGGAAATATTTATGAATGATACATATTTATATACCTTTTACCTAAGTACCCAAGGCTTCCCATGTGATACATTTCCCAATTCATTTCATCAAAACAATGCTTTTAAAACCATTTTATAAATATATTTCATGATTCTTTAAAAATGCCTTTTCTATTACCAAAATAAGGGGGCAATCATATTTTCTTAAAACCCCATTTACACACATGTAAATCAATAAATCATGTCGATTCATTTATAAAACAATTTATAAAACCAGATCATTCAAGGTTCATCCAACATAGGCTAGAGGCAGAACCACCTACCTTAAACTTGGGTCAAACACTAACACAAAGAGATCCACCAACATAGAAAGAAATAAAAAATGATAAAAGTAGGCCCAATAATTGATTCCCATATATTAGAATCAAACCTTATATAAAATGGTTTATGGAGGGGTTAGATCACACATACCTCGAGAACCTCACACGTCGCACCACAACCAACATGAGGGTTGACCCCTAAAAAAAGATTGCTCAACAGATCTAGAAGAGTCAAACAAGAATCATCATAGGATCAATATATCCTATAAACATAGTCCAACACTGGTTTTATGACCAATAGAAATAAATAGGCATAAAATTTGCTTACCAAGAGAAACACAACACAACCACCATGAATATAAAGCACTAAACAAAGTGATCCAGAAGGAGAGAATACACACAAAAATTTCCCTGCAATAGCCTAGGGTTTGAGATCTTCAGCTATAAAATTAGAGAGGGGAGTGATTTACATTATTTGTATATAAAACCTATTAGGATTAAGTGATTTATTTCATAAACCATCAATTTATGGTGTAAAATTCCCATTAAGTATATATACTAAAAATCACATCATCTTGGGTTTAAAAAAAATATTGAGTGACTATCTTACGATGTAAAATATATATTTACATTGTAAAATGGTTTTACAGACTAAAGGGTTTTATGTCTTGTTCCTCATGACATTTATGTTATAAGCTACAATCTTACGACATAAAAACATCCTGCACAAAGTGCCTATCCCAGGCTTCTGTGCACAACTCCCAAATTTTTTTGAACCCAAAAGATAATATTTTAAACATATAATAAATCATACCCTAATATTTGGTATGTTATACTATATTTATTTAAAATGATTCACATCTCTATTTGAGATAGTAAGAGTAAGTTTTACTTTGGTTTAGTCAATTTTGTATATGCACAAGTAGTTTTTATAGGAATAATTTCCACAAGATCTTATGGAATATGAATTTTCTAGAGACACATACTGTGTAGGAAGGATAAAACCATAGTGGTGGTTTTATATTCACCATGACTAATGATACATTATCCATTGAGAATAATGGATCTTATAAGTAAGTAGTAAATTAAAATCAACTAATATTTATGAATTCAATTAAAATTCAATAATGGATTCCATGTATCAAAGTATAGTTGTTAGTATTTTGAATGTTTCAAATATTGATACTGCAGTGGGTATTCAAGAGAAGAAATACATGGATGGTCAAGTTTAGACCAATGAGGCATTATTGATAGTAAAAAGTCATAAGTGTATAAATATAGTCTATGAAAGAACCTTTTCACCAATTATCATGCTCAATCCATTAGATTTTTACTTTTCATAGCTTATTTCTATGATTATTTTACTTGGAATTGTATGTCGAGACCACCTATCTTGGAAAGTGCCTATAAAATACAACCAAAAAGATTTGGTGACACCATAGAATGTCAATAAGGGGTGAAAGTTACTAAAATACGGTTTTTGATTGAAGTAAGTGGCAAGATCATAGAATATTCATTTGGAATGAATTTTCATCATGTGTCTACAAAAGGTTAGTTAGAGCACCACTATTTTCAAAGTAAAATATATTGATAACATATGGAAAATAGTTGTTTATTCTTACAGTTAGTTAATACTAGAATGAAAGTATCTCTATAAAGATTGACTTAAATTAGTAACCTAAGTTATAGGGAACAAGATCTAACAAGGTAGATCTAAGGGTTCATTAGACTATGTAAAAGTACATATGCTGATAAGGTATTGAAAAATAAAAGTTGGAACAATTCTAGTGAGAATCATTTCCAATGTCACGTGGCATAAATTTCTCTAAGAAGACATATATGAGACATCATAGGAGATTATAGTGGTGAGTATAATTCTATAATATCTATCAATGGATTTATCACATATGTTATACTATGTACTAGATATGATATTTCCAATATATACTTTATGGTAGGTGGATATCAGTAATATCCTGAATAACTGCACATGAAATAGTTAGAACTATCCAAATGTGCTTGAGAAAGTACAAGGGATATGTTTCTCATACTTAGAGAGAAAGGGACACTAATTATAAGGGGATAAAAACTAGTATTCCTTTGGATCAATATGATATAATATCGCTATTAGGCTAACATAGTGAGCAAGAGAATCTAATTCAAAGGAAGTGATAATCATATATACAAATACCTAGTGTGTTGCATATTTTGATGTATCTAAAGTAATAGTGTAAAATATACAATGATTTATCCCAATTCTTGTAATAACACCTTATAAATTGTAATAATAATATAAATTATAATAATCTTACTATAATGGTACTATCCAAGATATCAAGTTTAGAAAAATGATAAAAGGAATATACTTGGGGATATCATCTCTTGGTAAAATTTACACAAGGAAGTGAGGTTACAGATAACAGAGTATCCATGTAAGAAAAAATGTGGTAGGCCCAATGACTAAATCCATAACTCATCAGAAGCATGATCTTATCATGTGAGTGATAATAAGTTAATCATTAGTAAGTTGGCTATAGTTAAAGTGGGAGTGTTGTAAAAGTGGGTTCCCTATACCCAACTTGAATGGTACTTTTTTTATTACCATATCATGCATATAGTGAGTTATGCATGATGTATAATTACCATAATAGTGTTGATATTTATGCATCCACTATGTATATGATAATTTCCATAGATTATTTGTTATATCAAAAGGTTATAGTAGTTCCCATGCTATAATGATAATCTAGAGATACCATGACAGTAATCTTAAACTTATGTCCCATAGTCCAAAAATATCATGCTGATAGGATACCGATGATGTGTGGCTATCAGTTTTTAGGGTCTCGTAAGCATTGAGACTTATTCTCATGAAGTTCTTACTTAGTGATATTGAGTAGATGATATCATGAGGACTGACCTGCCAATAGGAACACCACATGTTTCAGGTGTCATTGGTAGTTCCTATCTAAAAACACATATAATGGTCTCTTGGTTTTAGATTATTATCATTGTATACTATTTGATTACATAATTTTATGTGAGATAAAAACCATGACATTTATGTCATGGTGAGGTAGCTTGTGTTGGGTGCACCATTAGTGGTATGACATTGATTGAATAATCAAGATAAAATTTTCTACTTCCAAAAGAAAATCATATCTCAGGCTTAGTTGATCAGGGTGGTAGTACGTTCACTAAATCCATGGCAATATTAGAAGAAGGTAAGTTTGTCCAGTAAGGTTAATGAATTATAAATCAATAAAGTATGGTGACACAAAGTGTACATCCTAATGTATGAGATATCATGAGACAATAAGATTATATTTCATGGTGTGTGTCTATAGGAAAGGTTGTTGTTTTTATGATTATTTCTTCTATCATTATGGACCTTGATGGGTTACTATATTTTGCTCCTAGTTTGTGAATAGTATTTATAGCTACCGAGATAAGGGCCCAGAGGGTCATACACTTAGTATATTCAAAATTCCATACCTATTATAATGAATTGGAGTATAGGACATGATGGGCCCCACCACAGGGTCTAGGAAATGTCTGAGTATAAATGATGGAAAAGAAAGAAATAAATTTGTTATTATTTAAGTATAGAATAATTTGAGTTGAATTTATTTATTTAATATATTTACTTGTATCTATGTGAATACATGGAAGGATATTTAACGAACAAATGTTATTTTAATATTCAAGGTTCGTTTAATACTTATGGAAGTTACGAGTCAAGTTAATGACTCATTTTATCAAGTAATATATTTATTATATTAAAACTAAGTGATAAAAAATATTAATGATGTATATGACACATTTTATTGGTCATAACATGTCATTTATGACTAATTTAGTGAGTAATAAATGTTTGAGGGTCGGGGAGTCATTTTCGAGAATTTTATACCTAATTATATAAGTGATAGGAGGATATCATTTGGTATTATATTCATTACATGAATTTGAGAGCCTCTCTCTCATCTCTCCTACATCCTAGAGATATAAAAGGCTAATCCAAGCGATCAATCCAAGTTCTTATTCATGGATCAAAGGATCGATGTTGCATTGATTTTTGGGACATCAAATCACTACTAAAAATTCAACCTTTAGTGATTTCCAACTAATCACTTTTGGCGGTTGTAGTTGGCCTGTCGCTAAAGGGAAATAGTGACTGCCATTAGCGATCACTATAGGGTTCCACCAGACGACTGTATTGTCAGTCGTTGGGAAGAAGATTAACAACCACTATATATGGTCAATAATGATACCCAAAATTAAGAGCATTATCAACTACCATAGGCAGCCACAAAGGCTAGCCATATATAGTGACTGTTATAGGAAGTCTCTAATGCTGCGAGAAATTAACAGCATTAGAGACCACCTAAGGGCGTCACTAAGCTGTATATTTTTTTTAAAAAATTCCATATTTTTTATAGCCACCAAATACAAAAATAAAATAAACTACCAGAGAAAAAAACAAAAAAAAACAAAAAATAGAAATCCATAAAAAAACAGAGATCTAACTAGCTATAGATCCTTCCAATATTCTATCTTCATCAACCTACATGATAATATACACACACAAAATTAATAAAATCAAATACGAATTAATATATTTGACATTATTCAAATTTGTCCAGTTAATATATATATATATATATATATATATAATAATCAAAACAGATTGTGTAGTGTTATGTACAGAAATAATCATAAATACAGAAATGAGGCATATCTAATCTAAAATAACTTGTTACAATATTTATCAGTTAAGAAATTATTATTAAAAGTTGAATACTAAGTTTACCGCATATCGATTAATCTGGGAATCATGATTCCAATAGATCGCATATTATTAAAGTAATTTTATCCTATATTTTCATGTTAATCAGAAGTTTTTTACTCATTTTTTGATCCCCTGAAGGGATATATGTCATTTTAATAACACAACACAACATTACCCGTTGTTTTCCATCATATTAGACAATAGGAGCATTATATGGATGTCGAGTTGATTAATGCAGATCAAAAAAATATCTATGATCATTTTACCATGATTTCATGTCAATTCAAGTGTGTTTTCTTAGTACTCACCCCTTTAATGTTATTTTTCACTTAACTACAAATCTGAGAGGCAAACATCACTTTTATCATACTAATCAATTCAGGTATCTGATCCACATACCAATGTTTCCTACAAATTTTAAATGAATTAAATATCTTTTTCCTAATATTTAATTTCAATCGAAACTCATTTGGTCAGTTTTGACCCCCAAACGCATGATTTTCTCAATATTACAAAAATTGTAATAAATGTGAAAATGGACTTTTAATTGTACTGACCAATCTGAGCATCGATTTGGAACATGGTTTATTCCACTATATCACATTTGATTTGAGGAATGTTCTCCTAGTTTTTCACATCAATCAAAATCCATTTGATTATTTTTGACCCTTTGATGGAAGATATGACATTTTAATAACACTTTTCAATATTACCCATCATTTTCCATCATACCGAGCAACACGAGCATCCGATAGATGAAAAATTGATTCCTACAAATAAAAAAATCTTTTTGATCATTCTACCATTATTTCATGTCAATACATATGTTATTTCATGATATCATCCTCTTTTATGTGATTTATCACTTCACTCCAAATTTGAGGGATGATTCCATTTTCAATCATACTAAAAAATTCAAGTATTTGATTCATGTGTTGAAGATTAATATATATATTAAATAAATTAAATATCATTTTAGTAATATTTCATGTCAATTAGAGATTTTTTGGTCAGTTTTAACCCCTACACACATGATTTTCCCATTATTACAAAAAATTGTGATAAATATGAAAATGAAATTTTAATTGTACCAAACAATCCAAACATCAGATTGATGCACGATTGATTCCAATAGATCACATATAATTTGAGTAATGTTAAACTATCTTCACACATCAATCAGAATTTGTTTTATCATTTTTGACCTCGGATGGGAGATATGTCATTTTAATAACACAATAAAATGTTACCCATCATTTTTCATCATATCAAACGACACGATCATCCGATGGATACGGTGTTGATTCATACATATCAAAATCATCTCTTTGATCATTCTCCCATGATTACATTTCAAAACAAGTTTTTTTATTGGTATACTAACTTCTTTTACATGATTATCACTTAACTCCAAATTTGAGGGATGAAATCCATTTTTTATCATATTGAGAAATTTAGGTATGTGATCTATATTTTGATGATTCCTATAGATTTTAAATGACTTAAATATCATTTTCCTAATATTTAATGTCAATAAAATCTTTTTTGGTAGGTTTTGACCTTTACAAACATGATTTTCCCATTATTAAAAAAATTGTAATAAATATTAAAATTTACTTTCAACTATATCAACTAATTAAAGCATCAAATTTATGTTTGGTTCATTCCAATATATCACATATTATTCTAGCAATGTTCTCCTAGATTTTCACATAAATCAGAAGTCATTTGTTCATTTTTAACCCTTTGATGGGATATATGTCATTTTAAATACTAGAAAACATTACCCGTTATTTTCCATCATATCGGGAAAATAATGTTTCCTAGTTTAAAAGTGGAATTTCATGTTGTGTTATTTGTGTGATGAGGTTGTGCCATCTATGTTCTTAAGAAATGAGAAATTGTTTAATATGATGAATTACATTAAAGTGTTTGAATCCTTGAATACCTTGGTAGAAGCATGATATATGTTGTGGTATTATTATATCCACTAGGACCTTTATATTGGTGGTTTCTCAGGGTGGGAAGTGGTCATACAAGTAAATTTATTAGATTCACCACTGGAATATTCTCAAAGAGACTCAAAAAGAGAATCCATGCATAGCACATATTAGATTCACTAAAACCAAATCATGTTCATCTTGACAAGCTTCCATATAAAATAGATTAGTCAACCTTCAAACATTATGTAACCTAAAACTATTAGTGACACCAATTTACTAATATCCAAACTAGGATGAATCCCATCACAATGGTGTACCACCAACATGTGTGGGTTAAAATTAATTATTCGAACTGGGTGTTATGGTGTCCTAAAATTTTGTTTGATATTGCTTCTTCTATTGGAATTCTGATTAAAATTTATCATGTTGATAAAATTTTTAGTTATGGTAATTATTCTAGAGGGATTACCAAGAGAGTCCAATAGTGAAGATAAAAAAATGCACCCCTGTAAAAGATAATCCATCTCACTAATAATTGAATAGATATTTATTCTAATAATTTGTAAACTAGAATGAACATACATGTTCTTGGAGTCATTACATCTCATCCATATGGTCTGATGACCTATAACAAAATCATTATTCTTAGACTGTCCAATACTAGAAGAAAACCCATCTTCATAAAACCATGCAGTAAGAAAGAGATCAAGTTAATTGATGATGAGGGATATTTTTAACATATCTATAAGGATATTATTGATAAAACTAGATCAATATTCATCCAAGAAAATATCATCATCTGACTAAATTTTTAGTTACATATAGTAATTGAAATGAGAAGTATATTGTACCTCCCCTACAGAAGATATAATTATCTCTAAGTATCTATTCATGGAAGAGATATACTTATTCAAATGGGTTTTCCCCACTTTTCATTATCCTATTGATAATTAACATAAATCAGTTTGTAATAATCTTTCATGTTGATACTACCTAACTGAGACTGGGTAACAACACTTCAGTTGGGTTCTTCCTCCAAGAGTCTTACGTTGAATAATTCCTTTGATCCATCATTAAGGATTACCTTAGTAAGGATGAAAAACTCCCTGGACTCTTAGAATTTCATATCTATATATGGGTATAATAACAATCTTCCCAACCAATTATCATTGAAAAATATCACTTCCACTTTACCTATGATCTACTATGAGTTCCCAAAATGGTTTAAAATATGTTCTATAATATTCCTCTAAAAAGGATAATCCACTAAATTCAGGGGTCTCATAATATCTATACCTTTCCCATATTCTTTTCTAGTTTAATATCCTGAGATAAATTACCATGCTAGATTGGCCTATATGGATTGCATGGTTTCTTCTAGACATCAGGTGATGATCCCTCCTTCATTGGGTGGTTTCTCTAAGATCTATTTACTTTCCCAATGAAACTTTCCTTCTTTATGAGAGTCCAAAATGAATCCACTAATTATATTCCCAATGCTTTAGATGGATACATTAGGAGAATTTATAACTAAAAGGATATGCATGGTAATCGATGTGAGGATATGGTTAACTAATTTCAATCATCCTCTAAAATATAAGAGATGACTCATCTAATTGGTAATGTGACATAAAATCCTTCTTATCAAGTTTTAAAAGTGAATAAGTTGAATTTGATCAATAGATAATGGTTCCCCTAGGTACTCCATAAGAAAAAAAACTCCTTTGAAACCAAGCCTATCCTCATTCATTTTAACACTCCTAGTAAAGGTTGATCTCAGTTCCACATTGGTTGATAAAGTTATTTTATCAAACTGGTGAGGTTATTATGAATATTGAATTTGAAAAGGTTCCTCCCTTTCCCCTATTTGTAGTATAATTGGACATTTAAAGTCCAATTGTAAAAGTGAAGTTGTTTGTTCACTCTGTCATCTGAGGGTTCATTATTTGGACAATTATAAAAGGAGGAAATATAACTCTAAAAATATAAATTAAATTCTCATAAGAAGTATGCCAATGATGTTACAGTAGCACAGAATTTGGAAAATAGAGGACTAAATAAAAGTAGGCACAATAATGTGGCTAGACTTTAAGGGTGCTTGACATCAGGTAAACTTAATGAAAATCATATTGAAGTTCACTCTTAAAGGAATGGGATAAAGAATAAAAATGAACTATAAGAGGGATTTCAAAAGGTTTTAAAAGAAAATCTAGGGCACTGAGGACTATTAAGGTTGACTCTTCTAAATATTTACAATATCTTTCAGCAGCAGCAAAGTTTTCTCCTACTTCCATGTTTGTTCAAGTGGAATCTATCTAAAGTAGGACCAATGCATCTGAATTAGTGGTGATAAATACTCCAAGCCTCATAGGATATGGAAAATTTTCAATTAAATGTGCTAATTTCTCTATAGATATGCCTATTGGGTTGGATTTTTGTGATTCCACTAAACAGGGCATGGATTCACTTTATGAAACTTATATATATGATGTTAAACACGTGGTTATTATTGGAATATTCTCTTGATTTTGGATTTGAGTTCATTTTGTAATGCAATTTCTCTAATTTCTAAATTTTTGGATGTTCCACACATGATGCACAGTTGAAATTTAAAGATAAAAAATCACTTACTGATTATTTTCCTAAGTTTTCTCATCAGTATAAATGTATTTAGTTTGTTTTGAATCCCTACTTTTTCAAATTTCATTTTAATGAAAATGTAAATGTGATTTGTGAATTTAATAAAAAAACAAAAAACAAAATGAGATAGTTAATTTGAATAAGAAACCAGAAAGATAAAACAAAACACACCTCTTGAATCTAATGCGTCATGCGGGACCATGGATGATACCTCTATCCGGTGTGGTAGGGTCCTACAACAAATAAAAATTATGAATATAATAATAATTAATGTAATAATAAATAAATAAATAAATTCAGTATAAACATGCGTCATAGGATCCCCCGCACCATCACCTTGGTGCATATACTCCTGTGGTGCTCTAACCTCAACTAACACCTATGCATTTACCTCCTCAAAAGAATGAATCTTTTCCTCCAAATATGTCACCTACTATGTCATCCCAAAAATAAAATATAAATATATAACACAAAACCATATTAAATAATAAATTTAAAAAGTGAATAATAAATACATCATGTGGAATCTGGGACACATGATGAGTCCCAAGCCTATGAGTCGGTCCCTATAACGCATGATTATCAGAATGACACACTGCCACCTCCTACATTCAATTAATTAAAATTTTAAACATGTAAAATGCTACACATTGTCTGAAATATATAAACCAAAATAAATAGACTCACCATTACAGCCTTAGTGGACCAATATGCAACTAACTTAAGCTAAGGATATGGGATAACACCTCTCGAGACTCTATCCAGAATGTCTAGGGCACCCACATTTGGTACAAATTTCTCCCTCTTAACTCTCTCTTTATGATATTTCCACATTTTATGACATTTTTTCATACACAATGGCCTAAAATAATTGGGTGACACTCTCAAATTATTCTATTTAAGAAAAAAATTATCACAAATGTTAGAATTTTTTAAACATAGCTAAGAACTAAAATGACCCTCTTACCTAAACTTCCCTCCATATATGATCTAATGTATCATAGGGAAATAAATCTTAGTCATGTGTAGTCAATGAAAATTTGTGTGGGTCACATATGACATGACCCAACTGGGGAATAAATACAGGGTCACCCACTCCCACAGGATGGTATGTCTCGTCAAATGATACGTCAAGGGTCGTGTAGGAATTCCATGATTAAATACCATGACCAGGGCCTCTCTTATGAGTGGAAGAAGCGATTGAGGCTGATTCTATTGAAAACAATTTCATACATAATTAGATATATGTTCATATATATGTTTAACTCTTGATTAAAAAAATAAAAATACATTTTCATTCATGCATACCTCGACTAGTAGACGCATATGGATCTACAGAATGATATGGATCTAGTTCATGTTCCCCTAAAATGTCTATAGTCATAGAAATAATTATTAAGTAAAGGATTTATTTCCTATTTAAACTCCATATAATGTGAACTACAAATGACTCGTGTAATTTTTATTGATTGCACACATATTTCATCAAATATAAAGGAGTGGATGGATAAAAACACATGTCTAGGAAAATCTATGATATTTCATTATTTTATAAACTTTAAATACCATATAAAGGATAAATATCCAATACCCATTCATTAGATTCATCAACAATGAGAAATTCATAAAGGATGAGTTTCTCAACACCAGGAAATAAAAGATGTTGAATGTTTCTTTACACTACCGATAATTAAATATCATTACTATCATATACTAGATAAGAGGAATCTACATGAATGAAAATAAAATATAATTTTATATATCATAAAGAGAGACATAAAAATTCTACAGGTAGAATATTTCTAGATTATAGAATAAGGGGTTGAAAATAAAATTTGATTTCATAATCTGTTAACTATACATTCATAAAGAGAGGCATAAAGAGAGGCATGTGATTGAACTATCCATAAAGAGAGTCATGAAAATAAAATATCATGTCACCATACATTCACTTACCATTCATAAATAGGGACATAAAGAGAGTCATATGATTTCACTATCCATTAATTCCACTTCATCCATTATCCATCCATCCATTTATCTAGGAAGTTATACTTCCAAGGAAGGATATATTATTTAAATCATGAAGGATATTGGTTTTAAATAGTCCATGAGGACAAAACTGTTGGTAAATTAGGTGGATCTTAGTGTTCTATAGAAGATGGATAACCCTTTTTTATTTGTTCATAGACCTTCCAAATAAGTTTCTTCTAAGATAGGATTCTCTAATTTCAATAGTATAGGAACTCCAAGTGTAGTTTTTTCCTCAACTCAGACCACTTATAATAGTATTAGTGACCTCACTCAACTAAGTGATAGAAAGGTGACATGTAAGGTCTCTACTGGTAATTCATTTGACATGTTTGATCAAAAATATCTTGTTTTAAGTAAGCTTTTGGATTCTGAAAATTGTTTTAAGAATACCAGTTTGGTGAAAGTGGCTTCAATCATTGATGATGTATTTAATGAGGACAACAAAAATGATCAAGATAACCAGTGGAAACCTATTAAAACTTCTAGGAGTGTTCAATGCACTAGTGGTCAGGGAGGTCATGTGGATAACCACAACATGATTCTTTACTCTTAGACTTGGTTTTAGGGGAACATTAGACTGATTTAAAGGATTTGGATTTGTGTGTTGATAATTGTATTACTCATGAGACTCTTGTTTCTGTTTTAGTGACAGGCCTTGAATTTGGACTAAGTAAAATCTAGATTGGTTTTCATTTAAGGCAGACATAGGGTGATACTGAAGCCTGATGTTGTTTTTTATTGCTGATAATCTATTGTGGATAATTTTTTTAATTTCATTATAGTGGGTCACTACTAGAAAAGAATAATAATTTGTGACATATGAACTGTTCTATATAAATTTTGATCATTTTTTATGCATTTGAGGGTGTGAAGTATTGCTACACATTTTGTTTAATTGGTGGTATTCTTAGGTGGAGTTGAAGTGTGATGAAGAGAATCTGAGTGTTTAGTGTGGTTTTTAGATTCTAATATTCATCAGTTTCAATCCATGTTCATTGGTATATATAGGTTCAAATTGTATAGGTTCTTTGCTATGATGTTTCATTCTACATGGGGGTATGATAGGGTTTCTTAGTGGATAAAATATTTGGAATTTTGGTTTTTCTAGTTATTATCATGATGGATTCTATAAACTTGTTTATATGATAGTATTGGATATAGGTTATAGTTTCTAATGGGATTACTAGTCTCTATACTTTTTATTTCGTAGAAGATGCAAAGTTTAGTGATTTTTCAAAACATGTGATTAATCAATCAATTTGGAATGCTATTATTTTCTATTATGAGGGATGTTATACCTCATTTTCATCTCTGTATATGATGTCTTAGAGCTATTTATCTACAATATCATTGTCTCCTTTTGTAGTTTAATTCTAAGTTGGATTGTTACATTCTCATTGATCTGCAGTCTCACATATAGTGTACTCAAGGAAATATTTCTTGAATAGATAAATGGATTGACCAATATTCTCAAAAATACCAATACATGTATCCCGGACTTTGAAATCAAAGTAGAGAAGATGGATAGATAAAATAGTGTTAGGGTTAAATAAAGAATGATAATTAGTGCTAAATTTAATCCAGTATAGTATGTTATGGAAATTACTATAAGTAATAATACTAATACGGAAGAATAAGGTCCAAAAAATTTAAATAATTAGTTAATGAATGAGATAGAATATATACTACAATTTAAGAAATGATACAACCTTATATGGGAAGATAATTTAAGTAATAGAACTAGTTATAAAGTAAAGGGAAAAAGGAGGATTGAATTTGGAAACATATATTGATGATGGGCTAGAAAAATATGGACATCCAATACCATTTAAAAATGAAAAAATGAAAATGAAGTAATGAGGGGACATCATTATTATAAGAAAAAACTCTATTTCATATGAAAAATTGGAAATTTAAATATTTATAGAATATTTATTATGAAATAAGATTAAAAATTAGATAAAAATGAGAAGCATTTTAAACCAATTAGAAACATTTAAAAATAATAATTAATGAATAAAAACAATAATTAGTAAAAACAATGGTGTTATCTTCACCATGGTGCTTTAAAGAAATAAAAGTTTTTATAAAATATATATTAGAGAGAGAAAATGGGATGTACTAACACATATAAAAATAAAACTAAAAATGTGTTATTATATTAACATTAGTATTCAAATAATTCTTTCCAATAAACATTTCATGACCCAAGCCTCATACATTTGATGAAATGAATGCTTAGTAAAACATTTTATTGTAAGAAATTAATTGAAGTGGAGTAGTCTCTAAGTTTTGGGGGGATACAATTGACATATTTTTGTTATTATTTTCTTATCATATTTTACATATATTTTATGGTTTTTTGTGTTTTATTATTTAAAAATTATAGGAATTTTGTTTTTTATATTTTTATGAAAAATAATTCCTTTAATTATTTTTACTCTAATTTATGAAATTTTTCATGCATTTATATATCAAATATAGAGACAATAAATACACACACAAAAATAATTAAAATAGTTCATAAAAATTTAAACAATTAAAAAAAGTTTTTAAATATAAGAGTGGGAAAAAATAATACCTTTCATTAAACATGAAAATTGATTATTTCTCCATCAAGAGTCTCTCTAAACCAATGGATATCTTCTTCAAATTTAACTATGGTGTGTTGATCAATCAATTGTGAAATAAAGGCAGTAATCTTGGGCTCATCTCCTTCAATTAAAAATACTCCTTGCCATGACATTTTCACATCAACTTTCCAATTCAAATTAGATGACAAGGTAATGAAGAAAAATTATTCTGCTTGTGATGTCAAAATGAAAGTTTCATTACTAACTCATTCATCTCTATATAACATATTGTTAAAATTCATCAATTTAAACCAATATTTATCGACTTTATTTCCATAGATTGGATCAGCCCAATCACACTTTCACAATATGTATTTCAACACATGTGCATATAAAACTTCAATTATGTCTTTCAATTTACCATAATAATAACCAAAATCGATAGATGGACAACCAATTCCATTGTTTTATGTTTCTGGTTTTTCATTTATATCTTTAATGTGAAACAAAAATCTATTAGCATGTAAATCTTTGTAAGGATGAGCTGTTATAAATGGACCCTCACCTAGTTGGTTAAATTCTTCAGTTAGTGTAGGTTCACCTAACTCCCACTGGTTATGGACCTATATATCTCACAAAATTCAATAAAAATTTATGTAGAAATAAATTAGTATTATACTTCAATCGTAATTAAAATCCATTTATACATAAAAAATCCTTGAACCAACCATGAAATGGTGCGTAATGGGTCTGTTTAATTTGATAATCACTCGCACGAGGCATCACTTATTTTAGATTATTAATGTGTTTCTTGTAAATTATAACACCATGTTTAAATGATCAAATTTATATATGCAAATATAACATGTAAAATTTAAACAATAAAAGTGATAAGACACTTACTGCATCAATAGTGAAACTGATGGGGTATTGAATAAGATATATCGTTGAGATTATACCCACTCGATGTTGTCCATATCAAATATTGTTCCTTCTACAAATGGACCATCATGAATCTGAGAGGGATTATCTAATTTTATTTCAACACCTATAAGATATTCTGCATAAAAATTAGTACATTCATCCATCAAATAACCATTGGATATTAATGCCTCTGGACAAGCTTTATTACGTGAAAATAATTTCAATGTATTTAGATAATTATCAATATAATACATCCACCAGAATTAAATTATACCATCATTCATTACTTCATCTGTTAGGTGCACTGTCAAGTGAACCATAACATCAAAAAATGAGTGTGGAAATAGTTTCTCCACATGAAAAAGTGTAAGTACAATTCTGTCCAGAAAAATTTTTAAATCACCCATTCATTGATTTATTAAACAAATTTTTCTAAAAAACTACTCATCTCAATCAATGGTTGAACAAAATTGGGCGATAAACAATCACAAATTGGAATTGGAATCAACTACTGAAGTAGTATGTGATTATCATGACTTTTCAACCCTTGAAATTTTCTTCTCATCACATTCACACACTTAGAAATATTATAAGAGTAACCATCAGGCACCTTGAGCATATTCAAAATATAAATAAATGTATCTTTGACATTTTTACTCATCGTATACTATGCATAAGGAATTTATGATTTTTTCCCTTACCCAACTGTAAATGCAATTTTTCCTTAAACTCATTTCTTCTAAATCACATCATGCATTGACATGTACTTTGATTTTCTACTGACACCTAAAATAGTCCATAATATATTATCACAAAAAAAATTAATGTGCATGACATCTATATTATGCCTTTTAATGTTATTTTTCTAGTAAGGGATATTAAAAAAATACTTCTCTTCTTCCAATTGTGATTGCACTGTCTACCCACACCATGAATATTAGTTAATGGTTGAGCCATCAAATACTGAAATTCATATACTTTGTGGATGTTTTATTCCACAATTTATGATAATATTTCTAATCCTATCATGATATTTGGTGATAAGTTGAATTCTCTAGAACCATAAAATGACACTCTGTCCTTTCTGAACCTATACTAAGGGGGAAGAAAATTTCTATGACTCATGTATATCTATTTTTTAAAATGTTTAATCCATGTAGAAATTTTCACTCTTATTGTATAAATGGAAAGAAAATTCCCCTTTAATACTCTAACCTAACAAATTTTCATAAGTTATAAAGTCGTTGATTGTCCATAATAAATTAGCCTATAGTTTGAATATTTCATTCGTTTCACAGTCATAAGTTATCACACCATTTCCCCAAAATTCATTCAACTCATCAATCAATGGCTGAAGGTAAGAATCAATCTTATCCCCCAGACTTTTAGGTCTATCAATAAGAGTGGAAAGTAATATAAATTTTTTTCATACAAATCCACAAAGGAAGATTATACAGAACCAACACCATGATCCATGTGTTATGAGTTTCATCAACCATAGACCTAAATGGATTAAAACCATATACTACCAACCCTAATCGAACATTATGACTATCTTTAGAAAATTTATGGTTTCTGATTGAAATCATTCCATGCAAGAGAGGTTGTTGGGTGGGTTAGCATATCACATTACTTATTTCTTTCCACACGACATATCATTAATTTAGAAACTCTAGATAACATAAATAATCTTATAAACCTCGACTTTAGTGGAAAGAAACAAATTTTATTTATGACAATCAGTTTTCCTTATTTCATGGTCTAACTTTGATGAGTCTAATTTCCCACATTATCTTTACACTTGGAAGATTCATAGACCATAAAATTATCCCAATGGATAGTTTCCTTTATAAAAATAAAACAATCGTTTTCACATGAATCTAGGGTCACATATGTGAAACCTAAGTTTTCATCAACTTATGATCATGGAAATATGACTCGGGAATCTTAGCATCAGAATGAAGTACTTTTTTCAATAACACTAATGAAATGTCCAATGATGTATCTAACCACTAGTTCAAAGTCTTTGTTAGGTCCAAAAGGGGCCTAGATACTCTGAGAGGGGGGTGAATCAGGGTATAGATATTCTTTTCAAAATTATTCCTGACCCAATGGATCTTGACCTCTTTATTATGAGGGTCAATTTATTTTCTCTTAAGTGTTTATACTGATCTTATTATTTCCTTATTTATTTGATGATGATTCACTCAATGTAAAATAGGAAAAAAGCACAAGGAAATACATATTTTACTTGGTTCATCCTCACTGGGATATATCCAAGGAGCATACAACAATGATGTTTTGATTTACCAAATCCACTAAGATCACTACCAAATTACATGGTTTGGGCTAGAACACTTCTATGCTCAGGCTCACTGCCTTTACAAGGTTTAGGTTCAGCTCACTACTTTCCCAAGGGTCACTCCCTGAGTCTCTTTCTCTGGCACACTATCAGTGGGAAGGATCACCTTCTTACTCTTCCTTTGATTTATGATCTGGAAAGTTTCTACTCATAGTTTATAGACATGTAGGTCTCTTCATTTTCATGAATGCATGCATCCGCAGTTGTAGGTAGATGTTTTGTTAAAGTCTCATTTTTACCCATAGATGAAATCCACTTTTTTGTGTAATGTTATCTTGTGAAAATTACTTTTGAAAACTATTTTAGTCCCTTCATGAACTTACTTGAGTCCTATGTGAACTACCTTGCCCCGCATTGTGTGAGTGCTTCACAAACCACCTATTCTTCCATGGACTGCCTCTACTTCCATGGACCATTTCCTCTTCCGTGTATCGTCCCTACTTCCATAGACCATACCTACTTTGAAAATGCCTTTTTCTTCCACAACCCACCTATGTTGCATAGTCCCTCTTCCTTTACAAGCTATAGTGCCCCCACAAACTCTTTTCATGGAATTGTTCCTGTAAAATACTTCCCTCGCAGAATCCTCCCTTGTGAACCACTTCAGAATTTGCTGAATTATTCTTGAGCGATGATATTCTAATGAAATTATCTCTCTACTTACCATCTGATTAGGGGACTTTATATAAAAAATTGATCCAAAAAACCCACTAATCTAAATTAACCCAAAAAAATCGATGTGGTACAGCCTTCACCCTAAACTTTACTATGCAGTATGCATAGAACCTTTCTCCTTTACAGCGGATGATGTATTCTGCAAACGAAAATCCTTTATAGCGACTATAATAATCACCCCAGACTGAAAATGTCATGCCTCCCGTGAACTTCAATCCACTTGTGAACTACTATACTCCTGTAGACTATTTTCCCTACATGGTCTATGTAGAACCCTTCATGGTCCATATAGTACTGCTATGTGGAAATCATCCTTTTATGATTTTCCATCATCATTTCGTGTACCTCCTTTGAAGTCCATGAATTGTGCTTCACATTCCGTAAACTATGAAACCCTTTGAAGAAAACTTCCTTTTACAAAGAACAAACTCTTGATTTTGAGGCCCAAAAAATTGGTAAACACTAAGAAACTATGACACCTTAAAAACTTGTTTCGGTGACACCAACCATTCTGATTCACGGTTATATGGTTTTGTTAAAAAAAAAATCAACCCAAAAACACCGACATGATTCCTTGAGGGGGGTTTTACAACAATATCCCCCCTTTGGGTTTTTTGACAACTCTTCTCATTTTGATACCTTGTTAAATCTTTTTCCATCATCTACCAGCATCCTCTTCTTGCGATTAAGATAGAGATCAAGGATTTACTTAAAACACACTCTAAGATCACATGATCCATGCTCAACATGATAGACAAGAGTATAATTCAAAGTTCATCAATGAATCACTTAATTTATCTCCAAAACCACTCATCTGCTTCCATCATGAACCACATATGTAGTGATATATAACCTTTGATTAGTCACCTTTAGCATTGTCAGAATTAATAATACCCCTACTTCATTGATCCCCCATTCAACTTATCCCCCTATCTTGATTAATACATTTTATACCATTTTATAGCTACAATTTCTCCCCCTTTATCAATGAACCTGAAGACTACACCTTTGAGTTCTATAATAGGGTAAAGAACACAGATCAATGCATTAGGGAAAAACACACCATACATCGGGGAGAGGGTGTCCCACATACACACTTTTTCAGTTTTGGGGAGTTGACTAAACTCCCAGAGCCGATTGATGCCTTTCAAATGCTTCTCTAGATAAGGCCTTTTTCAAAATGTTCACAACCTGTAGTTCTGTAGGCACGTACTTCAACTTTATAAGCCCTTGATCCACCTTATCCTTGATAAAATGATACTTTATTTCAATGTGATTTGTACTCAAGTGATGGAATGTATTTTTTCTCAGATTTATAGAACTTTAATTATCTTAATAGATTCCAATCAGAGACTTCACTTCAACTCCCATATCACCAATTTTCTATTTTATCCACAATAACTGTGTGCATGCTTGAGTAGCCAAAATATATTCAACTTCTTCGGTGCTCAAATAAATTAAATCTTGTTTCTTGATTATCCAATAAATACACAATCCACCAAGATAAAATGCACCACCTTACATTTATTTTCTATCATCAGCTAATCCGGGCCAATCTGCATCTATACAGTCCACTAGTTCTTGCTGAGATTTGTCATTATAAAGCAAACCAAAATCCACCATGCCTTTGATATACCAAATTATTATTTTTACTATAAGTAAGTGGATTTCCTTGGTATTACTTTGATATCTTCCTGCTTGGAATGTGGTAAAAACAATATCTGATCATGTCATTGTTAAGTACAACATGCTTCCAATGATCTGCTTATATTCTGTGACATTAACCACTTTGCCTTCATCATACCTTAATAGTTTCATCAAGTATCCATCGGAGTCGTCATCTCCTTGAAATTATCCATTCCAAATATTCTCAAATCCTCCTTGGAATATTTATATTGAGAAATTAATATTCAATTCCTTCCTTGTGTCACCTATAAGGAAAAATGTTTGTTCACCAATCATTGAAATTTCAAACTCACTCATCATGAATTCAGAAAATTGTATGCATTGTGCTTCATATTATCCACTAAATAGTATTTCATAGACATAAACCAACACCATCATCATTTTATTACTTTCATTTTTTATATAGATATTGTAGTCAACTCCTCCATGCTGAAAACTGAGATTCTTCAAAAACTGATCTAGTATTGATTACCATGATCTTGGTGCCTGATTCAACCCATATAGTGCCTTATTCAACTGAAAAACTATATTCTCATCTTCATTAATGAGAAAACCATCTATATTTTCAATATAAACTTCTTTTTCCAGAACCCCATTCAGAAATGATGACTTGACATCCATCTAGAATACTTTGAACCTTATTTACACTACTATGGTCAATATCAATGCCTTGTATTTTAGAGTACCCTTTACACACTATTAATGCTTTGTTTCGAATCACTAGACCATATTCATTCATCTTGTTACAAAAGACTCATTTAGTCCTGATGACATTCTTATCTGTTGATATCGAAACAATATCCCATGTCTGATTCTTCTTAATTTTTTCAAGCTCTTCATTCATAGCCTATACCCAGTTGTCAACTTTAGTTATATCCTTAGAATATTTAGGATCTACCTATGATAGGAAATAGTCCTGCTATAACAAATTTATTCTCTATGTTTTAAACTGGTGTTTCCTAATCACCTATGATGTTCTGTCTATCTATTTCAAATTGAATATTTGGATTTCATGATGATATAGATTTTATATCCTCCTATCAAACATCAGTATCTTCTTTTGAATCATCATTTTCCACTTATACTCTACTTTATTTTCTTACATCTTCATTATTTTCATCAGAAAACTGGTCACTATGTTGTTTAAGATTCTGTTCACTCTCTGCTAGAGTGACATCATTGTTTTTAATTACTTTTCCCAGCTTCTTGTTAAAACATTGTTGATACTCTCTCATATATTCTTGGAATCCTAAACATTGTCAGATGATACCATATTTTTGGAACAAAATGTAAAATCATGAAATACATGAATGTTGTTGCTTATCCCATAATCTTTCTTTTATCGGTGGACAACTAACACCTGAACTGAGGCATGATACCAATGGTTATATATTCAATAAAACTTGGAACCACTGGATCATCCATGTATGGATTTAGAGGCTCTCTAGTTTCAAATAAAACTCTTTATCATATTATCTTCCCCCTTTTTTACATCAAATAATCCTCATATATAGATTTGAAAAATAAAATTTTTTACATAACACCACTTGTTGAATCTGATATCATATGTGAATTTCAATTGTTTATATTATTCTCTTTGCATGTCTCTCCATTCAAATTATGAACTCATGCCTTTTCATCACATACTCCCCATGGATTATATCTCCCCCTTAGTCCTACACAACTTCCAGTAGATATTAGAAACATTTAATGTATGGGGAGAGGGGTACCTCTAGAATCCTTAAGAATAAGATTGTGGTCGATCTTAATGGATCAACCCTTTGATACTTTCTTACAAATCATTGTACTATTTTTGTGCTTGTTCCAACTATTTAGATAACTTTAACTATTCTTACCATATGACTAAGAATTATTTACCCACATACTGAGTCTTCTTCTGGTATTTAAGTTCTGTTGGATTAGCCTTTTTCAAAATTTGGGGTTTACACCAATTAGTAGAAATTTATTTCTTTGATGCTCCACCAATATTCCATTTTTCATTACTATTTCTTTGAGAAGTAATATTTACACTTTCCTTCTTCTCTTACTCCTTCCTCCATTGGAGGGCTCTTCCTCTTGCCTTCGATTTTCACCATGGAGCATGACATGTGAATTTTTCAAGTAATTATTTATTCATTTTTCTTTTATCAGCTATTTGATTCACCACACTGTTTCATGTTGGTGGTGGTTCCTCCACTGAATGTATATTCTTCTTACTCACAACTAGAATAGATTCTCCCTTTTTCTTATAGGTTTTTTCACATTCTTTCAAAGAAAGTTGTTATGAGTATAACAGAAAAGGTCCTCGATACACCTTCCATTGATCCCCTTGTGTTTCCTCCGAGACTATAAACTTTTTTTTCAACTTATCAATTTGTATTCTAGCATAGGATTTATCATTATACACCACTGGAGTTGGGGATCTCTTTTAGAGTTCCTTTTCCTTACCTGTTTTCTTCCAACTGCAATATCTTTCAAAATAACCATGATTAGAACATATAAAACATCTCCCATTAAAAATATACCTTATGTCATCATTTATTGGATAAGATGTTGATGCATCCAGAGTTCTTCTTCTTTTGATATTGATTCCTCGGTCCTCTTGACACATAATCATAGTGCATCCCTATCTTCCAAAATAATAGTATCTGATTGATGCTTTCTTATGAAATGTGTTCATTTCAAACTTTTCAAGAAGCTTCTACTTATTCTTAGATTTGTCAATATTTCTTAATTCATAATTTGAAATATATTCCAAGGATTCAGAAGAAAAACTTGAAGTATGACCATATATACCATAGAAATAGCACATGATTTCATTACTTCTTGTAAAAGACTTTTTAGTTTTATATTTATCACCTAAAATATTTTTTTATTTCTGTACCTATTCACTGATCTCTTCCTATCATCCATGGGAGAGGTATGATCATATCAAATACTAGTTTTTCCCAAATTGGATGGCCTTTAGGATGAGACAATCCTTTCACATTTCACCTCTGAAGTAACATATTTTCTTTTCAATTCATTATCATCTATCGTAGGATAATAAAATAGGAAGTGCAAAGCATCTTTCAATTTTGGATTGCCTTTGGAATTAGATTTATCCACTTCTTTCTTGAATAATTCTAACTCATATCCCAATTGTTGAATCATTATATCCCTTAATTCAATTTTATCATTAAGTTATCTCTTAATATTTTTCCACTTCATCTCATCTTCTAATTATCATGTGAGATTATCTATCATGTCAGCTTGATCCTTTATTTTAGAATCTTTATAGGAAATAGAATCATTACAGCATGCATTCTCCTTCTGTAGTCTTTAGTTCTCCTAAACTAATTCAGATAGTTGTGTGGCACGATCATCATTTCTGACTTCCATATTTTTAATATCTTCTAAGTTTAGATTCTTTCCCATGTTATCAACTTTGAATTTTTCTATCTTTATAGATATATCTTGCAGTTCTTCATCTTGGGAATCATTATTCTTCCTCAAATCAGTAGCCACATAAATAAGCATTTTATTTAAGCCTTTTATCTTATTGACTTTAATTTCTAGTACTTGGATCCAGATATCTTGAGACTTTTTTTCCTCTTTTAATTTTTAATCCAATTACTTTGTCATGTCGGAAAAATATACTAGTGACCTTCTTGGAATTTCTTCATCATCATAAGTTCCGATATCACTTGGCATATTAGGTTCTTCACTAATTCTTAAAGTATCATTGAATGAGTAATAATTTTCACTATATTATTTATCCAAATAATTATTTTCATCAATACTTATTCCTATCAACTGAATCGCACTCTTTCTATAGACACTTCCACACTAAGGAATACCACTAGAATTCTTATTATTATTCTTTTAAGTTCTTCCCTTTTCCATGGAACACTGAGATAAGAGAAAACTGAAACTTTAACTTCAACAATCTACTCAAACAAGTTAGAAAAAATAAATCTGATAAAAGAAACCAATGCTCTAATACCTATTGTTAGGTCCAAAAGGGGCCTAGATACCCTGAGAGTAGGGTTGAATTAGGGTATGGATATAATTTTCAAAATTATTCCTACCCCACTGTATATTGAACACTTTATTACAAGGTTCACTTTATTTTATCTTAAGTGTTTATGATGATTGTATTCTTTCATTATTTATCTAATGATGATGCACTCAATGTAAACTAGGAAATAAAGAACAAGGACACACAAATTTTACTTGGTTCACCCTCACTAGGCTATATCTATGGAGCATATAATGATGATGTACCAAATCCACTAAGGCTCACTGCAAAATTACAAGGTTTGAGCTAGAACAATTCTATGCCCAGGCTCACTGCCTTTACAAGGTTTAGGGTCAAATCACTATTTTCCCAAGGGTCACTCTCTGAGTTTCTTTCTCTGGCTCACTACCAGTGTAAAGGATTACCTTATTCCTCTTCCTTTGATCATTTCTCTGGAAAAGATCCACTCACAATTTTTGGACATGTAGGTCCCTTCATTTTCATGAATGCACACATCCTCAGTTGTAGGTAGATGCTCTTTTGAAGTCTTGTTTTCACCCATAGATGAGATACACTTTTTCGTGTACTATTAGCTTGTAGAAATTTCTTTTGTGAACTAATTTAGTCCCTTTTTTAACTTCCATGATTCTTCAGTGAACTACCTTGCATCGTGTGGTGCGAGTTCTTTGTGGACCACCACTTCCTCCACGGACCACCCCTACTTTTGCGAACTATCTCCTCTTCTAAGGGCCATACCTACTTCCATAGACCGTACCTACTTCACTAGAACCTTTTTATTTTTTAGACCACCTATGTTATGTGGTCCCTCTTAATTTTTGGGCTATAGATCCCTGCAAACTCCTTTTTTAGAATTGTTCCCATGAACTACTTCCTTCATGGAATCCACCCTCACGAACCACTTCGGACTTTGTTGAATTCTCCTGGAGAGATGATATTCTAATGAAATTCTCTCTCTACTTAGCATCTGATTAGGGGTATTTATATAGGAAAATAGATCTAAAAAACCGCTAATCTGAATTAACCCAAAATGTCAATGCGGTACAGCCTTCACCATGCACTGTGTTATGTGGTTCGCATATCGCCTTTCTCCTTTGCGGTGACTGATGTCTTCTGCAAATGAAAATCCTTTTTGGTGGCCATAATCACCACCCCAAACCATAAATGACATGCCTCTCATGAACTTCAAGCCTCCCACAAACTACTATGCTCCCACGGACTATTTTACCTATACGGTCCATGTAGCACCCTTCGTAGTCCGCATAGCGCTGCTATGCAGAAACCATCCTTTGTCAATTTTCCATTTTCATTCTGCATACCTCCTTTGTGGTCCAAAAATTGTGCTTTTCAGTATACAAACTATGAAACCCTTTGTATAAAACTTCCTTTTCCAAATAAAAAACTCCTGATTTTGATGCTTAAAATTTTGGAAAATATTGGGAAACTATGTCACCTTAAAAACTTGCTTCGGAAACACCAAACATACTGATTCGCAGTCATCTGAATTTTTCAAAAAACACAATCAACCCAAAAACACCAACATAATTCCTTGAGGTATTTTTTCCCAATAGTCTTCAAGTGAAATAACTCCATAATAAATGATAATTTACTATAAGCAGTGCACCCATAATATAATT
This sequence comes from Viscum album, assembly GCA_963277665.1. Lineage (NCBI taxonomy): Eukaryota > Viridiplantae > Streptophyta > Magnoliopsida > Santalales > Viscaceae > Viscum > Viscum album. Next base: position 564,181,819 of record OY728121.1, on the reverse strand, counting down.
CAGTTTTTGCATCATCAATTATTTCATAAAACCTCAACGAATCATGATCTACACTAGAGCACAGATTGATCTCACTAGTCTTAACATTCTAGATTTTAATGCCTTTAGGAGATAGCCCATGTACCATTTCAGTAATAATTTCATGCATCTGGTCAGTCATCCTCCCATTAACATCCATTTGAACTTTTTTTGTATGATGACAATGAATATATTATTCCCTATGATGAGTCCAACTCTTATAATTTTTTATAATACCATTCAATAATAGGTTCTCCCTTGCAGTATCTCGTATGAATTGATATCTATTTACATATTTTCTATATGGACAACTAATATAGTCACTTTGAAATCATCTAGTGAAGTCAGTAAACTGTATAATACCTTCAAAATATTCTCTAGATGTTCTATTTTTAAGATCAATCCAACTCTTATCCATATTCATATTTTTAGAACAAGAAGTAACATTTACACAAGACTTTATATTGCATGCATTTTTATAATTTCATATCAAAAAATATATTTAAAATAAAGACTAACCAATTGCATGTGGACTTCAATTTATACTCACCCAAAACAAGAAAACAATTCACAAATGACAAGATCATATCATTATATTTAGTTAATTATAAATTTTATTTTTTAAAGTCTTCTTTTGTATATGACTAAATATTTGGTAGAGAGGTTCTTATAAAACATGTCTGGATAAAACAAATTTCTTTTAAGTAAAATAAAATGTTGATAAAATGAATATGTAAAAACAAACTAAACTATGATATATTTTTGTTAAAAATGATAATTTTTTTGTTAAACTTATTAATAGATAAGGAAATCAAAATATATAGTTAAATGATAAGTAAATATAAAGACAACATTCAGTTTCGATTATAATATATGAATAATATATCAAAATTAGTATTGTTTTAATAATAGAATAACTAAAAATAAATATATTGTTTCAAGGAATTCTTTAGGTCTAGTTCATTCAATAAATCCTCATAACCCAAACCTTAAACCCCAGATAGGCCATCCCAATGAATTCAAGGTGTTATCCCCATCATCCCATTCCTTCATTATTAACCAATTTCTTTTTTTTAAACATCCATGTACTACAAAATTATCAATCATTATTTGGAGTGCTTGAAATTATTTTAATTAAATTTCATAAAATTATATATATATATAAACTAATATAGATTTATGAATAAAAATATTATCCATTTGGTGGTCTAAGATAAAATAAAGGGTTGTTGGTTGCAATTTACATTTTCATGATAAATAAAAAAATTATTATAATAAGTAAACAATAGTTTACTAATTTAAATTGATAGAATTATAATAGAAAATAATACTTAAATATCAGACCTAATTAATAAAGTTTCCAAGATATAAGATTATAATATATTAATAAATTGAAAATAGTACACACCAAAATAATGTACCACTCATTTGTGTCAACTCCATGATTCTTTTTCTTCAAAAACCAGTTGTTCAAAACTCATAATAGAAGGAAAAATGAAGGAGTATTAATATCTTTCTTGAAAATCTTAAACCAAATAATATATCACTTGATGGTGAATCAATTTATATAACTACTCAATATGATATTATGGATCGTTCATTGACTAAAATAGATGACTCAATCCATTGTGTATCATTCAAATTGGAGCCATTATTTAATTTCCATAAATGTACATTATATGAAGCATCAATGCATCAATCCATATGTGGGTTAACCACTGATACATTATGGTGTAAAATTGATGCATTAAATTGTTTTTCATCTGAAATAGAACACGCTGATTATAATAGAAAAGCTAAAATGGGGATAATTTAAGGGTTATAATGTGTTATATTTATGTTTCTATATAGGAATTAGTCAATAAAATCAGTTAGGGTTACCTAAACTACAACATGGATTGGTGTTGACTGATCAAACATAGTAGATGTTGTGACTGCTGAATGAAAAAAATCGATATACTGCATTATGATAAGAAAAAAATTTAAGATAAGAAAATTATCATAAATAGAAGTGAAGTTGTAAAATAGTGCAGACCTAAAATACGGTAACCCTAGGAAAATACACGGAGACACTACAACAGAATGTCGATTAAGGAGTAGAATTTCAAGTAAGGAATCTAGATACTAGGTGAATACATGGAGATCCATAGACGGAAGACACCATAGGTGTAGGTGGGGGCAGGGTCAGAGGCGGAGGCTGGGCGAGGCACAAGGGAGGGGTAGCGGTGAGGGTGTATGGGAAATGAGAGTGGCTCCAGGTATGGTGGCGGTGATGGGCGAGGCATGAGGGAGAGGGAGCCGGGGCGAGGGAGGAGGAGGTGGGGAGGGGAGTCAGGAAGGGAGAGGGAGGTGGAGGTAGGGGCAGAGAGGGGTTTCAGAGAGGGAGAGTATGGGCATAGAGAGGGAGAGGACAGGTGGCGGTAGATGGGTAGGGTTTTGCAAGGGGGTGTGCACAAGGGGGTGTGCGTGATAGGTAGCATTCTTTTTAAGGCCATCAACCACCAATGGTGTTCACCCGTTTTAAGGGGTATGAATGCCCAAATTTTTAATAGTTAAGGCATCATCATATCTCTGTGCTAGAACTCAAATATCGATGATCTATGTTCCAGAAGTCTTTTATGTGTTTGGATGATCTAAATGGATTTGATGGTGGTTCCTTCGAGTAATGGTAATCGGTGATGAGTAGTTGTCAAACACGGATTCATATCAAATGAGGTCACTATTCAATTTATTTTTTTCACTTAACTCCTTCATGTAAGATCTTAGGCTTTTGTATCAAGTTTCACATCACCAAATATGATGTAGTTGCATTGATTCAGTGATAAAAAAATTAAATTGTCATCTCATCTTCTTCTGTTGCATGCCTCGGTACCTTCAACTATCACCTCACATCACCACCATCGTATGTCGCCACGATCACCTCTGGATCCTTCATCATGTATTGTATTGTACCAACACCCATACCATTGCCTTGTCTACTATTGTCTTCACCTTCCACTAACCACTGCAAAATCTGGTGGCCCTTCTCATCACCACTAGGTTGAGAGAGAGATGGGAGAAAGGAAGTGGGGCTATAAATTTTGAAGGCCATACCATCCTTATAAACCATCGACAACATTATGTCACGTCGTGTGGTGTGTGACAAAAAGGAGAGAAAAGGGGTCGATGGATACATTTGATCAACCACCTGTTCTTCACTATTCTCCATGAAAACTGACAATTTCAATATAAATATCATTCAAGGGGATGCATACAATCAATGATTCTAAATTAAATTTATAGTTGAAAAGAAAAGAGTATTAAAAATTATGATGTTATTCATTTAACACTTTAAACATTCAGGACCCACTGAAGCATATTTCAAGGTTACAAATTTGATATATACAATTAAACAGTTGGTGAAAAAGAAACTAAACAAACTTCTTTTTCAATCGAGCTACTAGAAGAATGAAAGTAGAAAGAACAGAAAGGAAATAACAATAGATATAATGTGATTTGGATCAATGTGATCCTACATGCATGGAGAGAACACCACCTATGTTGGAAATTTTATTACTAAGCAAAAGGAAAGAAAAGAAATACATACTCGAAGAATCAAGAAGAAAACTAGAGAAACTATTCGAGGAGGTAGGACTTGTTGAACTAGGTGGTAGTGATCTAATCTGTCATGTAGATTCAAAATCATTCACTCCCGAATAGACTCACACACACACCCAAAAAGGATATAGATCTATACATGATAGAAATAAATAAATTTCTATAGAGCCAAGAATATAAATTAAAACCTGGTTATGGTGTAAAAAGATTCAAGATCTGAAACCTCCTTGATGTGTAGTCTTCCTAGACCTAATATCGAGTCGATCTCCACTGATTCTCCACCAGAGCAGTACTTCGGTTCTAGGAGGCGGCATGAGTTTGATAGGGGGAGTGTGGGTCACTGGAATTCCTTGGTTCCTCTTCTTATTCCTTCAATATCCTTTGTGTCGTAAAGGAGAAACTTGTCAAGAGATATTTGTCCGGACCAGATGAAACAAAACCCTCAGCTAGAGAGAATGAATTTCCCCCGAATCAAGGTGCATACGGAGGAAATTATGGCATTATAGGGAACATTATACGATGTAGATGGAAGTGTAGGATCAAATCCATGTGGAAGGATAAGATGAAGTCAACATCTTTCCTAAAAAGGCAGTTTGATGGGTAGAATAGGTGGCATCATAGGATTGGCATATTGGAGGCAGTATGGATCCAGGATGATCCAAACAAACACATCTGGGAGGATCCACCACCATTTGATCACCCTTAATTAATGGTCCAAAATTTGACTGCTATATTGTTAAGGAAAATAGGAATTCTAGTAGGAACAAATAGTCAAAATAAATGAAAATAAGGTAATCCCACATAAACAACCCCATGAAACCCATACAAATTTTCAACCCAACATATAAAATATGAATGAATCATACAATTCATATTGGAGGAATTAAATTACAACAATTTAGGGACATAAAACAAAAAATATCCACCTTGAAATTAAAATAATTCAAGAATGGTGTTCTCGCAACCTAAGTTATAGAATTGAGACTAAATTCATTAATTTAAGTTAGTGCAAAAAATTAGACAATGGTACAGCCTTTGTTAAACTATCAACTAGGTAGTCCCCCATGGGTATCTCAGTGACACTCATTATCCCATATTCTATAACGTCCCTAACAAAATGAATTATAATGTCAATGTGCTTTAATCTACCATGGAATACATAGTTCCTAGACAGATGCAATGCAGATTGGCTATCAAAGTGGACTATTATACTATTAGCAGATAAAGATAACTCAAAAAGAAAACTTTTCAACCATATAGACTCTTTTATGTCATTCATCAAGGATATATACTCTGTCTCAGTAGTGGAGAGTACAACCACTAATTTCATATTGCAATTACAGGAGATCGGTCCTCCATATGCAAGAAACACAAAACCAGTGATTGATTTTTAAGTGTCAACATTTTTAGAAAATAAGAGTCAACAAAACCAAAAATTTCATCATTAAAACTACTATTTAATCCATATTGAATGCAAAATTTATCAGAAATAAAGAAATACCTAAGGATCCACTTCAATTCATGTCAATGAGTCTTACTAGGTTTCTCCATAAACCTGCTCAAAGTACAAATAGAAAATATTATATCTGTCCTAGAACAAACCATAACATATATAAGACTTCCTACTATATTACCATGTAGAATCTTATTCATTAAGGTTGCCTTATTATAATTTATAGGGGATTTTTCCAAAGGTAATTTAAAATGTTTTCATAAAGGAATACTAATAATTTTAATGTGCTCGAACAGATACCTTTTTAATACCTTCTTAACATAAGAAAACTGATATAAGTAAAAGGTTTGGGCCTTCCTATCTCTAATTATATCCATACCAAGATCTGATTAGCATATCCTAAGTCTTTCATTTAAAAGATAAGGTTCAATTGTTTCTTGAAATAATTTACAATCCTCATGTTTTTATAGATTAAAATCAAGTCATCAACATATAATAACAGGTAGACAAATTCATGTTTAATGGTTTTATAGTATAGACATGCATAAACCTTACTTCTAGAAAAATGATTTTCAATCATAAAATAATCAAACCTTTTATACCATTTCCTAGAATATCATTTAAGCCCATACAAAGACTTCTTAATAAGGAAAATTGATTGGGTTTAAACAGATTTGAAAATCCTTCAAGAGGAGTCATATAAATTGTTTCATCAAGGGTACCATGTAAAAAAGGTAGTTTTTATATCCAATTGTTCAATATGAAAATCAAACTTGGAATCAAAATCAAGAAGAATTCTTATAGATGAATGTTTTACAAATGGGGATAATATCTCACTATAATCAATGCCTTTACATTAGATAAAGCCTTTAGTAACTATTTGGGCTTTGAATTTGATATTAGTTTCCCCAAAATTATTTTCCATATTCTTGTATATCCATTTAGAACCTATAATATTCTGGTTATTAGGTTTAGAAACAACAACCCAAGTGTTGTTATTAAGGATTGAATTCATCTCTTCTTGCATATCACCTAGCCACTTAGTGGCTTCTTTGGACTTAATGGATTGCTTATAAGTTTGTGGTTCATCATTAAACAAATCCAGAGAAACATTAAATAAATAGGCATCAATATAATCTTGATTGAAATGATCTAGAGGCCTAATGACTCTTCTCTCTCTATCTCTAGTGAGTTGATAATTTCTCAGATTATCTAGTTATACTGTTTCAGGTTTAGAATCTAAATCAGATTCAGATTCACCTCGATTACAGGGAATGGAAGGAGAAGAACCAGTCCTAGATTAGGATTGGTATTGGTCTCTAGATTCTAATGGAACTTAAACACCGATGGGTTCTAGGGATATATAGGATTCTTCATTGCCATCAGAAGACCCTACAGGTTCAATTCCTTTATCATTAGAGAGATTGGAGTCATAAAACACAACATATTGACTAAAAATACATTTTTTATAACCTAGTTTATCTATACACATATGATACCCATTAACACCCTCTAGATAACCCACAAATATACACTTTACATCCATATGATCTAGCGTATCTATACGTGTATAATCATAAGTTATGGATCCAAATATCCTAAGGTGTGTAAGAATCAGGGATAAACCTTTCCAAATTTCTTTAGGTGTCTTAAAATAATTAGCAAAATATGGGAAATGATTAATTAAGTAGACTTTTGTTAAGGAAGCCTCAGCCCAGAAGGGCCTGGGAAGTTTAGAGTGGGAGATCATACACCTAACCCTCTCAAGAATAGTCATGTTCATCCTCTCTATTAATCCTTTTTTTGTGGTGTTTCCACAACAGTTTGGTATATTTTGATTCCCTAATATTCATAGAATTAAATAAATTCATTTGATAGATATTCTAAACCATTATCAGTTCTTAAGGTTTGAGTTTCTTACCAGACTCACTTTATACCCCAGCTTTCCATTTCTTAAAAGTCTGAAAAGTATCATATTTATGTTTGAGTATATAAATCCAGACTTTCCTAAAGTATTCATCAATAAAGTAAATCAAGTACAAGCCTCCACCATGGGAGGTGACCTTAGAAGGACCCCATAGATCAGATTGGACACACTCAAGTGGTTATTTAGCCTTGTACACTGACCTACTAAAACTAACTCTTCTAGATTTTCCATATACACAATATTCACATAAAGGAAGACTTCTAGGAGTGACATTACTCAAAAACCCTTATTTTATAAGTTAATTAAGGCCTTTGGCACTAAAATTCCCTAACCTTCTATGCTAAAGGGTGGCTGTATCAAGTTCTGAATCACAAGAAGTGTTTAACTAAATTATATAAACTTTACCATCTAACACATAAAGGCCATTATGAAGGTTTCCTTTGATGATAGTGATGGATCCTCGAGTATCCCTAAAACTCCCAGAGTATGACTTAAATTTGTTACCATTCTGGTCAAGGATTCATAGGGAGATAAGGTTTCTTTTCAGTTCTAGTACCCATTTAACCTTGTCAAGAGTTTTAGTAGTCCTATCATGAAGCTCTAATGAAACCGATCTTATTCCCATAATATGACAACTCATTTTATTCCCTAGAAATACCTCATCGGATTTAATTTCCATCAAACTAGTAAAGAAATCCCTCCTAGGAAACATGCAAAATGAACATCCTGAATCAAGGATCCATTCATCGGAGATGGAAATGTCGAAAACATTTAACACATCATCAATGTCAAAGTCTCACTCAACAAACAAGGAATGGCCATTACTATTATATCTATAGTCACCTTTCTTATTAGGAAAATTCCTCTTAATGTGACCAGGTTGTTTGCATTTAAAACACTTGATTACTTTGTTCTTAGACTTATACCTTTTCTTCTTAGACCAACCTCTATCTTTTCTCATGACCTCGGACTCACTTCTACCCCTATATTTACTTTTGTCCCTACTATTCAAACCCTTTGCCTCAGCCTTAACACTTCCCTTCCTTTGAAGTCCATTAGAGAGAAAAGAGAATTTAACTTCTTCGAGGGTGTGGGTGTCTTTTCCATACATCATATAATCTTTAACATAATTAAAGGATTCATATAATGAAATTAATAGTATTATAGATTGATCTTCATCATCTAATTTAATGTCTATGTTGGCTAGATCTAACAATATTTTATTAAATTCATCAATGTGTATCCTGCCTGTAGTTCTAGGATGCATTTTGAAAGTATAGAATCTCATTATTTTTTATAATATACCAATAAGATATTTATTCATGTAAAGAGATTCAAGTCTAGACTATATACCAATGGCAGAAGACTCATATGCAACCACTCTAAGAACCTTATCTTCTAAAGATAAAATAATTAAGCTACAGAACTTCCTAATAGTTTCTTCAAGGACATCAATATAAGTGATGGAAGTCTACCCATCTGGGGTAGGGGTGGTTACTTTCTTTTTAGAGCCAACAAGGGAATCAATTAAATCGTTGTGATCCAGTAGGGTGATCATTTTAATTCTCAATAGATTGAAATAATTTTAACTATCAAATTTATCAATATAAAATTTAGTAGAACCTGTTATCTACATTACAATAAGCTCTGATACCACTTGTTGGGGTTATCTATTTAACCCTTCAAACATCCAGGACCCACTGAAGCATATTTTAGGGTTAAAAATTTGATATATTCAATTAAATAGTTGCTGACAAAGAAACTGAACAAAATTCTTTTTCAATCGAGCTAATATAAGAACAAAATTAGAAAGAACCAAAAGGAAATAAAACCATATATAGCATGCTTCAGATCAGCGTGATCCTACATGCATTGTGAGAAAACCACCCAGGTCATATTTTTTATTATTAAGAAAAATTCAAGAAAAGAAATACATACTCAAAGAATTAATAAGAAAACTATAGAAACTATCTGAGGAGGTCGGCCCTGCTGAACTGGGTAGTAGTAATCAAATCTTTCATGTAGAGTCAACATTGTCCACTCTTAGATAGACTCATGAACACACCCAAAATGGATATATATCTATACATGACATAAAGAAATAAATTTCTACACAACCAATAATCTAAACTGAAACTTAGTTACAATGTAAAAGAGAGTCAATGTCTAAAACTTTCTTGATGTGTAGTCGTCCTAGACCCAATATCGAGAAAATCTCCACTGATTATCCACTGGAGCAGTAATTCAGTTCCAGGTGATGACACAAGTTAGATAGAGGGGAGTTAAAGTAGCCGAAATTCCTCAGTTCCTCTTATTATTCCTTTAAGATCCTCTGCACTGTGAAGGAGAAACTCACCGAGAGCTCTTCATTCGAAAAAAATGAAACAAAACCCTCATCTAGATAGAATGAATCACCCCCAAAACAAGGTGAATATAGAGGCAATGATGGTGTGCTGGGGAATGTCAGATGATACTGACAGAATAATATGATCAAAGCCATGTGGATGGCTAATATTACATCTCGACCCGAACCACTAGATTTGAGCTGGAATGCTACGTGACCTCATGTGTACCTCCCCATATTCAAGAGGTTTCCAACTAGTAGTGAGGGTCTCAAGTGGAACCATGGGGAGACTATACCCTCAGTATCATGTCATAGGATTAATAATCAACAATAAACAATATAATAAATAATCAGATTAAACCAAAGTGGAAAGAAAAAACCAATATAATAAGCAGTAGATAAATAAAAGATAAACTATAGTCCTCTGGATTCTATCCCAGTCTACTACTAGCTCTGTTCTCCATTACTCATCCATCCACTATAGGTCCCTTTCCCTTCATCAGATCCCTTATGAAATCTACAAGCACGTCGAAATGCCCAAGTAGGGTGTGAGTACAAGACTCATTAAGACACCACCAATTCATCCTTAACCTGATGTGATCAAGTATATAAGTGTATGAAATAATAAAATAAATGTGTAGAAAGCATAATAATGCACAATCCAAAATTGAGTGGTTGTTCCCTAACCAATCCACTACGAACCCCCGGTTGTATGAGCTTCGGATCCATGTCAGAAATATATTGTATGTCAATAAGTATCCAAAACTAGACACAAGGCTGTTGTTGAGTCACTCAAAATCCACAAGGAATCGAGTGAAAACAACATACCCGTAATCCATAAGGCATCGGGTAATACTCAGAATCCACAAGGCATCGAGTATCTGTAACCTACCCAGAATCCACAAGGCATCAAGTGTAGGCCATTTACTTGGAATCCACAAGGCATCGAGTATATGCAAGGCTACAAGGTTATCATGTTGTGTTTTCGTAATCATTGCACTTAATATACACACCCCACAAGTAGTAATCACCAAGATGGACACCTGTCAAGTATACACATACCAATCCTTCAGAGGAAAACATGACAAGTCATAGCATGATAACAACCATAGCACACATCATTAGAAATATGGAATCATCATATAAATCAAAATGTGAATCATAAATCATCGTGGAATCAAGATATCACATCAATCTCATGGAATTAATCATACCATATCATGGGTTACACACACATAGCACATTATCATAAGTAAGGTAGAACAACAATACATGTGATCAATATCAAACATAAATAATAAGCTACAAGGTACTCATGGTAATAGGTGTCACATAATGTTCTCAAGGATACACACACACCTATATATTAATAGAAATCATGTGTAAAAGAACCCAAAAGGTTAAGTAAATTCCTACCTCAAAAGTCGTCAATTTAAAAAGGTGGGGATAAACAAGTCAAAAACGCATCTTCACGACCTTATTATTATAAACGACAACACTCAAGGTTCACCAAGGGTTCCTAGAACCAAAATTAGTTATTTTATTTCAAAAATAAATAAAACATCACATGTGATGATACATTCTCACTCCTAGATAATTTAGAAATTATCATTTTATAAATACCCTTTGATGATTTCTCATAAATTATCCTTTTATAATTATATTTTGATAATTTCTCTTAAATTATCATTTTATAATTATATTTTGATAATTTCTCATAAATTACCCATTTATAATTATATTTTGATAATTTTTCTTAAATTGTCCTTTTATAATTATCTTTTTGTAATTTTTTATAAATTATTCTTTTATAATTATATTTTGATAATTTTTCTTAAATTATCCTTTTAATATTATATTTTGATAATTTCTCATAAATTATCCTTTTATAATTATATTTTGATAATTTTTCTTAAATTATCCTTTTATAATTATCTTTTGATAATTTCTCATAAATTACCCTTTTGTAATTATGTTTTGATAATTTTTCTTAAATTATCCTTTTATAATTATATTTTGATAATTCATTATAAATTATCCTTTTATAATATTCTTTTAATAATTTCACATAAATTATCCTTTGATAAACTAATAATTATTCTTTGATGATTCAAAGTAATTATCTCCTAACAATTCTATAAATTATCCATCGATAAAACCGTACAATTATCCCTTGATAATTTTTATTCTATAAATTATCCTTTGATAATCTAGAAATTATTTTTTGATAATTTAAATATATTACCCATGATAATTCAATGTTTTATCCTTGGATAATTTTGATAAATTATCCTTTGATAAATTATTACAATTATCATTTAATAATTTTCTAAAAACATCATTTCATAATTTATTTAACAATTATCTTTGATAACCAAAATAATTATTGCTTGATAATTTAAATAAATTTTCATTAAACATTCAATGTGATTTTCATGTCTTAAAAAAATTATATTTTGATAATTTTTTTAATAAATTATCTTTTGATAATCGTGTGGATTATCCCTTGATAATTTCAGGATTAATCATTTTAATTTAAAATCAGAAATTTATTTTTTTCGAGGATTTAATATGGGTAAATAAAATTGAATAAATTAAAAAAACTAACCTAAATAGAATGTGGGGACTCACTGAGAAGAGGAAGACCCCCCATGAACACTCAATGGATTCCTTTTTATTGCGTGTAGATGTGATTTGGGGTCTCTCAAAATCAAAAAATATAACCATAGAGATCCAAGATCATTTGGTTATATGAACCTTAAACAATTTTTTATCATTTTATGAATTTAAAATACTCAATTTCAATCGTTAATCAACCAAAAAAACAATGTGGAGTAATTGATTTTCACTTATTAGGGCATTACTATTTTGATTGTGGTCAAAATGGTGGTAAATCTCGGTGCTTTTTAATGGTGGTTCAATGCTCATAAGAGAGAATATGAACGGTAAATTTCTTTTTAATTAAATTTAATAAAAATAATTATTTACTTTAAATATTAAATAAATTAAATTAACTATCGACCCTCCCAAACACTTGATTCGCATAAAAGTTATGCCCCACCTAGGGTAAACCCCATGTTCTGGGCCTAACAGTTGTCTCAGATTTCTCATATAATGAACCTTTTGAGAGATATTAATTATTTATTATTTAAAAATGGAATAAATAATTAATTAAAAATAAAAATAGTTTTATCATGTGCGATGTTGCCACACACTCGAGATCAAACATCAGACTCATGTTCCCCCTATACCGAATTCTCTTTCTCGAGAAGTATCTCTAGTGGTTTTTCTCAAACAACTCAGACCACTAAGATTGAACATCAGACTTTCATTCCCATGTATCTTCCTGGATTCATCCATGCTGCCACCAAATCTGGAATAGTAGTACTATATTTCTTGGCAACTACTTCTTTCTTTGATCTATGATTCATACCAGATGCTCCTCATAAAATGTGTTGGTATCCAGATCAACATCCTCACAATCAATAACATGTGCAGGTTCGGGTATGTACCTTCGAAGCTATGACACATGGAACATGTCATGCATACTTAGATAGAGATAAGGGAGGTATAGATGATACGCCACTACCCCTATCTGCCTGGTTATCTCAAAGGGTCCAAAAAAATGTGGTGTTAACTTTCCATGCTTCCCCAAACATCTATGACCTAACCAAGGAGTCACTCTCAAGAAAACCTAACCTCCCATAGCAAAATCCAAGGGTCTTCTCCTATGTTTGTCATAAGATATTTTTCTTATCTGAGTAGAGACCAACCTATTCACAATCAAATGTACTCTCTTGGAGGATTCCTAAACCAAACTGGGCCCACAAATGCTACCTCACCTGCCTCATACCAATAAGCGTTGATCGACATGGTCTATCATAAAGAACCTCATAAGGTGTCATCTGAATCGAATCCTCATAAATGTTATTGTATGAAAACTCAATCAAGGCTAGGTGATTATCCCATGCCCCACCAAGGTTGAGCATGCAAGCTTGAAGCATATCCTTCAATATGTGTATTGTCTGATTAGACTATTTGTTGGTCTGAGGATGGTACACCATGCCCATTCTTAGCTGAGTCCCTAAGGATTTCTGTAAGCCCTTCCAAAAGTACGATGTAAAACGTGTGTCTCTATATAAAAAAATGCTCAAGGGAACTCAATGAAGGAATATGATCTCTCAGATATAGAGTTTTCCCATATCCTCTACTAATTGAGTGTCTTTGATCAGTAAAAAGTGAGAAGACTTTGTTAGCCAGTCGACAATCATCCATACCGCATCACGACTCCTTGGGGTCTTGGGTAACCTCATCACAAAGTCCATCGTGATGTCCTCCCACTTCCACATGGGTATGGAAAGTGACTGTAACAAACCACTAGGATGCTAGTGCTCAGTCTTTACCCTCTAAAAGGTAAGTCATCATAAGACAAAACTAGAAAAGTTATAATGGGATATGGTACATTAATGCTAGTGTGATCACACCCAAGGGCTAAACACAAGTACTTCCTAGTAGTTCACTCATCCAAGTACTACTCTCACCCATGCATGCTTAACTGCATAGTACTAATGATATCTCAAAAATTGAATGTCTTTATATACTCAACCCAGTACCTCTGCCTCAAATCTAGGTCTTTCTATGTGAAGATATAGAGAAGGCTCTTGTGGTTCATGTAAACAAAAAATATCTCACAAAAGAGATATTTTCTCTAACATTTTAGAGTGTGTACTACTGCTTCTAGATCCAAATCATGTGTAGGGTAGTTTCTCTCATGGTTTTGTAGTTGAAGAAACCCATAAGCTACTACACACTCTCTTTGCATCAATACTTCTCTTAGGAAAATGTATGATGCATCTTAGTACACTATATAACCAAACCCCAGGATTACGGAGTGTTGGTACTAGAGTTATTGTCAATCTTTTCTTTAGATCAAGGAAAACCTCTTCACACTGATCTAACCACTGGAACTTCACTCCCTTCTTTGTCAGTGTTTTTTATGGGTGATGATAGTCGGGAGAAGTCCTAGATAAACCTCTAGTAATATCCTGCCAATCCCAAGAAGATTATTATATTAAACACGTTTTGGGGGCATGTCCAAGACATGACTACCTTAACTTTATCTAGGTATACATATATACCGGTCTCATACACCACATGTCCTAGGAACATCACCTCTCGAATCCAGAAGTCATACTTTAATACCTTGGCATAAATCCTGTGTGCTCGAAGAATACATAGGACTATCTCTAGGCTCCTAGCATGTTTCTATGGTGTTAGTGTGTAGATGAGGATTTAATTTGATGAAAATCGTGATGAATGAGTCTAGGTATGAATAGAATGTCTTATTCATGAGGTCCATGAACACTACCAGCATGTTTGTTAGCCTAAAAAATATTACTCATTACTCATATAGTTCATACCTTATTTGAAATGTTGTCTTCAAAATATCATCCTCTCTAACTTGCAACTGGTGATATCCCAATCCAATATCAATATTGGAGAACCACTAGGCTCCCCACAAATGATTTAAAAGATCATAGATCAAGGGAAATGGATGTTAGTTCTAGACCATCACTTGGTTCAGCTTTCGGTAATCAACGCATAGATGAAGACTACTGTCTGCCTTCTTGGAAAACAACATAGGTTCACCCCCACAATGAAGTACTAGGATTTATGAATCCCTTTCTCTCCAAGTCGTCCAGTTGAACCTTGAGCTCCTTCAGATCGGTTAGCACCACACGATATGGGGTATCGAAATGGTTGTGCACCCAACATGATATCCTTTTAACTTAACCCACTGATCGTTCAGAGTTTCTACTAAGTCAAAGATCCACAACAATTTCAACCCATTACTCAACATCTTGAGGGCCTCTAGTGCCCTGGAAGGATAAAGAACATTGGTGTTGAAGTAAAGTCATATTTGACCATAGTTTTGAACTCTAATGCCTATGAAAATCACTAAACAAACATCTTTCAGTTGAAACGGACCTTCTACCTATACCATAGAGCAGGTGCAAGATAAAGCTCAACTATATTCTCCTATAAGTCCAGTGGTAATGCTAAAACCTCCTTCCTTATAGAAGTATTTTGACCTGCTTCCCAATTAGTTCTGTAAGACTACGTCGATACTACATCTTCTGTAACATGAAGGAACACACTTAAGAAAATAAAAATATTCATTAGGATAAACTCTAATCAATCTATGGGATCACACAATGTTTCTCTAAACCAGTCTATTGGATCAGATAAGGTTTTCTTAGGAGTCTACCATTAACCCAATGTATACCCCTCTTAGAACTAACCCTTGTTTCTATCCCTACACATTAATCGCAATCATCATATATATATTAACATAAAAACGTGTTTTGTTCAACTAATTAATACCAATAAAGATACATCACACAACATAATAACATGGATATACCACATAGAACAAACTATCCCAAACAGATAGCACAAATAAAGGTATTTAATTAATGAACTACTATGAAGCAAAAAAACATGTATATATATGGTATGTGAACCTACGTTCCTAGTCCTGATGCATGAACATACGAGAAATCTCATAAATCACATATAACATCATGTACTTCACTCAATGTGAATTTAATCAATGATAAAAAAACATAATTTTTTATTTATGGTAACTCGAAGGTCCACTATAAAAAAATTTTCAGGCACTAACATTGTTCCCCTGCCTAAGTCCCAATGTCCTACCTCCTATCTAACCTATCTCATCCTAAGTCAAAGAGAAGAAAAAATTTAGTGAGTCTTGATGCTCTGATACCATTTTGTAACATCCTGACCCAAACCACCGGGTCTAATCCATAATGATGTGTGACCTCATGCGTGCCTTCTCGTACACAAGAGGTTTCTAACTAGAATCGAGGGTCTCGATTGGAACTGTGGGGATAATATAGCCTTAGTATCATGTCATAGGATCAATAATCAACAATAAACAATATAATAAATAATTAGAGTAAACATGCAGAAAAGTAAAGATGGAATACATGTCATATAATAAAGTAGATCCCAAAGTGGAAAGCAAAACCAATGTAATAATAAGTAGATAAATAAAAGATAAACGGTGGTCCTCTGGAGTCCATCCCAGTCTTCTACTAGATCTGTGCTCCACTACTTATCCATCCACCACAGGGCCCTTTCCCTTTGTCGTATCCCTCATGAAATCTATAAGCGCATCGAAATTCCTAAGTAGGGTGTGAGTATTAGACTCAGTAGGACACCGCCAATGTGCCCTTAACCTGATGTGCTCAAGTATACAAGTGTATTCAATAATAAAATAAATTTGTAACAATCTTAATAATACACAATCCAAAAAATGATCAGTTGTGAACTAACCAAGCCACCACAAACCCCTAGTTGTACCTACTTTGACTTCATGTTAGAAATATATTGTATGTGGATGAGTATCCAAAACTATCCACAAGTCTATTGGCGAGTCACTCAGAATCCAAAAGACATCGAGTGAAAATAACCTACCTGAAATCCACAAGGCATCGGGTAATACTTAAAATCCACAAGGCATCGAGTATCTATAACCTAATCGAAATCCATAAGGCATTGAGTAACACTTGAAATCTGCAAGGCATCAAGTGTCGGTCATCTACTCAGAATCCACAAGGCATCGATTAGATGCTAGGTTAAAAGTTTATCATGTTATTGTCATCATCGTAAATCATGTTCACACCCCACAAGGAGTAATAACCACGATGACCACCTATCAAGTATACACATACCAATCCTCTAAAGGAAAAGATGATAAGTCATGGCATGATAACAACCATAGCAGACATCATGAGAAATATGGAATCATCATATACATCAACATTTGAATCAAACATCATCATGGAATCAATTTATCACATTAATCTCATGGAATTAATTGTACCATATCATGTGATTCACACATATAACACATTATCATAAGTAAGGTAGCACAATAATACATGTGATCAACATCGAACATGAATAATAATCTATAAGGTACTCATGAGAATAGGTGTCATATAATGTTCTTAGGGCTATACATACACACCCACATGTGATCGTAATCTAGCATGGTCATTAAAACATGTATACTTATGATCATATTAATGACAATCATATGTAAAAGAGACCAAAAGGTTAAGGAAATTCCTACCTCAAAAGTCATCGATGTAAAAAGTCAGGGATAAACCAGTAAAAAATGCATCTTCACGTCCTTATTATCATAAATGTCGACACTCAAGGTTTACCAAGGATTCATAGAACCAAAATCAATTATTTTATTTCAAAAAGAAATAAAACATTGCATGTGATGATACATTCTCTCTCCTGGATAATTTACAAATTATTTTTTTATAAATATCCTTTGATAATTTCTCATAAATTATCCTTTTATAATTATATTTTGATAATTTCTCTTAAATTATCATTTTATAATTATATTTTGATAATTTGTCATAAATTACCCATTTATAATTATATTTTGATAATTGTTCTTAAATTATCCTTTTATAATTATCTTTTGATAATTTCTTATAAATTATCTTTTTATAATTATATTTTTATAATTTTTATTAAATTGTCCTTTTACTATTATCTTTTTATAATTTCTCATAAATTATCCTTTTATAATTATATCCTAATAATTTTTTTTTAAATTATCCTTTTATAATTATCTTTTGATAATTTCTCATAAATTACCCTTTTTTATTTATGTTTTGATAATTTTTATTAAATTATCCTTTTTATAATTATCTTTTGATAATTTATTATAAATTATCCTTTTAAAATATTCTTTTGATAATTTCACATAAATTGTCCCTTGATAAACTAATAATTATTGTTTGATAATTTTAATAATTATTCTTTGTTAATTCAAAGTAATTATCATCTATCAATTATATAAATTATCTTTTGATAAAACCATGCGATTATCCTTTGATAATTTTTATTCTATAAATTATCCTTTCATAATCTAGCAATTATCATTTGATAATTTAAATAGATTACCCATGATAGTACAATGTTTTATCCTTATATGTTTTTGATAAATTATCCTTCGATAAATTATTACAATTATCATTTAATAATTTTCCACAAATATCTTTTGATAATTTATTTAACAATTATCTTTGATAACAAAAAAAATTATTGTTTGATAATTTAAATAATTTTTCATTGAACATTCGATGTGATTTTCATGTCTTAAAACAAAAATTATCTTTTGATAATTTTTTTTATGAATTATATTTTTATAATTGTGTGGATTATCCCTTGATAATTTTAGGATTAATAATTTTAATTTAAAATAAAAAACTTCTTTTTTTTAGTATTTCATATGGGAAAAGAAAATTGAATAAATTCCCCCCATAGGGTGGCCTGGTGGTTAGGGATGAGGGTTTTGGCTGTCAAGTCCAGTGTTCGATTCCCACTGGTTTCAGGTTTCGACTGAGGTAATTTCACACCGTGCGATTTCACACCTCGATGGTGTGGGGAAATACGGGGAATCAAATTTTACCTAGTTGGGTTACGGTTAACATTCGAGACTCGGGGCCTAGTACACCTGCAAGGGAATGGGATATGCTGGGAAGAGCATTAATTATATAGTTCGGCTAGGGTTTCTGTACAAAAAAATGAATAAAATTTAAAAAAAACTAACCTGAATAGAATTTGGTGCCTTTTTGGGAGGAGGAAGACCCCCCATGAACACTCAATATGATTGATGTGTTCCTTTTTATTATGTGCAGATGAGATTTGGGGTCTCTCAGACTCAACAAATACAACAACCATGGAGATCTAAGATCGTTCGGTTATATAAACCCTAAAATGTGTGTTATCATTTGAGGAATTTAAAATATATGATTTCAACCTAACCTAAAAATCAATGTGGGGTCATCGATTTTCACTTATTAGGGTGTTTCTATTTTAATTGTGATCAAAAATTGTGGTAAATCGGAGGTTTGAAAATCCTCTATGCATTTTAATGGTGGTTCGACACTCATAAGAGAGAATATGAACAGTAAATGGCTATTTAATTAATTTAATAAAAATAATTATTTACTTTAAATATTAAATAAATTAAATTAACTATCAACCCTCCCAAACACCTGATTCGCATAAAATTTATGTCCCACCTAGGGTAAAATCCACGGTATGGGCCTAATGGTGGTCTCAGATTTCTCATATGAAAAACCATTTGATATATATTTATTATTTATTATTTAAAAAATGGAATAAATAAATAATTAAAAATATAAAGGGTTTTATTGTGTGTGATGTTTCCACACACCCAATGCGCATAAAATTTATACTCCACCTAGGGTAAAACCCATGTCTCGGACCTAACAATATTCTCAGATTTTTCATGAGATGCACTATTTGAGAGATATTAAATTATTTTTAAAAATAATATAATAAAAATTATTAAATAAATTATTTTTACAAGCGAGGTGTCCAAACGTTTGACTCTTACAAATATTATACCCCGCCTTGGGTAAACATCACGTCTCAGTCCTAACAGCGGTCTCAAATTTCTCATACAACATACCATTTTGGAGTTATTCAATTGTGTTGAATAAATTACGTGTGATTACTATAATATATTTAGTATTTTTATTTCATCTTCATAGAGCCTCTACAGGCCTTAAAATATCACACCAACTTAACGTCTGACTCTGAAAACATTCGATTGAATATTCCAAAGTGTTAACTGAGATTTTTCCCCTTACACAAATCCTTGAGCACATTTATTATGTTATTTTCATTTATAAATCATTTTTTTACATAAAATACATATAATTTATCAAAAAGGTGGTTTTTATTACCTTTTTAAAAATCTGGATATTACAGCTAAGATGAAGCTAACGGCTCGCCTATCAGAAGGTGATTCAACAGGTAGCATAGGTGGCGTCGTGATATTGGCACAGTAGAGGCAACACGGATCCAGGACAAGCCAAACAAACACAGCTAGGAGGATCCACTGCCACTTGATTTCCTTTAATCATCGGTCCAAAATTCAAATACTATACAGGTAAGGAAAACATGAATTCCAGTAGGAACAAATAATCAAAATAAAGAAAAATAAGGGAATACCATGGAAACAGCCCCATGTAACCCGTGCAAATTGTCATCCCAACATATAAAATATTAATGAATCGTACAAGTCATGTTTAAGGAATTAAATCTCAATAATGTAGGGACATAAAACCACAAAAACATTAGATCCCCACCTCATGGTTTGTTCATCAATGCGTCAATATCCACCTTCGATTCCATAATCTATTGTCTCCTCCTCAAACTAAGTTTACAACGATATATATTGCTATAGTTTGTGCCAAATTATGTATAATCCTAATTATATAGGTTATACATGGGTTTATATAGGATCGTTGGGTCAACCAAACATTTTAACTTGAAATCTCAAGATAAGCCCAGTTCAGAGCTCAAAAATTGAATGCAAATTACATCCCTTCTCGGTAAAACCCCCTGTCTCGAGTCAAATGTGATAAAAAATATTTGGGACTCTATTTGATATATATTGATGGTTTTCACTGGTTTTGAGTAAGATATTAATTTATTTAATATAAAATTTCCCCTTAAAAACCAACCTTTTCAAAACCTTGACAAAAGTTCATCCCAAGGGTAAAAAATATGCTTTAAAATTAGCATAGATGTAAGAGCCTAGACTTCTTGGAGGTATAAAATTATTTAAATTTAAGTTTAAATCTCTTTATTTTGGTTAATGGAATGTTTATCGGATATATGAGTAGGTCCGGGGGTGTTTTGGGGGTTTAGGTCGTAAAAGAAAAAAGAATTTGGTCATTTTGTGCATGTTGCACGGTTGGTGTATGGTTAGTATAAATTGTGCACCCAAACCATGATATCTAGGAGGAAGGGTGCATGGTTAAGTAAACTTTGCAAGGGGGGGGTCCAAACCGTGCGGCCTTGTACAGAGTCATTTTGTATGTTTGGCGCACATATTTTCAAACTGTGCAGGCCTCCCTAGGTAACCGTGCGACTCAACTCCTCTTGGACAGTGGTAGGCGCATGGTTTCCACATAGTTTGGAAAACTGTGTGGTCAAACTGTGCACCCCATTAAAAAGTGAAAATTTTCAAATTTTACCTCTCGATATTTTAATTTCTTACCCGATGTTCCCCATATTCTTCTCCCCTCAACCCTAGTGATGATCTTAAGCTCTCAAATATTCCCAAGGGTTGTTCTCCTTCGATTATAGGTCGTTTGGTGCACCGTTGGTTTTGGATCAAAGCTCCAAGTGAGTCTAATATCTCTCATTCTTCTCTTTTCTAGATTAGGTCTTGTAGTTTGGGATATATTCTTTAGAATCTCTAAAACCCTCTTTTTTTGGTGGATTCTAGGTTGACGCTTCAAATGGGTTTTGAATCCAAATCTAAGGCTAAGATTAAGTGTGCAGTTGTCGTTGGATTTGAGGTAGGTGGTCTAAAAGTTATATCCCATAGTCTTTATGTTGATTTGTGCTTGTATGGTTGTGCTTTTTCTTCCCTCCTATTGTGCATTTAATTTCTTTAGTGATATTTGGAAAAAATGGTTTTCAAATAGGGATTTGAACCCCTCACGATCCTCGTGGGATGTGTTGAGGTTGACTAGACCAATTTAGGGACACCCATGGGGTGAACCATTGTTTCCAGACATAGAAAATGGTAATGTTAATCCTGAAATTGATATGTGATATAGTATATCCCATGACGAACATGTTGTTATATTAAATTAAATTAAAAATGGATTATGAATAGTTGTTTCTAGACTTTGATAGTGGCATAAAGGATTTTTTTTATAATATGAAATGGGTTAGAGGTAATAAAGTGATTATGCTAAAAGACTTATGAATTGTACTTGAAATTCGTAAGTGGGATAAAGCATGTGAGATGATAAATATGTTAATTAGGTAAATGTTCATGAGTTGTTATACATGTGTTAAATGGAATAGCATGTAGGAATTGATAATTACATTTAATTGGGATAATACATGAAATTTTTGGAATGTGCATAAATAGTTAAGGCATAAGGAAAGGAAATGGGTTAAATAGGTTATGAAATGAAAATGGTAAATGTACTAATGGGTTAATGAATGATGTTAATCCTACATGTTTAATGATTATGAACTGTGAATTTTATGTTATTGATTTTGTATGGTTTTTGATATGGTATGTGTGGTAATAGATAAATAATCATGTGCACGTGACTTGGTTGTTGTGGGGTATTAGACTTGAGGATCTACGCCCATGGTTTGGGTTAAGAATGAGGCTCTAAACCCACCCCATAATGCATGGGTTAGGGAAGGGGAATGAGGCGCTATTCCCCTAATAGATACATTTGATGAGACTACCTAGACTGAGGTTTCTAGGTTAGTGAATTGTGTTTATTGTGAGATGTTATCCCTAGAGAGTTTGTGAAATTGGATTATTTAATTATGCATAGATATTGACCGACTTAGTCCATAGTGTAAATGATGTAATTCCTAACCCATGGAACACATGTTGAAGATGAAATTAGTAATGATGATAGTGTAATTGATGAAATGGATTTAATGATGAAAATGGTTTAATTGTATATTGTTAACTAATGACACCTAAGTGAACTTTTTTTACCTTGTCAATAATTTACTACTTGCATTAAATGTCTATTTAGACTAGATATTTTGTAGACACTATTGGTGGTGGCCTACTGATTTATACTCACACCCTGTTTTGGTTGTCGTTGGGTCCCCGAGTAGATTTCTTGGTTGCAGGTCAGGACAAGGGAAAAGTCTCTATGCTAGGGATTTGAGTTGGGACTTAAGAGTGCATGGTTGAGGATCTAGACTTAGAGTAAAAACCATTTTGGGGATTCATATGTTTGTCTTTATTTTGGGTTTTCCTTCGTTCTTGGTACTATTATCATGACATGACATATTTATTATTTGGTTGTTGTTTGTACCCTGTTTGGGAATTGGTTGGTGATGCATGTTTCAAGTTATTTATTTATTGTTCCTTCATTTAATTTGTTATTTATTGTGGATTACTCTGATAAATAGGGTATAGTCTCCCCATGTGACTTATTAGACCCTCTCTACTAGTCGGAAACCTCTGGCGTATGGGGAGGCATGCTTGAGGCCATGTGGCAACTCAGCTTGGAGCACTAATTTAGTGGATTTCGAGTTGAGGACATTACAAATTGGTATTAGAGTGGTTCTTTTTAATGTTATTACTATTTGGGATGGTATAAGGGAGATTAGGATGTGTCGAGCCTTAAAAATGAGCTCTTTATTAGGATTAGATAACCCATGTATGAGGGAAAACCTAAGTGCCTAGGGCGGGAATTTTTGTTCTTGATGTGTGTTGTTATAGTTGAATGATATTTCACCATCGGGTGATGCACTTATTGTATGATGTGACTATTTTATGATATTTTTCTCATGGATGGAATGGAACAAGGTTTCAAATAAGTTAAATATTATGGTTATAACAAGTGTGAATGGGAAATGTGTCTAAAAGAAAAAGGTTTATGTTGTGACAGTGGAATGGAAGGTGAGTGTTAAAGGAAAAAACTTGTGGTCATGTGAGTTAGTCTACCCCATGTTTACCATGACCCATGGTAGGGATGACTAAGGGTAGTGATAGACACATGATTGTGACCATTTTTATATTGTATACGAATGAGTTGTTTTATATCTAGTAGAGAGCCCTCTTTTGTGTAAATTGCAAAAGCTTTATGTTATGTGTTCTAAGACTTGTGTTTGGAATTGTAGAGAAATTTCACTTCGATGACATGTACCGGTTGGGCGATAAGAGGATATCACTAAGAATTCTACACCGATAGTGGAGAAAGGAAATCCATTGGTACAAGATAATCGAGGAGAATAACAGTTCTGAGAGAACTTAGATCGTTTTATACAAATGATGGAATGGGACCCAGGGCGGGTCGTGCCGAGTATGTTCAATCTGACTAGAGAATTTCAATTGCAGCACCCTCCAATGTTTTTAGGAGAGAGTAGATTCAAGGCTGTAGAGTTTTGGATAGAGTCTATCCAGACAATTTTGGATCACTTGGAGACTCGAACGGAGAAAAGAGTCAAGTTGGTAGCCTATATGTTGCGGGGACCAACAAAACACTGGTGGGATATTCCGGTTCAAACTCAATAGGCTGAAGGAATGTTATGGAATGAATTCCAGGAGAAGTTTATTGAGAATTTCTATCGAGAGACCTTGATATGAGAGTGGGTTGCAGAGTTTATGAAGTTGACCCAGGGAACGATGTCAGTTATGGATTATGAGGGTTGTTTCACAGACTTGCAACACTTTTTTTCAGCGTTGGTAGGGGAAAAGGTTGCTACAACAAGATGCTTTCATGATGTACTTAGGCATGAGATTAAGTCTCAAGTAAACATATTTTTTCTGAATAGGTTTGCAGAGGTGGTGGATTATGCTCTTATATCTGAAGGGAATTTGAAGGAGGCTTCAGGCAGTGGGCTCGTGGTTCCTATTGGACGGACAAGTGGTGCAACTTATGAGGGAAGGAAACGTCACTTTGGGAGTCTTCACTAGAGTGGGAGTGTGCAGAATAGGAATAAGAGAGGGTCAACCTATCAAGGTGGTGATTAGGTGTTTTTTTATCAGTGTGGAAGGTCGGGGCATATGCGTGTTCAGTGCCCCCGACTCCCGGTTGAGTGTCAGACATGTGGCAGAATGAGGAATGTGTAGAGGTTTTGTTGGATCCCTCAATAGATGGGAATAGATTAAGGATAAAGGCAGGTGATGAGTGCAAAGAATGGGGACAGTTACCCTATATTAGGTAGGCAGCTAGATCTCGACTGTTCGTACCGGTCAAGGTGATGGACGTGACACTCCATGGCGAGAGAATCCACATCAATAGAGTAGTACAACACCAAGAACTCAGATTGGGTCCTAGGGTAGAGGGACGGGGCAAATTCATGTAGTTCAGTCTACACCAGGAGGCGGTGAGGCTGGACCATCGACTGTTCGAAGTACGATCCTTGTAGCTTCCATGCTTTATAATGCTTTATTCGATACAAGCGCATCACATTCATTTCAAAATAATTAGCTTTTTTCAATAGGGGTATATCTATTGGTAAAATTGTATTTTCTGTTGGTAAAACGTTTTACCAACAAAAATTATATTGTCACTAAACTATTGGTAAAAACTCTGTCGCTAAATGTTATTGCGACAGATAAAATGATTCTGTTGAAATTATAATAATACCAACAGATAATATATATATATATATATTGGTAAAAATGTTTAGCAACAAATTAATACGACTAATATATCTGTTGGTAATATTATTAACATTTATAAACAATATCAACAATTAATATTTGATTATAAATTGTACTCTTAATGTTGGTATTCCAATATTTATTATTAAAATTTTATATTATATTTATTAATATAATTATATATAATATATTATTATATTTATTATATAATAACAAAATTAGCTTATATAAAACACTAAAAAATGAGAATTTATTTGAGAAAAACACATTCCAATATAATTTAAATACATGTTCAAACTTCATTAAAATACAAGAAGCTCCAAGAAACATATTACAAACATGTTTAAACATATTCAAACACTAAGAGACTTTATATGGAACTCAATGAAACTTAGTTTGCAATCATTGGAATAACCTTATATGCTTGAAGAAACACCTATCCCTGCTCTCTCCACTTTAGACATGCACCATCATGAGAAACATTTTGATCACACAAAAAAACAATTGTAAAATATTTTTCATTTAAATGCAAGATATAAAAATAATAACACATGATATAAAACTACCATCTATTGATCACAACAAGAGGATAATCTAACCAGTAGAATAACCATAGGATAATCTAACTAGATACCACAACCATAAAATTATCCATCTTGACCACAGCAATAATATATAATGAATACCAAAACAATATTCATAACGTGCGATATAAAAATAACAAGTGACCACAACAATAGAAAAATAACTAGAACTGATGGCTGCAGAAAAAATACAAGTGACCGCATTAACAGAAGAGATCTAGTGACCAGAAAAAATAAAAAATAAAATAAAAATTCATGATATAAAAATAACAAAAAGATTATATAACATGTGACCACAAACTAATTAGAATGACACTAACTTCAATTAAGAGTGAAACAACTCAAAATTCTATAATCTAGTCCAAACCATATGATAGGTGAGTTAGTTCCCCACCTCACACCCCTAAAAAAATTAATAAATAAAATGCAAGTTGTGTGCATACACAAGGTGAAATTTCACCATTAAGGAATTGAAAAAGATTTCAAATATACATGACATTAACACACATATCATGTAGAAAAAAAGGTCACCATTTTAGACAAGCATCCCAGCCATTCTCCAAAAAAAAGCTGAATCAGAGTATCTAATAAACAATATTATTGTATTCAATCAACAACCCATGTGTCAAACCAGTATCAATTCTTAAAGAGAAGTAAATTTTGAAGAGAATCAACTAGGCATATTACACAAGAAATATCATCAAAACAATATATTTCCATTAAGAGTAATGAATTCCATAGAGAAGACTCACATACCAGACTGATTAGCATGAAAATAAACCAAAAAAGACCAGATGCATCATGAAAAAGATTGGGAATCCAACCTGATGACCAAATGTCAATCCCTACAGTGAGTCTTCACATGGCTTCCTCACTCGGAAAAACCAGAACATTTGAGAAACCTCATTGAAAAACTCAAAAATTGCACGAACATAGATCATCACATCCAAATAATAGAAATCTAGAACTATTTCAAAATTCCCAAAACATTAAACAAAACTTAAAGGAAGCCAGCATCAAGTATGGGAAGAGAGGTAAAATCAAGAATCAATAAATAATCAAGGCTCACAAACCGTGGCTAAAACGCCTTAAAAATTTGAATTCATTGCCTTTTGAAGAGAGATGGTAATAGATAGCATCCAGTAAATTATCCAAAGAACAAAAAAATAAAATCTATTTTAGAATTCCATTAGAGAAACCAAACCTAATAAACCCCCTCCTCAATCCTTCTTCTTGTCCTTCAGCCCCTTGGGAATCTTGATCAAAACCTTCACATCAAACATGGTGTACTGTTTCTTCAGCTCTGTCATGGCCTTCTCCAACATGAATCCACTTTATCCTCAGTATATATCGCACAGAACCATACAAAAGTTGTGGAGAACATGAAATCACAGCAACTCCCCATAATGGAAAGAACCCACATGCCAGCAATCATAGTGAGGAATGTCTTCAGATCTTTCCCCAGAGCTATATCTCTTAAAACGACCGTTTCTTTTTTAGCTTCTATTCACAGTATAGATGTGAACTGAAGAACCGAGACCTATATAATATGTGATTCTATAATACACATGGGGGGTCATGTTGATGAAGGTGGACGCATTGCACCACATGAAGCACAATGTGAGAGAGTATCAAGCAATGGCAGATCTGGGTGAACAACTTGTATTAAAGTAATTCAAATAGAATCCACATGACCATCACCACTCCCAACACTACTTTTGAAGTTTTTTTATTCCTTCGTTGAAATACATCCACAAATTTTGCAAAACCAATGATCTTGTGCACTGCCTTCCCTCTCCCAAAGAGGTGATAAATCATGCTATTTTTGGAAGAAGAAATTGACTTATTATGGTCAGAATCCGGGGAAGGAGACAATTCACAAGCATGAATATTCTCCATTATATCCTCCATGATGATCAATTCACCTTCAGGGAGGTCTGATTATTCAAAAAATACCACAAAAAATATCTAGAAACCCCAATCCCACTATCTTCCTCTTATCGGATGAAACGATCCCACACTGAATCTAAAGTCTCTCACGGGATGAAATGTCCTCAGTGATAAAATGACTTACACAACCATAGAGAAAATGGACCACAATCAGTACTGTAACCATCATGAATCAATAATTAAAACTCCCAAAATCGGGTTCGGTTCGGATGGATCACTCGCACTGCAAGGAAGATGGGGAAAATCACGATGAAAATCATGTAATAAAGGATAGGAGGATAATGAATGCTAACTGGAGGATATCGTGTGCAAAATCAGAAGGAGAGATGTCAGATTCCATGGCCATAAGAGGAGGGAGGTGCACTGCTTGGGTTCCTCCTAGCTAGGGCGTGCAATGAAAACAATAAGGGGAGGGGCGACGTAGGGTAGAAAGGGAGGGAAATATAAAAAGTAAAAATAAAATAAATAAAATAATGATAATAATAATAATAACAACATTTTTTATATGAAAATAAAATTAACCGGGTGTGACAACGAAAGACACAGTAAGGGTGATATGATCCCTATGGCTCGAGACTTTAAATTTAGGGAAGAAAATGTCATATTATTGATATAATTTAAAAAAATACCATGATGTATAATAAATTTATATATAATTTATATATAATTAAAAAAGTTTTAAATTTATATATATTATGAATAAAAAATTATATTATATACATATAATGAACTTATACATATGTGACTTTCTTTTTTTAGTTTTTACAACATTCAATCTTATTCAAGTCTCCAAAAATTATAATCATTTATCATCAATTTTATATCAGGTATATATATATATATATATATATTATCACAAACATATGATGTGTTAATGAAAACAATTATATTATTTTATTAAAATATTTATAATTTATAAAATTTATTGAAAATAATATATATATATATATATTCTTTTTTTGTAAAATATTTTATATTATTGGATAATTTATTGCAACATATTTTTATAATAGTAAAAAAATTGTTGGTAATAACAATTAATAGTAATAGATTCATTTTTTTGTAAATAAAATGTTAGTATTGATATGATAAAGTAATGGATTTAATTGTTGGTAAAAGATGTGTTGGTGTTAAATGATCAATATCAACATATATAATTGTTGGTAAAAACAAGTGTTGGTACTTAAAAAATATAACAATAAAATTTAATATATGTTGGAATTGCTCATTTTTACCAATAGATATATCATCTGTCAATAAATTTTTGTTGGTATAATCCATTTATTTGTAGTGATTCTTTTATTTCTACTTAGTTTGTGATTGTGTTGGTCCTAGTGATGGAACGTGTGTGGGGGGTTATGTAGATTGATACACCATTAGGGGTGCGAACAGAGGATATCAAGCAGTGTAGGGGGTATGCTCTCAAGGTTGGTGGGTACTATTTTTTGTGGGATTTTTTTGTGCTTGAAATTACAAGTTTCGATCCGATTTTGGGTATGGATTGGCTAGTGTTGTACCAGACCCACATTGATTGTTACCGTTATAGGGTAACGTTCACGAATCTCGAGGGAGACACTTATGTCTATCGTGGTGAATGTGATGTTCGAGCAGGCTATGTAGGGCCAGTTTTTTAGTAGTTGGGTGAACTTATAGCTCAAGTGGCATGTCTTATGCTTGATGATGGGGGAGTAGGGCAGCATGTCTTTCCTCTTGTGGTGGACCGATTCCAGGATGTATTTCTTGAGGACTTCTCAGGTCTGCCTCCTGTGAGAGATATGGAGTTCATGATAGATTTTTTGTCGGGAGTAGAACCAATTTCCATTACTCTATATATAATGACATTGATAAAACTCTGTGAGATTAAAACTTAGTTGGAGGAGTTGGAGAATAAAGGGTTTATTCATCCTAGCACATCACCTTGGGGATCTTTAGTGTTATTTTCCAAGAAAGATGATGGTTCATTGCAGTTTTGTGTTGATTATAGGAAGTTTAATTAGATGAAAGTCAAGAATAGATACCCTCCACATTAGATCAATGATTTGTTTGACCAGCTAAAAGGTGTTTCAGTGTTTTCTAAAATTGATCTAAGATCAGGGTATCATCAGCTAAGGGTGTGGCCTTCTGATGTATCATGGACTGCATTCAGGAGAAGGTATGGGTTATATAAGTTTTTAGTGATTTCGTTAGGATTGACCAATGCACCAACAGTGTTTATGGATCTAAAGAATCGAATCTTTCACCCATATTTGGACCAGTTTGTAGTTTTCTTCATTAATGACATCTTGGTGTACTCTAAAACTCACGATGATCATGTCAAACATCTTAACATCTTCCTAAGTATATTGTGAGAGAATAGTATATATGCCAAGCTATACAAATGTATTTTCTAGATTGATAGTGTACATTTCTTGGGTCACATGATCTCAAAGGAAGTCATGTCAGTGGACTCGGAGAAATTGTTGGCAGTTGTGTCTTGGGAGCAGCCCAAGAACGCTTTTGATGTCCAAAGTTTTCTGGGTTTGACAAGATATTACAGAAGTTTCATTAAATACTTTTCTCATTTAGCCTCACCACTTTAGAGTTTAACTAATAAGGGCATAAAATTCTCGTGGTCTGAAGCTTGTGAGAAAGGCTTCCAAGAATTGAAGAAGCGGTTGACGACCACACCTATTCTGATCTTAACCAAGTTAAACGAAGGGTATATCATGTTTTGTGATGCGTCTGGTGTTGGGATTCGAGTTGTGTTGATATAGGATGATCGGGTTATGGAATATGGTTCACAACAGTTGATGCCTCGTGAAATAAATTACCCTACACACGATCTTGAGTTGGCCGCAATGGTTTATGCCTTGAAATATTGGCGACATTACTTGTTGGGAGAATGGTTTATAGTGTACACTGATCATAAGAGTCTTAAGTACATATTCTCTCAATGTGATTTGAATCTTCTTCAATAAAGATGGGTTTATTATATGAAATCCTTTGACTTTGAATTGGTTTATACATTGGGAAAAGGGAACAACATTGTAGATTCTTTGAGCCGAAAGACTCAAAATTATGAAGTTCAGGAATCTAGTTCTGAGTGGGGGGTGATAGAGCTGTTTTTTGAGATGCATCTAGAGGTGCAGGATAGCCAAGGGAAGATGACCCCTACATCATCGGTAGTTGAGTCTGAACTTTTGAGCCGAATCAAGGAAAGTCGGTGTGAAGATCTGGAATGTTTGGCTTTTGTAGGAAGTCTTAAAGGTGGGGAGTCACCTTTCAGTTGGACCGCTGTTGTTGATGGGGTCATTTATGTTCATGGTCATGTTTTTGTGCCAACGTGCATGCAAGAAGAGATAATGCATGAGTTCCATGCATCGAAGTGGTAAGTGCATCCTGGATTGACCAACATGTATCGGGATCTTCATAGGCAGTATTGGTGGACGGGAATGAAAACAGAGGTTGCAGGTTTTATGGCACGATGCCTTACCTGTCAGTAGGTGAAGGCTGAGCATCAACGACTGAGTGGTTTGTTGCAGCCATTGCCCATTCCAGAATGTAAATGGTATGAAATGACAATGGATTTTGTTGTTCGTCTTATGAGGATGCCATAGAATAATTATGTGATCTGGGTAGTCGTTGATCGGTTGACTAGTGGCTAATTTCTTGCCGATTTGAAAGACTTTTACCGTGGACTAGTTGGTTGAGTTATACATTCGGGAGATAGTACACTTGCACGGGGTTCTATGTAATATAGTTTCAAATCATGATCCACATTTTACATCGTGCTTCTAGTAGGGTTTACAAAAGGAACTTGGTACCCAAATGTTTCTGTGTACGGTCTTTCACCCGCAGACGAATGGGTAGTGGAGCATACCATTCAGGTATTAGAGGAAATTTGAGGGCTTGTGTTATAGATTTAGGTGGATCATGGGAGATGCATTTTCCGCTTTTTGAGTTTTCCTACAACAATAGTTTTCAGTCTATGATTAAGATGGCGCCGTATGAGGGACTCTATGGTAGGTCACGTAGATCTCTATTGTGTTGGTTAGAGGCTGGGGAAATGGTGTTGTTAGGACTGAGTCTCGTGTAAAAGACGTCAGAACAAATTTAGTTGATCCAGAAGCGAATAGAAATGACTCATAGTAGGCAGAAGTTGTATGCGGATAAGTGTCGTAGGCCTCTTAAGTTTTTAGTGGGAGATTGTGTGTTTCTTTAGGTGTCACTAAGGTTGGGTCACCTTCAGATTTGGAAATAGGGTAAGTTGGCACCTAGGTATGTGGGGTCGTTTGAGATTATAGTAAGGATTGGACCAGTAGAGTACCAACTGGATCTTCTAAAATGATATAGTGTCATGCATGATGTTTTTCATATTTCATAACATCAGTAGTATCACCCGTGACCCATCTCACGTGATTGATGTTGAGGATGTTGAGCTCGAGGCTGATGTGACCTTTGAGGAGCATCTGGTTTGTATTGTGGATCATAGTGAGAAAGTCTTGCTGGGAAACATTGTGCCCTTAGTTCGAGTTTTATGGAAACATGGAAATGTTCAGGAAGAAACATGGGAAAGAGAGTCGGATGTGCGGGCTCAGTGGCCCAATCTCTTTTCTTCATAATCTTAGTGATACTTGGGAGCATAGATTGAGGATGAGTTGTTATAAGGTGGGGTGGTTGTAAGATCCCAAACTTCATATAGGTACAACCTTTTTTAAATTTTGGTTTAAATCTCTTGATTTTGGTTAATAGAATGTTTATCGGATGTATTAGGAGGTCTGGGGTGTTTCGGGGGTTCGAAACATAAAAGAAAAAGGAATTTGGTCATTCTATGCATGTTTCATGGTTGGCGCATGGTTAGTTTGAACCGTGCACCCAAACCATGCTATCTAGGAGGAAGGGCACATGGTTAAGTAAACCGTGCAAGGGGGAGGACCAACCCATTCAGCCTTAGACAGAGGTATTTCACACGGTTGGCCCATAGATTTTCAAACCGTAAAGGCCTCCCCAAGTAACCATGTGGATCAACTCCTCTTGGATAATGGCAGGCGCATGATTTGCGCAAGGTTTGGAAAACTATGTGACCAAACTGTGCACCCCATTAAAAAGTGAAAAATTACAAATTTTCCCCCTCGGGATTTTAATCTCTTGCTTTATTTTTCCTCCCATTCTTCTCCCCTCAACCCTAGTGAAAAAATCAATCTCCCAAATATTCCCAAGGACGATTCTATTTTGATTCTAAGCCATTTGAAGCATTGTTGGTTATGAATTGAAGCTTCGGGTGAGTCTAATATCTATTTCTTATCTTTTCTGGATTAAGTCTTGTAGTTTGGGTTATCTTCTTATGAAGCTCTAAAACCCTCTTTTTCTAGTGGATTCTAGGTTGAGGCTTAAAAGGGGGTTTGAATCTAGATCTAAGGCTAGGATTAAGCATGCTATTGTCATTGGATTTGAGGTAGATTGTCTATAAGTTATATCCCATAATCTTTATGTTGATTTTTACTTGTATGGTTGTGTGTTTGCTTCCCTCTTGTTGTTTATATAATTTCTTTAGTGAGATTTGGTAAAAAAAATGGTTTTCAAATAGGGATTTGAACCTCTCACGATCCTTGTGGGATGTGTTGAGGTTGACTAGACCAATTTTGGGTCACTCATGGGGTGCGCCAATGTTTCTAAACATATAAAATGATAATGTTAATCCCTAAATTGATATGTGATATAGTAGATCCCATGAAGAACATGTTGGTATGTTAAATTAAATTAAAAAGGGATTATGAATAGTTGTTTCTATACTTTGATAATAGCATAAGGGATTGTTTGGTTAATATGAAATGGATTAGAGGTAATAAAGTTATTATGCTAAGAGACTTATGAATTGTACTTGAAATGCTTAAGTGAGATAAAGCATGTGAGATTATAAATTTCTTAATTGGGTAAATGTTCATGGGTTGTTATACATGTGTTAAATTGAATAACATGTAGTAATTGATAATTAAGTTCAATTGGGCTAATACATGAAAATTGTGGAATGTGAATAAATGGTTAAGGCTTAAGGAAAGGAAATGGGTTGGATGGGCTATCCAATGAAAATGGTAAATGTACTAATGGGTTAAGGCATTGTTTTAATCCTATATACTGAATTATTATGAACCATGAATGTTATGTTATTCATTTTTTATGGTTTGTGATATCATATATGTGGTAATGGATAAATAAGCATGTGCACATGGCTTGATTGTTGTGAGATATTGGAGTTGAGGATCTATGTTCGCGTGTCAGGTTAAGACTGAGGCTCTAACCCCACCCCACAATGCACAGTTTAGGGAAGGGTATCAAGGATCTATTCCCCTAACAGATGCATTTTATGAGACCACCTAGATTGAGGCTTCTAGGTAAGTGAATTGTGTTTATTGTGAGATGTTATCCCTAGAGAGCTTGAGAACTTGGCTTATTTCCATATGCATAGATATTGACCAGCATAGGACATAGCATAAATGATGTAATACCTAACCCATGGAACACATGATGAAGATGGACTTAGTAATGATGATGGTGTAATTAATGAAATAGTTTTAATGATGAAAATGGTTTAAGTGTATATTGTTAACTAATGGCACCTGGGTTAACTTTTGTTTACCTTTTCAATCATTTACCACTTGCATGCACTATTTTTTTAGACTGGATATTTTGTATACACCATTGTTGGTAGCCTACTGAGTTTTACTCACATCCTGTTTGGTTTGTCGTTGGGTACCCAAGCAGATTTTTTGGTTGCAGGTCAGAATAAGGGAAAAGTCCCTATAATAGGGAGTTGATTTGGGCCTTGGGATTTCATGGTTGAGGTTCTAGACTTGGAGTTAGGACCATTTTAGGGATCCATTCGTTGGTCTTTATTTTGGGTTTTCCTTCACTCATAGCACTATTATCATGGCATGGCATATATATTTATTATCTAGTTGTTGTTTATACCTTGTTTGGGAAATGGTTGGTAATGCATGTTTCCAGTTATTTATTTATTGTTCATTCATTTCATTTGTTATCTATTGCGGCTTACTCTAGTAAAGAGGGTATAATCTCCCAATGTATCTTCCCAACCTGAATATCCACATAAACAGTGCTAAACGGGTTGGGTGTTACTAACCTTAGGCATACCTCCCCGAATGCCAAAGGCTGCTGACTAGCAGTGAGGGTGTAAACAGGTATAGTGAGGAGGCTATACCCTCTCGGAGGAAAATAAGGTACTGGTCTGAGTATAATATAAAATAAGAGACTCTGTAGACTCGAACCAGACCCACATAGTAGAAGCACAATAAATAGTAGATAAACCAACATAAGCAATATAGAAACAAGTGCAGCGGAATGTAAACAAAACATCATTCCTAACACCACTTATAAAAATTATTAAAATAACAAATAATGCATCCACAGTAGGTCATACATGTCAATAACAATGGTGCCCATGTATAACCAACAAGAGATACAAAATAAAGTAAGCATACTGATACAGGAAATAAAGCAAAACAAAGTAAACTCTAGCTAGGCATAACCTTAGGGTCCATGCCAAATCTCCATACCATAGCTAATATGATCCATCTCCTGAAGCCAATTTCTTTTCTACACGTAAATACATAAAGTCTACACGTGTCCTGAAGGGCCTGTATAGGGTTTGAGACAAATCTTAGTAGGATACCACTCAATGGTGTGTACCTAGTATAGGTGTTTAAGCATACATTCTTATATAAGGAAAGTAACAGTACGATGCACAATATAAACACAACCTCCACTGGTGCTCATCAGCTATGAGGGAGCATCACCCACTTCGGCCAACGCTGGAATCTCAGTCACGTAACTGGGCACCACGTGCCTCTTGACACTGTGTGTCTCAAGTACCGACGTCCCGAAGGCATGCCCAAGCAATATTAACCCGACACCAAGTGCCTCCTAACACCTCATATCTCAATTAACGACTTCTTGTAGGCATGCCCAAGGAGTAGTAACCTGGCACCATGTGCCTCTTGACACCTCATGTCTCAAGTACTGACGTCCCATAGGCATGCCCAAACAATATGAAGGCTCCTCACCGTCCACGCGGCTTCCACAACAAGTACCCCCAAACCATAATCACCTAACTGCAACAAGGGGGGCCTCTACCCACACGAGCGGTCAAAACCACCTCATCACAGAGTCATCAATGTGCACACGACCCAAGTCACGAGCGAGCAGTAATCACCAAATTTAGAACCCAATCCATAACCTCTATGGAACCTCGTACCCCTATGACCATGTCGCTCAGAATCCGATGTCCTTTCTATCAAAGTAACATGGGCCATGCCCAACCTGACAGTCACACCGCCTCAATCTGACGTCCACGATGCCCAATCCCATGGTCAAACCACCCAAATAATCTGGGCCAAGCCCAACCTGTGATCAACATCACTCAAGAATATCTAGGCCACACCCAACACAACCCAAAGTTTCCCGCATATGAAATATCAAGAATCGCATATATTTAATCAAAAGAATCACTCTAAATAGGCAAAACAATTTAAATAGTTGAATTACACTAGCCATGGATTGTCCCATACCAGCACTGAGGTCTTGAAAGCCTCTAATAAACTTAATCATGCTTAAATAGTTTAAACTCAGCAGTTTAATCAAAACAATTAAATTATAATCATTTTGGAACCCCTGGTCAAAATGCCCCAAATGAGCAACAACCCCTAACCTGACCTCGTTCAAGCATAACTGGGTAAGGAAATTTCCAACGACATCCCATAAGGCATATAGACAATTCAATATAAAGAAACCCGGGTCTCGCTCAATACTCGACGTTGAGCTAAAAAGACGCAACCCCCAAATGACCACAAAAACACAAAACAAGGTATGCACCACCTACCTTAGACTTGTAGACATAGGCACGTTTGATATCGAGCTCCAATTTGAAGCCGATCTTCATAGATCTACGTTTCTGTCGAATCCCAGCAATTATACTCAGATGGAAACTGCGGCATGTGAGACAAAGGAACAAGAACGGAATAGGGTGCGCAGGTTTATCCTTCCTGATGTGTTCCCGCAGCCACCAACGGATTGAAGAACAGACGTCAGATGAAGAATCTAGGAGAAGAAATGTTCTTGGCCTCTCGGAGCGTCACAGTCCGAAAACGGGGAAGAAGAAGATGTTTTTGGAAATGAGACGTGACACTCTCTCATATAAATGAATAAAAATAAAAGTACAAGACATGTATTAAGGACTACATGTCGTGTAGTAGCTCATCCGTAATCCGACTTACGTGGGTTTTCATGTCATCACACGGCTTAGACGCATCACACAAGTCAATGCACAGCTTGGACTCAGCCAGTATGTGGAAAGGAAAGTACACGACTTGTTAAGGAACTACACGCCATTTAGTATATTATTTTTACACAATCACCACATGGAATGTACTAAGTAAGCATGCATCCAATACATGCCTAACATACACACAGCGTGTACTATGAAGTACACGGCGTGTAATCTAGAAATTTCTAGAACTGCCCCATTTTTCCCCTTTTTCTCAAAAATAACGTAAAAAGAAGACTCGTACCTCATAGGAAGAACCAGGTTCTTACAAACTGCCCCCCTTAAAGAAATTCATCCTCGAATTTCCCTTCCAAGGGTGGTGAAGAAAGATTCTAGAACAACTATGGTCCAAAACTCAAATCAATCAAAGGTCCATCGACCTATTACCGAGACTCATGGTCCTCTCATGATGCATCGTCACCCCTGCACCCTATCAAGTGCCTCTATGTCTTTCTTGAAACCCAAGTGTATCCTGCACCGCAATGGTGTCCGCCTCCATAAGATTCTACATCCCATGGATGCTCAAAAACAAAACCGGGTGCCTTACACCTCAAGTAACATGCATCCTCGAGCCCCTTTGTCACGACCTGACCCTACCCAGGCTCAACCCGCAACTACCCCAAGCCTGCCTCCATAGGCCAGGGGCTGGCGACAAGTGCTGAAGGCTAAACAACTCAGGGAGGCCTTTGCCTAAGTACCTGTACACACACACGCAGCCCACTCAATGCAAAAGTGCAGAGTAAAAGGAAAATTAAAGTACTAACTGCTATAAATAACCACAAAAGTGCATCGACCTCTAAATAGTACAAAGTAAAAGCTGAAGGTAAACTAAAAAGAAAAAAGGAAAAACACGTGCCTGACTAAAAAAGTGCCACAACCTGGCAACAGGTAAACGAAAGTACAACAGCTGGGAGGGTCCCTCACCTGAAACCTGACTACGACCACCGTACGCGGTCCAAGCTCCTGAACTCCTAAGCTCCTCTGACGTCACGATCGACCTGTCTGTCATCTGCAAGGGCACACCAAGTGCGGGCAAATCCCAAGAAGGGGTGAGTATAAAAATACTCAATAGGATGCCCCAAAGGCTCGAGGGAGCAACAAAGGAGGTACTAAAGAGGTGAGCAGTAGATCGAATAGGGAAAAGTAAAGGAGTACAACCGAGAGTGCAGTAAAGAGTACAGTAGAGTATCAGCTCA
The DNA here is from genome assembly GCA_963277665.1 of Viscum album. Lineage (NCBI taxonomy): Eukaryota > Viridiplantae > Streptophyta > Magnoliopsida > Santalales > Viscaceae > Viscum > Viscum album. Next base: position 564,143,170 of record OY728121.1, on the reverse strand, counting down.
ACCCAAAAAGAGAAAGTAAGTAGACTCGTCCAAACACAAGGACCTAGAAATGGTGAGAAGATGAAACTTTTCGTCGAGTATTCACTACCTATAGTAGGAGAGTAGACTCATCCAACCACGAGAAGTTAGACACGGAAAGCACGTGGCATACCCCATGCATCTTCGCCTCTCCTGGAAGGAGAGTAACCAAACCCAAGGAGTGGGTACTGGAACAAGGTATATACATATCCATATGCTCAATCAAGAAACCCGAACAAGATCACAAGGGGATCTCCATCTCGTAGCTCAGCCCAAGAAAGTGAGTAGCCAACAGTCCCAGAAGTAAACACCATCGATGCCTAGTATCCGTACGTCTGCCCCAAACTGCAAGTTAAGGGGCTCAAATCACCACACCATGACACTATACACTTTGGGTGGCACTGACTCGCCCGCATGGTTTTAGGTCGCGTCACAAGGATGCGTCTCGGTGGGGAAAGTGCCCCTCGTTCTTGAGAGTTCTGGGGGAGCGTCAAGACACACCTCGTCACTGTCACATAGTTGAGAGGTCTTCTCAAAGTTGATGGGTTCCCACTGCCCAGCCCCGCGAAAGGGTAATCCACTAGAGGGAGACCCGGATATGCTCTGGACATCCCTACTGGATGGTACCACACTAGCCATCCCTGCTGGATGGTACACCACTGGCCATCCTTGCTGGATGGTACCTCACTGTCCATCCCTACTGGATGGTACCGCACTGGCCATCCCTGCTGGATGGTACACCACTGGTAACTAGAACACGTAGTGGGAAACACGTCTCGATAGATCTCGGAAGAAATATATGATCTCGATACACAACTAGGGAGTTTATGCCCAGGGCTCACTGGGGCCTCCGTACCCTACTGGAAACAACCTACTGGGTAGAGGATCGGTGCCTGCGTAATGTGTTGGTCACACCGATACCCAAAGAACCCTACCAAGGAACACAAAGGGATGTGAGGATCTCCCCGGGCCTCTCGGGGTGATACATGCTCCAATCCGCTGAGTCTACTATCAAAGAGAACCGAGACAACTCACTCCAGAAAGTGGGAGAACACCCACATTATACGAACACACGTAGCCGTAAACGATGTCGCAGTCCGATGAAAGGGACCCAACACTGAAAACGCCCCCTCCGCTGAAAGAACAGGGGAACCAAAACAACTATGCCAGTCAAACCATCGAGAACAGAACCAGGGGACCCACTCAACCCTGCTGGTCGAAACCATCGAGAACAGGACCAGGGGGACTCACTCAACCCTGCTGGTCTAAACGCTGCTAAAATAAGGGCTCTATGCATTGTAAGAGGTCAAAGGTACATAAATAAGTACACAACACACAAATGGGGCCCACCCAACATGTGTCCCAAACTCATCTCCAAACCAAGTTCACAAACATTCTCAGGTAAAAACTACAACATGTACCTCCAGGCATTCCTATATACTCCCATAGTATGCCACATTGCCATCCCAAGGGCTATCGTGCACACGGCACCCAATGTCAACGCAAAAAAGGCGTAAACATAACTTCTCCAACCTGCTTCCTCCACAACCCTAGCAGGGCCAACCACATCTCTTTAAACACTAACTTCACTCTCATGGGAGTGAACGTGATCACACGCCAAGGGTTCCCTACAAACACCGCATGAAGAACAACCATCGGTACACCTTTCATGCTTCCTCATTTAAAGAGACCTTGAAAGAGACTCTGCACATCCAAACGGACCATACCGTTGTAATCCTCACGGAAAAATATGAGAGAACAACTATTTACTTTCCTCCAACTGACATCCAATGTAAAAGTCGTTCAACACTGCTTTACGCCCGAACGACATCCCGTGGTCCCGAGCCTCGGCCCCAAAAACAGTCGGGCGCATCGCACCATTGCGATCCCCTCGGGAAAACACCTCAAATTGACTGCTCACTTGAGTGCAACTGATATCCGAAGAAAAAGATGTATTTCGCCGTACCACACACGAGCGGTGCTTCGTGGGACCCACATTTCGGTCCCAAAGTGCAATGAATGGTTCGCACCATTGCGATACTATCAAAAAAAGTACATAATATTGACTATCCACTTATCCAAAATGGATACCCGGTGATAAAGATAGAAAACGCCGCCCAACTCCCAAAACGGCCCACGTGGGGCCCACACCACCATGCGGAATTAAAGTGGGCAGATTGTGCCATTGAAATGCCCTCATAAAAACACCCAAAAGCGACTGCTCACTCACCCCAAACGGACGTATGATGAAAAAGTTATAAAACGATGCTCACAGCTTAAAAGACGGGTTGTGGGGCCCACACCTCAACTCCAGCTTCAATGCTCGAAAACTCCTTGGAAATTTTCATCTTGACGCCAGGGTCACAACGCCACTAACGGTGCTCAAAACGGACTCCGGATGTGTCCGCGCCACCAAAACAAGAACTCCCAAAAAACGCCAAACTTACTTAATGTACGCGTCGTGCCACCGAGCCCCTTGTCTCAGGAATTAAAAATTCCTGAGACCATCTCAAAAAGTTCGTCTCGATGCCAGGAATGTGTCGCCATAGACGACATGCGAATCCAACCCCTGGTTTGTAATTTAGGGCATTTTAAAGTTTTTAACGGGCCGAAACGGTGGGTCGGGCCGGTTCGGCCGACCCACCCTTCCTGAACCGGCCCGTGGTTGTGCGGGCCGGACCGGCTCAGCCGGTCCCGCTGAACTCCCACGGGACCCGCGTATTGCGGGTCCCTGTCGCCAGCCGGGGTCCGACGACCCCGGTCTTCTGCGACAACCTGGCCGGAAAAGCCGGCCGATCTTCTCGCGGCATACGCCCCAGCTGGCGCCCCCGCTGCCCATCCTCCATGATCGCGCCAAGCCTCCGGCACCGCTCCGCCTCAGCCATCCGCTGACGCCCGCCGCCACTGCCCGGCGTCCGCAGCCACACTCGGCTGCCCCTCGCTCGACTTCACCGACCGCTGACCGCCTCCGCTGAAGGGAGCCCATGCCGCCACACTCGGAAGGCCGGACCGCCGCTACCCCGGGCCGCTGCCGCCCGGATGGCCGGAACCTCGCCGGAAACCACCCAAAAACCCATTGATCTTCGCTGGAACGTTGCGGTCGCCTCGAGACTCAGAAATTCAATCTGAAACAAGCATCAGAAAGCTCAGAACATGTACTACGCATTTATGGTCTTCGTTCGACGATCAAACGGAAATTCGACGCATAATTATGGATTCAAAGGAGGTGCGGAAATATAAAGAAAAACGCACAATCCTACCTCTTTGGGCGTTGCCCGACGCTTCACCGACGATCCGCCGGAGCCGTCACTGCCTTGCCGGAGGGATGGAAGATAGGAGAGGAACTTGAGATTGAAGGATATCTCTCCTTGAGAGGGTTTCTCCAGAAGAAGAACCAAGGGGGGAGGGGTGGGTTTGGCTTAAGTAGGGAAATAAAAATTAACTTAATTAATTTTTTTAATCACCCACGAAAGGACCCACATCTTAAACTCTTGGAGGGGTCAAGATTAAACCTCCCCTAGGGTAAACACCACCTACCGAGAACAATGGAGGTCTTAGAATTTTAATCCGAGACCCCGTTCAAAAGTTATAAAATTTAACGTCCGAAACCGCTAAATTATGAAAACTCCCCTGGGTCTATTTTCCACAGAAGGGTCGCGCCCACGAAAATTGCACCCCTCTTAGGGTAAACGGAATATTCCAGACTCAAAAATTCCCTCTGTTTTCCCATACAAGCAACCGTTTAAGAGATACTTGAGTTTAACCATTGAACGAATAAATTAATTATTTTATTTATTCGTTTAACATTCTGGTAACGGGCGAGGGGTCCCAACGTCCCGCGACGACATGTTCTATGTCGTTACTAGGGTAAACACCCCATTTCGAACCCATCTATACTCTCATATTTAGGATCCGAATTATCGTTTAGGAGTTATCCCATTTATTTGGCATGCCTAGTGTGTACGCACTGAAAACTTAATTCCGGCCACACCGGGGCTCAGAATTGCACGCCGTCTGAAGACCCTGCTTTAGAATAACATCAAGAATATTCCAAAGTCTTTTATAGCAAAAACAGGGTTCTTACATCATTCCCTACTTCAATATTTTTGTCCTCGAAAAACAAAACCAGGGAACAACTTAGCGTACTAAGCCCACACTTGGCTCTCCCGTACCTAGAAGAACTCTTGCACAGTCCTGCTTCACCGCACACAGACCAAAGGATTTGATCTGTTCATGTGAGGTGTGCCCTTGTCGATGACGTGCATAGGAGCACACAGACTTATTCTTAGGTGAGTCACGTGGGAGACGTTGTGCACCCACTCCCGACCTTGGGGTTAGAGCAAGGCGGTAGGGAACCTCGTCATCCCTTTGCATGGTCTCAAACGGCCCGAAGTCTCTCGGGGGTAGCTCACCTCCCCGACTGAACCCCTACATCGTATGTTGTTACTGGAATCACTGTTTTGACCTGAGATAAAGCCCAGTGATTCCCTCCTTTATAATATCCATATGGTGAAACACCCAAGGATATCTGGTCAAGCAAGATTTCACAGTCGATGTCCCATGAACAAGACTCTCTTACACACTCGAAGAGCGAAGGAGTCGACACCATCGACTAAAGAAAAGTTTCCACGTATTCTACTCTACTGACATGGGGTTACACCGATGCCCCGCGTCACCCTGGTAACACCTCAAGCAAGGAGCAGGGAGAAAAGCATTTCACACACAGAGTCTAACAATTCTATTTGAAAAAAGTAGAAGAGTTGTAGAGCATACCTCTTATCACCTCATGCTCTACAGGATCGTAGACATTCAAAGCTCGCGGCTGTCCGTGGTCCCAACTGTCAGCTCCCAAAGCCTGACGTGGACCGCCTGGTGGTAATGGGAAGACCTCATAATGTCGTCCCCCACTTATAGCTCCCCCTGCTCCTCTTCTAGCACCACCTCTTTGGGTGATGCTCTGATCACGGCGATGTCTCTACTGTGGTGGTGCACCTACTTCCTGCCTGATGTTCTCAGCGTGCCTGGTCGGGCAGTCTCGCGCCAGGTGACCTTGCCCATCACAAGCATAACACTGACTCTCTCTGAGCTGCACTGGTGCCCTCCAGCGCCACTGTGGTGTATGACCATGCCCCTGAGTCCGGTTATCAGAAAGCAACCTGTGTCGAGGTTCTGTCACCCGACGCCTGCTAGCTGCGGCAAACGTCTCAGCTCTGTCGAGCCTGCTGCCACCACCAAATGTAGAGTATGACAGGAATCTCTCTGTCACTAGTGTCTGCTCTAGCACCCCGACATATGTGGAAATTCCCAAGGGTACCATGATAGCACGAATCTCTCTGCGGCGACCCTGCTCGAACTTTCGTTCTTGGAAGTTGTCGTCGTGGACCAAGTCCGGTTATAAACATGCATAGTCCGTGAAACTAGTCGCGTACTCAGTCACCGTCATCTCCCCCTGCTGAAACTGCAGGAGCCCTTGGATCCGAATGGAGCGTAAGCAGGAGGGGTAAAACTCTTCATGAAACAACAGCTAAAAGTCGCCCCATGAAAGTGACGAATCATCGAGAAACTGAGTCACTAGACTCCACCAACACCCAGCTGCTCCGTGAAAAAGGCTGGCGGTCAAAGACACCATAAGATCTGTCAGCATCTGCACAAGCCTGAAGAGGCGAACCACTATCTCAATCCAAACTCTACTGCCTAAGGGTTTGGCTCACCACTAAACCTCAGCGGTCTCTGTCGCTGGAACTCACGAAGTGCGCTCAACCTGCGCTCAAGCTCAATCTGCTCTGCTGAAGCTGTCTGTTGCTCACCAGGTGGGGGTGCTGCTACCGGCCCACCCAGAGAAAGGGACTCGCATGATGGGTCATGGACTGAGGCCTCGTCGCTCATAGGGTCGTCGTCACGAACCAAATCTGGTATCCTGGCTGGTTTTCTTCGTGGAAACATCCTGAATATTATCAAGGAGTGTCACGGTTAGATGAGAATATGTGTATATAACAATAAAAACAATGGGGAGCTGACTCAAGAAGGACAGTCAAAGACTCAATCCTATGTGATTCACAAACCAATTTCCCTACAATGAGTGTCTCAGCATGCCGAGTGGAAAAGCGGGTTATCAGGGTCCTGGTGAATGGATACGTCGGCCGTCGCACCATTATTGGACTCCCTGGCCTGAGAGCCGCTCTCGAGACACGTTAACATTGTTTCCCTAAATCCCAACCAATTCTTTTTTAGGGACGTCCGAACAACGTCCCAAGGAACGAACCACCTTTGATACCACTTTGTCACGACCCGACCCGACCCGGGCTCGAGCCGCAACTACCCCAAACCTGCCTCCATAGGCCAGGGACTGGCGACATGCACTGAAGGCTAAACAACTCAGGGAGGCCTTTTCCTGAGTACCTGTACACACACACGCAGCCCACTCAATGAAAAAGTGCAGAGTAAAAGGAAAAGTAAACTACTAACTGCTATAAATAACCAAAAAAGTGCATTGACCTCTAAACAGTACAAAGTAAAAGCTGAAGGTAAACTAAAAAGAAAAGGAGAAAAACACGCGCCCAACCAGAAAAGTGCCACAACCCGACAACAGGTAAACGAAAGTACAACAGCTGGGAGGGTCCCTCACCTGGAACCCAACTACGAACACCGTATGCGGTCCAAGCTCCTGAACTCCTAAGATCCTCTAACGTCACAATCGACCTGTCCATCGTCTATAAGGGCACACCAAGTGCGGGCAAAGCCCAAGCAGGGGTGAGTATAAAAATACTCAGTAGGATGCCCCAAAGGCTCGAGGGAGCAACAAAGGAGGTACTGAAGAGGTGAGCAGTAGATCGAACAGGGAAAATTAAAGGAGTACAACTGAGAGTTTAGTAAAGAGTACAGTAGAGTATAAGATCAACCCAACAAGAGAAAGGAAGTAGACTCATCCAAACACAAGGACCTAGAAATGGTGAGAATATGAAACTTCTCGTCGAGTCTTCGCTACCTATAGTAGGAGAGTAGACTCATCCAATCATGAGAAGTTAGACACGGAAAGCACGTGGCATACCCCGCGCGTATTCTCCTCTCCTGGAAGGAGAGTAACTAAACCCAAGGAGTGGGTACTGGAACAAGGTATATACATATCCATATGCTCAATCAAGAAACCCTAATAAGATCTCAAGGGGATCTCCATCCTGTAGCTCATCCCAAGAAAGTGAGTAGCCAATAGTCTTGGAAGTAAACATCATCGATGCCCAGTATCTGTACGTCTGCCTGAACTGCAAGTTAAGGGGCTCAAATCACCGCACTTTGACACTATCCGCTTTAGGCGACACTGACTCGCCCGCACGGTTTTAGGTCGCGTCACAAGGACACGTCTCGGTGGGGAAAGTGCTCCTCATTCTTGAGAGTTCTGGGGGAGCGTCAAGCCACACCTCGTCACTGTCACACAGTCAAGAGGTCGTCTAAAAGTCGACAGGTTCCCACTGCCCAGCCCCGCGAAAGGGTAATCCGTTGGAGGGAGACCCGGATCTGCTCTGGTTATCCCTATTGGATGGTACCGCACTGGCCATCCCCGCTGGATGGTACACCACTGGCCATCCCTGCTAGATGGTACCTCACTAGCCATCCCTACTGGATGGTACCACACTGGCCATCCCTGTTGGATGGTACACCACTGGTAACCAGAACACGTAGTGGGAAACACGTCACGATAGACCGTGGAAGGAAGATATGATCTCGATACACAGCTGGGGAGTTTGCGCCTAGGGCTCACTGGGGGCTCCGTACCCTACTGGAAACAACCTCCTGGGTAGAGGATCGGTGCCCGCGTAATGTGTTGGTCACACCGATACCAAGAACCCTACCAGGGAACACGAAGGGACATGAGGATCTCCCCGGGCCTCTTGGGGTGATACATGCTCCAATCCGCTGAGTCTACTGTCGAAGCAGACCGAGACAACTCACTCCAAAAAGTGGGAGCACACCCACATTGTACGAACGCACGTAGCTGTAAACGATGTCGCAGTCCAGTGAAAGGGACCCAACACTGAACCCCCCCCCCCTCAGATGAAAGAACAGGGGAACCAAAAAAACTCTGTCAGTAAAACCATCAAGAACAGAACTAGGGGACCCACTCAACCCTGTTGGTCGAAACCATCGAGAACAGGACCAGGGGGACTCACTCAACCCCGCTGGTCTAAACGCTGCGAACAGAAAGGATCTATGCGTCATAAGAGGTCAAAGGTATGTAAATAAGTACACCACGCACACATGGGTCTCACCCAACATGTGGCCCAAACTCATCTCCAAACCAAGCACACAAACATTCTCAGGTACAAACTACAACATGTACCTCCAGGCATTCCCGTATACTCCCAGAGTATGCCACATTGTCATCCCAAGGGCTATCATGCACACGACACCCAATGTCAATGCAAAAAGGCGTAAACATAACTTCGCCAACCTGCTTCCTCCACGGCCCTAGCACAACCAACCACATCTCTTTAAACACTAACTTCACTCTCACGGGAGTGGACGCGATCACACGCCAAGGGTTCCCTACAAACACCGCAGGAAGAACCACCACCGGTACACCTTTCATGCTTCATCATTTAACGATATCTCTAAAGAGACTTCGCACATCCAAATGGATCATACCATTGTAATCCTCATGGAAAAACATGCGAGAACAACTATTTACTCGCCTCCAACTGACATCCAACGTAAAATTCGTTCAACACTGCTTTACGCCCGAATAACGTCCCATGGTCCCGAGCCTCGACCCCAAAAATAGTCAGGCGCATCGCACCATTGCGATCCCCTCCGGAAAACACGTCAAATTGACTGCTCACTTGAGTGCAACGGATATCCGGAGAAAAAGATGTATTTCGTCATACCGCACACGAGCGGTGCTTCGTGGGACCTGCATTTTGGTCCCGAAGCACAACGAACAGATTGCATCGTTGCGATCCTCTCAAAAAAAGTAAACAATATTGACTATCCACTTATCTGAAACGGACATCCGGTGATAAAGATAGAAAACACTGCCCAACTCCCAAAATGGCCCACGTGGGGCCCGCACCACTGTGCGGAATTAAAGTGGGCAGATTGTACGATTTCAATGCCCTCATAAAAACACCCAGAATCGATTGCTTGCACGCCCCAAAAGGACGTTCGATAAAAAAGTTACAAAATGATGCTCACTGCTTAAAAGACGGGTCGTGGGGCCCACACCTCAACTCTGGTTTCAATGCCCGAAAACTCCTTGGAAATCTTCGTCTTGATGCCAGGGTCACAACGCCGCTGAAGGTGCTCAAAACAGACTCCGTATGCTGAAGGGAGTCTGCGCCGCCGCGCTCGGAAGGCCGGACCGCCGCTACCCCGGGCCGTCGCCGCCCGGATGGCCGGAACCTCGTCGAAAACCACCCAAAAACCCGCTGATCTTCGTTGGAACACTACGGTCGCCTCGAGACTCAGAAATTCGATCCAAAACAAGCATCGGAAAGCTAGGAACATGTACTACGCATTTATGGGCTTAGTTCGATGATCAAATGACAATTCGATGCATAATTATGGATTCAAAGGAGGTGTGGAAATATAAAGAAAAACGCACAATCCTACCTCTTTGGGCGTTGCCTGACGCTTCACCGACGATCCGCCGGAGCCGTCACTGACTTGCCGGAGGGATGGAGGAGAGGAGAGGAACTTGAGCTTGAGGGAGATCTCTCCTTAAGAGGGTTTTTCCAGAAGAAGAACCAAGGGGAGGAGGGGTGGGTTTGGCTTAAGTAGGGAAATAAAAATTAACTTAATTAATTTTTTTTAATCACCCACGAAAGGACCCACATCTGAAACTCTTGGCGGGGTCAAGATTAAACCTCCCCTAGGGTAAAAACCACCTACCAAGCACAATAGAGGTCTCTGAATTTTAATCTGAGGCCCCGTTCAAAAGTTATAAAATTTAACGTTTGAAGCTGCTAAATTACGAAAACGACCCTAGGGCCATTTTCCACAGAAGGGTCGTGCCTGTGAAAATTGCACCTCTCCTAGGGTAAACGGAACATTCCAGACTCAACGGTGCCCTCGGTTTTCTCATCTGAGAAACCGTTTAAGAGATACTTGAGTTTAACTATTAAACGAATAAATTAATTATTTTATTTATCCGTTTAACGTTCCAGTAACGGGTGAGGGGTCCCAATGTCCTGAGCCGACATGTTCTATGTAGTTCCTAGGGTAAAAAACTCATTTCGGACCCATCTGTACTCTCATATTTAGGATCTGAATTACCGTTTAGGAGTTATCCCATTTATTTGGTGTGCCCAATATGAACGCACTGAAAACTTAATTCCGACCACACCGGGGCTCAGAATCGCACGCCGTCTGAAGATGCTTCTCTGAAATAACATCAAGAATATTCAAAACTCTTGTATAAAAAATTGGGTTCTTACACCCGATTCCCACGACACATCAAGTATTCTTCATCCTCGATGCTCCTGATGTCATGCATCTCATATATATATATATATATATCACGCACCTAAAATGGTTCCAATCCCACTAACTCACATATGTCCAGTCCACATATATCATATGAACCATGTGCACTCAAAACGGACATGCCTTAACAGGCCATGCCAAAAGAAAACAAGAAAATAACAGCCACGCCTGCGGCGTACCTCTGACCGTTGTCGGCTCACCAGCCTAGTCAGCCTCTGGCAGCTCCATGACGTGCACTTGGCCTAAAGTATGATTGTCTGATGCCTGACCTCCCTGTAGTGTTGCTCTAATCATCGGCCACTCAATTGGGTCCCACTGTCTTTGCCACGCCCTCTGCATGTAGCTGAGCCTCAGCTGCCCTCAGCTGGTACCGATCCTGAATCGACCTTGGATGCCACCATCTGTTGTGGTCCCTGATTATCGGCTCTCTAAGAAGGCTGCTTGCAGAACCTCTCCAGATGTACGACCTGTCCACATGCCCGACACTCCTTTGGAGGCCTATCGCACTGAGTCCAGACATGCCTTGGCTGCCCACATTGAAAGCAAACCAATGATGAACTGCCACGAGGTGGTCTAGCTGAGTCCTTGGTCTGAATTCCCTACTGGAACTCATCTTGACATCACTTCCTACTATCTGAACCATCACCTAAAGTCACTGACCGGCTCAAATGGGACCTGTCTGTCAAGTTACCCTCTACTATGAGTGTCTAATTCATCGCCTTAGAGAACGAGGTCAACCTGAAGATGTTTACTTGCACCTTAATGGTGTGTCTTAATCCATCTTTGAAGCACCTCACCCTCGAGGTGTAATCACTTAGCGTACCTGGTGCAAAGAGAGATAGCTCAGTGAAGGTAGTTGTATAGTCCATGATGGACATGTCACCCTACCGAAGGCTCAAGAACTCTTGAGCTCTCTCTGTCCTCAGCATCTTCAGGAAAAAGTGCTCGAAAAACCTATCCTCAAAGTCCTTTCATACCACTCCTTTGTGTATGTGATCCTGAACCTGCACATCCCACCAACGCTTCGCTAGTCCTCCCAGCATGTACATCGCCAGCTTGACCCTCCACCCTGGAGGCGTCTCGAGCTGCTCGAAGATCATCTGCATGCTCTCTATCTAGTTCTTAGCCGTCTGTGTACCACCCTCACCCTAAAAAAGTGGTGGGTACTACGACTGAAACTCACGAGTTAGATATGTCATAGAAGGATTTGTACCTTGCGCACCTCTGTCAATCCCCTATAAGACACGTACTAGACTAGATCAGAGCTTCTTGTCGAGCCACGACCCGAACACTGCCAAACTCGGCTGCTGTTCCGCCTGCACTAGATCCTGAACCTAATCATGTCCCTGAGCCTGTACCTGTGGCTCGTGCTCTGCCTGTCCCTCAGGTGTCCGAACCTGATCATGCTCCTGCGGCACTGTACCATCACCCGCCTGATGTTCCATCGAGCCGTCTAGGAGGAAATTGTTGAATACCATAAATGGTCAGACAACCCATATATATATATCTATATCAATACATTCATGCAGATAGGAAAAACAGTAAAGAGGAAGCGCATGAAAACTACCCTTACTCTCCCCCACCGCAACCATGCCCCACAGCATCCCGGCCTCACAACCTCCTTACCTGCCCTCAATAGAGCCAAGTATCAAAAGTACATCGGGCCATGCCTGTCCCGACAACCATCGTTGCCTCAAACCGACAACCAAGTCACCCAATCCTAACAGCCACACTGCCTTAAATCGACGTCCAAGATGCCCAATCCAGGTGACCATCATCACCTTAGTCGTAGTACTTGCCTGCTCATATACGAGCTAGGCCCAAATATCATGTCACATGCAATTTTACATAATTAAAAGCATGACATATTACATTGCAATAAACAAGCAATCCTATCAGGAATTTCACCTTTCTCACTTCAAAATCATCTATAGCATGACAATTGATATTATTTACATGGTATTATCATTTCACAAAGCATACATGCATATATGAAATTGAGATACCCTAACAATGTGCCTATCAAAAGCCCAGTAAACATGCCTTGCCTTACCGGGCCAAGGTCCAATTCTCCCTTACCGCACTGGATCAAGGGTCACATATCATAACCAGTAATATCACACATCAAGTAAGCCACCAAGGTGGAAATCATAAATTTTAATATGAGCAAAAGCAAAACAACAATTCTCACCCAAGGTAACTTGGTCAATCCCCCATACCTGGGGTTGCAGGTACCCAAGCACAAGCTAGAAGCCTAGTTCCAATAACAACCTATCTCCAGTCTATCATATCCCAAATAGTAAAACCAGCAGAAATAAAAAGGCAGTCTCGATCTTAGTAGTAGTCAGTAAAAAGCTGTTACTAAATCCCTATCAAGAACAAGTCCCCCCGGTACCACTTTGTAACGTCCCGACCTGAACAGTCACTCAAACAGTGCTAAACAGGTTGGGTGTTACTGACCTTAGGCGCACCTCCCCGAACGCCAAAGGCTGCCGACTAGCAGCGATGGTGTAAACAGGTATAGTGGGAAGGTTATACCCTCTCGGAGGAAAATAAGGTATTGGTCCGAGTATAATATAAAATAAGAGACTCTGAAGACTCGAACCCGACTCGCATAGTGGAAGCACAATCAATAGCAGATAAACCAGCAAAAGCAATATAAAAACAAACACAACAGAATGTAAACAAAATAAAAAGTTGAACACCACTTATAACAACTATTGAAACAACAAATCATGCATCCACAACATGTCATACATGTCAATAAAAATGACGCCTGTGGCTAACCAACAGGAGCTACAAAATAAAGCATGCTGATACAGGAAATAAATAAAAACAAAGTAAACTCCAGCTAGGCATGACCTCAAGGTCCATGCCAAATCTCCATGCCACAACTAATACGATCCAGCTCTTGAAGATGATCTCTTTCATGCATGTAAATCCATAAAGTCTACACGCATCCCGAAGGCCCCATGTAGGGTGTGAGACGAATCTCAATAGGATATCACCCAATGGTGCGTACCTAGTATAGGTGTTTAAGCAGACATGCATCTATAAGGAAAGTAACAGTACGATGCACAGTGTAAACCCAACCTCTACTGGTGCTCAGCAGCCACCAGGGAGCGTCACCCGCTTCGGCCAACGCCAAAATCTCAGTCATGTAACTCGACACCATATGCCTCCTGACACTGCATGTCTCAAGTAGCGACGTCCTGAAGGCACGCCCACACAATAGTAACCCGACACCAAGTGCCTCCTAACACCTCATGTCTCAAATACCGACGTCCCGTAGGCACATCCAAGCAGTAATAACCTGACATCATGTGCCTCCTAACACCTCGTGTCTCAAGTACCGACGTCCCATAGACACGCCCAAACAATCTGAAGGCTCCTCACCTTCCACGCAACTTCCACGACAAGCACCCTCAAACCATAATCACCTAACCACAACTACGAGGGCCTCTACCCACACGAGCGGTCAAAACCACTTCATCACGGAGTCATCTATGTGCACACGACCCAAGTCACGGGTGAGCGGTAATCACCAAATTTAGAACCCAAGCCACAATCTCTATGGAACCTCATGCCCCTGCGACCATGTCGCACAGAATCTGATAGTCTTTCCATCAAAGTAACTCGAGTCATGTCCAACCTGACAATCACACTACCTCAATCCGACGTTCACGATACCCAATCCCGTGATCAAACCACCCAAATAATCTGGGCCAAGCCCAACCTGTGATCAACATCACTCAAGAATATCTGAGTCGCGTCCAACACAACCCAAAGGTTCTCGCATATGTAATATCAAACATTACATATATTTAATCAAAAGAATCACTCTAAACAGGAAAAACAATTTAAGTAGTTGAATTGTACTAGCCATGTATTGTCCCATACCAACAGTGAGGTCTTGAAAGCCTATAATAAATTTAATCATGCTTAAACAGTTTAAACTTAGCAGTTTAATCAAAACAATTCAATTATAACCATTTTGGCACCCCAACCAAAATGTCCCAAATGAGCAATGACCCCTAACCCGACCTCGCTCAAACATAACAAGGTAAGGGAATACCCGACGACATCCCATAAGGCATACAATCAATTCAATATAAAGAAGCCCGAGTCTCGCTCAATACCCGACGTTGCGCTAAAAAGCCGCAGCTCCCAAATGACCACGAAAACACAAAACAAAGTATGCACCACCTACCTTAGACTCATAGACGTAGGCACGTCCGACATCGAGCTCCAATTCGAAGCCGATCTTCATAGATCTACGTTTCTGTCAAATCCCAACAATTCTACTCAGATGGGAACTGTGGTGTGTGAGACAAAGGAACAAAAAACGAATTAGGGTGCTCAAGTTTAGCCTTCCCGATGCAATCCCGTAGCCATCGACGGATTGAAGAACAGACGTCAGATGAAAAATCTAGGAAAATAAATGTTCTCGGACTCCCAGAGCATTGCAGTCTGAAAACGGGGAAGAAGAAGATGTTTTTGGAAACGAGACGCTACGCTCTCTCATATAAACGAATAAAAATAAAAGTACATGACATGTATTAAGGACTACACGCCGTGTAGTAGCTCGTTCGTACTCCGACTTACGCGGGTTGCCAGGTCATCACACGGCTTAGACGCATCACACGGGTCAACACACGGCTAGGACTTAGCCGGTACGCGGAAAAAAAAGTACACGGCGTGCTAAGGAACCACACACCGTGTAGTGTATTATTTTTACACGGTCACCACACGACATGCACTAAGTCAGCATGCGGCCAGTACACGCCTAACATACACATGACATGTACTATGAAGTACACGACGTGTAATCTGGAAATTTCCAGAACTGCCCAGTTTTTTCCCTTTTTTCTCAAAAACAGCGTAAAAAGAAAAGGAAAAAAGAAGACCTATACCTCATAGGAATAACCGGGTTCTTACACCCAACATGACTTATTAGACTCTTGTCGCTAGTCGACAACCTCTGACATACGAGGAGACGCACTTGAGGTCATTTGACGACTCAGCTTGGATCGTTCACTAAGTTAAATTTACCATTTTACCCTTCAAAGGCTTAGGGAACCTGAAACTCAAGAACAAGCTAAGTCATTGAGAAAAAAACCTAGACATCTAAAGATGCATTCCTCATGTTTAAATTAATAAAACATATTTCATAAACTAATGCCAACAAGAAATACCTCTTAATAAACAATAAAAATATATCAAGGATAATTTCACATATCCATTAACGATCACACTTCATTAAATAAACTTAAAAGTAACAATCACACTTCATTAAATAAACTTAAAAGTAACAATCACACTTCATTAAATAAATTTAAAAGCAACGATCTCACACTTTCACCATTTAGCAAACACAACAACATTAACTTATTAACATTTTGTTTACTAATCACCTTTTCAACGATCTATTTACATTATAATTAAAAAAAATTGGGTACAACCGCGAAAGCGGCAGACACTCAAGGAATAAAATTACATTAAATCGCAATCTTGAGGACTTGACCCCATGATTTGCCCCTCAACCCTCCAAACCCTTACCACCCGGGCAAATAATTCCTTAGCAAATTAACATTTGATATATTATCTATTTTCCGAAAACCAAAACCCGATCGGATAAAGGGACAACACTGTTCGCCCATACCGCCACGTCATCACGAGCACCCAGATCCGGCTTCATCGTGTAACGGACCATTTTCACCCGCGCACTCTTTGAGTAACGGAATTGGAGAGATGATTAGCAGTTGCAGGCTCGTCTCTTTAGCCAACCCTTCGCGGTTTCTGCCTCTCAGAAATCTTGGGTTCAAGTTCCCGGGTCTCGGGAATCTTCTCGTCGACGCTTCGACGAACCGACTGACCCGGTTCAACCATTATTCGTCTTTTTCGCATTCTGTTGCAAGAATGAACCATGACTTCACTGTCCGGGCTTCGGCACAGCAGCTCCAGAACGCCGACGAGCTCATCGATTCAGTTGAGACATTTATTTTTGACTGCGATGGTGAGACTTCCTCGATGTCTATTGTAATTATCACCCCTCTATTCCAAAGTTTCTATCCCCTGTACACGAGTGATTCGCGCCCGCTTTAAAAACTAGAAAGGAAGTTGTTTTATCGCCGATAGATTTATTTTAAACCGATGAGATGCTATTACGCTGCATTTGTCTTAGCTGAATTATTGTTTGAAAATGACCGTGGCATTTACCAAATATTTTCGAACTGATTCCGACAAACTTAAGCTAAAGTACAGTGTTTTTTCCTTTGAGCTCATATTGTTAAAAATGTTACTACCATCCATGCAATAAAAATTATTCTTGGAGTTCTTTCTCAGTTGTGAACTTCTCCCCTTTTTTGGGTGGGGGTGGGGGTGGGGGTGGGGGTACATGGTGAGGTAATTGTATGCTTTTTAATTCATTTTGCGTGACGATTTTTTATCCATGTTTGAATAATTTTCAGGAGTGATTTGGAAAGGGGACAGTTTAATAGAGGGAGTCCCAGAGACCCTTGACATGCTTAGGTCAAAGGTACACATCTTTTAGCCATGTATGATTTGTAGGTATTTATTCTTCCAAATGTACTATTTGATGTTATCCTTTGATAAATTTTAATTCATCAATCATTCCAATGTGAGGTGGAGCACACACAACGATCAATAATGCATGTTGTATGTTGTTTTAGTTTTGAATCAGTGGATTTGTTAGAGTCATCGAGTGAATTATTAAAAACAGCACGCATTCAGTAGTAGGTTAGGTTTATTCTAACGACATCAATGTTTCTTTTGAAAACAATGCAGGCACTGTATGATAAAAAAAATGTTATTTTGTTATATTTCAATGCTACCACTCAGGGATACATAGGTTTCATTGGGACTTAGATTGGTTACGATTATACTATATGCTGTGTCCTGTACATGTGATTTTTTTCCTTTTCTAGGGCAAGAGATTAGTTTTTGTAACTAACAATTCAACCAAGTCCAGGAAGCAATATGGGAAGAAATTTGAAACCCTCGGGCTTGCTGTTAATGAGGTAAATCCATTGTCTTTCTATTATTGCATGAATATGGTTTCTGCCTCTTAGCTGTAATCCTGGTAACAAACCAGGAGGAAATTTTTGCATCATCTTTTGCTGCTGCAGCTTATCTGGAGTCCATTGATTTTCCCAAAGATAAAAAGGTACGCTCTGTCATAGACTAGCTTTATCACACCCCTTCTCCTATCTGGAAGCTACTATGCTTAAAACCTTCATAAATGGTTTTGGGTTCACTCCTTTCTTAAATGGTGGGGTGACCCCCTAATTAAACTTATTACACGGACAAAATGCACGAGTCACCTATGATGTATTTGTTGGAAAACCAACTCAATGAAAAGCTTCCTGAATTAAAAAACCGATTTCCTACATACCACTTCACCCAAGATTGGTTCCATCTATCGTCTTGATGGCTGGGTTTAGGTAGTGGTGTAGACAGTGCTTAGCGGCCTAAGGCTCGCTCACCCCTAACATTGGCCGGGCTTGGCCCAGACTAACAAACTTATTAGTCGGGCTCAGGCTACATTTTTGCGTCCCTGCCTAGCCTGGTAGCCTGCCTCAAAAGTGTCCCAAGTCAGGCCACAATGGCTCACCCCAAAATGACCTGGATTTTGGTATGGACATGGCTTGGCTTGCTGCATCCCCGTCCCGCCCCGGGAAACCCACCCAACGCACCCCCACCCCCATTTCCCCAATGACACTACCGACTGTTTCCCCTACTCAAACGATCTCGCCGATGGTTCCTCGACACGCCACTAATCCTGTTGCGGAAATGCCGGGAGCCACATGACGGAGGTTTGTAGATGAAAAAAAGACATAACAAAAGAAGAAGAAGAAGATGAACACGAACACAACAATTTATGTGGTTCGAGAATAATCCCCACGTCCACGGAGATGCAGGATCACTTCACTATGGAATCTGAAAGCACAATTACATGAAAATCAGAGTTTCTCACCCACACAAAACCCTAGCTCGAAATGAGCTAATAAAGAAGATGATGCATTGTTCCACCAACCGCACCGAAAGTCCGATGTGCTACAGTGCAACAACCATCCAAGTCCAAACTGTTACAGTGGTCGACAACTGGAAGTCTGTAGAGCTACAGTACCACTGTCTCCAAAGTCTGCACTGTTACAGTGCCCTGTCAGTGCTGCTGGTCAGCCTTGCCACAATGTAATGCCAAAGTCCGCACTATTATAGTGCCCGTCGGTGTCACCTAGTTTGCCCTGCTACAGTGGTCAGAGTTGTTACAGTTCTCCAATATTTGGGCCGGGAGCCTTCGGCCCCCCAGACCCCCTCAGTAGGGGCACATTGCCCCTTGCAACCCCTAATGAGCTCACCGAGGAGCTTGACCCACGAGAGTTGCAGCTTGGTGCGCAGTATAGGCCACAAGCATTCGGCCTAACATCATCTAAACGGATCGGGCTACACCAATCCAACAAATCCCTCCCACCATTCATATGACTGTGCAACCTCCCTTCCACCCTTCATCCCTCTTATGATGTGGTGGCCCAATCAATCAATCCCAATCCCAAGTTTCCCCCACAATAACTTGCTTCTATTTGGTTTTGAAGCCCTGACTTCTTTGAATATTAAAAAAATTCAACTGCTTGAGCTACTTATAGAATCTAAACATATTAGAGTTTTTTTTCTTTATTCTTTTTAAATTTCTGCCTTAAATTTGAAGCGACCCAAATGGCCCAACCTGATTGGCCCAACCCGTCTTCCCAGGTTTGGTTAGGCTGTCTTTTGCACCTGGGATTCTTTACTGGTAAACAAGAGTTTAATACTCCCAAGCTGCATTTAGAAAACAATTAAATTGATTTTTGCGTGCTATCTGTTTAATAAATGAATCAACCAATGGATGATGGGGCTTTGTTGGGTCTTTCTCAACCCGTTTCAAATTTCCAAAATGTTCAGTTCATGTACACGGTTATTCGGTAGGGGTCAATAAAAAAAATTAATTTTTTGGTGGTTAGGGATGATATCCATAGTTACCTCAATTCTTTGTCATTTCCAATTTTTACTTTATTTTGTCTTTTGGAGCGGCTGAAATCCTTCTCAATTTTCTTTCTCCCTACCTCAATGAGAGGTGAAACCCTTTATTTATAGATAAAGGAAAAGTTATACAAGACAGAGCAAACCAATGTGGGACTCTAAAATACACATAACCGGGTCCAACACTCCCACTCAAGCTAGAATAGGTATAACTTGGAAGAAGAGTCCCACAAACAAAAAACAAGTAGTGAAGACATCACAAAGACCAAATACACTCCCCTTCAAGCTGGGTCGTTGATGCTGTGGATGCCCAGCTTGGTGCATAGAGAGTCCAATCGAGCTCCCAACAAGCTTTTGATTAAGATGTCGACAAACTGATGAGCAGTTAGAATGTAGTTGAAGGTGATATGCTTTTGGTCAAGGTGATGACGAATGAAGTGACAATCAATTTCAATATGTTTCATGCGTTCATGGAATACTGGATTAGAAACAATCTTTATGGCTGCCTGATTATCACGCCAAATATGAGCAGGAGTCTGGGGTGGGAAACCAATTTCATGAAGAAGGCGACGAAGTCAAAAAACTTTGGTAGTGGCCGTGGCCATCGCACGGTATTCAGATTCAACACTGGATCTGGAGATGAAGGTTTGTTTCTTGCTTTGCCAAGAAATTAAGTTGCCTGCCAGAAAAACCGCAAACCCAGAAGTAGATTTCTGGGTAGATAAACAACTATCGTAGTCAGCATCACAGAATTCCTCGATGTTCAGATGATCGTGATGTGAATACCGAAGACCACGAGTAGAGTCTTTTTTAATGTATTTGACAATGCGAAGGACAACTTCCCATTGGGATTTCGTCGGATGGTTTATGAATTAACTGAACTTGGTGACAACGCAAACAATATATGGACGAGTTATTGTAAGATAATTGAGGTTGCCCACAAGACGACGATACCTATCTGGTTGTGAATATGGGTCAGTGGTATCATGGAGGGACCTTTTCCTTGGTTCAAGAGGAGTGTCGACGACAGTTGTCCGAGACAAGCCAGTATCCTGGAAGATATCCAACACATATTTCCGTTGTGAAAGAAAAATGTTGTTTGGAGGGCGAGAGACTTTGATGTTAAGAAAATATGTCAAAGGGCCCAAGTCTTTGGTATGAAACTATTGCTGAAGATGAGCCTTGAGATGGGCAATGCCAGACAAATCACTATCAATGATAATGATATCATCAACGTACACTACCAATAGGATGCAACTAGAGGACTTGTGTCGATAAAAAACAACGTGATCTTTCATACTATGTGATAGACCAAATGTAGTGATGACATATCAAAATCGGCTAAACCAAACACGAGGTGACTGCTTGAGTTTATAAAGAGACCGACAGAGCCGACAGACATGAGAACCGGCTCCTGAGGCAACAAAGATGGAGGTTGTTGCATATAGACTTCCTCATCAATAAAACCATGTAGGAATGTATTCTTGACATCAAGTTGATGAAAAGACCAATGATAAGCAGCTGCAAGAGAGATGAATAATCGAACAGAGACTATTTTAGCAACCGGAGAAAGTGTCAAAATAATCAACACCAACTGAGCAAAGCCTTTGGCCATCAGACAGGCTTTAAGGCGATGAAGAGTACCATCAACATTGAGACAAACTGTCTAAATCCATTTACTTCCAACAACCTGTTTACTTGCTGGAAGGGGGACTAGATCCTAGGTGTTATTATCATTCAATGCCTGTAATTCATCCTAAATTGCTTGAAGCCAACCATGGTGAGATTTAGCCTTGACAACCGTATGAGGAACAAATATCATCTCCAGAGCGGAGAAGTCTTTGTAGGAAGTGGTGTATATAGGATTATCGTGGCAATAATACCTTTTAACAATGCAATAGACAAGTCATTTGTACCCGTAGTAGGAACGATCGACGAAGTCGGGGAAATGACGTTCTTGGTTTGAGCAGGGGGCATTTTCGATGGATGACGAAAGTAAACAGAGCCAAAGTGACGATCATTAGATCGGGACAATAGAGGCAGAGGAGGGAGGATGGTGAGAGGAAGACGGTCATTATCAGGGCGAGATGTTCGATGAAGGACACCGTGATCTTTTAGAAACCGTTGAAGGAAAGAAGATAAATATTCTTAGCCATTATCCGAGCGGAGACATTTAATAGGCATGAAGAACCGAGTGTGAATTTTATGGTAAAATGTTTTGAAAATATCACACCTCAGAACAATTCGAAGGAGTTAAAACTACGTCATGCAATAAAAGTTATCAATAAAGGACACATAATAACGATACCGTAACTGACTTGGGACCATGCAGAGACCCTATACATCGGAATGGACTAGGTCAAAAGGTTTTGCCACACGTGTCACCAAACAAGAACTTAAATTGTGCGATGATGTTTAGCAAATTTATAGGACTCACGGTGGAAAGAAAGATGCTGACTAAAATGAGGGCAAAACTAATGTAAGACTGAAGCTGGTGGGATGACCATGGCGAAAATGTTGATCTAGAGTACGAGCAGAGGTGGACGGACAAGCAAGGGATGACGGAATATCGAACATGTACACCCCATCGTGAAGATGACCTATACCAAGCTCTCGAGTTGTCGACTGCTCCTGAAAAACAACACCAGATGATGCAAAAATTAAAACACAGTTCAAGTCCTTTGTGAGCTTACTAATGGAGAGGAGATTAAAAGGACCGCGAGGAACATGAGTCACTGAAGCAAGGCGAATACCAGGAGTTAAGGAGCAAGTGCCCAATCCCGCAATAGGGGTTGTGGATTCATCAACAACAGTAATTGCATTGACGCCAATATACGGATGATAGGTAGTAAGCATACCCGCATCACCAGTGAGATGGTCGGAAGCACCGGTTTCAAGCATCCAAACAGCCAGACGACGAGAGACACAAGGGGTAGGGCCGCCAATCTGAAGCAACAGAGGCTGAAGAGGAAGCAGGTTGCGAGGCGGCTCGATGAGAGTATATCAAGCGCGATCTCAGCCAATGATATTTCCATGGTATGATGAATATCAGATGGTGGTGAGGAAGGTGCCATATCATGAGGGAGATTGGGAAGAGGCAACAAGATATCACAAAGCCAGCAGGAAAGACCGAGCGAGGAATTTAGCAAGAATAGCTGGAAACGGGAAATCTGGCCTCAGGAGCGGTAGGAGGAAACCGTGAGCCCGTTCTTATGGCGTCGTGATGCTGGAGAGAATCGCCATAGGGGACGGGGTGAGCGGTCGAGAATGCGGCAGGAGTCGCCGCGTGACTGGAACACGCCAAAGGACGACAGCTGTTCAGAGGCGCTAGAAGGGAGCAGAAACCAGGGGTTGCGTGAGATGCTGGAGCGAGGAGTCTTTGCGTGGACGCGGAGAAGCGCACAACAATGGACGTGTCAGGAGAGTCACCCAAATAGCCTTGAGCGCGCCTGGAGGGTTGTCGGCTGAGGTTTGTTGAGCAGAAACTGGCACCCAAGAAACGCTGCAGACCAAAATACGCAGAAGCCTTCACCAGAAAATGACAGCCGACATCACGATCTGAAAGTGTCGACCAGATCAACGCCCAAGCGACGCGGCAGACCACAGACCGCAGAAGCTCCCACCAGGAGGCGCGACATGTGTAGCACACGTGCACTTGCTAGGGGAGCCACATGGGTGGGACACGCGCGCGCAAAACAGAGGAATCGTGGCTGGGGCATGCAACGAGAGGTGCTTGTCGTCGAGCTGGGTTGGGGGGGGGGCGTGCAGTCGAGGGTTGTCGCGGTATTGGGAAGGCGACAATAATAGGGGGGCTAACGACGAAGGGAACATGCAGCACAATAGGGGAGGGATGCACGATCGATAGAGGACGACAACGGGAGGGATGCGCGACAGGGGGAGGCTGTTGACCAGAGTCGCCGGTAGGGGGTAGATGACTGTGATGGTGGCCAAGGGCCTGGAGCTGCCACCACCGAGGGGGGGGGGGATCCTTGGGAAAACCTAGGGGGGAGAGGATAGACGAGAGGGAGGGTTTTGGGTTGGACCTCCTCTAATACCATGTAAAACCGTATTCTTTACCTCAATGAGAGGTGGAGATCTTTATTTATAGATAGTTGAAAAGTAATACAAGACAGAGCAAACCAATGTGAGACTCTAAAATACACTGGGTCCAATTGTTATATAAATTTTCATTAAAAAAACGAATTCCAACCCTTTTCAACGCTTAGTGTGCTTTTAGTCTCTATCCTTTCTTTATGACTTGCCTGTGAGTAGCAAGATGGATAAGGACCTAGTTAGAGGGCTGCCTTTTTTAGCCTCTATTTCATGGTTTGAGCATATCTTCAAGTAGCATGATGAATGGGGTCCATTTAAAGCAACTCCAACCCATTACTCCATTTTGAAGTAAGGTTACTCTAAAATGAAGCATGAACAGTGAAATGAACTCCAACCCATTTACATCATTTTATACTCCAAAAGGAATATTCTTTGGATATCCTTACTTTTTATTAATCAAAATAAATGCAAACCATTTATTATATGAATTAAATGAATAATTAAAAAAAAAACAGAAACAGGGATAGCGCACCTACTGTGGTGCGCCAAATATGGCGCTCCACTATAGCGCTTCACTATAGCCCCACTCCAAAATGACGCACGATATGGCACTCGGTTGGAGAGAGATTTCAGCGCCAAAGTGGTTTTCCAGCGCCATTTTCACGCTGGTTGGAGATGGTCTTAGTGAACTGCTGTTTGTAGTAGTCCATTCCACCATGTTGCAGCCTCAGTTCAGTGGTGGAAAGACAGCTGGAAAGCATGGGTGCATGCATTCTCCTTTTCCAGGAATTTACTTGTCTGTACTTTTCTTTTCCAATTTTTGGCTTCTCACCTGTTATAACAAAGGAAATTTGAAGGTTTTATTGGACGAGGTTTGGTCAATCATCTCATTTTCCCAAGCTCTGTGTTCTATCTTTTAGTCTCTTAATCTTACAGGCATTGCACCTGCATCACTCAACAACACACTGGCACTTCTGGTCGCCCCCACAACACTTTCAAAACTCCACTGTCATCTCTATTTCTTATTTCATTTTCTTATTTCATTTCACTGCTTTTGCTAGTCTCATCTCTTCCCCCCATGCCACTTCTCTCCGCACAACAGTAAGAAATTTCTCCTGCACTGATTTTATTTCTCGTGTGCCCATTTTCATCTTTCATTTTTTTTTGACTTTGAACTATATATATGCATGGTAAAAATATGTCGCATGCCCAGTGATTTTACTGTTGGTTTTAGTGACAACATAGGTTTATGTGATCGGTGAGGATGGCATCTTGAAGGAGCTTGAGCTTGCTGGATATCGATTCTTAGGCGGGCCGGTATGTACAAACCACCTTATTTCCTAAGCGTCTGCACCAGTTTGCTTAACATTGTATAATTTTTTTCCTATTTACAGATTCAATACTGATTCTATATATAATTTATCATTTATTATGTGGATTCATGGTGCTGTGGGATTGTTTCGAATAATTTTTTTCATACATAAATTAAAAAGTTGGTGTGATTGCAACCATAGTTAATTGGTTTTGAGATATACACATTTGAATTTTATCATACATCACGATCAACACATGTGATTGTAACCTTGAATAGAAATTTCCAGGCAGATTTGGGGGTGAGCAGAACTTTAGTCTGTTAAGTGAACATTTGTTGCTAGAGTGTAATTCATGGTCATGCTAATTCAAAATTATTATTTTGTCTTTTTGTTGCCATCATAAGTGGCCATTTATGTTGAAAAAGGATCATCCAATGGGCCATATACATCTATTAGTGTTTCATTGAGTTGAAATTAACGATATGGATTTGAATCCTAATTTTTTTCAATTCTTTATTATGTGATAATTAGGATTTAATATTTTTCTAAATGCAATACCATTTTTCATTTCTTGACACATTCAAATTATTTAATATATTCAAAAAATTTCCATGCGACATACATTGTGAAGTGACGTGAAACTATAAATTTAAAAGCATCTGCCTTATTTAATAATCTGAGGCTGCATCTTATGCTTTTGTATTTCTTTATGTAATATGATTTTTTTTATTTTATGAGAGACTCCTTTTTTTTTCAAGTTAGGGAAATTTGGTGTTGAAACAGATTGAAATTCATTTTTTATCTGAAAATTGGCCTACAGACTGTTAAAATTTATTGTTTTATTTTCTATTTTTTTACAGGAAGATGGTTCAAAAAAGATTGAGCTGAAGCCCGGGTTCCTGATGGAGCATGATAAAAATGTAAAGCTTTCTACTTTCTATTCTTTCTTCCATTTCCTTCTCTAGCCTCGAGCTTAAATTTCTACGGCTTGTCCATGCTTCTCTGTAGCTCTATATTGTCTAGATGCACACAAACTTCTGACTATGCTTTTGAATTATTCCGATTCATAAGAAGTTCCTTCCTTTCCATATAGGTTGGGGCTGTGGTGGTTGGATTTGATCGTTATTTCAATTACTATAAAGTTCAGTGAGTTCTCCAGATTATTTTTTGCTTTAAAATCAAATTTCTTCCAAATGGCATTTTATTACCATCCTCCTTATTAAATTTGTTATTTTCAAATTTTTATGGTGTTTATTTCATGGAAAAGAAAAAAGAAGAAAAAGAATAAAAAATGAAAAAAGAATGAAGAGGTTGTGTTTTTAACTTAGAAACATAAAATGTTCCTAATTTGGTCATTTTTTGTTTTTTTACTGTTTGTTGTAATTTCAGATACGGAACACTCTGTATACGAGAGAATCCTGGGTGCCTCTTCATTGCAACAAATCGTGATGCAGTCACTCATCTCACAGATGCTCAGGAGTGGGCTGGTTTGCTTCTCTCATCCGCTGTTTAGTATCTGTGTTGTGCACATCATTCTCCTTTCATCATTGTCATTGCTTCACTTATTCCATTGCAATAACTTATAATGTGGTTGCTGTATGAGCAGGATAGTTTGGTTGCCTATTTAAAAATTATCTTTACTAGGTTAGGAAAAGGGTTAAGGCTCAAATTTTTCTTGTTTTATGGCTTGAGCAGTTTACTTGCATTAACCTTTCCATCCTTGTTTCCATTTCGTTAAAAAATCAATCAAATATTTGTGCTTAAACCCTCTTTTCCTTTTCCCCCCTTTCAATTTGGGGACTTATTTGTGTCCAGACTAATCTGGATTTAGCCCGGTGGAACCATTTCAGGCGGGGAAGGTCTTTCTATATCCAAGGCAGCTCCATGCATGATGCTTGTTTCACCCCTGACCCCACTTAAACGTGGTTGACTGCCATAAATGTCTCAACCTCCATAAATTTTATTAACCGCCCGGAGGAAAAAACTTGCAGCAGTCATTTAATTCTTTTCTTCTTCCCCATGCTATAAATATGGGTGTTAAAGGTGACAAAGAATGAAATGTGTGGTAGCCCGTTCGAATAAAATAAAGTGTTGCCTTCTTTGTGGATGACAAGTGTAAAATGATAAAATAGGAGACCCGAACCCCCCGAGGTGTTCTCTCTAAAGGCGCCCTTGGGGTGCTTTTATAACAAATAATAAAGACCACACCGGACCACAAGTCCAATGTGGGATGCAGGTTCCAATACTCCCCCTCAAGCTAGGTGTACCTAGCTTGGACACATAAAGAAAAAACAAACCAAACCAATGAAGACAAAGCAATCAACAGACTGCAAACACTCCCCCTCAAGCTGGACATACCCAGCTTGAATACAAAACAAGACAAAAACAGAATAAAAGATAAAAGCGCCATGAATGCTCCTCCTCACGATCACAGCTCCCCCTCAAGAATGATGGATGGATGATGTCGCGGGTGCAGCAGATGAACCACACAGACCGGGCCCGTTGACGGAGCGCCAGGAATGCCGCACTAGTGGGGCCGGTCGATGAGACGCCGGGAAATCCACACTAGCACCGGGAAAGCCGCACTTGCGAGACCGGTGACGAGAGGCGGGGATTCCGCAGAAGTGTTGCGGGATCTGACGACGCCATAGGGCCTGAATCTCAGACGGTCAAGGTGCTGTGCCACGGTGGATGAAGCATGAAGGTGTGCCGGCAGACATGGGAGATTGCTGCCGGGTATCGTCAGGAGATGCCAACGACGGGAGGCGGGGATTCCGCAGGAGGTGTCGGTGAGGAGGCAAAGCTGTCACAGGAGGCCGACACAGAGGGAGCAGCTTTGCAGAGGCGGCGCAGGAAGGCGGAGCCGGTTGTCGCCGGGAGTCTACAGGAGGGACGTAGGGGGGGCTGGTCGGTGCGAACAAGTGCGAGCAGAGGAGGCTGACTAGGAGTGCGGAAGGCAGGAGGGGGTGGCCGCTGGGAGGCGCCGACAAGGGAAAAAGAGATCCCCCCGCAGGAGGAGGAGGCTGGCGTCGGGAGGGAGATGGCTAAGAGGGTGTGGGACTGCTTCAGAGGGGAGGAGGGCCGCGACACAGAGAGGCGGAGGAGGGAGCCGCCGGAAGCCGGGAACTGGGCCGCGTAGGGCTGGCTGTCGGGATGCAGCAGAAGGAGATGGGGAACGGGAGGCCAGAGTCGGGCGGTAGCCGCTGGGCGAGCACCTGGACGAGGCCGGCAGGGAGCGACGCGAAGAGGCGGGCCGTCGGGCGAGCACCTGGACGACGATGCTGGGAAAAAGCAAGAGGGTGGATTCCGCCGGGATCGGGAGGCGCGACGGGAGGCACGACCTAAGGCGGGGTCGACGCGCACAGCGGGTAGGGGACGCCGCAGACGACGGGAATCCGCAGAGGGCCGCCAGAAGAGATGCAGAGGGAGATGCTGGTAGGAGAGGTCGTCGTCCGCCGTCCAGCGCACCAGGGAGCCGCGCGCAGGGAGCCGCGCAAGGAGGCTGGAGCCTCGTCGGGATGCCGCGGGAAGAGGCGGGCCGGGAGTCGCGCGGGAGATGCCGGGAGAAGGGAGTGCGCCGCGGGATGCAGGCACCGACACGGGGAGATCCGTCGGAGATGCGGCGGGCCGAGCTGCGCTCGGGAGGGAGGGGAGGGGCGACGACAGAGCTGGCCATGGAGGCCGCCTCCCCCTCTGATACCATGTAAAATGATAAAATAGGAGACCCGAACCCCCCAAGGTGTTCTCTCTAAAGGCGCCCTTGGGGTGCTTTTATAACAAATAATAAAGACCACACCGGACCACAAGTTCGATGTGGGATGCAGATTCCAACAACAAGGATTGCGTCCTCCAACACATGAGGAGAGACATAGGATGACAAGGATTCTATATGCATCAACGATTGAGTCAGTCATGTATGCCATGCTATGTAGTAGGTTAGATGTTGTCTACGCCATAAGTGCGGTTGACAGATATCAAACCTGTAACACCCCAGGTAAATAAAGAATATGACATTTTTATATTTATCCCTATTTGTGAATAAAATGTTCATATTAATATAAAGGGAACGCTATGTTCGATGGCTTACCCAATACGCAACAACGAGTTCCTTTGAAATCTTACGTTGCACTCTAATAATAAAATAATATTATTTTAAATGGTAGTTAACGCCTAGCCGTTGTAATGGCGGGAATGAACAGAACTAACTACAAAATGATTATATATGTTTGTCAAATATTTTTACTTTTTATAATAAATGTTAGAGGATTAAAAATGCGAATGAATCCAATTTTAAGCGTAAACATTCTAATATTCTTTAAAAGGTCGATTAAACGCCTTTTGATAGCGAACCTCTTTTAAATCCACTTTTTGACAATCTTATGTGTTATATTTGACAAAATAAAATTCTTATTTAGAATCGGGACATCAAAATTTACTTTGTGTAAATTTTTGGAATCTTTCCGATAAAGCTCATTTTTTTAATGAATAGTGAAAAATGTTGTATTTTAATTTAAAACCACTTTTTAATCTAATTTATTTATATGATTAGATTATCTTTTGAATTGGTTTTAAAGTGAAATTAGAATATATTTTTACCATTTAATCCAATAGTGGTTGTTGGAATTAATTTCACTTTGAAATTGGACTTAAACTAGTGTCAATTTTTTTGATACTTATTGTTTCATAAAAACACGCTATTTACTCTGACAGTGAGAATTAATTATTAAATTAATTAATGCAACTAATATGTTTTGAATTTTGTAAAATAGACATCATTTTTGAATTCGGAATATCAAATATAGCTTAGGGTGAAGTTTTGGTATTTTTCTGAAAAACTTCAATTTTTGATGAATAGTGAAACCACTAAGTGGTACTTATAAAAACTGATTTTCCGTTTAAATGAAATTTTTCCATCTTTGTGTTTTGAATTTCAAAAATCCGACATACATGGTTGTCATTAAGAAGTAAAATGTGGTTCAATGGGATTAGAATAATGTTTTGGTGAATAGTAACTTATTAAGTTTTTAATCGCGATTAGAGGTAATTAGTGTAGTTTAAGGTAAGAATAATGTTTTAATAAAATGAAATGACCTAGACACATGTCCTACCCTCATTGGATGTGTCATGGCCGACCAAGACAATCCATTGGTCAACTTGGGGACCCCATGGAGCCACTTTGGTTGGAAAATGACATAAATACCTTTTTATTTAATGTTAAAGTAAAAATGACACAAACATGAGATGTTTTACTAAAATAATTTTTACATGGGGTTATACAAGTCAGATTTTTGACTATAAATAGTCATTGGAAAGCTAAAAAGATTTCCTACATCATAGTATTTTTTTTATAATTTTTAGACATTAAATAAATTAAATTATTTATGACATCATGATGATGCAGCGATGACCTCATTATTTAACGATTTAAATAAAATGGAAAGATAATGTAAAATCTAAGACCTACACATGTCCAAAACCTATTGGATGGGTGGATTTCGAACCCTTATCACCTTATCCTCGAAACACATCAATGTGGGACCATTAAAATCCGAAACTCATTCTAAAATAAAGTAACATTTCTTTACTTTCCAAGAGTGCCTCTCCTCTCTTATAAAAGGCCCCCACCTCTACCTCCTTACCCAAACTTCCAAAGCCTTTGGCTCGGCCAACTTCTGCCCATTTTGTCTCTCCACATCCCTCTCTAACTCCTTGAAACCTCACTTTGGGCATAAGTCTTCCCAAGGAAGCCTTTGAGCTTAAACGAAAGAGAGTTACCCGATTTTAAGGTAATGTCTTCACTTGAGTCATTTTGTTTTATTTTGCTTCTCCAACCCCCTAAACTCTTTTTATTCATTTCTTTTGTAACAACTCCAGTATCTTCAATATACTAGGATGTTGTTATAAGAAGGATTCGAGCTACACTTACACACACCTTCGTCTAATGGTTAAAGAACATACTGTTTCTGTGGTTGACGATTTTCTGCCTCACGAAACGATGATTGTTCAATAATCTTTTAACACCTTTAAAGGTGACCATTATGATGTCACTGTATTTTATATATGATATATATGGTATTTATGTTTACTATATGCTTCTGTATTTTATATTTAAACCATACCTTTATTCTTTTCATGTTGTGTAAATGCGATAATTTCATATGAGGAAGCGCGGACTACCGCCCCCTCAAGTGATGTGACTCGTACATGCAATACATGGAATATATAAAGAATGAAATTAATGAACATATGTGACCTATATAACATATATATTATACTGGAATTATAATATATATATATATATATCATTTATTTTTAATTCCATTAATATGACAAAGAAAAAATGAAAGTAGCGTTCATGCGTACGTACGGCCTACCGTCTCCATGAACGGTGCTTTTCGTTTTTTATCTCCAAATGATATGGAATAGTATAAAATGAATATGTACTGGATATATATGATATTTTAATCATTAATACTATTCTGGAAATTATTTACTTATAACTACATGGACAATCATTTTTCAAACAAGTTCATTTTTGATTCATGTACCAAACATCGGCAAAAACGTCTGATATGAACTAACATTATTAAACAATTATTATAACATTATAATATGTGATATGAACTGAATAATAATATGACAACCCTGTTTTTTATTACAACTTAAACATGCTTTATTACATAAAACTTCACTTGATACAACAAAGAAGATCGAGAGGTTTAGTGTCTTTGGGGCTTAGGATCATTACATAAAAACTTAAAACTTGAAATACAACATCTTTATTGAAAACTTTCTTTACATGACCACTACATTCCTTCGTACTTAGCATTACATGGGATAACCTGAGGACATGCATAAGAAAATGGTGAGCTATAAAGCCCAGTAAGGGAGTACACATGGAATAACATGAGGAGTACAATACATGTTAGGCAATAGGCATATCAATAGAGCATAAGAGAAACATGAACATAAAGGCATGATAAAACATGATAATCATAACATGGAAATGTGGCAACAACACTTAACATTGAATTAGCATGAGCCAAGGCTCATTGCACATGGAGCATGAGTAAACCCTCATTGCACATGAAGCACGAGTAAACCCTCGTTGCACTTGAATTAGCATGAGTCAACACTCATTGCACTTGACGTATCATGATACTATACTTTACCCAATGCATTGGAGTGCTATCAGGGCGCACCCTTCTTAAACATTTCATTTCATGCATAAGTGTGCCACATGGATCATAAAACATGGATTCATAAAACATAATCATTTATTCAACGATAAAGGAATGTGGAATTCATACATGAAACTTTACAATCAATAAGTAAATGTGCATAAAGGTGAATACCCTTGATGGAGAAATGGGCATGGTATTCACTACACAATGACATTGGCTTAGAAAATCGGTGCGATTTCGGCAGCGTAACGGCGTGACATAAGAATTCATAAAAATGGTTGATGAGAGAGAAAGAGGTTCCTCATCATATTTACATGTAATGGACAGTAAGGAGGTCATATAGATACATGTCCCAACAATTGAAAAGGAATTTAGATTCATGATACAAAAGTATTGCTTGAATGTAAAAAAAGAGAGAGAGAAGTTCCTTTCGGAATTTCGGCATAGTAACGGGTGTACATGGGAGGCATTTAATGAGAGAGAAAAGGTTCTCCCATCATTCAAACAATAAGAGGGCAGTATGGGGGAGGTGCGAAACCATACCCCAACATTCATAATTGAAATTAAAAGGGCAATACAACTTAAAGAAAATTGACAAAAATGTGAAAGGAAGAAAAACCCTTACTTGGAAGTGTGCGTGCTTCCAAAGGCTAGAGAGAGGCTTGTGAGAGGCTTCTTGGGAGCTTGGGGCACCTTGAGAGGATTCTAGAGAGAGTAGGGCAGAGGTTGGACGAACTCCAAGGGCTTTGAGTGAGGAGGAAGTGGGAGCTTGGGTGGGTTTATATAGGAAAGGTGAGAGAATTCTTTATTATTTAGGTTTAGGACCCCTTATATTAAAATAATCCAAACCACAAACCATCCCATGGTATTTGCCCATGGTTTCTGGAAAAGGAAAGAGGAAAACAATATTTTACAAGGCCAAGGTCCGAACTTATTAAAAAATTAGGGTTGCTTATGTGGAGGTGAGTCACACTCCCATGAAAATTAATTTTAAAAGGCAAAGTGTTGAATAAGTCTTGAGGGCTCCATTAATGCTTTGAAAAGTAAGTCAAACAAACCCAAAACCTCATTATTTTAATTATAAAACACATATTGGCCGAACATAAGGATTATGGTATTTTATTACATCACCATTGGGTCATTATGATGTCATAAAACACATTATATATTTAAATGGTATTTAATTTTTACCCAAAAATCTGACTGTCTCAGAAAATTATGAAAAATTCACCGTTGGATAATTTCGACGTCCTGATTCCAAAAATAATATTTATTTTATCTAAATAATTTTCTAAATATGTGAATTTTCACTTTTAAAATAAAAACCGACATTTATCAAAAACTCACGGGTTTTGACAGAAATGGCTTTCAAACCTTAATCAAAATTTTAATTGCATTCATAAAATTATAAGATCATTTATATTTAATAAAAATTAATTTAATATTAATAATAATATTTTATTAAAATATTATTTAATTCAAAAATCCCTTAATTTAATAAAATATAATTCTAAATTAAATAATAACCAAAAACACCATTTGTACTTTAAAAACTATTTACAATGTATCAAAAATGACTAGAAATTATATTCATTATTATATACAAAAATAATGTACATGAACATGGTACTACTTATTTGTTACATAACCCCTTAAAATAGCCGCATAAGACCTAAGGGTAAGGTGTGCGATGGTGACAGACTCTTGGGACGGCTCGGATAACATCGCTCGAGTGGTAATCTCTATCAACTTCCACTTTTTCTGTAGACGGTCCCGTTCGAGCTTAACATAATGAAGCTCAACTTGGGCTTGGTCAAGGGCAAAGCCCAAAGACGCCACCTCTTTTCCGAGCTCCGACAAATGGGCTTCGTACGGGGCAATTCTACTGGATGAGGCCATCGCTTCCTTTGTCTAAGTAAAATTGGGTTCGTAGCCATATATTTATACTACTCATGTGATCACTGTTCAACGACTATAAAAGTAACGGTCACAAATCTTAACATAAAACCAAAGAAGTTGACATCTTATAAAAACATTTTTCATAAGGAGACATTTAACTGGATCAAGAGGGATTTTCCATTAATGAAACTTTGGGTCGTTACAAAGAATCTTTAAAGGAGGTCCTTAGACAATTATAAATTGACCAAAGTTTATTATTTAGGAATATAAAGAAACGAACAAGACAAGTCGGACTTGAGGTAAGAGATCCGACTCTTCTCTTTCTTTTAAAGTACACCCTTTTATGTCATTCATTTTAAAGCTCATCTTTCTTGTTATTGGGATATTCTTTTATATTACTCTTACTATAATTTTTATGTTCATATGATGAGAGACCCTATTCTCTCTCATCAATCCATTTTGGAAGTTTTGAGTGGCGCCGTTAGGTTGCCGAATTTTCGTAAGAGATCTAACCTCTCTTTTTAAGTACTCTCCTTTATGTCACTTCTTTTAAGCTCCTCTTTGTTATGTTGGGGGATGTTCTTTTATATTCCTCTTTCTGTAAACTTTATGTTAATATGATGAGAGACCCTATTTTCTCTCATCAATCCATTTTGGAAGTTTTAAGTGGCGCCGTTAGCCTGCCGAGTTTTCGTAAGGGATTTTTCATCTCACTTTTATTCCCGTGAGATTTATGCTATATTTGCCACAATTTCCTTTGATTGGTGTATGTACTGCCCATTATTTTACTCATTGTGTAATATACTTTCATTTATGAGTATTTACATTAATGTTGTATTGTCCTTCTTTCACGGGGTGCATGTTTCGAAAGATACCCATGTCGGTAAGGGAACCTTTCACCCTCCTCTTTTTAAAAGACTTCTTTTGTTATGTCTTTTAATTCACATACTATTATGTTGGGATATGTTCTTCTATATCCTTATTGATTTAAATTTTATGTCCATGTGATGAGATACCCTTTTTATCTCTCATCAACTCATTTTCTGAATTTTGTAGTGACGTCGTTAGGCTGTCAAATTTTTGCAAGGGAACTTCTTAACCCAAATTTGATTCTTTGGGATAAACTTGTACTCCTTGAATATGTCGTTCTATGAATATGTGTGAATAACCTCTGATTGTTTTACACTTAATATCCACTTATATTTCGTGTATTCATTTGTCACACATAATTATGTAATTGATTTATCCTTAATCCAAGGATACCGTCTTTGTATGGGACTTCGTCTCAATCTCCATTCATTGAGCCATATTTTGTTTTATACACAACTTTCTTTTATACGATGTATAAACCCCTTTGACTTTTACGTTTATTCAAAAGGAATCTTTTTATACGAAGCGTTTACTAAACGACAAAAGAGAATGTTTTTGTCGTACGTATGCGGCGACAACGACTTCTCCGCCGCCGTGACCATTATTTGAGTTTCGGCTTCCTCTACAAGCCTTACCTTCTTTTTAAAAGAAAAATAAATACCATGTTTTACTTTTCTTTTATTTTGGTATTGAAAATGGTTTTCATAAGTTTTTTTATATCAATGTGTTTTATTGATACCTTGTGATTGAAAGGTGGAAATGTTATGTTTCCTTTATGCATGTTTTATGTGATTCGATTATGTTGAGGTTCTTTGGCATTATTATGAAGACGGGTGGTTCCGTGATAAACTAAGGGCGGGTGAGCCCGATATAGCTCTTCAATGCATTGGGTAACGCGAAGGAGTGAAACATTAAGGTTTCTCCGAAGAGATTTAGGGAATATATTGTGGTGGGTATTCCAAACGTAACCAAGAGGGTTACTCCCTACGTAAGAATGTTATGAATGCCTCAAGTTACCTTTATGTCTTATGATTTCTATGATTTATTCATGATTTTATGAGGTATGTTAAAGTACATATGTTTTATGGGTAAAGTATGATTTCATTCTTATGTATATATGTACTCATGTTTCCTTTCCATACTTTTTATAACCCTTACTGAGCTTTTTATGCTCATTTAAAGTTTTTGAAATGTTTTTCACAGGTTAAGGGAATGGTACATGATATGATGATAGTGTCAAGGAAGGGTCAAGAAAGAATCCATGTTTTATTTTAAATATGTTTCCGTTGATGGGAAAAAATGAATACTATCTTTTATGTAACCACTTTGTTTAAATGTGGAATGCAATGCAAGTTTTATGATCTAATTCTCTAAAACTTTAAACCTGAAAAGATCCTCAATGTGTAATCTTGTAATAACTCAAGATTAAGTAAGGTTTAAGGCTGAGGCCTTATAAAACCGACCCATAAGACAATCATTGGCTCGCAGTCAATGCCATCCTTGAGTATGTGAGGCGTTCTAAGAATATGTTCCTGGTTTATAGAGGAGATGAGGAAGTAGTCATCAGGGGATATACAAATGCTAGTTTTCAAACAGATCAAGATGATATGAAACCACAATCGAGATACATCTTCACTCTTAATGGAGGTGTTGTGAGTTGGAAGAGCTCAAAGCAAGCCGTGCTTGCCGATTCTGCAATGGAGTTCAAGTATATCGCGGCTTTTGATGCACCTAAAGAAGCGGTTTGGATACACAACTTCGTCCAATAGCTTGACGTGGTGTCTAACAGTAAAGATTCTATCACATTCTGTTGTGATAATATTGCAGTGGTGACTCTTGCAAAGAAGATAAGGTCATATCAGCGGACGGAACACATACTCTGAAAATATCATCTCTTGAGAGATTTTTCTCGGAAAGGTGATGTCGCAACAATCAGAGTTCCACAGAAGACAATGTGGCTGACTCGTTGATTAAAGCCTTATCTCAGCAGAAACATGAACGTCATGTGAAATCCAGCAGACTAAAAGCCTTTAGTAGCTGACTCTAGTCAAAGTGAAAATTTGTTAGAGTTGGTGTCCTAGAAGTAATTTCTTTGTACTTTTGATTACCTTTATATATTCAAAGATGTGAATAAATGTCTTATCACATATTGATTGTTCTTCTGCGTAACTTTAATGTGATAGTCCTAGGATATGTGTCGCATTGAAAAAGTCAAATCAGTTCTCCGTTATGATGAGAACCTCAAAATGCTATAACAACATTCTTTAAATATATGTCCTATGGTTATATGGCGTCATCTGACGAGGCACAAATGATGTAAATCTTGGTTCTGGGCACGCAACAGAAGCCCCGAAAAACAGGGATCTAAAATATTTCACTGGGGATCGACGTAATTATGTCGTCACCGGTGAAGCGATGCCCGGTTACAACCTGAAGATCTTTGCATGAATAATTTAAGTACAAAATTAAACTGAAGAAATACCTCTTTTGATTCGAAGCCGCACTCGACATCTGCTTGTTGTCGACGATCGTTGCTTGAAGGATCCGAAGTCGAATCCCTCTAGATCGTCCACACGCGCTTCAAAAGCCTAGAGCGTCGATTGTCAGAATCCGGGTGCTCGCACGGAGTTTCGACGACGCCTTCTATGTCCCGACGATCACCGTTACTCTGTTCCATCGATCCGCAAAGGTGTTCTTTGATCGATTCCTTGGAACAAGAGCTTTTCTTTCTAGGAAGCGGGAGAGAGGAGAGAGAAGCTCCGAATTTCATGTGATAAATAGTTTGCATGGGAGCCTCTCCTATTTATAGTGAGGTTTCAAATTACTTGAAAAAGGTTCCTGACCCCTGGATATTTATTACCCACCATAAACGACATCTTATGACTGCTTTATTGAATCATAAATATCATTTATATTTTTATCACTTTCTTGTAATATAATAAATACAGTACGTGATAAATCAGAGCAATTAACTCTATTTTTCGTTCCCGTAAATATTAAACGAACCGCGAATATTAAAATAATATTCGTTCTAATAATATTCTCCCATGTATTTATTTTAATACTTGTAAATATATTTAATAAATAAATTCAATATCAATTATTTTGAACTTGAATAATATGAAATTATTTATTCCTTGGTGATTGTGTATCCTCAGACATATCCCGAGCCCCGTGGTGGGGCCATTTATCTCCTAAACTCATATTCATCAGAATGAGACATACTTTTGAATACGCTATTGTTTGTGACCCTTTAAACCCTTATCTTGATACTAGTGAATACTATTTACAGACCAAGAGCGGAGTCCAACAATCCTTCAAGGTCCCTCAAGAGACAAGGAGTAATAGCAACGACAACCTTCCGACGAATACACACCGTGTAATATAATCTCTTTATCTCGCGATATCTCTTTAAGCAGGACCATCCTTTCTTGCTTTATTATTTGCTGACCTTACTGAACGGACTTACCTTCTTTTGCCATGGGCATGAATTTAGTAAAGATACTACCATCCCGATTAACTGGGGCTCAAGATATCTCTTTCTATCGGAAGCGACAAATTCAATCTTGATTATTCAATCAATGTCATATCACCAATGACGCACCCAACACAAGCTTCTCCGCCACGACTTCAATGTCATGGTTTTTACCTTGCATCAAAATACGCGATCAAATGATACATATCGATAATAATCTCAAGTCTGGAGACCATTACACGTGTTCGCAGATAGGAACTACCAATGACACCCAAAACATGTGGTGTTTCTATTGGCGGGTCAATTCTCATGATTTCATCTACTTAAGATCACCAAATGCGAACTTCATGAGAAGTCTCAGTGTTTATGAGCCCCCAACACCTGATAGTCAGACATCATCTGTGTCCGGTCAGAATGATGTATTTAGACTATAAGACATATGTTTAAGATTAATGTCATAATATCTCAAGGTTCTTTTTATAGTATGGGAACTGTTATGACATTTTGATACGACAAATAATCTATGGATATTACCATATAAATAGTGGATGCAGAAATATCAACATTATCATGGTAAGTGTATATCATGCATAACTCATTGTATACATGGTAAGGTAATTGAAAAGTATTGTTCAAGTTGGAACTGATGGAGGGGAAGAGGTTTGGGTGGCTGAGCTTTGTCTAAGGCCTCCTGTGTACTTACAGGAGGAGAGGGCAGTTGTTGTCGGCAGCCTAGGGAAATATTTCTTATTGCCAGGGGCAGTATTGTAAAAGACTTAATAAAGTCGGTGGCCGAGGGTGTTATCGGGGGGGTGGGATGTGTTGCGGAAACCCCGAGAGTCGCACTGACAGTACAAATTTGCAGATGAAGAAAAGAAAGAACAAAAGAAGAAGAAGAATACGGACATAACGATTTACGTGGTTCTGAAAAAATCCCTACGTCCACGAAGAGGCAAAAATATCACTCTAATCAGGAGCACGAATTACAGGGAGTATCTCATAGTTTCAAGCAGAAGAAACCCTAGTCTATGGATATTACCATATAAATAGTGGATGCAAAAATATCAACATTATCATGGTAAGTGTATATCATGCATAACTCATTGTATACATGGTAAGGTAATCGAAAAGTATTGTTCAAGTTGGAACTGATGGAGGGGAAGAGGTTTGGGTGGCTGAGCTTTGTCTAAGGCCTCCTGTACTGTATACTTACAGGAGGAGAGGGCAGTTGTTGTCGGTAGCCTAGGGAAATATTTCTTATTGCCAGGGGCAGTATTTTAAAAGACTTAATAAAGTCGGTGGCCGAGGGTGTTAGTCGGGGGGTGGGATGTGTTGCGGAAACCCCGAGAGTCGCACTGACAGAACAAATTTGCAGATGAAGAAAAGAAAGAACAAAAGAAGAAGAAGAATACAGACACAACGATTTACGTGGTTCTGAAAAAATCCCTACGTCCACGAAGGGGCAAAAATATCACTCTAATCAGGAGCACGAATTACAGGGAGTATCTCAGAGTTTCAAGCAGAAGAAACCCTAGTCTATGGATATTACCATATAAATAGTGGATGCAGAAATATCAACATTATCATGGTAAGTGTATATCATGCATAACTCATTGTATACATGGTAAGGTAATCAAAAAGTATTGTTCAAGTTGGAACTGATGGAGGGGAAGAGGTTTGGGTGGCTGAGCTTTGTCTAAGGCCTCCTGTACTGTATACTTACAGGAGGAGAGGGCAGTTGTTGTCGGCAGCCTAGGGAAATATTTCTTATTGCCAGGGGCAGTATTGTAAAAGACTTAATAAAGTCGGTGGCCGAGGGTGTTAGTCGGGGGGTGGGATGTGTTGCGGAAACCCCGAGAGTCGCACTGACAGAACAAATTTGCAGATGAAGAAAAGAAAGAACAAAAGAAGAAGAATACGGACACAACGATTTACGTGGTTCTGAAAAAATCCCTACGTCCACGGAGAGGCAAAAATATCACTCTAATCAGGAGCACGAATTACAGGGAGTATCTCAAAGTTTCAAGCAGAAGAAACCCTAGTCTGAAATGGGTTAATAAAGAAGATAAAGTGTTGTGTCACCAACCGCACAAAAAGTCCGCACTGCTACAATGAACGATGACTGGAAGTCCGCATTGCTACAATGTCGCGACCACTCAAGTCCAAGCTACTACAGTGGCCGGCGGCTGGAAGTCCACGGAGCTACAATGCTGCTGTCTTCAAAGTCTGGGTGCTACAATAGTTGTGCCAAAGTCCGCATTGCTACAATGCCCGGTCAGTGTCGATCGTTCAGCTTTGCTACAGTCGGTCAGAGTTGCTACAATGCCTCAAAATTTGGGTCGATGCCCTTCAGTCCCCGAACCTCCGAAGCAGGGGCGTGTTGCCCCTTGCAGCCCCCAACAAGCTCACCGCGGAGTTCGACCTGCGGAGCTGCGGCCTGGTGTGCGGTATGGGCCGCAAGCATTCGGCCCAACATCATCCAATCGGATCAGGCTATACCAATCCAACAGGATGCTGGCTGGGGGGTATTGAGTTAGTTGGAAGTATTTCGTGCAAGGAGCCTAGCTAGGGAGAGGGACTTGGTCCTGGCGAGTTCCCCTAGGGCTAGTTATGGCTGAACATTTGTAAGAAATTCTTGCTTCTCAATTCAATATCACAATTTTTAGATTTGTTTCCTATCATCTTGATGCTTTCATTGAGAGATCTATTGTCATTCGGATGGAGAGGATCTAGAAAGGCCGATTGCTTGTCGATTGGAAGCTTGGTAGGGGAATTTGATGCTTGATGCCCATGCGAATGAAAAATCGAATAGCTGGATGGAAGATGACAATTGTTGGATTCTGTACGTTAGTGGCGGAATTGTAGCTCGAAGCACAGCGACCGGAGGCAGGGCTGTAGCGGAAGAAGAACGCACTTCAATGACAGGAGATGAAGTTGCAAGAATTGATTTCGGCTATAACACAGTTTGGAGTACGACAGGTTGAGCAGATTAGTGGGGTTGACGACAGGGGAAAAACGAACAGCAAAGTGGAGGGCGAAAGTAGCTTACACACTGCTTTAGAGACTGGCAGAATACGATCTGCGGAAGTGGTGTGGGGAGATGGACCACACGATGAGCTCTGGGAGGAAGCGCACGTGGTGACTCGGCCGGTTGAGATGCCGACATTTACGGGGGAAGATCCAGTGCCCTGGATCACTAGGGCCGAGACATATTTCCAAATTCAACGAACTAGTGAAGCGTTGAAAGTACTGATGGTGCAACTTAGCTTTGAAGGAATGACACAATATTGTTTACTCTTGTTAAAATCAATGAGACCTAAGCTTACGTGGATACAGTTTAAAGAACTGCTAAGCAGATATAGAAATGTTGTCGAGGAAGATCCGGTGATCTTCTTGAAAGGCTTACTATAGATAGGCTCTGTTGATGAGTATATAGATGAGTTCGAGCGGATGATGATGCGTATATCGGAATTTACAGAGAACTGGTTTATTAATATGTTTATAGGCGGGTTGAAGCCAGAGATAGGGAGCACGGTGATGACTCATGCGCCGTTGGATAAAGCTAGATTGCTTACTTTGTCTTGGTGGATAGAATGGGAGCTTCAGGTCAAGGGAATACTTTGTGTACCGGAAACGAGGTGTAGGATACAGTCTTATAGTAGTTTGGGAAGGGGGCTAAATACGAGTTCTGTGCATTTTTACCAGACAGGAGAAGTGAATGATCGGGAGCGGAAAGGTGGGGTCTCCAAAATCTTTTCAGGGAAGAATTTGTGGCGTGGAAGTTGAAGGGTCTCTGTTTACATGCGGGCATAAATTTAGTCCCAGACATTGTTGTCTAGAGAGGGGTTTCAAGTTAATGTTTTGGGAATGTTTGAACCTCAAGGAGGAGAAGATTTGAAATTTGCGGATGGAGTGACGCTTGGTGAAACGGATGGAGACTTACGGAAAATGGCGATGTTTAGTACTTCTACAACTGAATCAGAGTGGTCGAGTTGTACAAAGTCGATTCTAGTTGACAGTGGAGCGAGCCATAACCTCATCTAAAAAAAGTTGCTATTTTTTTTTTCCGGTTCCTATTTCTGGTACTCCACCCTTCACATTCGTCTTGGGGATGGACATCGGGTCATTTTTCAAGGGTTATGCCAGTCTTTGGGGGTTCTGGGTGATGAGGAGTTTGAAGTAGATGCTTATGTATTTGATACCACTGAACCAAACTTAGTGTTAGGCATAACTTGGCTTGAAATGCTAGGATATGTCACTACTCATTGGAAAGATATGACAATGATCTTTGAGTGGGAAGGGAGGAGTGTAACTCTCTAGGGGGTGCAATTGACCCAACGTCCACCGCATGGCTTGCATCAATATCTCGACATGGGGAAATCTTGGCTGCATGGTTTGCAATGGGTTATGATAGATGGAGGAGTGCCGACTGACATTGAGTCGAGTCAGAGACAGCATGACCTGTTGCGAAATCTACTGGATCGGCTCAGCAGGGTGTTTGAGGCTCCTAGTGGTTTACCACCTACGCACGAGACTGATCATGCTATCAAATTGGAGGGAGGGGAGGAGCTTGTAAATGTTCGGCCTTACAAACATGCCTACAATTTGAAAAATGAGATCGAACAACAAGTCAGGGAATTCTTAGAACAATGGGTTATCCGGCATCGTACCGGTCCATTTTCTAGTCCTATAATAATGGTGAAAAAGGACGGTGGATGGAGGATGTGTGTTGACTATTGGGCTTTAAACAAAATGGCAGTGCCCGATCGGTATCCAATTCCCGTGATTGAGGAACTAATAGATGAGTTCTATGGGGGAGAATATTCCACCAAATTGGATTTGAAATTTGGGATGAAGGCTGAGGATGTCACCAAGACAGATTTAAAATCGCATGAGGGACACTGAATATTTAGTCATGCTGTTCGGTTTAATGAACGCTCTAGCTACTTTCAGGCTACAATGAATGCGATTTTTCAGACCTTATTGCAGAAAGGGGTATTGGTATTTTTTGATGACATTAGTTTATGGCAGCAGCTGGGCAACGCATTTAGAAAGGTTACATGCTGTTCTCTGGCAGATGAGGGCGCATTCTTTGTATGCTGATGGTAATAAATGTTCTTTTGAGAGAAAATCTGTGGGTTACTTGGGACATGTCATCTTTGCTGAGGGGGGTTTCCATGGATCCGAAGGTGTGAGCGGTTCAGAGTTAGCGGCGGCCTAGGAGCGTTACGGAGGTGCGTGGATTCCTTGGTCTTACCGGGTATTATAGGAAATTTATTCGTGACTAGTAAAATAGTGACGGTTCCGTGCGCAGCGGAAGCATGCGGTGCAGTGGTGGATGATATATTAAAATTTCTTTTAATATTTCTATACCCGAAACCATGAGTGAAGATCTTGCACGTCAAGGGATTTGCTTGACATGCTGAAGGAGGCCGAGGCCTTGGCTCTTGGAAGATTCGTCCAAGGGAGCTTTTTTCATTCCAACTCCTATTTTTCTGCTTCAAGTAGTTTTTTTGTTAGAAGTTTATGAAAGCCAGCTTGTAGTTTTATTTCTATTTCTTGTAATCCAATTGATTGAATTGTGAATAAAGAATAAGAGTAAAGATTTCCTTCCTATGGTTCTATCATTTTGGTTCC
Organism: Viscum album; assembly: GCA_963277665.1. Lineage (NCBI taxonomy): Eukaryota > Viridiplantae > Streptophyta > Magnoliopsida > Santalales > Viscaceae > Viscum > Viscum album. The sequence continues at coordinate 564,099,206 of OY728121.1, read as the reverse complement.
TTCATTGAGATTCCAGTCTGCCGTCGTAGGATTGGAAATTCCGACTGTGAATGCCGCCAAAAATAAACCAGAGTTTCCGCAATTGAGTTTGTACTGGATCGTCGCAGTAGCAAGAACGGATGAAATTGCGTTTGACTGGTGCTTTGCGTTCGACTGAGCGGCTCTGAGACCAGGACAATCGAATAATCGATTTTTAGTCGACTTTGGAAGCAATATCGAAGCAGGTTCCCGAACTCACTGTTTGTACGACAACAACCTCTACTGCGCTTCCCGATGGAGTACGGCCGACTGATTCTCAGGACCGATTTCACCAACAGGGCGGAACTGACACTGCGCATGCCGATTTTGTTCCGTTCTGCCCCGTCGGTGATCCTGGATAGAGTTATGCAGGGAAAAATCACTGATTCGAGGACAGAATGCAGTCTCGCGTGGCGTGCGATGATATCGTGGAAGAGGTTGGGATACGGACAGAGCTGTGCAATCTTGCCAAGCGAGTGGAGTTGCCGATGTTCGACGACGTAGATCCTATCGTTTGGATCGCATGAGCGGAAACATATTTTTTGATTCATAAGGTCCGAGACGGATTGCATGTGTCTATGGCACAGTTGTGCATGGAGGGATTGGTACAACATTGGATTTTATCCCTGTTGTCTCAATGTCTGAAGCTTCAGTGGGCAGATTTGAAGAAGGAACTACTTGGGTGGTTCAGTACTGCCGTGGAGAGTGATCCACTTAAACAATTGAAAGGAATTAAACAAACTGGTTCGGTGGAGGATTATATTAACGAGTTTGAGAAGGTAGCTTTGCGGATTCCAGAGTTGCGGGAATTGTGGTATGTCAGTTTCTTTTTCAGAGGTTTGCGATCAAAGATTGAAAGTACCGTCATTACTTACGAATGAACACTAAAGCAAGGTTGATTCCATTGTCGCAGAATGTTGAACGAGAGTTAATTGTTAAAGGAATTATTCGAGAACACGATTCTCAAAGGTCCGGTCAACACACTGTGTATAACCACTATTATCATAGTGGAACCGTTCTACGGTCTCTTGTTCCCTTAATCCCTGAGAGGAGCAGGGTGGACACATCTGTTGACAAGTTTGTTCCACGCTGGAGGGGGGTGCGTAATATTTCTAGGACAGAGTATGAGGAGCGTTAGAAAAAAGGATTGTGTTACTCATGTGGAGCCAATTTCGGCCCCGCACACAAGTGTCCAGATAAGGGGTTTCGCCTTATTATGGTTTGGGAGAGTGGCCACCCAAGACAATGACGACGAAGAGTCTGCACCTGGAAGATCCTGAAAAAGAAAGTCGGTGGGAGATAACCTGTCAAGCTTTATTGCTTGGAGAATTATAAGGGCAGTCTCCTACCGGAGCAAGGTTGATGATGCTGGAAGGAATTGTTGCGGGCGTGCCAGTGTTGGTAATTGTAGACACTGGGGCTAGTCACAACTTTGTTTCAAAGGCCCTGTTAAAAATTTTACAGCTTTCGATAACTGAGACAGAATCTTTTGCAGTCCGGTTAGGGGATGGCCACCATGTGGTTTCTAGTGGACAGTGTCAACAACTGCCAGTGCAATTGGGTGGAATTACTTTAACAGTGGATGCATACTTATTTGACACTGCAGGGCCAGACTTAATTTTGGGCATGGAATGGCTGAAAACTTTGGGTTATGTGACTTATCATCAGAAAAATCTTTCAACGAATTGAATTTCAAGGTAAGCTGGTCCCCCTACAGGGGCTGTGAAATTGGTAGGATGCATCGTTGGCTTTGCAGTCCATTTTGGCAGGAAAAACTTGTCTCACACAGGGCTTACAGAGGCAGCCTGGTGTGGACGTTACAAACCAAACTTTCTCTCCTGGTTTGGTTTTTCAAACGGATTTGTTACAACTGCTGGACCAATTTGTTTATGTGTTTGAAGAACCTAGTGGATTACCGCCTCATCGTTCTACTGATCATGCCATTCGTTTACAGGAACCTGTTCGGCCAGTTAATATCTAACCATACAAAATAGCCCATCACCTTAAAGATGAAATGGAATGCCAGATTAATGAGTTGTTGCAGCAGAGAGTAATTAGGGATTGTACTAGTCCGTATTCTATTCCTATCATTTTGGTTACAAAGAAGGATGGTGGGTGGTGCATGTGTGTCGATTACTGGGCTTTGAACAAAATGACTATTCCGAACAGATTCCCTATTCCTATTATTGAGGAATTATTAGACAAACTTTATGGTGCCCGATACTTTTCAGAACTTGATTTGCGGTCTGGTTTTCATCAGGTTTGCGTCAGGGAAACAAATATAGAGAAAACGACATTTCGTACTCATGAGGGACACCGTCAGGGAAACAAATATAGAGAAAACGACATTTCGTACTCATGAGGGACACCATGAATTTTTTGTCATGCCGTTGCTCGTGCCACGTTCCAAGCAACTATGAATGCAATTTTTAAGCTTTTCCTTCGGAAATTTGTTCTCGTGTTTTTTTGATGACATTCTTGTTTATAGCCGGACTGGGTGAGATCATTTCCAGCATTTGGCTCGGGTATTTTCTGTCTTACAGGACAACCACTTTCATATTAACAAGAAGAAATGTTTTTTCGAACACCAAACAGTTCAATATTTAGGCCATCTCATTTCTTTCGAAGGGGTGACCATGGACCTGGCAAAGATTGCTAGTTTTCTGGGTTTTCCTGTGCCTAAAAATGTTAAAGAAGTTCGCGGGTTTTTAGGTCTCACCGGATATTATTGAAAGTTTGTCCGCGATTATGGAAAAGTGGCAAAACCTCTTAACATGCTCACCAAAGAGAACAATTTTAATTGGCAGCTTGATGCTCAGTTAGCTTTTGAGACACTAAGGGAAATTATGGTTACAACACCTGTGCTTCGATTACCGGACTTTTCAAAACAGTTTTGTGTGGAGTGTGATGTGTTTGGAGCTGGCATTGGGGCGGTTCTAATGCAAGATGTGATACCACTAGCTTATTTTAACAAAGCTCTTTCCGACTCCATTTTGGGAAAATCTGTATATAAGAAAGAGTTGATGGCATTGGTCCATCATGCCGCCCAACATTGGAAACAATATTTGTTGGGTAGGCACTTTTTTGCCCATACGGATCACGAGAGCCTCAAGCATTTGCTTAGCCAACGTATTCCCTCAATGAACCAACACCGTTGGCAAGCAAAGCTCCTTGGCTTTGATTTTGATGTTGTTTATTAACCTGGCCGATGCCCTTTTGCGCTAGGTTAGGTACACGGTTTTCAGATGGCCATTTCTGAGCCTTATTGGGTCGAAATTTCAGTGGTCCGTGACGAACAACAGCGTGATCCTGCTTTACATGCTATTTGTTCGGCCATAGAACATCTGTTGGGACTAAGTTATGTTTTGGATGTATTTGTTGTCAATAAATCAATATGTGAAATATGTTGTCAAGAAAAGAAATCACCTTTGTACTTTGTAAATTTTTATGATGAGACAAACATAATGAAAGGTTGCATCGTAATCAGAAGATCATACACAAAATGCTTAAGAAAGTCCATCAGTTTGTGATGAAGTTTTCTAGGAGAAAAGGTTCATCGGACCCACCTTGGGTCCGAAATGAAAGTTTTGATCGGTATAAGAAAGTACCGGAGTCTTGAAAGTCTCCATACTAAATCTGACGATGCTTTGCTGATCTTGAAGTTCTCATAAATCATAAGTTGTCTGGGAAACTTGTGATGCAAAGAAAGGGGGAGAACAATTGATGCCAATCAGTTTGAGGTTTGGTTGGAAAGATAGAAGATGCTGAAAGGATGAGAAATAATAGAAACTTTCCAATGTAAGTCAGACGATGCTATGCCGATCTTAAATGTTCTTGCAATCATGAGGAAGTCATGATTACAAGCAGGAGTTTGTGAAAGAAGAGTGTCAAAGTTTTCCGGCGAGATCATCAGACACAGAATTGTTTGAAGGCTGAAAAGTTTTGTTTGAAACGTGGGAAATCGAAGTTGCTGATACTGGTCCATCGGATGCGGTGTGCCACCGATTAATCGGAGGGATAATTGTTTTTGTTGGGAGTTGTTGGGACCAATGAAAAAGAAAAGTGGAGTTTGTTGGGGTTGATGGGTGTAAGAAAGTCAGAGACCTATCAATTGGATGAAGTTCAACAATGTAGTCAACCATTTTCATAAGATTGAATTGTGTGTAAGTTGGGCCAATAGCGAAAGAAAAACTCTGATATGTTGTCAATATGGTCAAGAGTCATCGGACAATATGTGGTGCTGACTCATCGGACTGGAACACCATGCAATCAGAGTAAAGCAGAGACCAATCCATTAGACGCAAACTGATACCGATAATTTCACCGGACACAGGATCATCGGTCTGAGGAAAAGAAGAAAAGATGAAATGTTTTAAAGCAGTTGCAAAAGTGTTGTCAAGGGGGGTCTCAAAGTTTGTTTGAAGAGTTTTGCAAAAGTGTTAATAAAAGGGGTTTTGAAGCTGTTGTTGAAGTGCTGCCAAGAAGTGCTGATATCTTTAGAAGTTGCGACTATGTTTATGACAAATTGGTTTTAATGTTTTATATTTATAACTGAGCATGGTAATGGGAAGTCATTTGTTTTTCATATGGTAATGGGAAGTCATTTGTTTTTCATATTGTTGGAGTCTGCATCCCACATCGGACTTGAGGTCCGGTGTGGTCTTTAGCATTTGTTATAAAAGAACCCTAAGGGCTCCTTTAGAGAGAACACCTTGGGGGTTCGGTTTCTCCTATTTTTCCATTCTACATGGTATCAGAGGGAACCCAATCCTGAACCCTCCCTCCCGTTTTATTTTTTCTCGTCGGCCTCTAGGGTTTCTCCCGGTTGGGGGGTGGCAGCCTCCATGGCCAGCAAGCCATTGGTATCTCCCGCCGCCCCCCCTGCCGGCAAGCCATCCGACGGTTCTCCTCCCTGTCGACGCCTGCACCCCGGCGGCCCGCCTCCCTGCGCGTTCCTCCAGCGGCGCCCCTCTCCTGCGTGAATCTCTCTCGCTGTTCGCTCCCGTCGCCCTCTCCCATTCCCGGCGGATCCCTCCCCGCATCTCCAGGCGGCCAGGCGGCCCGCTTCTTCCCTCGGTTCCGCGCGCAGGACCTCTCCCGGCAGATCTCCCGTCGGCTTCGCGCTGTCCCGCTGCTCCCGTCCCTCCCGATGCTCCCTGCGAACGACCTCCGCTCGTGATCCAGCGTAGGTTCCCGGCCGACCCCGTGCGACGGCTCCGCCCCTGTGCGTGCGACGGATCCCAGCCTCCCAATCTCGCCTGCTGCGGCTCTTTCCGGCAGCCCGCCTCCAGTCCGTTCCTGCGCGACGGATTTGCAGCGACGGCCTGCCCCTCCCCGCTTCCTCTTCGCGCGACGACGACGACTCCCTTCTTCCCGCACGTGATCGGCCTCAGGCGCAACAATCCTCCCTCGCGGCTTCTTCCCAGCGCTCTCTCCCGCCGTCCAGATCCAGTGCGCCAGCCCAAACGGCCCCTTTTCCAGACGCGGTTCCCCTGTTGGATCTCCTCTTTCCCGGCGGTTCTCTCCCAGCCGGCCTCTGTCCAGCGGCTCGCTCCAGCACGACGACCCCATCTCGGCGGATCGCTGCTGCCCTACGTCTCCCGGCTCTTTCTGGCTCCCCGCACCTGTCGGCACCCGCTTCCGCAACTCCCAGCACGCAGAACGGCGGCTCCCGTATCTCCCGCTTCGCCCGAACTGCCCTCCTGTTCCTGCAACTTCCGGCGCCGTCTCCCTCCCGCTCCAGAAAATGCTGCAACAGTTCAAGCGACGCTCTCCCGGCTCCCGACGCGCCTCCCTCTGTGCCCCCCTGCTTCCAACAGCGCCGGCTCCTTGCGCAACAGCTACTGCGCCTCGTCGTCCCGGTCTTCCGTCGCCGGCCCCTCCCAGAATTGGCAAGATCCGGCCACATCCAGTCACCAGTGCATTCTGCGGCAGCTCTGCCTCCCAGCCGCTCCCCAGGGGCCTCCCGATCTTGAGGCGCCTCCTCCAGCGTTGCTCTTCCGGCAGCCGCCTCCCTTTCCCGGCGGAACAATTTCAGCGCGCTCCCGATCAAGCGCATTATCTCGCTGTCCGCCGGCACGCCTTCGCACTTCACCACCGTGGCGCAGCAGCCCGACCACCTTGGATTCGGGCCCTTTGGCGCCGCTAGATCCCGCAACACTTCTATGGTATCCCCGCCTCCAGTCGCTGGCCCCGCAAGTGCGGTTTTCCCGGTGCTAGTTTGGATTTCCCGGCGTTTCATCGACCGACCCCACTAGTGCGGCATTCCTGGCGCTCCGTCAACCGGCCGGTCTGAGTGGTTCATCTGCTGTGTCCGCGACATCATCCTGCGGGGGAGCTGCGATCGTGAGGGGGAGCAGCAACCTTTGCAGTTTTCTTTTTATTTCGTCTTGTTTTGTCATCAAGTTGGGTATGTCCAGCTTGAGGGGGAGTGTTTGCAGTCTGTTGATTAGCTTGAGGGGGAGTGTTGGAGTCTGCATCCCACATCGGACTTGAGGTCCGGTGTGGTCTTTAATATTTCTTATAAAAGAACCCCAAGGGCTCCTTTAGAGAGAACACCTTGGGGGTTCAGTTTCTCCTATTTTTCCATTCTACACACATGATCAATTGGTACGGAACAACGTAATGAAGAATCTGCTGTCGTACATATGTCTTCATCGTAATGAGGAAATCAGAATGACAATTGGAATCGGACTGAAGAATGGTTAGAAAGTCTGAAGCAGGCTGAAGCTTTGAGAATATTCAAGAAGTTTCGAGAAGAATCGAGAAGATTAGAGAAGCGCTGAAGAAGTCAAAGATAGAGCTGAAATGAAGGGGAAATTCAAGTTTCAGAAAATTTGGTTCAGCGGGAAAACTTTTCAGATTCCCGTCTAAACCATTTTTGGCGCACCTATAAAAGGAGGAGAGTACACTGTACTTTTTGACGGATTAGAACACTGTTCACGTGCGAATGAAGAGAGATAAGTTCTGAAGTTTTAGAGAGAAGAGATTTCCGGATAGAGCATTCCTGACGAAGTTTTCCAGACATGAAAAGAGGAAGGAAGATTGTATTCAGTGGTTATCAGATTGGATTGGGTTATCGGACCGGGAAATCGGACTGAGATTTCTGGATTGAGGCTGAAGTAGTTCAGAATTGTTTCAGTAGTATTCTGGCAGACTTATATTTCCGGATTGAACAATTGGATGAGGAATCAGACTGGGATATCGGAGTGAGTATCATTACGAAGTCCATAGAAGTTCTTACCTGCTGCTGGGTAGGAAAGTGAATAATTGTTTTAAAGGTTATATAAATGAAAGTTGATAAGGCAACACAGTAACATGTTTGGAACTAAATTGTTAAAGTTTCTTAACTTGTTACACAAAGATGTATTACATCATTTGTGCTAGAAGAAGCACATGCACTGTTGTATCGATCATAGTGCTACACAAGTATAAGAGTATATCCTACTTATTGTATCCACACAAAATGATTGTTTTCTAGAAGATTGTGTGGTATTGGATTGTTTCCAAACCATGCCAAGGACGTAACTACTCTTGTTGAGTAGTGAACCTTGTAAATACTTGTGTTCTTGTGGATGTGTGATTGGTTTGTTTTCAGCAAAAGTGATAAATCTTTAATAGGTGGTGAAAGTTGTTTCAAAAGAAAGGAAACTTAAAAGAAAAAGGTATCACTGATTGACCCCCCTCTCAGTGATACAGTGATCCTGGCCGGACAATATCAATTGGTATCAGAGGGAAGATTCTCTTAGTCTACTCTTTGATGAAGTTTTTGAAGAAAAGTTATGGAAAATCTGAGTTGTGTGAACACTAAGGGGATTCTGATCTTAAATGATCGGAATTATCATATCTGGAAAGATAGAATGCTTTCATATCTTATGTCTCTTGGGTATGATGTTTCGAAAGCTGCTAGAGATGGTTTTTCCCCTCGTGTTGAGAATGCTCCTCTTACAGCTGCTGATAAGGAAAGCCTTGTGAATGATGGAAGAGCTAAAAATGCATTGTTCTCATCACTATCTAAAAGTGAGTTTTTTAGAGTGAAGGGAGTTGCAACTGCCAACGGTATATGGGATAAGTTGAAGAACATTTATGAGGGCAATATAAAAGTGAAGAAGACAAAGTTACAAATCTGGAAGCTGAAGTACGAGGATCTTAAGATGGGTGAAGATGAATGTGTTGGTGACTTATTTACAAGAGTGAATGATATTATTAGCACTATCAGATGTCTTGGTGAGAAGTTGGAAGACTCAACTATCGTTGAAAAAATCTTGAGAATACTTCTTGATAAGTTTGATGCCAAAATTTCATTTTCGGAGGATAGAGATTCTGAAACTCTCTCTGGATGACCTTCACAGTACTCTCATTACTTATGAAATGAGAAGGGAGAAAGTTTTGAAACGAAAAACAAAAGCTGATAGAGAAATGTTTTTCAAGGTTGCCAAGAATGAAAAGTCTAAGAAGATTCTTGAAGGAGAAACTAGTGATTCTGAATATGAAAATGTGGTTAGTAACGATCTTGATAAAATTATATCCTTGTTTTTAAGAATGTGAAAATAGGTACAGGAAAGTATAAAGGGAAACTTCCCTTAAAATGTTTTGGATATGGAGCCGTTGGGCACTTTGTTGCCAATTGTCCTCAAAGAGGAAGAAGAAAGTGATGAAGAAGAAAGAAGGTCAAAAAGATGTTGGAAGAAACATGTTGACAAATCCTACTCTGAAGGGAAGGATAAGAAGTTCTCCAAACCCAAAAGGAGAACCTTTTTATCTAAAAATGATGATAGTGAAGTAGAAACTGAAAAGTTCACTAAAGTTGCTGAAGAAAGCACGTTTATTGCAACAATTAATGGAGTATTTGCTAGTGATGAATGCAGTTGTTCTGAAGAAGAAGAAACTGAGTTAGAGTTTCATCTGAAAGGGGAATTAAAAGAATGTATGAGAAAGATTGAAAGACTTGAAAAAAAAAATCAAGAAATTTAAGGAATGTCCTACAACAAACATTCAAGAATGTCCTCCTGAAGAGAAAGTTAAGTTACTTGAAGAGGTTGATTGTCTGAAGAAGTCTCTCGAGAAGGAAAAAAAATCGAAATGAACATCTTGAAGTAAAGTTGAAGGCAAATGAAGAAGAGTTGAAACTTATCCAACAAAAGTTTTCTAAAGCTGAGCAGGGAGTGACAAATTTTTAGAACTCTTTCTCTGAAGTTGGTGAAAGTTCCGAAAAGGGAAAACCTGAGAGGGACCAAAAGTTAACTTCAAAGGTTGAGAAGAAAGTTGAAGATATTACTAAAAAGAAGAAAGGTGAGAAAGTCATGTATGTTGTCAAAGTCAACAAAGTTGGAAGTTCAGAAGTTTCTAAAAATTCTGATTTCGAGACTAAAGTTCATACGACTTCTGATAAGGTTGGAAAGAAATACGAATTGAAGAAGAAGATTCCGGCTGATGATAGAAAGTTTGGGGGTTATCAAAGTTCTGAAGAGAATGATAAGAATGTTGCTAAGAAACATGTTTACAATTCCGGACAGTATGAAAGTTACAGAGGAAAGTATTCCTTCTATGGGTACTGCTGGTACTGTGGTGGATTTGGGTATATGACAAATATGTGTTGGTTTAATCAACATCATTACAACTATTCCATGAGTTATAGAAGACAAAGCTTGAGAGAGAGTCAATCCTCTCAAAGGAAGAAAAAATCTGAGAAGGGTGTTTTGAAAGCTGGGAAAAATAAACATGCTGAATTCGTAAAGAAAGAGTGCTTAGTTATCTGGCTAGAACAAGTTGACATGACATGGCTGGTAAGTTAGAAGGCACAAAAATAAGTGGAAGAAAAGAAGAAGAAAAAGATTTTCGAAGATGTGGGCAAAGTTGATAAAAAGATATCGATAGATTGTGGTTTGAAGATTCAGAAAAGATCTAAGAAATGTGAGCAAGAAGGGCATGGTACCAAAAACCGTTTAATTATTTTTCCAGAACAAAAGGAAGACATGGATAAATTGTTACAAACTCACTATAACAAAAATGTTACTAAAGTTGAAAAGAAGTTGACATCCTCATCTGAAGAACCTACAAATGAAAAGAAGCTTGTTGCAAAATTTGTGAAGGATGAACAGAAGGAAGAAAACTCATCCAATGCAAAATCCAAGAAGAAGAAGAAAAGGTCAAAACTGAGAGAGGACCCTCAGTTTGAATGTTGTTTCTAAGAAACTATTGAGGTTCCTTCTTATTCCCAAAATAATTTTGCATTTGTATTAACTTGCAGGGAATTGAAGAAATTAAAATAAGGAAGCTGTTGTATGAGTCTCTTACTTTTCTTGCAAAAGTAATGAGGTTACGGAAGATAAGTGTTTGAGAAAGTTGTGTTTTTACACTTGAACTTTTCGGATGTGTTTGTTGAGATGGGTGCAGGTTATTTTTATCTTAAACAAATTTTCTTAGATTGCCCTAGATATGAGAATATTGAAAGAAGCATGAAAAAGTATTACATGAAAGTTGTGTTATGGACAACATTGATAGTCTTGATTATACACTTGTTTTCTACACCGGGTTCACCCACATAGACTTATAGTTGTTTTATTAAAGGCTCTTTGTTAAGAAACTCATGTGATACTTATATTCTTCTAAAGAAGGGTTTCAAGATTTTAAGATAAAAAAAAATTATCATGAGCGGCCTCTTTGAGTTTGATTGTCAATAAGGGGGAGAAGATATGATAGGGGGAGAAGCGGAGAAGAAATGTAGGGGGAGGATCACAAAACAAATAGGGGGAGCATGAGGAAGGTGCTTTAAATGGGTATTGACAACAAATACAAAGAGGGAGATTGTTGAGATCAAGTTGTGTTTTGGTTGTATTTGTTGTCAATAGATCAATATGAGGAATATGTTGTCAAGAAAAGAAATCACCTTTGTACTTTTTAAGTTTTGATGATCCGACGAACAAAATGAAAGGTTGCATCGTAATCAGAAGATCAGACAATGCTTAAGAAAGTCAATCGGTTTGTGACGAAGTTTTCTAGGAAAAAAGATTCATCAGACTCACCCTGGGTCCGAAATGAAAGTTTTGATCGGTATAAGATAGTATCGGAGTCTTGCAAGTCTCCATACTAAATCTGACGATGTTTTGCTAATCTTGGAGTTCTTATAAATCATAAGTTGTATGGGGAACTTGTGATGCAAATCTTATGAAAGAAAAGGGGAGAACAAGTGCCGCCAATCGGTTTGAGGTTTGGTTGGAAAAACAGAATATGTTGAAAGGGTGGAAAGTAATAAAAACTTCCCAATGTAAGTTAGGTGATGCTATGCCAATCTTAAATGTTCTCACAGTCATGAGGAAGTCATGATTACAAGCATGAGTTTGTGAAAGAAGAGTGTCAAAGTTTTCCAGTCTCAGTTTACCGGTGCAAGATTACCAGACGCAAAATTGTTTGAAGGTTTAGAAGTGTTGTTTGAAACGTGAGCAGTCGAAGTTGCTGATACCGGTCCATCGGACGCGGTGTGCCACCGATTAATCAGAGGCATAATTGTTTTTGTTGGGAGTTGTTGGGACTAATGAAAAATAAAAGTGGAGTTTGTTGGGACTGATACGTGTAAGAAAGTCAGAGACCGATCAACCAGATGAAGATCAACAATGTAGTCAACCATTTTCATAAGGTTGAATTGTTTGTCAATTGGGTCAAGAACGAAAGAAAAACTTTGATATGTTGTCAATAGGGTCAAGAGTCATCAGACAATATGTGGTGCCAACTCATCGGACTGGAGCTGACACCGAGCAATCGGAGTGAAGCAGAGACCGATCCATCAGACGCAGACTGATACCAATAACTTCATTGGACACAGGATCATCGGTTTGAGGAAAAGAAGAAAAGATGAAATGTTTTGAAGCAGTTGCAAAAGTGTTGTCAAGGGGGGTCTCGAAGTTTGTTTGAAGAGTTTTGCAGATGTGTTAGTAAAAGGGGTTTTGAAGCTGTTGTTGAAGTGCTGCCAAGAAGTGCTGATATCTTTAGAAGTTGCGACTATGTTTATGGCAGATTGGTTTCAATGTTTTGTGTTTACAATTGAGCATTGTAATGATAAGTCATTTGTTTTTCATATGATCAATTGGTACAGAACAACGTAATGAAGCAGTTGCAAAAGTGTTGTCAAGGGGGGTCTGGAAGTTTGAAGAGTTTTGCAGATGTGTTAGTAAAAGGGGTTTTGAAGCTGTTGTTGAAGTGCTGCCAAGAAGTGCTGATATCTTTAGAAGTTGCGACTATGTTTATGGCAGATTGGTTTCAATGTTTTGTGTTTACAATTGAGCATTGTAATGATAAGTCATTTGTTTTTCATATGATCAATTGGTACAGAACAACGTAATGAAGAATTTGGTGTCGTACATATGTTTTTATTGTAATGAAGAAATCAGAATGACAATTGTAATCTGACTGAAGAATGGTTAGAAAGTCTGAAGCAGGCTGAAGCTTTGAGAAGATTCGAGAAGTTTTGAGAAGATTCGAGAAGCTTTGAGAAGATTCGAGAAGCTTTGAGAAGAATCCAGAAGAGTAGAGAACCGCTGAAGAAGTCAAAGATGGAGCCGAAATGAAGGGGATATTCAAGTTTCAGGAAATTTGGTTAAGCGGGAAAACTTTTCAGATTCCCGCCTAAATTATTTTTGGTGCACCTATAAAAGGAGAGTACATTGTACTTTCTGACAGATCAGAACACTATTCACGTGTGGATGAAGAGAGAGAAGTTCTGAAGTTTTAGAAAGAAGAGGTTTCCGAATAGAGCATTCCTGATTAAGTTTTTCGGACAGAAGAAGATGAAGGAAGATCGCATTCAGTGGTTATCAGATTGGACTGGGTCATCGGACCGGGAAATTGGACTGAGATTTCCGGACTGAGGCAGAAGCAGTTCAGAATTGTTTCATTAGTATTCTGGCAGACTTCTATTTCCGGACTAAATGATCGGACTGAGAAATCGTACTGGAATATTGGACTGAGTATCATTACGAAGTCCTAAGTGTTGCAGAAATGTCGGGAATCGCAACGACAGAATAGGTTTGAAGATGAAGAAAAGTTGGAAGCAAAAGAAGAACACGAGAGATAGAGATTTATGTGGTTCGGGAAATGATCCCTACGTCTATGGAGAGGCAGAAATATCACTATAGCCGGGATCACAAAATTACAGGGAGTTTCAGAGTTATCAATCACACTCAAAACCCTAGCCCAAAGTGAGCTAAAAAAGAGGACGAACCACACCAACCCCACATAAAGTTTGCTGTGCTAAAGTAAAAGGTGGTTGGAAGTCCGCAACTTTACAATGCTGCGACCACCCAAGTCCAAGGTTCTACAGTGGCCAACGGCTGGAAGTCCGTGGAGCTACAGTAGTCGTGCCAAAGGTCCGCACTGCCACAGTGTCCTGTCGGTGTTGGCCGGTCAGCTTTGCTGCAGTCGGTCAGAGTTGCTACAGTGCTCCAAAATTTGGGTCGGTGACCTTTGGCCCCCGGACCCCCAAAGCAGGGGCGTGTTGCCCCCTGTAACTCCCAACGAGCTCACCGCGGAGTTGCGGCCTGGTGGAAAGTATGGCCCGGAAGCATTCGACCCAATCATCATCCCATACGAATCACGTTACACCAATCTAACATAGAGAAGTTCTTACCTGCTGCTGGGTAGGAAAGTAAAAATTGTTTTGAAGGTTATATAAATGAAAGTTGATAAGGCAAAAGAGTAACATGTTTGAAACTAATTGGTGAAAGTTTCTTAACTTGTAACACGAAGTTGTATTACATCATTTGTACTCGAAGAAGCACATGCACTGTTGTACTGGTCATGGTACTACACAAGTGTAAGGGTGTAGCCTACTTGTTGTATCCACACAAAAGGATTGTTTCTAGTGGATTGTGTGGTATTAGATTGTTTCCAAACCATGTTAAGAACGTTGCTACTCTTGTTGAGTAGTGAACCTTGCAAATACTTGTGTTCCTATGGATGTGTGATTGTTTTGTTTTCAGCAAAGTGATAAATCTTTAACAGGAGGCGAAAATTGTTTCAAAAGAAAAAGAAACTTAAAAGAAAAAGGTATTACTCTCCCTCCCCCTCTCAGTGATACATTGATCATGCCTGGGCAATATCAACATGCAAAACCAGGTTATTCCTTGCATAATGGGATGTTGTTTTTTAAAGATCGATTGGTTTTATCGAAGGATTCCCTGATCCTTCCACGACAGCTCTGTTATTTCCATGCTACTCCGGCTGGTGGTCACAAGGGTTTTTTGAAAACATATGAACGTTGGCAGTTAGTCTGTATTGGTCTGACATGACTCATTCTGTAATGAAGTTCGTTCGGGAGTGTGATTTATGCCAACGCCACAAGTATCATATTCTTAGTCCGGCTGGCTTGCTTTCGCCCCTCCCTCTTTCAAGTTTGATTTGGGAAGAAATTTCAATGGATTTTGTTTCAGGGCTTCCAAAGTCACAGGGCTTTGAGGTAACTTTTGTTGTTGTGGATCGTTTGTTCAAGCACGATCATTTTCTGCCCTTCAAACACCCCTTTTCGGCTCACGGTGTTGCGGACCTTTTCATGAAAGAAGTTGTCCTCCTCCATGGCATGCCTTCTGCCATTGTCGATGATCGAGACCCTCTCTTTACGAGTCTATTTTGGAAAGAATTATTTCGTCTCCATGATACTAAGCTAAAAATGAGTTCTTCCTAACATCCCCAAACGGATAGACACACTGAAGTTGTAAACCGCAGCTTGGAAACCTATTTGTGTTATTGTTCTTCTGACAAGCCTCGACAATGGATTCGTTGGCTGCCTTGGGCCGAATTTTGTTACAATACAACCTTTCATGTTTCTGCTGGTATCACACCTTTTGAAATCGTCTATGGCAGGAAACCACCTTCTTTACCACATTATTTCCAGGGTGAATCTCCCTTTCCTGATGTCGCTTCTGCATTGTTCGATCGAGATGAAGCCCTTCAGCAATTACGCCCCCACCTTCAAGCAGCTCAATGATCTATGCAACATTCTGCTAATAAGAAATGGTGGGACCTTCATTTTCAAGTCGGCGACCTTGTTTTTGTTAAACTGTGTTCTGCTCAACCCGCTTGGACAATTTCTAAGATCTGCCCAGAACTTGCAGCGTGATATTTTGGACCCTTTCCAGTTATTGGTAAAGTTGGTGATGTTGCCGAAGGTCACCAAAATCCACCCTATTTTCCATATTTCTCAGTTCAAACTGGCCGTTGGGGATTCGATTTCTGCAGATCTTCCAAATTAGTTCTTAGAAGATGTATCTGATCTGGTTCTTCCCGACGCTGTTCTGGATTCTCGTGGACGTGACTTTCATCAACAGTGGCTGATTCAATGGTGTGGTCGTCCGGTTGAGAAGGCTACTTGGGAGAATGCTCAGTTGATTCGTGCTCAGTTCCCTTATTTTCACATTGGGGACAAGGTGAGTCTTCAGGAGGCGGGAGTTGATAGAGTGGTTGGGGCTGGGTGTTCAGATTCCCAGCCACTCAAGACCTATTCCAGGAGGAAATATGCGATTATAAAGTAATGAAGGGTAAGTTGGTAATTTTCTTCGGTTAGTGGGATTTATATTTGGCTTTTCGTTGAGGAGGCAGGCGGGAATTGATTTGCTCGGGTCAGCACATGCTGAAGGAGGCTGAGGCCTTGGCTTTTTGAAGATTCGTCCATGGGAGCTTTTCTCATTCTAACTCCTGTTTCTATGCTTCAAGTAGTTTTTATCTTAGAAGTTTATGAAAGTCAGCTTGTAGTTTTACTTCTATTTCTTGTAATCTGATTGATTGAATTGTGAATAAAGAATAGGAGTAAAGATTTTCTTCCTACAGTTCTATCAGATATAGACGACTTGTCGGGAAGCTTAACTACTTGACGATGACTCGACCCGATATTGCTTTTGCGGTTAGTAAAGTGAGTCAGTTTATGGAATCCCCAACAAAACGCAGCTGTTCTTCGCATTGTCAGATATGTAAAAAGGGAACCAGGTTTAGGTCTTCTATATTTTGATCATGGACATATAGATATTGAGGCATTTTGTGATGCATATTATGTTGAATGTCTTTCTTCTAGGAGATCTAGGTTTGGTTTTGCAGTATTTGTTGGAGGAAATTTGATCTCATAGCGAAACAAGAAGTGAACGGTTATCTCCTGATCTAGTGTAGAGTCGGAGTGTCGTGCAATGACATATGTAACTGCAGAGATTATTTAGGCACAACAAATTCTACAGGAGATTGGGTATACTGTCAAGAAACCGGCACATATCTGGTGTGATAATCAAACTGTTATCAAGATTGCCACAAATCCAGTCTTTCATGAGTGGACCAAACATATTGAAGTCGATTGCCATTTCGTTCTAGAAAACTTTGAGAAGAAGAAGATTACCTTTGGTCATGTTCACAACTCCGATCAATTTGCAGATGTTCTCACAAAAGGGTGTCTGAACCGCATGTCTAATTTTTGTGCAACAAGCTGGGCATGATAAATATATATGCCCCAGCTTGAAGGAAGTGTTTAGAGTATTAGATTGTTTTGAATATTTGTATTCCACATCGGTGTGGATAATCTGTTGTACTCCTTTTCTCATCTATAAATTAAGCACCCTACCTTGTTGTGAAGTACGAGTTTTCATTCTAAAAATACTAATATTATTATTTTGACATGAGGTTCGCTAGGGATTAGAATAATAATTGTTGGATTCTGTATCCCACATCGGATTTGTGGTCTGATGTGGTCTTTATTATTCCTTATAAAATAACCTCAAGCCCTCCTTTAAGAGGAACCTTGGGTATTGGGTCCTCGCCTCTGTTTTATCATTTAACATGGTATCAGAGAAGGTCTAACCCGAGCCTCCCATTTTTTCCCCAAGCCCCAAGTTTTTCTAGGATTCTCCCCCCGGTGGGGGGTGGTGGCCCCAGGCCCTTAGGCCACCATTTGCAGCGTCCCCTACCCGGCCTCTGTGGACTCCCGACCCGCCTCCCTCCCTTTGCGGTTTCCTGGCCATCGCTTCCTGTGTCGATTCCTGTGCGCGACGAACCTCGGCGGTTCCTCCCTCCCGGTGGCTCCCTCCCGTCGGACCCCCGCGTCGGCTCATCCCACGTCGGTGACTCCTGTGTGCCACCCATCCATCCGACGATGCCTAACGGCCCACCTTTTCCAGATCCGCCGCGTCGGCTCCTCCTTCCCGCTCGCGCCGCCGAATCCAGGCCGGATCGAGGGCTTATCCCACTCGACAGCTCCCTCCCGGCGGCTCCCTTCCGGCGGCTCCCTCCCGGCGGCGCTCTGGCGAAGGCTCCCTCCCGGCGCCCACCCTTCCGACAGGCAGCTCCTCCCACAACGCCCCTCCTACTTCCTTGTGCGCGCCGGCTCCCGCAACGTCCCCTAGATCTGAACACTGCCTCCCCTGCTCGCCGACCCTCCTTGTGCACCTCCTTGGGCGACAACCATGGACAACCCTTCTCCAGCGGCGCTGCCCTCCCAGATCCGGCCATATCCGGCCGGATCCCGTCCGCCGTGCGCTTCCTTCCCCTGGTCGGCTGCTTCTTCTGCTTCCGCACCTCCCCTGCCTCTGCGCTGCACCTCTTCTTCCGCTTCAGCCTTCTGCACAGGCCCTCCCGACGCGATGGTCATGCGCTGACTCCCTCCCTGTCCACCGCTGCTCCCTCCATGCCGACCTCCTCCTGCGGCAACCCCCCGCCTCCATGTCGACCTCCTCATGCGGTTTCTCAGCGCTCCGACGACTGGCCCGCCCGTGCGGCTTTCCCGGTGCTCTGATGACCGGCCTGCCTGTGCGGATTTATCGGCACTCCGACGATCGGCCCACCAGTGCAGATTTCCTGGCGCTCTGACGACCGGCTCGCCAGTGCGGATTTCCCGGCGCTTCAACGATCGACCCCGCTAGTGCAGATTTCCCGGAGCTCTGTCGATCGGTCCGCTTGTCCGACTTAGCAATCAATCTTTTTCAGCACCATCATCCATCACCTTCCTGAGGGGGAGCAGTGGCCATGATGCTTTATCTTTTATTTTGTGTTGTCTTGTTTTGTCATCAAGCTGGGTATGTTCAGCTTGAGGGGGAGTGTTTGCAGTGTTTGTTGATTTCTTTGTTTTTCTTTATTTGTTCAAGCTAGGTACACCTAGCTTGAGGGGGAGTGTTGGAGTCTGTATTCCACATCGGACTTGTACTCATTTTCTCATTTATAAATTAAGCACCCTACCTCGTTGTGAGGTACGAGTTTCCATTCTAACAATAATAATATTATTATTTTGACACGAGGTTCACTAGGGATTAAAATAATATTAAAGGGCATATATTCGTGAGTTTAGTGCATGCCAATTATATAAAAATAATATTATTATTATTTTGACATGAGGTTTGCTAGGGATTAGGAGAATAATAAAGGGCCTATATGCAACCATTTATTCCCTCCAACTTAGCTCTATAAATACTCGGTTATATCATTACCTAGGGTTTGATGTTGCGCTCGACATGCCCCTCTAGAGATTCTCTCAACTCTAGAGAGAAAAATCTCTAGAACGCTCTCAAGAACCGAGAGCAAACATTCCTCCTCTCAAGAACAAGCGAATAGGAATCAATCCTTCAAATTCAAAGGATTGACCAGTTGGCTATGTGAGGAGTGTCCCAAATGGTATTTCAAGCGTTGTAATAGTTTGTGATAGGAACATGGGTTTAATAACCTGCCAGGGGCAGGATTGTAATTGGTGTTGAAAGTTATTGGGGCCGGATGGGTTAATAAATAAAGGCCAGGGGTAGATATGTAAAGGGGCTGGGGGTAGTTAGGCGGTGGGATGGGGTATTAAATAGGGAGGCTGGGGGCAGTCAGGGGATATGGATGATTTACGCGTATTCTGCTCAGCAGAACGGAGGGTTAGGCCTCAGGCTGGGGTGCCGCGTCTCCCTGGGAGCTTCTCCTCCACTTCTTCTCCTTCATCTTCTGCCGTATTCTGACATTTCTGCATGCTGTACTCTGCTGGATATTATAGAATTCCATTGTTACTCTCTCGCGCATTGGTGCTTTCATTGAGAGAGAATCTGTAGAGAGATGAGTGTCGGCTGAGATAGGAAATTCTTGAGAGATTATTTTTGAAGTTGATGCTGCAATTGTTTGGCGGAGAGCTTCTGGAAGAAGCGACTGAAGTGGACTCAACCGTAGAAAATGCCTCGCTGCAGTGGACAGGCGACATGCAGTGGTTGAAGGCAACTTACAGCGGTTTTTGATCGGCAGGTTCTCGACGCTGCAGAAGAAAACACTTCCCAGCAGAGGGGGAAAAAGAAGAAACGACTCAAGGCGGATGACGCAGATGGTGCGCAGCAGGGGAAGACGGATTGCAACAGCGATAACCGACTCGCAGTCAAAGCAACTTTATGCCCTCGAGGATGGAGAATAGTGTAACTGGACTGGAAACGGTAGTTGTGGCGTTGCAAACTAGACTCCAGCGCCTGAAGCAACGACAAGATTATGTATTCCAGCGGATAGACGTCCAAACGCGGGAATTGAAGATGGCTATGTTTGTTGGATTGGTGTTGCTCGATCCGGTTGGGCCGAATGCTTGTGGCCCGCAACTGTCGCGGGTTGAGCTCCGCGGTGAGCTCGTTGGGGGTTGTAGGGGGCAATGCGCCCCTGCTCTGGGGGTCCGGGGGCCAAAGGCCCCCGACCCAATTTTTCGGCACTGCAGCATCTCTGACTACTGTAGCGGAGCTGACCGACCGACACCGACAGACACTGTAGCTGTGCGGACTTCAGAATCAACTTTACTGTAGCGCTTTTGACTTCTAGCCGGCAGCCAATGTAGCGCTTTTGACAAAGTTGGCCGCTGTTCACTGTAGCGACGCAGACTCACTTTTCGAACAGTGATCGTCTTCTCCATTGTTTTATAGCCCATTTTCGGGCTAGGGTTACCACCGAAAATCCTCTGTAATTTTGTGCTCCCGAATAGTGAAAGTTCTGCCTCTCTCGTGGACGTAGGGATTATTCCTGAACCACGTAAATCGTTGTGTCCTTATTACTTTCTTTCTTTCGTTTTCTTGTTTCTGTTGTTGTGTTTCCCGACGATTCCGCAACAATGTCTCGGTTGATGCCGGACCAGGTGGAGCATTCAGGTCGAGGTGATGACGAAGGCAAGGCTGACATTGTGAAGGACGGAGAAAGTAGACCAGAACTGGACACCGAAGACAGTAGAACGAGCTATGTGGCTGAGTTGGATGGTAAGGAAACACGAGTTGCTGAAAAGGAGGCGACGCTCGTGTTATCCAAACTAGTGGAGGTGCAAGTGGAGGTGCTGATTCTTTCGAGCCCTAAGCACGGGGCGGCCAGATTGAAGCAGCAGTGCGAGTTCCAAAGTGCACAGCAGGAACACATGATGGCCTCCGCTGTCTTGACAGAACATCAGGCGAATCTGGTCAGATGTAGCAGGAAGAGATCGGCGCTGGAAGGATGGGCAGGGCGGAGTGGGCTGAACAGGGGAGGAAGATTTTGCAACAACTGAAAACTGATGTAGCTTTGGAGGGACAGCACAAGCTGCGATTGCACCAATACTCAGGGTTTGAAACTGCTATTGAACAAGTTGCATGGTTTGCCAAGGCCTCCGCCAGAGCCTCCACCACGGAGATGTCTTTTTGTGGGGCTGTTTCATCCCCGTTTCCATAAATTCATCAAGTTTCCTCACCTTGAGGGCAAGGTGGTGGGTTTAATAACCTGCCTGGGGCAGGATTGTAACCGGTGTTGAAAGTTGTTGGGGCTGGCTGGGTTAATAAATAAAGGCCAGGGGTAGAATTCTAAAGGGGCTGGTGGTAGTTAGGCGGTGGGATGGGGTATTAAATAGGGAGGCTGGGGGCAGTCGGGGGATACGGATGATTTACGGGTATTCTGCTCCGCAGAACGGAGGGTTAGGCCTCAGGCCCGGGGTGTGGCGTCTCTGGGAGCTTCTCTTCTCCATTTCTTCTCCTTATCTTCTGCTGTATTCTGGCATTTCTGTATGCTGTAATCTGCTGGATATTATAGAATTCCATTGTTACTCTCTCGCACCTACCAATTTGTATATATTTTTTTTCAACACTAGACCTTAGCATTATTAAAATTTATGTACAATTGCATAATGAGAATCGATAGGTGTAGCAGGTATGGTATGCATGACCAACTACTGTGATGGCAGTCACAATTTTCTGTTGGTATGCCCCAGGTGGTGGTTCCATGGTTGGTGCAATTTGTGGGTCCACTCAACGTGAACCGATGGTTGTGGGGAAGCCCTCGACCTTTATGATGGACTATCTGGCAAAAAAGTAAGCCATTTCATTTTTTCCTACAAAGCATCTAGCATGCAATTGCATATGCATTTTGAGGCACTCGTTTTGGAATTCTTTCATCGCAATAGAGTTATGAGCATTGAATGATGTTCAGCATGAAATCAGTATGAAAATGATCATTCCCATCACAGCATTAGGCCCTAAACATGGGAAATGTACATCCCTTCATATAAGCTCATCTTACTGGATATTTTAAAGCACAATTGGAATGCTGATCCCCGCACTCATTTTATGAAGTCCAGTTTACCTCTTCCGTTCCATTCTGTTTTATTTTATCATGCCAAACGTGTCCCAAATTTGACACGGGAAAGGATTCATGGTTTCATGAAATTGATCCAGGTTCGGCATCCTGAAGTCACAGATATGTATGGTTGGGGATCGGCTGGACACGGATATCCTGTTTGGACAAAATGGTGGCTGCAAAACCCTTCTTGTGCTCTCAGGTGACCCTTGCTAACCTCATCGCTCTCTCTCTCTGATATAAAGTTCATCTAGTATTCTGGATCTGTTCTGTTTGGGTTCCGACTGATTAAGTTGGCAAAACTTAGAAGAACAATAACTCTCATCTCATGCAGTTGACGCCATTGCATTATCAAAATTCAAATTCAAGACATTTAATTAAGCCTACTTTGCCTCTTATCAGAGTGTTCAATAATTTCAGTTTTTCTTGGGTGATCTAATGGAGATATTTGTTTTCTGCATTAGGCGTGACTTCGTTGTCAATGCTCCAAAATCCCCGAAACACCATAAAACCAGATTTGTATGCCAGTAAAATTTCAGATTTTCTCTCTCTCAAGGCTGTGTGATCCCGCTTGCATTCTTTGGGAATAATCGCCCCCTCTATCTCAGAGGTATTCACCCTTTTTTTTAAAGAAATAAATTAATGTGCAGTATTTATGCTTTTGACAAATGATTTTTGTAAAACCATTGTTCTTATTTAACTGTGAAAAAAAGAACAAGAATATGTTTTGTATTCATTTTTTTAAACATTGTTTTTTTGCATGTAAATGATGTTATGGTGTGTGTTTTTATATATATATTTTTCGTATTAGAACATTTGTTTCCTTATATTTTTTGTGTTAATTTTGTTCATGATGAATGTTTTTTTAGTTTATTCATAAAAAACCCAAGCCACATGCTCTATTATTGTTTTTTTTGTTAATATTTTGCAGCGAACTATTAAATTTTTTATATAAATGTCAGAAAATAATAAGTCGTGTTTTTTTTAAATAAAATATGTCATGTTATTAAAATAAGAAAAATTCACTGATACTCTTTAGTATCGGTGGATTGCAAGGTCCACCAGCAGATGTTTCGATTTTCGTGGAAGCCCGAATATCGTGTTTATTGGACGCTTGATATTAGTATTATAATTTAACCAAAAGGGTCATTATGAGGTTTCCGTTCTGTTGCGCGCATTGTTGTTAGGTTTTGGGTGTTATTGTTTTGAAATGCGATTGGCGATTTGTTTTTTGTTATTTTCGACACTTTTTTTTGAAATTATATTGCGAAAACTGATTGTCAAATACAAGTGATATTGAAAGTATTTACTGTTCAACACAAAACATGTTTTTGTGCTAATTTTGTTATTTGAATTGAATATAGTCAGCTTTTTTGTGATTAAGTTTTATTGGCAAACATGTGTTCTGTGCGTGTGTTGTTATTTTTAGTCATTTTAGTTATGTTTTGTGGTAGATTAATCAATTTGAATCTGGTAACTTTATTAATGGTTTTAATGAAAAATAAATGCCTTTAATTATATGGAAAGTACTGGGTAATAATATCGATTTTGAAGAATATTGATGGAACAACTTGGAATAACTGTTCTTTTTTCATTATGTTATTTGTAATTATTTTTTTTTGAAATGACTTAAATGTTGTATTTTTTTGGTTAATGAAGTTTTTTATTTTTTATAATTATTTATTAAGTTAGTTTTGTTTGTGTTGGTTTTTTTTATTTGATTCGTGAACAGAGCGTGTGTTTTTGTTAGATTATCAATAATAATGTTATTAATGTTTATTGCAACTGTTGTGTCGTTGCAGTCTTGTTTTTTAGTGTTGGTTAATACTGTTTATTGAAATTTAATGTTTTTTTGTTGTTGTCATAGCATGTATTTTTATGTCTGTTTAAAGTCGATGTGTTTTAGTAAAATGTTTTTTCATGTAATGGATTTAGTTTTTTTTTATAAGAGCCTATTGACGTGTGTTTAATGCAGGTATAATGAATGATGGATGATATATTGTTGATAATTGTTTGTTGTACTTGGGATATGCAATGTATTTTTAGGATTATGTTTTATTTTATTGATATACACTGTTCATTGATGTGCAATTGGATGAACGCGATATGCGATCACAGGTTTTCTCACTTAAAATGACTTGCTTTGTAATTATTGGAACGTTAAGGAGATTTGAAGCTGCTCTACAATTTTATGTAAATATGTTACATAGATTTACTTGGGGAATTTGTGTGTATTTAGAGGGTTGTGATATTTTGATTCCACATTTTGTGTTTTTTTATTAAAGATCTTAATAATGTTCATTAACGTGTGTATGATTTCAAGCCTATCAATAAATCACATTTTTAAGTGATATTATTAGTGAATTCATTTATGAACATGTTCAATCAAGTCATGATTCACAATGTTGATCATTTTGCATGGAGTGATGTGGAAAAGGTAAAAGATTGTATTTGGAGATGTTTTTTCATCGTTTGATGATTTGTATATTGAAAATGTAATTAAGATAAATTTAGGTATGAGTTAGAGAGAAATTCTAAAGACTAATTGATAGGCAGCGGGAGGTGGGAGGAGCCTGGTGGCCGAGTCTGTCCAGTGGGGGTTATAAATTGGAGGGGAGGTTAGTTTGTTAGTCAGACTTGTATTTTGGTTGAAAGATAGTTCGGCCTTAGACTCCAGAGAAGTTATCTCTGGTGTATTGTGATTTCAGAATCTTCTTTAATAACAGTTTTTTTTCCTACATTCTTCTCTTAAATCTAGAACCTCTATCAATTGGCACTTTCATTGAGAGACATTCTAGAGAGTTTTTTAGAAAGAGAAACTAGAAGTGAGAGCTTCTAGAAGAATTCTTACGGCTACACGAATGGAGAATCGGATTTATGAATTGGAATTGTCTGTAGAAGAGTTGAAAGTCAGATCGACAGGATAAACTGGAAACTGTAGTTTCGTCAATTCGACAACAGATGTTAGATGTTTCAGCAACTTTGAGCTAACTCAACAGTTTCATCAAGCATCAGGTAGTGCAATTCAGTAGCGGAAAGGAGGTCTCGACGTCAACAATAGAAGATGGCGATAGCAGATTGCGATTGAAAGCTGTAGAATCGAAGCAGAAACATTTCGCAACGGTTGATCGTGATCCACAAAAGATTATTGGTGAGGTGCTGTGTCAAAATTCTCGTTAAGTAGAGATGTCAATCTTTTCCGGCGAGGATCTAGTTTCTTGGATAACCAAAGCCGAGACATATTTCTTAATTCATCAGACACGTGAAGAGTTGAAAGTTCCGCTGGCACAACTGTGCATGGACGGTTTGGTTCAATATTGGATGATTTCGTTCAATATTGGATGATTTCATTGAAATCCACTAGAGCTGGAATCACTTGGACACAATTCAAAGAAGAGCTGCTTGGTCGGTATGGAAGCGCCGAGGAAGAAGATCCGGTAATTTTCCTCAAGCAACATCGGCAGACATGAACAATGGATGTATATATCGATGAGTTTGAAAGAGTGGCTATGCGAGTACCAGATTTTACAGAAATATGGTACATGAGTTTGTTCATCAGTGGATTGAGGCCAGAAATTGGAAGTTCGGTAATGACTCATGAACCTCAAAATAAAGTGCGACTATTGACCTTAGTCAGAATAATAGAAAGAGAGTTGATTATTAAGAGAATCATTAAACCAACAGAAGTCCGATCTAGAAATAAACCTTCTGGACAATAAGGAAAGAGTTGGAACACTAATCCAGTAAGAGTGGCTACTACAGGGGAATTAAATGAAAGAAAAGGAGGAAACGTGCCGAGATGGAAAGGAACTAAAAACCTTTTCAAAGAAGAATTCAAAGAAAGGAAGGCTAAGGGATTGTGTTATTCATGTGGACAAAAATTTTGTCCTGCTCACAAATGTCAAGAAAAAGGGTATAAACTATGGTCTGGGAGTGTATTGAACCCCAAGAAGAGGATGGAATTGTAGTGGACGGGTCAGGAAGAAAACCAGTGCTGGGAGAAGAGATGGTTGAGCTGGAGATGCAAGGAACTACTGCATATGGAGTTGATTCAGCACTAACAGAACATAAGTTTATGTTAATGGAGGGCAACATTGGGGGAGTTCCTTTATTAATCCTTGTGGATAGTGGAGCAAGCCGCAAGCGATTGGTTAAATCTCTATCATTACAGGTTTCTAAAATAGAACCATTTCAAATTCGGCTAGGGGATGGCCATCAGATGTATTCTGAAGGTATGTGTTAGAGTCTGAAAATTATGCTTGAAACAGAAGAATTTGTCGTTAATGCATATGTCTTTGATACCACTAGGTCAGACTTAGTATTGGGGATATCCTGGTTGGAAACCTTGGGTTATGTCACAACTCATTGTTTGAAAATGACAATGGAATTGGATAGGAATGGTAAGAAGGTGATCTTGCAGGGGGTGAGAACTTCCAAGGAGACATCAGGAGCATTACAGGAAATTTTGAGTGATGGTAAATTGGGAAAATTATGGGGAACTGAAATGGAAGAAATTGGTTTGGAATTAAAAAGAGAACAACAGTTGCAAATGCAGGGGTTACTTAAGCAATATCGGATAATATTTGAAGTTCCTCAGGGGCTTCCATCGAAGAGGGAAACTGACCATGCTATAAACATGAAGGGACAAAACCTATCAACATTCGACCTTATAAACATGCTTATTTTATGAAGAATGAGATTGAAAAGCAGGTACAAGAGCTTTTGGAATAGCAATTTGTTAGACATAGTACTAGTCCATATTCAAGACCTATTATCTTGGTTAAAAAAAAGATAGAGGGTGGAGAATGTGTGGATTTTAGGGCTTTGAATAGTTTAACAATTCCGGATAGGCACCCTATTTCGATAATAGAAGAGTTAATAGACAAGTTACATGGGGTAGAAATTTTCACAAAGATCGATTTAAAATCAGGATTTCATCCGATTTGGGTAAAAGAAAAAGATGTGGAGAAAACAACTTTTAAAACACACGAAGGACATTACGAGTACCTCGTAATGCCTTTTGGATTAATAAATGCACAAACCACATTTCAAGCAACCATGAATTCGGTGTTTCGGGAATTTTTGAGGCAATGTGTGTTGGCATTTTTCGATGACATACTTGTTTACAACAGAAATTGGGAAGAGCATAAACATTTGGTGTAGGTAATACTTAAACTATTGATAGCAAACAAGCTGTTTGCTAATATTAAAAAATGTTCATTCGGTAGACGAACTGTGGAGTATTTGGGGCACATAATATCTGTTCAGAGAGTGGCTATGGACCCAAAGAAATTGGAGGCTGTTAAATTGTGGTCGAAACCCAAGAAGTTAAAGAAGTGGGGGGATTTTTAGGGCTTACTGGACATTACAAGAAATTTGTTAAGGATTATGGGAAAATAGCCAGACCGCTCACGACATTGACTAAAAAAAGGGGTATAAATGGACTCCTGAAATCCAGGAGGCGTTTGAATCACTGAAAGAAAAGATGGCTACTACTCCTGTTCTGGGAATCCCTGATTTTTCTAAAGGATTTGCTGTAGAATGTGATGCTTCGGGATTCATTATTGGGGCTGTGTTGATTCAATAAGGGAGGCCTTGAGGCTATTTTAGCAAAGCATTATCTGACACTAATTTGAAGAAGTCTGTTTATGAGAAAGAGCTTCTGCCATTGGTTCTATCAATCCAGCATTGGAAACAGTATTTGATTGGTAGGAGGTTTGAAGTTTTTACAGACCATAACAGCCTCAAACACTTACTTAATCAAAAGGTGGTGTCAATAGATCATCAATAATGGCAAGCAAAATTGCTTGGGTATGATTTTATTGTCACATATAAACCAGGGAGAATGAATAATGCTGCTGATGCTCTATCCAGGGTGCTGCAAGATAGGGAGTATTTGCAAATCTCAATTTCATAACCCGGATGGGAGGAACTTGGTGTTCTTAAGGAAGAGTTGGTTCAAGACGCAAAGCTTTCAGCAATAATGGAACAATTAAAGCGAGGCAGGATGGAGAAACTTGAATATACAATCCGGAATGGGCTCTTATTCTATAAGAACCAAATGGTTTTACCCAGCGAGTCTTCTTTGATTCTGAAACTGTTACTACATTACCATTCTTCTCTGGTGGGAGGATATTTGGGGTATTTGAAAACATATAAATGACTGGCAGGAGGTTTATATTGGTCCGGGATGACTCGTCGTGTTTTACATTTCGTTCGGGAATGTGAAATTTATCAAAAGAATAAATATGAGGCTTTAAGCCCAGCAGGACTTTTACAACCACTTCCAACCCCCAATTTAATATGGGAAGAAGTTTCAATGGATTTTGTTTCTGGACTTTCCAAATCACAAGGTTATGAAGTTATATTTATCGTGGTTGATAGACTTAGTAAATATGCACATTTCATCCCTCTTAAACATCCATTTACTACAAAACTAGTGGCAGAAGTATTCCTAAAGGAAATTGTCCGCTTACATGGAATTCCTTCCGCTATAGTCAGTGACACAGATCCTCTGTTCACTAGCCTGTTCTGGTGAGAGTTGTTCATATTACAGGAAACAACACTAAAAATGAGCTCTTCTTATCACCCACAAAGCGATGGACAAACAGAAGTAGTGAACAAATGTTCGGAGGTTTATTTGTGATGTTTTTCTTCTAATAAACCCAAACAGTGGGCCTCCTGGTTGTCTTGGGTGGAGTACATTTACAATACTTCATTTCACACCTATATTGGTAAAACTCCTTTTGAGGTTGTATATGGTCGTAAACCACCACATACTATGCATTATACCAAAGGAGAGGCAGTTGTAGAAGCCGTGGAAACAACTTTGGTAGCTCGTTATGATACATTGAAACAACTACGGGTCAATCTGCATAAAGCACAACTTATGGTGAAGTATACTAACAGACATCGGCGGGAAGTTATTTTTCAGGTTGGAGATTTGGTCTGGGTAAAAATAAAACCCAATAACCTTGGTAGTGTGACCAAGGTAAACTCCAAGTTAGCAGCCCATTATTATGGACCCTTCCCTATTGTTGAAAGGGTTGGATCACCAGCCTTCAAACTACAGCTTCCTGGGAACAATAGGGTACACCATGTTTTCCATGTTTCTCAATTAAAGTCTGCTATAGGGAGAACCCAAGTAGAAGAATCTTTAACGGAAGAATTTGTGGAAAAAGATGAATATCCTGTGGCGATTCTGGCAGAAAAGACTCAAGGCAGGACCCTATTTTAGCTTGTCTAGTGGCATGGAAGAGCCGTAGAAGAGGCAACTTGGGAAGATGCTCTGTTGATAAATGCTCAGTTCCCTAATGTCCACCTTGGGGACAAGGTGGTTTTTCAGGAGGGAGGAATTGATAGGCAGTAGGAGGAGTTTGGTGGCCAGCGGGAGGAGCCTGGTGGCCGAACCAGGGCGCCTATTCAGTTTACATATCATAGAAGGGGGTAGGGGCTACATTCGGGGTAATATTGTAATTGTTTCCTTTTTCTGTTGAGTCTGTCCAGTGGCAGTTATAAATAGGAGGGGAGGTTAGTTTGTTAGGCAGACTTGTATTTCGGTTAGAAGGCACTTCGGCCTTGGACTCTAGAGAAGTTCTCTCTCCTCTGGTGTATTGTGATTCCAGAATCTTCTCTAATAAAAGTTTCTTTTTAGATTCTTCTTCTCTCAAATCTAGAAGCTCTATCAATTGGTGCTTTCATTGAGAGGAATTCTAGAGAGTTTTCTAGAGAGAGAAACTAGAAGTGAGAGCTTCTAAAAGAGTTCTTATGGCTACGCAAATGGAGAATCAGATTTCTGAATTGGAATCGTTCGTAGAAGAGTAAAAAAGTTGGACTCCAGCGACATGATAAACTGGAAAATGTAGTTTTGTCGATTCAACAACAGATGCTAGATGTTTCAGCAACTTTGAGCCAACTCAACAGTTTTGACAGGCATCAGACAGTGCAATTCAGTATCAGAAAGGAGAAGGTCTTGACGTCGGCAACAGATGATGGCGATAGCAGACTGCAATCGGAAGCTGTAGAATCGGAGCAGAAACTCTTCGCAACAATGGTTGATCGTGATCCACAGAAGATTATTGGCGAGGATCTGCGTCAAAATTCTCGACAAGTAGAGATGCCAATCTTTTCTGGAGATGATCTAGTTTCTTGGATAACCAGAGAAGAGACATATTTCTTAATTCACTAGACACTTGAAGAGTTGAAAGTTCCATTGGCACAGTTGTGCATGGACGATTTGGTTCAATATTGGATGATTTCATTGAAATCCGCTAGAGTTGGAATCACTTGGACATAGTTCAAAGAAGAGCTGCTTGGTCAGTATGGAAGTGCCGAGGAAGAAGATCCGGTAATTTTCCTCAAGCAACTTTGGTAGACAGGAACAATGGATGTATATATCGATGAGTTTGAAAGAGTGGCTATGCGAGTACCAAATTTTACAGAAAAATGGTACATGAGTTTGTTCATTGGTGGATTGAGGCCAGAAATTGGAAGTTTGGTAATGACTCATGAACCTCAAAATAAGGCGTGACTATTGACCTTAGCCAAAAGAATAGAAAGGGAGTTGATTATTAAGAGAATCATTAAACCAACAGAAGTCCGATCTAGAAATATACCTTCTAGACAACAAGGAAAGAGTTGGAACACTAATCCAGTAAGGGTGGCCACTATAGGGGAATTAAATGAAAGTAAAGGAGGAAACATGCTGATATGGAAAGGAACTAGAAACCTTTCCAAATAAGAATTTGAAGAAAGGAAGGCTAAGGGATTGTGTTATTCATGCATACAAAAATTTGGTCCTTCTCACAAATGTTAAGAAAAAGGGTATAAACTGATGGACTGGGAGTGTATTGAACCCCTAGAAGAGGATGAAATTGTAGTGGATGGGTTAGGAAGAAAACCAGTGCTGGGAGAAGAGATGGTTGAGTTGGAGATGCAAGGAACTACTGCATATGGAGTGGATTCGGCATTAACAGAACATAAGTCTATGTTAATGGAGGGCAGCATTGGGGGAGTTCCTTTATTAATCCTTGTGGATAGTGGAGCAAGCCACAATTTTATCTCCAAGAGATTGGTTAAATCTCTATCATTACATATTTCTAAAACAGAACCATTTCGAATTCGGCTAGGGGATGGCCATCGGGTGTATTCTGAAGGTATGTGTCAGAGTCTGGAAATTATGCTTGGAACAAAAGAATTTGTCGTTAATGCATATGTATTTGACACCACTGGGCCATACTTAGTATTAGGGATATCCTGGTTGGAGACCTTGGGTTATGTCACAACTCATTGGTTGAAAATGACAATGGAATTGGATAGGAATGGTAAGAAGGTGATCTTGTAGGGGTGAGAACTTCCAATGAGACATCGGGAGCATTACAGGAATTTCTGAGTGATGGTAAATTGGGAAAACTATGGGGAACTAAAATGGAAAAAATGGGTTTGGAATTAGAAAGCGAATAATAGTTGCAAATGCAGGGGTTACTTAAGCAATATCGGACAATATTTGAAGTTCCTTAGGGGCTTCCACTGAAGAGGGAAACCGACCATGCTATAAACCTGAAGGAAGGGGCATAACCTATCAACATTCGACCTTATAAGCATACTTATTTTATGAAGAATGAGTTTGAAAAGCAGGTACAAGAGATTTTGGAACAACAATTTATTAGACATAGTACTAGTCCATACTCAAGTCCTATTATCTTGGTTAAAAAAAAGATGGAGGGTGGAGAATGTGTGTAGATTATAGGGCTTTGAAGAGTTTAACAATTCAGGACAGGTACCCTATTCCGATAATAGAAGAGTTAATAGACAAGTTACATGGGGCATATTTTTTCACAAAGATTGATTTTAAAATCAGGATTTCATCAGGTTTGGGTAAAAGAAAAAGATGTGGAGAAAACAGCTTTTAGAACACATGAATGACATTACGAGTACCTCATAATGTCTTTTGGATTAATAAATGCTCCAGCCACATTTCAAGAAACCATGAATTCAGTGTTTCAGGAATTTTTGAGGCAATGTGTGTTGGTCTTTTTCGATGACATACTTGTTTACAACATAAATTGGGAAGAGCATATATATTCGGTGCAAGTAATACTTCAACTATTGATAGAAAACAAGCTGTTTTCTAATATTAAAAAATGTTCCTTCAGTAGATGAACTATGGAGTATTTGGGGCACATAATATCTGTTCAGGGAGTGGCTATGGACCCAAAGAAATTGGAGGATGTTAAATTGTGGCTGAAACCCAAGAATGTTAAAGAAGTGAGGGGATTTTTAGGGCTTACTGGATATTACAGGAAATTTGTTAAGGATTATGGGAAAATAGCCAGACCACTCATGGCATTGACTAAAAATGAGGGGTATAAATGGACTCCTGAAACTCAGGAGGTGTTTGAATGACTGAAAGAAAAGATAAATACTGCTCCTGTTCTGGGAATGCCTGATTTTTCTAAAGAATTTTCTGTAGAATATGACACTTCGGGATTCAGTATTGGGGTTGTGTTGATTCAAGAAGGGAGGCCTTTATCCTATTTCAGCAAAGCATTATCTAGCACTAATTTGAAGAATTCTGTTTATGAGAAAGAGCTTATGGCATTGGTTCTATCAATCCGGCATTGGAAACAATATTTGATTGGTAGGAGGTTTGAAGTTTTTACAGACCATAACAGCCTCAAACACTTAATCAAAAGGTGGTGTCAATAGATCATCAATGTTGGCAAGAAAATTGCTTGGGTATGATTTTGTTGTCACATATAAACCAGGGAGAATGAATAATGCTGTTGATGCTCTATCCAGGGTGCTGCAAGATAAGGAGTATTTGCAAATCTTAATTTCAGAACCCGGATGGGAGGAACTTGGTGTTATTAAGGAAGAGTTGGTTCAAGATGCAAATCTTTCAATAATAATGGAACAATTAAAGCGAGGTAGGGTGGAGAAACCCAGATATACAATCTGGAAGGGGCTGTTATTCTATAAGAACCGAATGTTTTTACCCAGTGAGAATTCTTTGATTCTGAAACTGTTACTACATTACCATTCTTCTCCGGTGGGAGGACATTTGGGGTATTTGAAAACATATAAATTCCTGGAAGGAGGTTTATATTGGTCTGGGATGACTCGTCATGTTTTACAGTTCGTTCGGGAATGTAAAATTTGTCAAAAGAATAAATATGAGGCTTTAAGCCCAGCATGACTTTTACAACCACTTCCAATCCTTAGTTTAATATGGAAGAAGTTTCAATGGATTTTATTTTTGGACTTCCAAAATCACAAGGTTATGAAGTTATATCTGTCGTGGTTGATAGACTTAGTAAATATGCACATTTCATCCCTCTTAAACATCCATTTACTGTAAAATCAGTGGCAGAAGTATTCCTAAAGGAAGCTGTGCACTTACATGGAATTCCTTCTGCTACAGTCAGTGACAGGGATCCTATGTTCACTAGCATGTTCTAGCAAGAGTTGTTCAGATTACAGGGAACAACACTAAAAAATGATCTCTTCTTACCACCCACAAAGCGATGGACAAACAGAAGTAGTGAACATATATTTGGAGATTTATTTGTGATGTTTTTCTTCTGATAAACCCAAACAGTGGGCCTCCTGGTTGTCTTGTGCGGAGTACAGTTACAATACTTCATTTCACACCTCTATTGGTAAAACTCCTTTTGAGGTTGTATATGGTCATAAACCACCACATATTATGCATTATACCAAAGGAGAGGTAGTTATAGAAGCCGTGGAAACAACTTTTTTAGCTTGTGATGATATACTGAAACAACTACAGGTTAATCTGTATAAAGCACAACTTATGGTGAAGTATGCTAACAAACATCGGCGAGAAGTTATTTTTCAGGTTGGAGATTTGGTCTGGGTAAAAATAAAACCCAATAACCTTAGTAGTGTGACCAAAGTAAACCCCAAGTTAGCAGCCCGTTATTATGGACCCTTCCCTATTGTTGAAAGGGTTGGATCGACAA
Organism: Viscum album; assembly: GCA_963277665.1. Taxonomy (NCBI): domain Eukaryota; kingdom Viridiplantae; phylum Streptophyta; class Magnoliopsida; order Santalales; family Viscaceae; genus Viscum; species Viscum album. The sequence continues at coordinate 564,065,658 of OY728121.1, read as the reverse complement.
CCTACAAACTACAGCTTCCTAGGAACAGTAGGGTATACCCTGTTTTCTATGTTTCTCAATTAAAGTCTACTATAGGGAGAACCCAAGCAGAAGAATTTTTACCAGAAGAATTTGTGGAAAAAGATGAATATCCTGTGGTAATTCTGGCAGAAAGGACTCAAGGAAGGACCCTATTTTGGCTTGTCCAGTGGCACGACAGAGTTGCAGAAGAGGCGACTTGGGAAGATAATTTGGTGATAGAGGCTTAGTTCCCTAATTTTCACCTTGGGAACATGGTGGTTTTTCAAGAGGGAGGAATTGATGGCAGCGGGAGGAGTCTGGTGGCCAGCGGGAGGAGCCTGGTGGCCAAACCAGGCCACCTGTTTTGTTTACATATCATAGAAGGGGGCGGGGGCTACATTCGGGGTAATATTGTAATTGTTTCCTTTTTTTGTTGAGTATGTACAGTGGCGGTTGTAAATAGGAGGGGAGGTTAGTTTGTTAGGCAGACTTGTATTTTGGTTAGAAGGCAGTTTGACCTTGGACTTCAGAGAAGTTCTCTCTCCTCTAGTGTATTGTGATTCCAGAATCTTCTTTAATAACAGTTTCTTTCTAGATTCTTCTTCTCTCAAATCTAGAAGCACTATCACCAATTATTTTAAAATAGCATTTCTATCGTTTAAAGCTTGTATGCATGGTTTTATTTTGTTGTTGTCATGTGTTTATTGATGGGACGTTTTTAAAATGAATGTTTAAAGATCATATGTCATCTCTTATTAAATATGTTAATCAATATATGTTATATATTGTTTTTGTGTCATATACATGATATATATGGATTCCAAGTTTATTTTCAATTTCATTTGAACTTTTTGACTTGAAAATGAAGATATTTTTTTTGCAAGAATCAACTATAGTGGATTTATGATGATTGAACAATTAATTTCATGTCAATTCACAAGTTGGGTTTAATGTAGGTTATTTTTTTTCTGGATCTATCGTCTATTGCATTTAAGGTCAAAATTAAAGAATAAATTAAGAGATGAAATAGATCATTGAAGAGGGCATAATTTTTAGGTTTTGGGTGCGTGCTTATGATCAAACAAAGTATTTTTTTTTTTTAAATTATTATTTTTGGATGAGTTGCTTTTAAAAGATAAGGTGGAACTTCTTATTGACATCTCATTTTGAAATTGAGAAAATGTGTGTGTGTATATTGAAAGGGGATCAAATGTATATTTAATAGATTAATGTTAAGATGAAATATCATATAATGTGGTTGAATAACTTTATTTCGTGTGTCGGGGCATGTGGAATCCTGTGTGAATCAACAAGGACTACGTTGCAAGGCTAAATACTCCTAGGTGACCGATAGAGAAGTAGTACCACGAGGGAAGGGTGAAAAGAACCCCCATCAGGGAGTGAAATAGAACATGAAATCGTAAGTTCGCTCATGTCACGTCGAGGTACTGCAGAAGAAAAAACTGCAATATATATTAATATCAATTATATATATATATATTATTTTTTATATATTATAATATATATATTATAATATAAATATAATATAAATATAAACCCCACCATTACATATGGATACTTTTAGGGTATAGACGAAAGCACGAAATGAGTAAATGAAGATGAAGCAACGAAATATAGCCGAATCATCAATGCTTAAAAGTAATGACACCCATCATGGTTTCTCCAAGATTAAAGACCAAGTCATCACCAATGGAGATGCACCACTAATTTCGGGCAAAGGGAATAGGCTAAAGAAAGCTTCAAAATTCATAGAATTCAAACCTGATCACTACCCAAGAGTGAAAATACATTATAAAGACAAAATAAAGAGAGTAATGACCTAAATTGAATTACAAGGCATAAGGGCACTCAAAAGTCACATAAAAAGCCCAAAAACTATTCGCTCATGTCACGTTGAGGTACTGCAGAAGAAAAAACTGCAATATATATTGATATCAATTATATATATATATATATATATATATTTTATATATTATTTTTTATATATTATAATATATATATTATAATATAAATATAATATAAATATAAACCCCACCATTACATATGGATACTTTTAGGGTATAGATGAAAGCACGAAATGAGTAAATGAAGATGAAGCAGTGAAATATAGCCGAATCATCAATGCTTAAAAGTAATGCCACCCATCATGGTTTCTCCAAGCTTAAAGACTAAGTCATCACTAATGGAGATGCACCACTAATTTCGAGCAAAGGGAATAGGCTAAAGCAAGCTTCAAAATTCATAAAATTCAAACCTGATCACCACCCAAGAGTGAAAATACATTATAAAGACAAAATAAAGAGAGTAATGACCTAAATTGAATTACAAGGAATAAGGGCACTCAAAAGTCACATAAAAAGCACAAAAACTATTCGCTCATGTCACGTCGAGGTACTGCAGAAGAAAAAACTACAATATATATTAATATCAATTATATATATATATATATTTATTTTTTTATATATTATAATATATATATTATAATATAAATATAATATTAATATAAACCCCACCATTACATATGGATACTTTTAGGGTATAGACAAAAGCACGAAATGAGTAAATGAAGATGAAGCTGTGAAATATAACCGAATCATCAATGCTTAAAAGTAATTCCACCCATCATGGTTTCTCCAAGCTTAAAGACTAAGTCATCACCAATGGAGATGCACCACTGATTTCAGGCAAAAGGAATAGGCTAAATCAAGCTTCAAAATTCATAGAATTCAAACCTAATCACTACCCAAGAGTGAAAATACATTATAAAGACAAAATAAAGAGAGTAATGACCTAAATTGAATTACAAGGCATAAGGGCACTCAAAATTCACATAAAAAGCACAAAAACTATTTTCTCATGCTAATTAATGACCTAACTCTCTAAAGTTGTGAATTCCTTCTTAATGATGATTTTTCCTATGTTCTTCCTCTTCTTTAATGTGCTTCTACAAATTTATTTTTATTTTCCATGGAGATATGTCATTTTGGGCCCCAAATAACTGTGTTGAGGCTCACCATTGTGTTGGATGTCAAAAACCATGAGTTGGTCTAATTCGAATAACAATTGAGCTTAAAATTCTTATCAAGCTCAAAAGTATTCTCCTTGAGCTAAATATGGTCCATTTCGTTACCTCTTGGTTAGAGAGGATTTTACTTCAAATCCATGGCATCGTTATCTTCAATGTATGGAGACAAGTCCCTAATTGTAATGTTCTAACCTGAAGTCCACTTAACCTGTGCCCCGAGCCGGTGAGTCATATGGCCTCAAGTACGCCTCTCCGTACGCCAGATGTTGCCGACTAGCAATGAGGGTGTAAGAGTGGTACAGTGGGGAGACTATACTCTCATGTCAGAGTATCACAACTGATACAAATAGATACAATCAATAACAGAAACATAATATAAACAGACAGAATCAATAAACCGAAGAAGCGTAAATAGATAACTCAATAAGCAGGAGAAGAAATAGATAACTGACCAGCTAATAATATTATCCAAAGCCTCTAAGGCAGTGTCCGATACATGATGCATGGTATGCTATAATACAAAAAAGGAACAGACAAGTACAACATGCTATACAAACTAAAAAAGACAAAAAGGAAAAAACAACTCCATAAGCATCTCGATCCTATGCCCGATCCTTTGCTCCCGAGCTCCAACTAAGTAAGAAAAGTCATCAACCTGCATCAAGGCCATTTCCCTTATCAACACTTATAAGAATATAGTCTTCTCGGGTACCTAAGGCAGCCCGAGTAGGTTGTGAGATAAAAATCTCAATAGACCACCACCAATGGTGTCTACGTGTAATCCGAGTAGTGCTCATAACTAAACAATGTGATGGTATAAATAGGAAAGTAAAATAATGCTGAGTAAATAAATAACCGCCCGCTTAGGTTTCTAAAGGACACCTGATGGGTCTACCTACTTCAGCTCTTGGCTGGAAAGTGTCTGATCATGTCACTATATATATAGTTTAGTTTTATATTGCATCCACCTATATGAACCAAGTGCGTGAGGATGCCTAATGGCCATATACATGGAATACTAGTGCTGGATGGGACCAGGGCGTAACTCAAGCATCCATATCCAGTCTAACGTGCCTAAAATCCCATGAAATAGGGTATATTACCTACATCCCAAGAAGAGTGAGAGATGTCCTGCAACACTCAAGATGACAAGTGAACCACCATAGCAACACTCTATCACAGAATGTGGTGCGTAAAGCCCATCACCCATATAGTATCACCGGTGTGAGACGCCATGAACTCAACACCCGATGTAAGGGAGTGTGATTTCCTTCCTAGATCAATATCCCTTACCATCATACACAACCTCTATAAGGGCGTATAATAACCATAATTGGCATGGGTCAGTACCTCCCATCCATTCCATTTATCAAGCCCACATATATATAAGAGAGGCATATCCATTTATAAATCAATACATAAGGAAAATGATTCTTATGCATTTAAATTAATCATTATCAAAGGAATAATTATATATACAATTCAATACATGATGCAAGAACCTCTCGTGCATGTCATTAGCCATTTCACTTTCCATCTAAAGCATTACAATTGATAAAACATGGAAACAAGTCATATGGCTCAAGTGTCAATTTGGAAGGGTCATGGTCAATTCATTTAAAGGATTCCACCATCTTGCATAATCCATCCTATACAATCCATTCACCCTAACCAATTCATTTAACTCATTTAAGACAAGGCAAAACCATTTCTAAGGCTCAAGTCAAGGGAATGTGACACGTTCATCAAGGCAATTTCCCATTTGGGAAATTCCAACTATAAAAGGGCGAAGAACCTAAGGGGTGCCTTGGGTTACACATAATACTCATATACCAATGAGAATTACATTTAGAAACCAAGCCAAAATCTAAAATGAGTTCCAGGCAATTTGGTCCAATTGGCCAAAATGGCCAATTCTAGGCGGCACACCCCTTGGGTGACCATAAGTGTGGAAACCAACCTCTAAACCATTAAACATGATTCATTTAACTTGTAACTAGATACTAGGGTCAATTAGACATGAAGAAATCAACATAATAGAGATGCTCGACAAAGGCTGGAATATGGAAGGACAACATAATTACGAAACTACCAAAACTCAAATGGAAAACAACATGACCACCTACCTCAAGGTCGCAGATGATGTCTTGCTCGATATCGACATCAGATTCGAAGCAGGTTGGAAGTGATCTGAGAAACAGTCCAACACCCTGAAAATGGGGCAAATGATTCTGTATCTAAATAGTAAAATAGATAGAAAGATAAACATTGATACGAGTTGAGAGACTAGGGGAGATTATCGAGACGGATTCATAGCTTCTTACGGACCAAAGACTGGACACCGGACAAGGAAGTTGTCTCAAAGCCTATCTTTAGGTGTTATTAAGCTTAAAGGGGAAGAAGAAGAGGTGTTGGCTGCTAGAGGAGCAAGGGAAAAGAAGAAACAAGCTTAACATGTTAAGCAGGAGAAAAATGGTAAATTCACACAAAAAATTGGGCCTGCACGGCTTAGGTGAACAATTTTCAAACAATGTGCAAACTGTGTGATAAGCCTCTGTCCCATATCCGCAACAGGCTGCATGGCCGCACACCTTAGGTCCCATGATTGCAGAAAAACCGTGAAACCTACAGGTGCCCCTGTCTACAGCCGTACGGTTTCAGACAAACCGTGTGGCCTGGGTTGCATGGTTAAAACTAACCATACAATCCAGTATGTAGCCCATTTTTTTGGAACCCCGGGCCCTGAAAAATTCTCAGACACTCTTGTGACCTCCTTGTTCTGATTAGACATCTTTATTAGGGCTGTCTAAGGTATTTAAAAATAAAAACTAATGATCCGTACCTTCATTGAAAAGACGGGTCATTACACCAATGTTGACCATTACAAAATCACTACCAAAATCATCAGGCATATCAATCTTGTAGGCATTGTTTCCCACTCATTCAAGTACTTTGAATTGATCTTCAGATCGTGGTGCTAGCTTGATCTTTCTTTTGGATGAAAATATCTCATTACAAAGATGAATCCACATTTTGTTTCCATGTTAGAAAATGGTCTGCTTTCAATGCTTGTTAGATCACCTCTTGTATGCTTCATTAAACTTCTCTATTCAAGCATGAATAGATTCATGAAGCTTCTTCATCTATTTTTCCTTCTGATCTACATCAATATTTACCTAAAAAGAAAGAGGCAAAGAACAAAATTCTATAGTACTAATTTGATTAATTCCATAAACCACTTCAAATAGAGAATGTCGGCTGATATCACTTGGAGATCCATTGTATGAAAATTCATCTTGTGCAAGCTGTAAATCCTAGTCTCTCATATTCATGTTCAGTAATGTTCTTAGAACAGTACCCAAATTATAATTGATAACTTTTTTTCCCATTAGTTTGAGGGTGATGAGAAGTGATGAAAAGAATCTTCATATCGAATTTCCCCTTAATGTCCTTAAAAAACAGCTGAGAAATTTAGGGCCTCTATCTAAAACAATACTATAAGGAATACCATGAAGTCAAGAAATATCTTTGAATTTTTTCCACTTTTATTGCTTCTTCAGTCTTATGACAAGGTATGAAATGATCCATCTTAGAAAAATGATCAGCAACCACCATTATTGAGTCTTTACCTCACCGAGTCTTTGGTAAATCCATAATGAAATCCATGTTGAGATATTCCCATGACTATTCCGGAATAGGTAATAGAGTGTATAAAGCGGGATTTAAATGAATATTTTCTCTTTGAAATGTCCCAAATCTAGAAAGAATTTCTTGGATATCTGATTACATCTTTAACCAGTAGAAATTCTCCTTTAGTAATTCCAAGGGTTTGTGGATGCTAAAATGACCATCAAGTCCTCCTTCACATGTCTCCTGGATGAGAAAGTCCCTGTAATTACCCTTTGGAACACCCAAATTGTTTATCTTAAAGAGAAACTAATAATGCACAGAATAATCCTCCAAAAATCCCTTTTTACATTGGAGTAAAATAGCATCTAACTCCATATCATGCTGATAATTTTCTTTCATGTGTTTAAATCCAAGAATTTGAGCATCCAAAATGGTAAGTAAATCATACTTTTGAGATAAATCATCTACCACAAGGTTATCTTAACCCTTATTATATTTCGACACAAATGAGAATTATTGCAAGAATTCCACCCACTTTTCATGCCTTAAACTTAGATTGATATGACCATTGATAAATCTCAATTCCTAATGGTCAGAATGCAGAACAAACTGTTTTGGTCTCAAGTAATGAGACCAATGATATAGGGCTCTCATAATCGCATAAAATTACTTATCATAGGTACTATAATTCCTTTATTAATCATTCAATTTCTCACTGAAAAATGTAATGAGATTCTTTCTTTAGATGAGAACAGTGCCGATCCTAACTCCACTTGCATCACAATCCATTTCAAAGACATGATCAAAATTAGGCAATTCTAAAACTAGTGATTTACATAACTTTTTCTTAATGATTTAAAATGCCTAAATTTTCTACCTTTGACCACAAAAATTTCTCATTTTTCAAGCATTCAGTGATGGGTGCCATGATAGTGCTGAAATTGGAAACAAAAAGACAATAAAAATATGCCAAACCATGAAAAATACTTACGTAATGGATTCTGATGGTGGTTATGACTTGATTGCTTCCAATTTTAATTGATCCACCATGATGCCTTCTTTGGATACCACATATCCCAAAAACACCACTTATGTTGAAATGAACTTTCACTTTTATAGATTTTCATATAGATTTTGTTCTCGCAGAATATCAAATACCAGCCGAAGATGATCCACATGGCTCTCCACATCCTTACTATAAATTAAAATATCATCCAAATAAACAACAATAAATTTACCAATAAATGGTTTTAGAACTTCATTCACGAGTCACATGAATGTACTAGGAGCATTTGAGATGCATAATGGAATGAAAATTGTAGAGACCCTAAGCCTGACGTACATGGATATTACATCACTTTTTCGGAATACTTAGTACATAACAAAAACACACACACAAGGACCGTAATAGTTTAGTGTCTTTGGAAACTCGGAATATAATCTTCTAATCGTGGTGAAATATCTTCAACATCTCCCATAAAGATATTATTTTTTTTAAACCTAAATCCTTTCTTTATGTCCTGGGGAAAAGAAAACATTAAAGGGTGAGCTCAAATTCTCAATAAGGGTAAACAAAAGAAATATCAATCACGTCATATTCATAAGAACATATCTTTTGGAAATCTTAACCTGCAAAAGAGATCATAATTTCATAACATGGGATAAATCATAGTAGTGAAATGTAATCCCAATAATCATAACTTAAAACATGAAACTTTGTGGCATACACACATAATCATAGAGAATCATTTCTTATTAGTCAAGACTCATTTCCAAGACTATCTTAGTGGACAAAGTCCCTTTCTGAACCGAGTTCACCCCTCGTTTCAGTCCTGTTTCACTGAACCGGTATAACCTACCGTTCCAGCCATGTCTATCTCATGAGATATAAAATCTTTACCCAATGCATTGGAGGGAGATATAGGTCACACCCATCTCATAATGATACCATTCTTATGTGTTCCACAAAATCATAAATCATACATCATTGCATAACCCATGTAATAAAAATGAGATTCTTAAATATCATGGCATTATAAAACAATTCATATAAGATAAAGGAATTCATAAAAATAATTTCATCACAACTTAATCAAATCAATGTAATAATAGGGATAGAAATAGAACGCTATATTATCTTAGATGGAAAATAATTTTGATAAAACTCTTGAACTCCATTCTTGAGGAAAATATCCTTTCTACTTAAAAAAAAACATTTTTTTCCTTTCTTAACATGTCATACAATTTTAAACTAAAAGAAGTTGATTAAAAATAAACTTTAAAACTTGTAAAGTAATATTCTTGGAAATTTTGTTTTAAAAATCCATTCATGCCATATAAGTTAAAAAAAACATTCTTCTCGTACTTTTGTCGGAAAAGTCAAAAAGTACCTCGTACGAAAAACGACAAAAGATTCCTTTCATATCTTTTACTAAAAACTCACCAAAGGGTAAAATAGGTTTTAAAAAATTGTAGGTGTATGGAAATAATATTACATATTTAGGGAACATGTATGTGGATGATAAAATACATCCCAGTAAAAACCAAAGTATAAGCAATCTCGGATAAAAATGAGATTGTGATATTTCCCTTACCTTAGGTCCGATTTACTTCGTATGTGTCCGAAACTCCTGTATAATGATTTAAATAATGTCATTGACTTATTCCAGAATCATACTCATTGTTATGATATCATATATGGTTCACTTATGGCTTTATATTACCCGTTCTTTTGTAAATTCCATGTTAAAGAGCGTTTTGGGTAAAATCGTTTCATTTGTCATCTGTGTTTTGACTTGTAATTATTCATATGATTACTTAGATCATGATTACTTAATTCCAGAATATAAAACATGATTTATATATAATATATATTCAGAATATATATATATATATAATAGATCAGTAAATGGAAAGAAATACACCGTTCATGGAGACGGTAGACCGTTCGTACGCATGAACGCTGTTTTCTTTTCCTTATTGAGTTGAATGGAATTAAGTAGATGACATACATATATATACACATAAATCCAGAATCATTATTATGTCATATATTTCATTATTACTTATTATATATACTTTATAATCATTCATGAATGGTTAACGTGGAGAATAAATCTCATTGCGTCGTTGAGACGGTAGTCCGTACGTACGCACGAGCGATGATATCGTTCTCATGATCATGGAATTGTATTGGAGTGTATGTATACTATTTCAGAATCAATATCACTTTAAAATAATCATATATAGTTATTATGTACACCATTATACCCATCCAAGTAAGGTAGTGGTGGAAAATAGATTACACCACGGCGTGGAGACGGTATTCCGTACGTACACACGCGCAGTGATTTCATTTTCCATAGGATGGATAGATGGTGAAATAAGGTTGTTTCATAATTATAATAACATATCAGTATATAAGTGATACTGATGTTATTACTTCATAATGAAATAACCTAAGAAGAAGAAGTGGAAGAAGAAATAAATATGAAAGAATCGGTAACGGACATTACCTCTTCTTTGAAGCGCCTCTTTGAGATCTCCTTTTAGGGCACTAAAATTGGTCTTTGAGGAAGACCAGAACCTCTAGGATGTTGCTAGGGAAGTGGAGAAGGGAATTTTCCAGGGGTTGGCCGATCTTGAAGGCTCAAAGTGGTGTGAGGAAGAGAGGGAGGAGATGCCCTTTTATAAGGGAGGAGAGGGGCACCTTTGGAATAACTAAAACTATTATTTTATTATAAAGTCAAATTCGGGTTTAAATAGCTCCAAATTGATTCATTTTGAAGATAAGGTGGGGATGGGTCGAAATTCTCTCATCCAATAGAATTTAGACAAGTTTAGGTTCCTATTTTAACCTTATCATTTAGATTTAACATTAAGTAAAATAATTTTACTTTTACCGTGTCTTCTTGTGTTCTTATACTATAAGGTTAATAAACTTACTATAAGAAGACAAAAGAACCCCAAGTTGTTTATTATTAATATATATAACCTTATCTAAGTCATTTTTCCGAACCTTATATTTTTAGGAATAAAATAACAATTAATAATATAATATTTATTTTAAAAACTATTTTATGTCAATTTTGACACTATTTAGTAATTGATTTTTGTGAAAATCATAACAGAATTATTAGTTCGAAAAAAGTTAATTAAATCAATACCAACATGTCATATTAACCTATAAAATTAGTTTAATTCATAAAAAGTCTTAAATTACATTTATTTGGGTATTTATAACATCAATTATGTCAATATTTCATTAATAAGACAATTACTGCATCATATTTGTGTCATAATAAATGATAATTATTTAATCCCTAAAAATTCTAAATAAATTACTATGATGTAGATAATTGTATTAGATTTATGGAGACTATTCATGTTTGATGTTTCATGAAGTGTATCACTAAATTAAAATTATTATACTTATAAGATTTAAGAAAGTGACATGTTGTCACATTCTTTGGTTTTAATAATAATTAAATTATTTTCATGGAAAAAGTCCATTAAATGAATATAATCTGACCCTTAGGTGATATGGGTCAACTTTTAGTCATCCAATAGGATTTTGAAATGTGTTAGGGTAATTTTATAATATTATATTTACCCTTAATTACCCGATTTACCTTTAACTATGGTAAATAAAATTTACCGTAGTTACTATTCATAATTCCCAAAAATAAAAAGTAGCTTATTAACATAATTTGGATCCACTGATTCTAAATATGGAATCCAATTTTCCAAATTCAATACACAAAAGTTGCAGAAATTAAATTAAAATTAATCCCGTTGTCGAAAGAAAACGAGTTTTTCTTTAAAACATTGCAAAAGATTGAATTGATTTATCCTACGAATTCAAGGTAGAATCAATGCTAATGACATACATTATATTAAATGGTAAAAATATATTCTATTTATACTTTAAAACCATTAAATATTATAATTTAACCACATAAGGTATTATGATGAAAAAAGTTGTTTTTAATTAAAATATAGCGTGTTTTTACTATTCATTAAAATATGAAAGTTACCAGAATGATATGAAAAATTTATCCAAAGTAAATTTTTATTTCTTGATTCCAAATAAGAATTTTATTTTGTCAAATTGAACTTATAAACATGTCAAAAACTAGATTTAAAGTGGGTGCACCATCAAAAGGCGGCAAAACTGCATTTTTTGAAACATACTTATTTTACCCGAAAAATTTATTTTGTTCTTATACCATGTTCTAGAAAATGTGTAAGATGAATAATAATGTTATAAAATTCAAAATTTAGTTAATACTATTCATAACGGATAGTTCATAATAATATTATAATAATATATCGTTGTTTAGTAAAACCCGGTATTGCGTACAACACACGCTATCGAGGAAGGTCGCGATTGCGTGTAATGCAAGCCAAGTCAGGGTTGCGTGCTGTGCAAGAATCCTTCGTTGTTTCGTATAACATAAACCAACCATATTTCATTTATACATTGAATATATATATATATATATATACTCAATGTTGCGTAGAATAACTATTATCAAAATTGTGTGTAACATGATCCAAGAATAGTGTTGCGTATACTGCAAGCTAATACGGTGTTTCGTATAGCGCTAGGTAATCTTGGTGTAGCATACAACACAAGACATTAATGAAATTAAAAAAATATTTTTCATAAAATCTCGGGGTGTTACATTCTACCCCCCTTAAAATGAATTTCGCCCTCGAAATTCGTCGGGGTTATAAATAGTTTACTATTCGAAAGTTTCTTTAATAGAAACCCACATCGTAAAAAGGAATACCAAAACCAATCTTTAAAAATAAAAGTATGAAACGTAATGGTTACCCAAATAAACTAATCACTGGGTTTCCACATCGGTGAAAATATGGATATAGAAGAGAAATCTAACCATCATGTTCTGATGGAGAGTGGAAGAGAACATGGCTATGGAAAAGCCAGCAATCACAAAGCCATAAATTTGTGACGATCTAAGGTATCATCTGATTCATCAGATATAAGATCACTAGGACAACATTTTTGGTTTTCAAGATCATTTCCCTAAAGTTGATGAAATTGGAATTAGAATAAATACTTTCGTGATTTTGGTATAGTCTCACCGTTGGTCGTTCTTTGGACAATTTCCACTTCATCTCTTAAAGAAATGAAGTTGAATTTGTCATTCGTGATGTGTTAGCAGATCATGTGATAGAATTATGGGTCATTCCATCTGTCTCAAACAAAAGGTTAGAAAAGTTATCAAAAAAAATACATAAGTCCATCTATAGTGAGATTAATCATATATGGTTCCTAAAATGGACTTATACTTCATATATCATACTGCTTAATATAATAAAACTATTTTATACTAAACAGGGACTTCCTGTAGGCCAGTGGTAGGCGATAAAGGCCAGTCGCACTTCGGTTGTGGGTTCGATTCCCACGGCCTTGTCTGACGCGATGGGCTGTCGCCCGTCCTGAAGGTTGTCCTTTTTCTAAAGCTATATTACTATAACATCCCATCAATAATATCAAAAAAGTTTTATCCTTAAACAATACTAACTTATGTCCAACATAATCCATTCCAATCTTTAGGCTTATCTAAAATACTTCGGTCCAAGCTCATAGTATAAAGAAAATGATCACGGGAATGCCATCATTTATCCCCCATATATCATAAGATATATCTTGTTGGTCAAATTACAAATATGTGAATACCTTAATCATGTATTCTCTTGAAGAATGAATATCCATTGAACCTTAGTGAAAACATGAATGCAGTTAAAAGTTAACACTTTCCACATACCAAAATCCTCAAAATTCTATATCCTCAAACCATGATATCACTTAGTCCTTATATCAATCATGAGCTCATGAATACTATCAAACATATTAGATTCTATTTATCCCTTAATTATGTGCATATCATCTACTTTCCAAAAATATTTCAATCACTTTTCATGGTTACCGATGCCATAAAATTATTGAAAACCACAATAGACCAAAACATAAATATTCCAATATTCCATGATACTATATACAACATTATTCTGGAATCCCATTACATAAACACTTAATCATTCCACCACATCGTTGTCATATTCAACATCACCAATGGTGATTGCATGTGACTTCCCTTTGTCCTTTGCCTTAAGTGGTTGCTCACGTCGATCATCACTAACCCTTGGATTAGGGCATTTATTAGCATAATGCCCCATTTCCTTGCACTTGAAGAATTGAAGTGTTGTTGGTGCGTTTTCTGCAGTCTTTTCTTTATTCACATCATTAGAAACCCTTTTTCCATTACTTCGACACTCAGCTGCTCGATGAACTTCTTTTCCACACTTAAAACATTTTCTAGTCCCTTTAAGACAATCTCCACCATGCTTCTTTCCACACTTTGAGCATAAGGAAACATTCATCTTCTTTTCACCATTATTCTGAGATTTCTCCTTGAACTCCATCTTTCGTTTCTTGTCAAAACTATGAGATGGATAAGTAACACCAACTTCCATTTCTACCTTGATAGCACAACGCACAATTTCTTCATAGCTACTGAAGTCTCTTATAACTAATACCCTTCGAAGATTTGGTTTTAAGCCACTGAAGAATCGATCAACTTTACTTTCAGGTTGGATGATAAATCCAGATGCATACCTTGCAAGCCTTGTAAAATTCGCTTCGTATATACCAACAGATTCATCATCCTTTTTCTTTAGTTCAAGAAACTTCTTCTCCATCTTTGTTCGAAGAATACGAGGGAAGTACTTATTGAAAAATAAGTTCTTGAACTCGTCCCATTCCATGGACTCAATTTCATCTCTTTGCCTCGTATTCTTGATAAGATTCCACCATTGATCAGCTTCACCTTCCAAACGATATACTGCTAAGATGACTTTATCATGTTCAGAACATTGAAGAACTGAAAATATCTTTTCAGTAGTACTGATCCATTGTTCAGCAACAAGTGGATCAGAAGACCCACTGAAAGAAGGTGGACGTTGCCTCATGAAGGATTCAATAGAATATTGTTCCCTTCTCTGCTCATTTGGAAGTCCAGAATGATTCATAGCTTGTGTAAGTATATCAATAAGATTTTTCACTCCATATCCCATAACATTTGTTTGTTCAAGAGGAAAATCATTGCATTGTCCATTGCATTGATCAACACGGTTCCTTCGGGTTCCAGCCATCGTCTAAAACCCAAAAAGAATAGTGTGAGAAGCAAAAATCATGCTAGGGAAAACAACATAATAAAGGGGGAGTATCCTCAATATCTAACATCTTAGGTTAAATTCTATGATCGTTACCATAGTTCTAGGACTGTATCCTATACATATACTTATCCTTAGGGACATCCCTAGAAATACCTTAGAAATATCTCTAGGGATCTCACTAACGTTTTCGCATCCTAGTTTCCAAAGGTTGACTAAAATTTTCCTCTAATACCAACTGTAGAGACCCTAAGCCTGACGTACATGGATATTACATCACTTTTGCGGAATACTTCGTACATAACAAAAACACACACACAAGGACCGTAATAGTTTAGTGCCTTTGGAAACTCAGAATATAATCTTCTAATCGTGGTGAAAGATCTTCAACATCTCCCATAAAGATCTTCTTTTTTTTAAACCTAAATCCTTTATTTATGTCCTGGGGAAAAGAAAACATAAAAGGGTGAGCTCAAATGCTCAGTAAGGGTAAACAAAAGAAATATCAATCACATCATATTCATAAGAACATATCTTTTGGAAATCTTAACCTGCAAAAGAGATCATAATTTCATAACATGGGATAAATCATAGTAGTGAAATGTAATCCCAATAATCATAACTTAAAACATGAAACTTTGTGGCATACACACATAATCATAGAGAATAATTTCTTATTAGTCAAGACTCATTTCCAAGACTATCTTAGTGGACAAAGTCCCTTTCTGAACCGAGTTCACCCCTCGTTTCAGTCCTGTTTCACTGAACCGGTATAACCTACCGTTCCAGCCATGTCTATATCATGAGATATAAAATCTTTACCCAATGAATTGGAGGGAGATATAGGTCCCACCCATCTCATAATGATACCATTCTTATGTGTGCCACAAAATCATAAATCATACATCATTGCATAACCCATGTAATAAAAATGGGATTCTTAAATATTATGACATCATAAAACAATTCATATAAGACAAAGGAATTCATAAAAATAATTCCATCACAACTTAATCAAATCAATGTAATAATAGGGATAGAAATAGAACCCTATATTATCTTAGATGGAAAATAATTATGATAAAACTCTTGAACTCCATTCTTGAGGAAAATATCCTTTCTACTTCAAAAAAACATTTTTTTCCTTTCTTAACATGTCATACAATTTTAAACTAAAAGAAGTTGATTAAAAATAAACTTGAAAACTTTTAAAGGAAGATTCTTGGAATTTTTTTTTAAAAATCCATTCATGCCATATAAGTTAAAAAAAACATTCTTCTCGTACTTTTGTCGGAAAAGTCAAAAAGTACCTCGTACGAAAAACAACAAAAGATTCCTTTCATATCTTTTACTAAAAACTCACCAAAGAGTAAAATAGGTTTTAAACAACTGTAGGTGGATGTAAATAATATTACATATTGAGGGAATATGGATGTGGATGATAAAATACACCCCAGTAAAAACCAAAGTATAAGCAATCTCGGATAAAAATGAGATTGTGATGTTTCCCTTACCTTAGGTCCGATTTGCTTCGTATGTGTCCGAAACTCCTGTATAATGATTTAAATAATGTCATTGACTTATTCCAGAATCATAATCATTGTTATGATATCATATATGGTTCACTTATGGCTTTATATTACCCGTTCTTTTGTAAATTCCATGTTAAAGAGCGTTTTGGGTAAAATCGTTTCATTTGTCGTCCGTGTTTTGACTTGTAATTATTCATATGATTACTTAGACCATGATTACTTAATTCCAGAATATAAAACATGATTTATATATAATATATATTCAGAATATATATATATATATATAATAGATCAGTAAATGGAAAGAAATACACCGTTCATGGAGACGGTAGACCGTTCGTACGCATGAATGCTGTTTTATTTTCCTTATTGAGTTGAATGGAATTAAGTTGATGACACACATATATATACACATAAATACAGAATCATTATTATGTCATATATTTCATTATTACTTATTATATATACTTTATAATCATTCATGAATGGTTAACCTGGAGAATGAATCTCATTGCGTCGTGGAGACGGTAGTCCGTACGTACGCACGAGCGATGATATCATTCTCATGATCGTGGAATTGTATTGTAGTGTATGTATACTATTTCAGAATCAATATAACTTTACAATAATCATATATAGTTATTATTTACACCATTATACCCATCCAAGTAAGGTGGTGGTGGAAAATAGATTACACCACGACGTGGAGACGGTATTCCGTACGTACGCACGCGCGGTGATTTCGTTTTCCGTAGGATGGATAGATGGTGAAATAAGGTTGTTTTATAATTATAATAAAATATCAGTATATAAGTGATACTGATGTTATTACTTCATAATGAAACAACCTAAGAAGAAGAAGTGGAAGAAGAAATAAAGATGAAAGAATCGGTAACGGACATTACCTCTTCTTTGAAGCGCCTCTTTGAGATCTCCTTTTAGGGCACTAAAATTGGTCTTTGAGGAAGACCAGAACCTCTAGGATGTTTCTAGGGAAGTGGATAAGGGAATTTGGCAGGGGTTTTCCGAGCTTGAAGGCTCAAAGTTGTGTGAGGAAGAGAGGGAGGAGGTGCCCTTTTATAAGGGAGTAAAGGGGCACCTTTGGAATAACTAAAACTATTATTTTATTATAAAGTCAAATTCGGTTTTAAATAGCTCCAAATTGATTCATTTAAAAGATAAGGTGGGGATGGGTCGAAATCCTCTCATCCAATAGAATTTAGACAAGTTTAGGTTCCTATTTTAACCTTATCATTTAGATTTATCATTAAGTAAAATAATTTTACTTTTACCGTGTCTTCTTGTGTTCTTATACTATAAGGTTAATAAACTTACTATAAGAAGCCAAATGAACCCCAAGTTGTTTATTATTAATATATATAACCTTATCTAAGTCATTTGGACGAACCTTATATTTTTAGGAATAAAATAACAATTAATAATATAATATTTGTTTTAAAAACTATTTTATGTCAATTTTGACACTATTTAGTAATTGATTTTTGTGAAAATCATAACAGAATGATTAGTTCGAACAAAGTTAATTAAATCAATACTAACATGTCATATTAACCTATAAAATTATTTTAATTCATAAAAAGTCTTAAATTACATTTATTTGGGTATTTATAACATCAATTATGTCAATATTTCTTTAATAAGACAATTACTGCATCATCTTTGTGTCATAATAAATGATAATTATTTAATCCCTAAAAATTCTAAATAAATTACTATGATGTAGATAATTGTATTATATTTCTGGAGACTATTCATGTTCAAAGTTTCATGAAGTGTATCACTAAATTAAAATTATTATTCTTATAAGATTTAAGAAAGTGACATGTTGTCACATTCTTTAGTTTTAATAATAATTAAATTATTTTCATGGAAAAAGTCCATTAAATGAATCTAATCCAACCCTTAGGTGATATTGGTCAACTTTTAGTCATCCAATAGGATTTTTACATGTGTTAGGGTAATTTTATAATATTATATTTACCCTTAATTACCCGATTTACCTTTAACTATGGTAAATAAAATTTACCGTAGTTACTATTCATAATTCACAAAAATAAAAAGTAGCTTATTAACATAATTTGGATCCACTGATTCTAAATATGGAATCCATTTTTCCAAATTCAATACACAAAAGTTGTAGAGATTAAATTAAAATTAATCCCGTTGTCGAAAGAAAACGGGTTTTTCTTTAAAACATTGCAAAAGATTGAATTGATTTATCCTACGAATTCAAGGTAGAATCAATGATAATGACATAAATTATATTAAATGGTAAAAATATATTCTATTTATACTTTAAAACCATTCAATATTATAATTTAGCCACATAAGATATTATGATGAAATTTTTTTTAATTAAAATATAGCGTGTTTTTACTATTCATTAAAATATGAAAGTTACCAGAATGATATGAAAAATTTATCCAAAGTAAATTTTTATTTATTGATTCCAAAGAAGAATATTATTTTGTCAAATTGAACTTATAAACATGTCAAAAACTATATTTAAAGTGGGTGCGTCATCAAAAGGCGGCAAAACTGCATTTTTTGAAACATACTTATTTTACCCGAAAAATTTATTTTGTTCTTATACCATATTCTAGAAAACGTGTAAGATGAATAATAATGTTATAAAATTCAAAATTTAGTTAATACTATTCATAACGGATAGTTCATAATAATATTATAATAATATATCGTTGTTTAGTAAAACCTGATATTGCGTACAACACACGCTATCGAGGAAGGTCACGATTGCATGTAATGCAAGCCAAGTTAGGGTTGTGTGCTGTGCAAGAATCCTTCATTGTTTCGTATAACATAAACCAACCATATTTCATTTATACATTGAATATATATATATATATATATATATATATACTAAATGTTGTGTAGAATAACTATTATCAAAATTGTGTGTAACACGATCCAAGAATAGTGTTGCGTATACTGCAAGCTAATACGGTGTTGCGTATAGCGCAAGGTAATCTTGGTGTATCATACAACATAATACATTAATGAAATTAAAAGAATATTTTTCATAAAATCTCGGGGTGTTACAAAAATCCACTCAAACAATCTGCCTTTGGTTTTGAATGCCATTTTTCACTCATCCCCTTCCTTCATTCAAATATGGTGGTATCCACTTTGAAGATCAACCTTTGAAGAGATTGACGACCCAAGCAATTCATCAAGCATATAATCGAGTCATGGAATGTGATACCTGTATTTGATGGAAATATTTTTGATATATATACTATCAATGCACATATGATACATTCCATCTTTTTTCAAGGTATATTTTAGTTTGCAAAACTCTTCATAGAACAAGCATGTGACCCGACAACATGATCTTCATTTTCAGATTCATCACTAATTTTTTAATCTTATTCAATGGCCCTTTTAATTTATTCAATCTCCTTTATAGTGATAATTTGATTTTTGGGGAAATTGGCTTAAAAATGACCATACCCATGACGTTTGAAGCACTTATGATCTTCATATTCAAAGGAGTTGGATTTTCCTTTTTGTAGTTCTGTCGCCTTCTCTTTCCCTTTATCCATAATCTTGTTCCTTAAAAAATCCTTCTCACCAACATTATATTTATTAGAAGAAGTACCTTTATAAAAATATGTACCTCTGTTGTATTTATTGAGCATTGGTGCTTTTGAGGTTCAGTTTTGCTTCTCCACATTCATAGCCATCTTGAAAACATCATCAAGTAAACAAAATTGTTGTAATAACTAATAGAAAAATAGCATATATGAATAGTTTGGAACCATTTGTATAGGTCCCCAAACTGTTGGTATATCCTATACCAATGGTTTGGAGGGCCGTTGGTTGATTTGGCACTGGAATAGGTAATATAAAATAAAATTCACAATCGAGGTTTGAACCCACGACCTGCACGTTATATATCAAATACCTTACTACTATCCTACAATTATCTTTGTGAATATATTTGGATATTTATATATATATATTTATAATTAATTTATATATTGATTTATTTTATGATATTCAAAAAAATAATTCATAAAAAATAAGGGAACCTATCCCAATAGTTCTCAAAGCCGCTGGGATAGGCCCATCCCAACGGTTTTGAGAACCATTGGGATATGTACCCTTGTAAAAATGGTCTATCCCAATGGTTTTGGAAAACATTTGGGATAACCTTACCCTATCCCAACAGTTTTCTAGAACCATTGGGATTGGTGTTTTCAAAATGATCTATCCCAACGGTTTTGGAAAACCATTAGGATAGCCTTACCCTATCCCTACAATTTTCAGAAAACCATTGGGATAGCCTTACCCTATCCCAATGGTTTTCACATAACTGTTGGGATAGGACCAATTTGTTGGATCTATCCCAACAATTTTACAAAACCATTGGGACAACCTTATATTTTATGGCCTATTCCAATGGTTTTGAAGAACCATTGGTATAGGGGGTCCTATCCCAACGGTTTTTAAAAACCGTTGGTATAGGGGCATTGGTATAGGTAGGATTCCCAATAGTGAATTCCACCAAATGTGCAATATCTTCATTTAATCCACCCAAAAATATGTAATAGTTTACTCTTTGTACTCCGAAACATCACCAATAAATAATCAAACTCCCGAATGTACTCTTCAATGGTTTTATCTCCTTGTTGCAAGTAATGCATTCAGAAATAAAGTTCTTACTTATAATTTTTGGAAATAAATTATCTTCTAAAAAGTTTTTTCAACTTCTACCATGAACGTATTTTGTCTTTCCCATTATGTTCCCACTATTTATTCAAATTTTGCCACCAAATAGTAGCATGATATTTAAATTTCAGAATTGCCACCTTGAACTTCTTTTCATCATAATAATTGTTAAATTTGATGAATCATTCGATTTCCCACATTAAATCTAGAAAGTCATCTGGATTCATACTCCCATCAAAATCTAGAATTTCAATCATCAATCCTCTTTCAAAAACTTCATCATCTCTTCTTCTGTGCATATCCACCTCCAAATTGTTGGAATAATTACCACTTGTATGATCTTCATAAAATGGTGTTGGATATAACCTATTATATGGAGATGGATGTCGAGGACACCGTTGTGGTGGAGGGGAATCTTGTCTCCATGCTCTCAATAGTTGATCAAGTTGCTCACTAATTTGGGTAACTTGCGATTATAGATGCACAATATCTATTTCCAATGGGGTAGGAGTAGAATATCCGCTCTTGTGAGACATGGTAGATAAGTTTTTGGGTGGGGAGTAATGAGAAGAACTCAAAAAAACATACTCGTTAGAACATGGCTCTGATACTAAACTGATGCATCGTTAGAAGTATGAAATGAGTAAGTGAAGATGAAGTAGCGAAATGTAGTTGAATGACCAAAGATTAAAGGCAACGCCACCCACCAAGGTTTCTCCAAGATTAAAGACTAAATCACTGGCAATGGAGATGCACCACCAATTCTAGGAAGAGGTAAGAAGCTAAAGAAAGATGGTTGCAAAGCAAGATTCAAAATTTATAGGATTTAATTCTTCTCACTACCTAAGAGTGAAAATACATTATAAAGAAAAAAAATAAAGAGAGAGTAATGATCCAAATCGAATTACAAGGAATAAGGGCACTCAAAGCTCACATAACAAGCATAAAACCACTTTACCATTCTAATTAATGACCCCACTATCTAAAGTAGTGAAATTCCTTCTTAATTATGTTTTTTCTCCATGTTCTACCTCCTCTTTAATGCGATTCTATGAATTTCCTTCCTTTTCCATGTGGATATGTCATTTTGGACCCAAAATAAGTGTGTTAAGGACCAGTATTTGTGGGATGTCAAAAAGTGAGGATTGGTCCAATTCGAATAACAATTGGGATTAAAATTCCTATCAATCCTAAAAGTATTCTCCCTAGGATGAATCTAGTCCATATCAATTTATGTAAGAGTTTACTATGCATTTTTATAGATAAGAGGTTGAGTGAATACTTGTTTCAGAGTAGGACTTGAGTAGTTAACCAATAATCTAATTATGTCTTTGAAGTTAATTCATATTATAGTGTTGTTGGTAATTTGATTTCTTATTTTTGTACATGTAATTAGTGAAAAATTAATGAATTTTATTCTCATGCATTTGCAGTTATTAAATTTTCGCATAATGTGTTAAATGATATTGTTAATTATTATTACACTGTAAAATGTTATCATGATAATTGTAAAAAATTATCAATTTGATTCATTTTATGCGGTTATGTTTTGGTTCTTTTTTTTGAAGGTACTCTAGGAGGTAAAAGGAAAAAAATAATTCTTATTGTTAATATTATTGAATGAAATTGAAATGTGGTGGGTGTGATAAGTTTTATTATCATAATATAATAACATGTTATAGCATAAACCTTTGAAACATTGTCCCATTCATCAAAGGTTGACTACAAGCATTTAAAGTTAATATAATATCATGTGGAAACAATTTCCCTCTAAGCACCCTCTAACCCAATAATCATAATCTATAAAAAAACCTGCAGAATTATCCCTAAATTAGATCATCCTAAAGTAACATTTGGAAAATAATGATTTCCAACTAAAGCATATTAAAACATCAAAATCACAAGTAATCCACATGATAAATAAAATAATAGATGGAATTCAATTCATAATGTATATATGACATACAATGAAAACTTAATCCCTTATAAAAACCATCAACCCCATGTCCAAAGGCCACATGGGAATTTTAACCTATCCAAAATTTAGTAATGTCAACTAGACCATAGTCATGCACCATCCAAGATACACATTTTTGTGACACATAATCTCAAAAAAATAACTACATGTGTGCATTCACAATGTTATAAAAATGAATATGCAGGGGTGAGTGTATAACACTCATGAAACAATCACCACTTTTTAGGTATGTATTTAAAATTTAAGCTATGATTTTTAATATTATTTATTTTTAAAATTGGAGGGAAAACGAGTTAGAAAATTTTCGGAAGACGATTTAAGAAGGAAATGAATGGCAGTTGGATTAGTGAGCAACAACGGGTCCCAATTAACTATCATTGGGTTGGGTGACAACACTAATCACTACTGCAACTACCGTAGTTATGGTAGTGATCCTTGGAGTTTTTTTGGTTTGACTAGATATCCTAGGGGAGTACCTACTTTGATGGGGGACCTGATGTTATAGAAAAAATGCATTTTTTTATCTTTTTTTATCAAAATACATTAAAAAATCACCCCCTTCCCCACTCATTTGCACATGAATCAACCCATCCCTTATACATTTTCTCTCTTTCGCCCGTTATCTATATGGATGGACAATGTTATCTCTAATACAATAGTTTGGAACCTTTTTTTTATATTTTGGAGAGATCTTTCGATTCGATTCAAGATAGTGTGCAATCACTTTAGGGAAGGATCAAATCATTTTCATAGGAATATGATCTTGATTTTCTTTAGAATTTTTTGTATATTATCATTCACATGTATAAAAAAAGGTTAAAATCGAGCATAATCATTCTTGAGGTGAATAAAAAATTCCTATTTTAAATTATAAATTTTAGGTTATGTTCGTATAAATCAAATTGAAACTCTTCACAATGTGGAATATTTTTTTGATATTCAAGGTCATAAATTTTGAAAAAGGTGTATTTTTACATTCTTTTTACCATAAAACAAGTCATTAGGCACAATTATGAAATTTTTTTTATGGTTTATGTGATACATTTACGACTGATGTGATTATGATTAGTATTATTATTTTCCATGGATGACTGTTGATTATTCTGTGATGATGATTTTTAAGATATTTGGAAGGGGATATGCTTCTCTAAACATAGTGGAAAACAAACAACCAAACCCATTTATGCCATAGGATATTTTCATTCATATGGATTGAATAAAATAAATGAATAATGCACACCTTTGTCTTTTTTGATTAAGTTTATCCAAGATCTTCCACATGATCTTGATAATGATCACTGAGAAGTATCCAAAAAATTCCTTCCTCTTAGGGTATCCATGAGTTGTATGAATATCCTAACACCCAGGAAGGATTATATTTTCCTAATGGTCTATTGGAACCTTTGGTTAAAGAGAAAGTGATAAATAAATCAATAGAGCTTTAGCTTGAGGAGTTTCATGATTTTTTCACATAGAATTTTAATTCCATGAAAATACAATAAGGAATGAACCAATTTATATAGGTCTTACAAGGATGATCCATGGAACTCAAATGTTTTTCCAATTAAAGAAACATTTCTTAAACATTTCAAATGTCACAACTCCTTTTGTAACTCTCATTTCAATTCCTCCCATTTATTATGTAATGTCCCAGTTCTGGAAGCCACCCAGAGATGCCCCATACCCGGTTGGTTACATGGCCTCAAGAGAATTTCCCCAAATGCAAGAGGCTACTGACTAGCAGCGAGGGCCTTGGGTGTGATAGTGGGGAAAATATGCCCTCATTGGAAGAGTACACAGTAGAAATAAATAAACATGCAATAGCGGAAGTAGTAATAACCAACAATATAAACAGCGGAAGACTAAATCATCAAACTGGAGCACATATGTGTGTATGTATGAAATTATGCATAATACATAACTAGGAAAGCAGCCAACAAGTCACAATACTGGAAACACTATAGTACCAAAACAAGTACAAAAGAAAAGTAAACAACGCCTCAGCATCGCAAGCCAAAGCTTGGTCCCATGCTCTCCTGCTCCAAGTAATGAAGTCCTAGAAGTCGAAGGGCACTTTCCCTTGTCTATACCTGTAGCAACATAGTCTGCTTGGTCCCAAAAGCATGGCCCAAACAGGGTGTGAGATAAAATCCCAGCAGGAATTTACCCGAAGATCCGTGCCTAACAGTCAGTGAGTATATGGTAGGTAAAGTACAATAAGCAGTAAACAACAAAAGCAAGCAATAGGCAGTAACAGTAAGCGGTAAAACATGATGATACATAATAGCAATCAATCCACAACAATCAACAATAGTGAAAAAATGGCTACAAAGACGGAAACCCTCTGGGAAGTACTCACAACCATCCCCTTTGGTCCTATCAAATAAGTACCACAACCCTCTGTGCAGTGCACTCAGCCTAACCCCTCTGGTTGGTCATACAAATTTATGAGACTCTCTAGGGAAGCTCACTCGGTCAATTCCCATTATAGTCTAGGGTAGTCAGGGACTCTCTTGAGGAAGATCACGCAGTCTAACCCTCTTATCCCCAAGGTCTAGAGACTCTCTGAGGAAGCTATCTTGGTCAATTACTCCTATAGCCTTAGGTATACCACATACTCTCTGAGGAAGATCACTCGGTCAATTTCCCCTCTAGCCTGGGAAGGTTCTTAAAGAAATTAAAACAAGGTAAGACTCTCTGAGGAAGCTCACTTAGTCTACCCTCCTGAAATCTATAAAATCCAAGACTCTCTGAGAGCTCACTCGGTCCATCCCCTATGTAGTCTGTAATGTCTAAGACTCTCTGGGAAGCTCACCCGGTTTATACCTTATAGTCTATAGCACCAGGTCCTCTCAACCCCATGCCAGTCAGTGCATAATAATTCTATAAGGCCAAATTACACCTATAGAGCTACTTGGATAACCAAAGTACACATATAGATCTACTTAGCTAAACAGTCTACAAGGAAACAAGCATGTCATGAATTCCACTTCAAACTATTATCACAAGGCATGAAAACGGGTGTAGCAGCCAAAGGAAAACGAGACCCAAAGGTCATAAACAGAACAAAGAAAGGGAAAAAAGGTAAACATGCGATACCACGTTCACAAGTATCGGTGGGAATTCGCACATAAACTCAAGGAATTTGAACGGTAAGGCACAAAACACCTACCTCGATCCTAGGAGATCGATATAATTGAACCACGATGGCTGATTATCCCTAGAACGTCGTAGATCTGGGAAAATGCACAAAACATTCATCCTTAGATAACTTGAGAAGGAGGAAGAATTGGAAAACAAGGTTCAAACAGAAGGAAGAACTCACCACTGCGCTTCCAACGCAATCGATCGTGCTCGAATCAGAGAATGGATAGAGAGGCGGGAGGTCGAAGAATATTCAGCCGTACGGGTTGCTCTCAGACGAACTAGACCTAGAAGAAGACAAATATCGCGATGAGGCGTGACCCCGGTCTGTTTAGTAAAAAAAAGAAAAGTACACAGCGTGTATTTTTAAAGTACACAGAATGTGGTGGGTTTTTTTGTACTCCGCTAAAATCGGCCTCCACGTCACCCCTACACACCATGTGTGTGGCCCGGGCACGACCAACACACGGCTTCAAGCCGGAGAAGAGTACATGGCGTGTACTTCGAAAATTTCCAGAAACTCCAAAATTTTTCAAAAACTACAAAAAAGGAAAAAAATACCTGAAACAAAGATCTGGGTTCTTACAAAATTCCCCCTTAAAGAAATTCATCCCCAAATTTCCCTAGATAGGCGTAGAAGAAGAAACCCCGAACAACTCCGGACAATGCGATCGAACCTTGACCTCTCTCTCCCAAGTCTCGTCCTGTACTCGCCCGTGCTTCCATAGCACCCGTACCAGAGGAACAGACCAGCCTCAGAGAACCTTCGTACTACGATCGAAAATCCGAATAGGATGCTCTTCAAACAACGCATCCTCTTTGAGTTCAACCTCCTCGGGCTGAAAGACATGAGACAGGTCTGAAAAGTAACGTCGGAGCTGAGAGACGTTGAAGAAGTCGTTCATAGCCTAGTACCTCTGAGGTAGTTGCAACCGATAGGAAACTGACCCAACTCTCTCCAATACCTAAAATGGTCCGACGTACCATGGTGAAAGATTAAACTGTCTCCGAATCCTCTTGTGTGCCAACCTCGGTGCGACATGCAGGAAAACCTGATCTCCGAACTCGAACTCCAGAGGTCATCTCCCCTGATCAGCATAATACTTCCGTCGAGACTGTGCTGTAGCCATTCTCTTCCGAATCAACTCTATCTGCTCTGAGGTCTCCTGAACAAGGTGAGGTCCTAGCAAAGCTGCCTCTCCTGCCTCCACCCAACATAAGGGTGATCGGCATGGCCTACCGTACAAGGCCTTGTATGGTGCCATCTGAATTGTCGCCTGAAAACTGTTGTTGTTGGAGAACTCCACAAGAGGTATATGCTTCTCCCAAGAACCACCGAAGTCTAGAATGAAAGCTTGGAGCATATCCCAAGCACCTGGATCGTGCGCTCGGACTGGCCATCAGTCTGGGGATGGTATGCTGTACTCAAGAGTACCTATGTACCCAAATCCTTCTGAAGTCCCTGCCAGAACCGAGAGGTAAAGCGCGCATCCCTGTCTGAAATAATGGAGTGTGGAACTCCATGTAGACGTACAATATATCATATGTACAGTCATCCCAGATCATCAACACTGAAGGTTTCCTTGATCGGAAAAAAGTGTGCTACCTTAGTAAGTCTGTTAACGACGACCCAAACAACATAACTCCCCCGAGGTGACCTCGGAAACCCGGTCATGAAGTCCATCGCGACATCATTCCACTTCCACTTCGGAATGGGTAACTGCTGTAAAAGCCCTGCTGGTCGCTGATGCTCTGCTTTCACCTGCTGAAAAGTAGAACATTTCATGACAAAACCAGCAACATCTCTCTTCATACCTGGCCACCAGTACTGGAAATGAAGATCCTGATACATTTTGGTGATGCTAGGATGAATTTCCCAAACTGAGGAATGAAAATCCTGCATCAGCTCCTCGCGTATGTCTGCCGACACCCATACGCGTCCCTGGAAACGCAAGATCTCATCCTCACCCACTGTCCATACAGGAAGAGGGTCCCCTCCTGACACGCTCTCCCGCAGGACCAAGGCCTCTGAGTCTGATAACTGCCTCATTCGTACCCGATCAAGAAGTGTAGAGGTAACAACCACAGAAGATAGGACAGTCTGTCCCTACCTGTCATGAAATTCCAAGTGCATCTCAGAGAACAAAGCCATAAGATGCCACTCACTGCTGGCCTCCTGAACTGCCTGAATCTGAGTTCGTTTGCTCAACGCATCTGCCACTGCATTTCCCTTTCCTAGCGTATAGGTGAGATTGAAATCAAAAGACTGAAGATACTCGACCCACCTGTGCTGTCTTAGATTCAGATCACACTGAGTGAAGATATACTTGAGAATCTTGTGGTCGGTGAAAACCACAAAGTGCTCTCCCAAAAGATAGTTTCTCCAACAACATAGGGCATGAACAACTGCTACCAACTCCAAATCATGCATCAGGTAGTTCCTCTCGTGTGTCCTCAACTTCTGAGACCCGTACGCAATGAATCCATCTCCCTGCATAAGCATGGCTCCTAGCCCGATACCCAAAGCATCACAGTAAATAGTGTAGCTCTTGCCCGGCTCTAGCAAGACTAGTATCAGTGCTGACTTCAACCTCCCCTTTAGCTCCTGAAAGGCCGACTCACAAGAATTTGACCATAAAAACTTCGCCCCATTCTTGGTCAGACCTATCAATGGTGCTGCTAGGCGTGAGAAGTCCTGAATGAAGCGTCTGTAGTATCCGGTCAGCCCTAAGAAACTCCGTACCTCAAAGACGTTCTTCGGATGCTCCCAGGAAACTACAACTCTCACTTTCTCTGGGTCCACTGACACTCCTATCTCTGAGATAACATGACCCAGGAAGTGGATCTGATCCATCCAAAAGTGGTACTTCGAGAGTTTAGCATATAGACGATGCTCTCTCAGTGTACTCAGAACGATATCAAGATGTGTGGCATGGTCGTGTCGAGTGTGAGAGTACACTAAGATATCATCCACGAAGACCACGATAAAAGAGTCCAAGTACGGATGGAACACTCGGTTAATCAGTTCCATGAAAACCGCAGGCGCATTCGTGAGACCGAACAACATGACTTTATAATTGTAAAGACCATACCTGCTCCTGAAAGCTATCAGGGGTATATCTGATGGTCTAACACACAACTGATGATAACCGGACCTCAAGTCGATATTCGAGAACACCCGAGCTCCTAGAAGCTGATCAAAGAGATCATCGATCCTCATCAAGGGATATCAGTTCTTGACCGTCAACTGGTTCAGCTTCCGATAATCCACACAGAGCCGAAGGGTACCGTCTGCCTTCTTCGCAAACAGGACAGGCGAACCCCATGGAGAAGTATTGGGTCTGATGAAACCCTTTGCCTGCAACTCCTCCAACTGCTTCTTGAGCTCTTGAAATTCAGGTGTAGCCATACTATAAGGAGGAATGGACACCGGTTCCACTCCTGGCATGAGCTCAATAAATAATTCTACCTCACGCTCCAGAGGTAAACCTGAAAAGTCCTCTGGAAAGACATCGCTGAAACGATCCACCACTGGGGGAAAGTCTAACTGTGAAGTCCCCTGGTCTTCCAGATAAAGACTGGAAATCTGGGCTGTAACTTCCCCTATCCCATGATGCTCTGGTCCAACTCTACCAGCTTGGACATCCCACTCGCCTCTATAAAGGAAAGATCCGCCCTCTGGTGATGTGGAACTCACCCTGTGGTGATAGCAATCAATGACTGCCTAGAAGGGAACCAACCAATCCATCTCGAGAATGACGTCATCGCCCATCATCTCTAGGACATAGAGGTCCCATAAGAAATGACACCCCACAACCTCAAGAGGGCACTCTCTGCACTATCGTACGCTATATGTCCTCGTTCCCAACGGTGTGTCAAGATTCAACAAATCGGCAGACGAAAAGATACAGAGCCCAAGGCTCTCCACAACCGCAACAGAGATAAATCTATGGGAAGCACCAATATCGAAAAGAGCTGAAGATAAAACTGAGGCTACTAAGATCGTACTTCGAACTATAGAAGGTTCGGGATCCTGCTCCTGATAGGTCTTCTCCACGGCGAAAGACTGACCTGCACCGCGGCCCTACGACCCTGGCTGACCGCTCTGAGCTAATCCACTCTACTATCACTGATGACCTGGTGACTGACCACCATGGCCGCGACCTCCACCTCGGCCCGAACGGCCGGAAGAACTCCAGTTTCCGGACTGGTGGGAAACTGGTGAAGCATATCCAGAACACGGGGTCATAGAGGAACCCCTACCACCAGCTGAAGGTGAGAAGATGTGACAGAAACATTTAAGATGACCCACCTTGCCGCAAGACCGGCACTCCATCAGATCCCTCTAGCACCGAGGCCTAGTATTCCCACTCCTACTGCACTGGTAGCATATAACCTGGCTGCCAGAAGACGCATCCCGCGAACCTCGATCTCCTCGAGAAGACTCTCTATGATGCTTCCTACTGTCCGTAGGGGGAACACCAGCTCTGGATGACGAACCGCCCTGGCTCACTGCTCCAGAATCCCTCAGATTGCGCTTAGTGATCAGCGCCTGGTTGACGATGGAGGATATAGAAGTCAACTGGAAGATATTATCCTGGGAACAGATCTCCTACCTGAGACCGTCCTCGAACTTCCTAGCAAGGAACAACTCATCACCTACTGGGATCGACGTGAAACGCTGCAGTTCAGTGAAGTGAGACGAGTACTCCATAACAGAGAGAGTAACATGCTGCAGACTCATAAACTCCCGGGCTCGATAAGCCCTCAGGGTCTCTAGATAGAAGTAGTCATAGAAGGTGTGTCGAAACTCATCCCAAGACATATCCTGCCGATACCCTGACCGTGAGATCACCTCCCACCACCTCTTGGCGGTGTCACGGAGCATATAAGTAGCCAGCTTTACCCTTTTCTCTGGAGGGATCTCTAGGTGCTCAAAGATGGTCAGTGTGGCCTCTATCCACGACTCTGTTGCCTGAGGTCCTCCATCCCCTGAAAAAGTAGGAGGATGCTGATGTTGGAAAACCCACGTCAACTCAGCCATCGACAGGGCAGGAGGCGGCGCTCCCTGGAAGGTCTGCATCATCCTCAGGAAGTCCTCCCTTAACTATGCCTCGAAACCTGAAATGGGTATGATAGCCGGTGCCAAGGCTGGCTCGAATGGAGGATCGACAGGAAGTCCCTGATCAGCCATATTTGGCGTCTGATCGCTGCCTGACGATAGACGTACAACCAGAGGACGTCTTAGAGGCATAGATATGAAAGATCAAAAGCACACCTTAGATCAGGATTAACAAAGACTGAAAACACAGGAGTACAAAACGGGAATAGGGGGAAGAAACTATCAAGTTTTACAAAACACAACTACACGACATGTATAAAAACTACACGACGTGTCTGCTTAAGCCATTAACATGGGCGTGTATTCCTTCCCTACAGGTCGTGTGACACCTCAAACTACATGGCGTGTTGACCCAACACACAACATGTACTTGAAGACTATTCCCCTTCCCGAGTCTCTTTACACGGCTAACTCACACGGCTCAAACTAACCTCAGACTACACGGCGTGTACTAGACACTGACTCGGTGGCCCGTGTTGTTAGTTACATGACCGTCTACATGGTTGGCATTTAAACGGTGTGTTCTGAACAAAGGAGGTGTGTATAGGTGAAGGTGACACCGTCCCGTATTGTTCGTGACACGTCCGGGTACCTGGGCAAGACTACACGACGTGTTCCGAAAGCAACACGGCGTGTCTACTCGAGTTTCCCCGACTCGTTTTGTTGGTGACACGGCCGGGTACACGACTCTAAACTACACGGCATGTACCTTCCATACATGGTGTGTTCCTGAAGTTATTTCTACAACACTGTGTTACTGCACACCCAGTCAGTAACATGGCTTGAAAATTACACGGCGTGTAACTAGAAAGTACACGTTGTGTATTCTGGGTTTTTCTGGGCAGTAGCTCAGAAACTGCACAGAAGCCCAGAAACACAGAAAACAAAGAAAAGAGGTGCCAAATTTTGATCCGTGAGGGCCCATAATCCCCGCGAATCAAATCTTGGCATCTCCTACAGTCATGTATAATAGAAAACAATATCATGATCCACCAACTTCCGATTCAAGAGGGCCCATAACACCTCAAGAATCAAAATTTGACGTTCATTTGAGAAAAGTGCAATAAAAACAATTCTCTAACAAATCAATAGAGATTATATCAAGCATCTATCACAACATCATGCATAATCTACACAAAGTCTATCACAACAGAATGCAATCACTAATGCACCCTAGATGGCATGGCAATAATGCATGGCATGTGATTTCTACAAGTGCCTAGATGATGCATGAGATGGAATATCCTCATCTCATCGGGTTGCGATAGAAATAGAACCGTAATATCAAAACAATAACAGTACAAAGCATGTGAATCACTCTAGGTGAAATCGTATCAACCGTAAAATCTCAGAACCAGAAACTGCAATAAACGAGGTAGTATGGCTTTTCCCTGTACACGGGTTAGCTACTCCCGAGAACAACTTATTACCAAGTACCAAATCCGTCTTATCCCTGTCTAATGTCTCCAAACAGTAAATCAAGAGAAAATAATTCCTCTGATACCACTTTGTAACGTCCCAGTTCCGGAAGCCACCCAGAGGCGCCCCGTACCCGGTTGGTCACATGGCCTCAAGCGCATTTCCCCAAACTCCAGAGGCTGCCGACTAGCAGCGAGGGCCTTGGGTGTGATAGTGGGGAAACTATGCCCTCATTGGCAGAGTACATAGCATAAATAAATAAACATGAAATAGCAAAAGCGGTAATAACCAACAATATAAACAACGGAAGACTAAATCATCAAACTGGAGCACATATGTATGTATGTATGAAATGATGCATAATACATAACTAGGAAATCAACCAACAAATCACAATACTGGAAACACTACAGTACCAAAATAAGTACAAAAGAAAAGTAAACAGGTCCTCAGCATCGCAAGCCAAAGCTCGGTCCCATTCTCTCCTTCTCTAAGAAATGAAGTCCTAGAAGTCGAAGGGCGCTTTCCCTTGTCTATAACTACAGAAACATAGTCTTCTTGGGCCCAAAATCATATCCCAAACAGGGTGTGAGATAAAATCCCAGTAGGAATTCACCTAAAGATCTGTGCCTAACAGTCAGTGAGTATATGGAAGGTAAATTACAATAAGCAGTAAAGAGCAACAACAAGCAATAAGTAGTAACAGTAAGCGGTAAAACAGGATGATAAATAGCAGTAATCAATCCAAAACCAATCAACAACAGTGAAAAAATAGCTACGAAGCCAGAAACCCTCTGGGAAGTACTCACATCCATCCCCTCTGGTCCTATCCAAGAAGTACCACAACCCTCTGGTCAGTGCAATCAGCCCAACCCCTTTGGTTGGTCATATGAATTTATCAGACTCTCTGGGGAAGCTCACTCGGTCAATTCCATTTATAGTCTAGGGTAGTCAGGGACTCTCTTGAGGAAGATCACACGGTCTAACCCTCTTATCCCCAAGGTCTAGAGACTCTCTGAGGAAGCTATTTCAGTCAATTCCTCATATAGCCTCAGGTATACCACAGACTCTCTGAGGAATCTCACTCGGTCAATTCCCCCTCTAGCCTGGGAAGGTTCTTAAATAGATTCAAAAAAGGTAAGACTCTCTGAGGAAGCTCACTCGGTCTACCTTCCTGAAGTCTATAAAATCCAAGACTCTCCGGGAGCTCACTCGTTCCATCCCCTCTGTAGTCTGTAATGTCCAAGAATCTCTGGGAAGCTCACTTGGTCTATCCCTTATAGTCTATAGCACCAGGTCCTCTCAGCCCTGTGCCAGTAAGTGCATAATAATGCTATAAGTCCAAAGTACACCTATAGAGCTACTTGGATAACCAAAGTACACCTATAGATCTACTTAGCTAAACAGTCTACAAGGCAACAATCATTTCATGTATTCCACTTCAACCTATAATCGCAAGACATGAAAACAGGTGTAGCAGCCAAAGGCAAATGATACCCAAAGGTTGTAAACAGAACAAAGTAAGGGCAAAAAGGTAAACACGCGATACCCCATTCACAGTTATCGGTGGGAATTCGCACATAAACTCAAGGACTTTGAACGGTAAGGCACAAACCACCTACCTCAATCCTAGGAGATCGATATACTTGAACCATGACGGCTGATTCTCCCTAGAACGTCGTAGATATGAGAAAACACACAAAATGTTCAACCTTAGATAACTTTAGAAGGAGGAAGAATTGGAAAACAAGGTTCAAGAAGAAGGAATAAATCACCTCTGCGCTTCCAACGCAATTGACCGTGCTCGAATCGGAGAACGGACGGAGAGGTGGGAGCTCGGGGAAGATTCGGCCATACGGGTCGCTCTCAGACGAACCAGACCTAAAAGAAGACAAATATCGTGATGAGGTGTGACCCCAGTCCGGTTAGTAAAAAAAATAAAAGTACACAACATGTATTTTTAAAGTACATGGCGTGTAGTGGGTTTTTCTATACTCTGCTAAAATCGGCCTCCACGTCACCCCTACACACCGTTTGTGTGGCCCAGGCACGGCCAGCACACGGCTTTAAGCTGGAGAAGAGTACACGACATGTACTCAGAAAGTACACGACGTGTACTTCGAAAATTTCCAAAAACTCAAAAAATTCTCAAAAACTCCAGAAAAGTAAAAGCATACCTGAAACGAAGATCTGGGTTCTTACATATTTTTTTTTAAATAATCAGTTTAGATGTTCAAAATACTCTAATAATCATCACATGATAATCAAAACCCAATATGATAACTTAGGGTAAGATAAAGTGGATGAGTCACACATTATCACATAACATATACACTTCCATTTATAAAACCATGTCATAATAATCTTTAATATCTCATAGTTTACATCATCACAAAACATGACGTGGTTTGAACCACTATGTCATGATTTTATCTTTAGTGTGTGTTTCTGACAATCTCCCACTTGCACTAATCCCACATAGACTTAGAACACTTTCTCATTATTTCACATCATATGTGATAACTTGTGAAAACATATCCAAAATTACTTTTGAAAAAACTACCATTAATTTTCATGATATGTTATACCATATATAGAAACTTGTGAAAATAGATTTAAAACGTTATTTATATTTTCTCTAAAATACTTTTGGGGTAACCGTCAAAATTTTATACAAACAATTTATAATTTTTTTTAATCCCAATCCACACAACCACTAAGAATGACCCCATGGGCCTTTTTAGCATGTATACTAATTATGAATTCATAAAAATATAATTGTAAGAGAATTGCAGTTTATATTAAAGTAGAAATGCTACTCAAGGTATAAAGGGACCATGCATGATCTTTATCAAACACATGTATCTCTATACCCTTGTCCACCAACTATATCATATATAAGTATGCATAATCATATAATCCCTTTTTACAAAACACTGAGTGACCATGAAACATGGAATATGTCAATATCATATAGATGAATCATATGTCATCTATTCTCTAAGTATATATTGAATATATAGATGAACACATCACATGTCATTCACCCAGACGGATGAGCACATCACATGCCACTCACTCAAATAAATAAGAACATCACATTTCACTTATCTAGGTATATCCATACACTTAACCAATCTATCTTAATTGAGGGAAAAAAGTTATACCCACCATACAAGAAGACAAATCTCATCTTGGTTAAACCTCAACTGATGACATGATCAACAATATACCCAAATTCCCCCTAATTATCTCAACCTACAGGATGGAGTGAGAAAGTTATCAAATTATGAAGGATCTCAGGTTATGTTTCTTTTAAAATACATGTAAAGGGATTAAATATGAAACATGAAACCCTAGTATACCAAAGACATAGTGTATAACACTCTATGTAGTATACATAGTGGGTTATCTAATGCACAAAACTCATTTTATTCCTCATGAGAAAATATTTTATCTATATATGAAACCCAACCCACCTAATCTTAACATGTCATCATGACCTATATAACTTTATGATGACCATAGAATAGGAATAACTTAAAGTCATACTTTGAGAGGCCAATTATCATTTCACTTCATGAATATATGTAACAAACATGAAAGAATGATAAAGTGGAGACTGACTTTTGCATAACATGATATATTTACTTAAGAATCTATTTTACCATATCCCATATGATAGACCACCAAAGAGGATTTGTGATTTATGCACTTTTATGGTTTTGTTAAGCTCATTACATATTTTTAAATCCTTCCAAATATTTATACAACCATATAATAAACCCTCCCACCAAACTCATTTAATGGATAACATCTTGAAGAAATATTGTTTGAATAATGGTGATATTATATTCCGAATCCAAATTTTCAAATCTTTGAACATATTATCCAAACATATTTACTTTCAAACATAAAATGTCACAATGTTAATAACTTATATTGTTTACTTAGTACTATTTATAATTTAATCATAATCATCTGAGAACATTTTCACTCAAAATTTTCTTTGAGATCACTTAGAAATAAAATGTAACTCTTTATATTAATATCATTCCTTAAAAAAATACCCTAAACTCTTTTAGGATATAAAGTGATATTAATTTTTAGTTATACTTCTAAAACCATTTATTTGTTATAATTTAAACTTCTTTAAGTAAAAACATACTCCTACTGGGCTCTTAGAAACTATATTTTCTCTAAAATGTACTTCTAAGACACAAACTCCTTTGTGTAATGAAATAACAATTATTTACTTTAGTGATATTATTTTAATAAATAAACTATTAAAACCCATATATCATATTGTTTTTGTGTGTGTTTAGGGTATCATTCTAAAAATAAGATTTTATTCTTTAGAATATTACATTGAAGGGTGGTGAGAACTCTTTCCCTAATATCTCAAAAAATAAGATAAATAAAACAATTTTATCCGAGATAAAAATAATTTTATCCTTTCCTTATTTCCAAACATGTTATAGAACATGATCAAATCATAAACCATGTGTATAAAAACCATCATCGCATTCATTGATAAAAAATATTGATTCTTATAAAAAATATTATCACATAAGAGGAAAATAAGATGAAAAATACACATCCTATATAATTTATAAATATACATGAGCTTTAAATTAGTTTAATACATCCATCTCCTTGATATATGAACCCTTTGCTTCATCATATGAATGCATACTTCAAGATCTATCCAATAATCCCTTTTCACTTTTGAATTTATGTATATATTTACAAAACTTGTATAATGTATAGTCGATATCATATAAAATTCAAAATAGAATAATTAAATTCCATAACATTAATAACTAACATGAAATATTTATGGAGTTTATTGTACCCATTTAAGTATTCTAGACAATTCCATTTCTAGTGGAAAATTGCACCCCCTTCTTGGAATCTTCTTTAGGTTTCAATGAATTAAGCTAAAAATTGGATATTCAATCTACTTTTTCTAGACTAAATTTTAACAAATATCTACATTAATTATAAAAAACACAACCAATAAATCCTATGTTTTACTCAATTATCCTCAACACATTGAGGAAATTTGGTAAACTTTTATCAAACTCATTGATATTGTTAGAATATTTCCAAAAATAATTTTATAACGAATTCTTTATCCCGATCAAGACTTAAAGGAGACCTTCGGTCTCTCTAAATCATTGACATACCCAATTATACTAATTATATGAGTGGAGAATAAAGTTATTTTAATCATTTTGAATCAAAACAATGCCTTGGAAACCTCATATATCTCACGCCTTGCTTATTCCTAATATATTATTTTTAGGTTATCTATTTTATTGAATACATCCATGTTCTCAAGTTTATTTTGAAACTTAGACTTAATGGATACATGAATGAGAGTGTAGACATCAATAAAATCCTTCAATTTCTCATTATAAGCATATACATCCATTTTTTAAATAACTTAACCAGTTTTCTTCTCAGGAAGAGATTGATCTGACACATATAAATTTTCCTCTTAATTTAGAATGATACTTAAGTTTCTATACCACTATAATAAGTTTCTTTAATTAATATTCTCATTTTTCAAAATTGATCTCAATATCAATTTTTATGATGATGATGATGTCATTTTATTAATAATAAATGTTTTTTATTATATGAGTATCATGTTTTATATTCATTCAATAGGAACTTTTATTAAATGCGGTCCCATTAAAATGATGACCCCTTTTAAACACATCATATCCATTAGTGAAATAAGATTCAAATTTCACTAAGTAATGAGTTTTCCTTGTAATTTCTCTCACTTCCTAGCTATTTTGGTAGATATTTCAACCAATAGGTTGTTTGTTGGATTTGTTGATAATAACTATTGAATATTTGTAAGCAGAATTGACAATACCTATTGTATTGACAATATATGGTGAAGTGGTTGGATTCATATGACACATATGGTAGGATGATGGTATTAGTGGTAACATGTGAATTATATATACGATAGTGGATCTTGAGGATAGTCATGTCATATATGGACATGTAATTTAAGTTATTCAATAAGATGAAAGGAACCAACACCGGTAAGTTCCAAAAATTATTCAAGAGGATTCTAGAAGTTATTAATGGAGAATCAGAAGATACTATGAAGGTTTGATAATATCTTGGAAGTCTGGCGGCTGGGATGATATTTTAATAATTACAAGGCCTGAAGAAAAGGTGTACATAGAAGCATGAATAATATTGGTATACTAAGAATTGGATTTGGTGGAATCATTTGATCTATAAGATATAATGAATCTTATGATTTGTAAGGTTTGAAGTTTCGGAAGAATAATTATTTTATATAAGTGGAGTTACTTTGGATGTTAGAAGACCAAATGATGGGTTGGTTTTTTGATTTTAGATAAGTCCATTTATTAGATTTTTTTGTTGAATTTTAAATTTAAGTCTTTCCAAGGTATGTTGGAATTTTTAAAAGTCCCAAGATATGTAATATATTTCAGGAACTAGTAGATTTGTAAAATGAATATGTAATATATTCAAGTAGTTCCATAAAATATTTTCCTTGTAGTTATCTAAAAATATTTAAAAGGAATGGGATATATATAATATTCTTTATATGTATGATTTTTGTTGAAAAGATTACTAAAAATTATCAAAGGGTGATATCTTATGCGATAAACAAGATATTCTTTGGGTTTTACAA
Source organism: Viscum album (assembly GCA_963277665.1). NCBI lineage: Eukaryota > Viridiplantae > Streptophyta > Magnoliopsida > Santalales > Viscaceae > Viscum > Viscum album. The sequence continues at coordinate 564,026,178 of OY728121.1, read as the reverse complement.
AAACATGAAAATTTATAGGATTTTCAGGTTGATACATAATATTTTTTTAGAGATGCATAAGTTTTTTTGATACATAAGGTTTTACATGGGGTGATATTTTTATGCATATGTTTTTTTTCTAGAGTAGAAACAAGTGGTAATGGGAAAAACCTTACACATCACATAAGTTTTTTTTTCAAAAGGTAGTATGAAATATTTTTTAGGGGAAATGTAAGGTTTTATCCATTTTTTATGAGAAGTAGAGTTGGTAACGCCATGACTTGAGGCTTCGTGCCACATTGTCGCTATGTATTCATGAATATTACTACAATCCATGTGGATTAAAATGGTTTCTATTAATTTCATTATATGATTGATAATTCGATCATAGTATAAAAAGGATGCTTTCGGATTTTTTGGAAATATGAAGAACGAAATATTTGAGGGAGATTGTGAGGAGTATGAAGTATTAATAGGCAATAATTTTTAGTGTTGTTTTTACAGATTTTCTATATTTGAAACATGAAAAAATATATCATGTGATAATCTAAAAATATATCAGGATTGATAATTATGGAAGCTTGAATAAGAGAGTTAATGAAACTGATATTGGAGGAAGTTTTCCATATTAAAATATTAAAATAATATCCTCATGGATATTCTGTGTATATATATAAGAGAAGAATAAAAATAAGAGAATATAGGTAATTATATAAAAACCTATTATTCATTATAGGCTTTAATATATTGATATATATATTTAGAAAATAAGAGGAGATAGTGGATCATACTGAAGCATCTAGTTCAGAAGAAGTATAAGAATTGAGAGAAGCCACTGAAGATTGTCACTACCATATCTGGTTTGTGGAGAAAGAGAAGGATCAAAAGGAAGAAGGAGTTTCACTTCCATATATAAAAATTTTCAGAAGGAGAGAAATGAGATAATTATAGTGTTGAATTATACTCATATAGAGAAGAATTTATATTTCTATTTTTTGTGTAAGACATAGAGTAACTCCTTATAGAGAGTGGAAACTCTCATACCTCTTAAAGAAGAGTACAGTGGATGTGGAAATCGACTGAGCATCTATCTGGAGTTGAATATGTGCATAATTTTTGGTTACCATACTGAACATAGAGAAACCCACATATCTATACACTATTAATGAACTTACCTAAAGTAGTGAACATATTATAAGAAGAGGGGGTGTCCCTTGGATATTTATTGTAACTTTATATAATAAAGAAACAATAGTTCACCATGGGTAGGGAGTGACCAAACCAAAACCTTGTAAATGGAGTGTTCCTTAGCTTGGAGTAACCATTACTGAATCTGTATCCATTGAACTAGTGAAGCAGTGGATTATGGTACACCATCACACTTCCATATTTATTCTTCTTAGATTATCCCTTAGTGGACAATCAAGTAAAATCTCTATGTTCTATATGATTTACTTTCCTTCTAATCCTTTTATTATTTAGTGAATTACTGTGAAAGAGTAATTCACCAGAAGGTTGATAATGTCCCTATCAATGTGAGGAAAACATGCTAAAGAAGAATGAACTTGTAAAAGGAAAAATTTAATTTGAAAAGCACATTGATTTACCCCTTTCTCATGGTTTCTCAAGTTTTAACAAGTGGTATCAGAGAAAAAAGGTTCCAACTAGGTGTTTAATCACTGAACCTATTTTAAATTTATTTCAAACATGGATTCAATGACAAAGCCTCCTATTTTCAGTGGTACTAACTTTTATGGATGGAAATAGAGATGTATTGGATTCTATTGGTTTGTAGTAAAGAAATCATATAATATATCCAATAATATGATAACCTAATAAAGAACAATAAATGATATTGTGATTCAAATACAAAAAATATTATAAATAATGGTATTCCTAGAGAGGCATACAATAAAATTATTCATTATCCCAATTCTTTTAATATTTAGACATTTTTGGAAAATATGTATAGGAAATTAGTAGGAAAAAAGAAGGATATAGAGCCTACATTGGGAGAATATTGAAAATATAATCATGATAATAAACTAGAGAAAAACTTGGGTAAAGGGTTTATTATGAAAAAATAAAAAAGAAGAATAAGTATAATAATAAGGCTACTAGAAATATGGACTCTCCAATTGAGTTGAAAAATTTTAATTTTAATTCTATACCTAATTTTAATAATGTTTTGGAAGTTTTTTTAAAAATATGAAAATTTAGAATCACTCATAGAGATTGATAGAATAAGAGATTCCAATGATGATGTAGTGAACTAGACTGGGTTGACCTAACACGTCACCTAATCTTTCCCAAAACAATGCCTCAAGAACACCTCCCTATATGCTAGAGGCTGTCGACTAGTGGTGAGGGTCTAACATATACAATGAGGAGACTATACCATCCGATCAGAGTAAAATGAAAGTGTAAATAACTAAACCATCCACAAGGATAAAAATTAGAGCACACATAATAAATAAAATAAAATAAAAATATACTACAATAAATGAAATGTGACATATAGTCATACAGACTTAAAGCATGTAGGAAAAACAATAGTCATTCACCCATTGGGTTGACCACATATATAGAATAAATCAATTGAAAATATATACATCATGCTCTGCTGCCAACTCCAAGCCAAACCACATACCTAGTCGCCATGAATCTCAAACCACACCAACCTAATCCTGAGACTCCACATGAGTGACCGCACTCAATCAAGAAACACTGGGCCTCTACCTTATATACTATGCAACCTATTCTCTATCTGAAAGCATACATAAGGTTTGAATTCACACCAAAGTGCACGTATGGTGGGTGAGAAATAAATTTCAATGGGCACCCCCAATGATAAATCTATAATCTATTTTCATAAAAAGTGCATGAAGATGTGATATGACCAACCTAGATGAAAAATAATAAAAATTGGCATAAAAATAAGAAACTATATAAAATAAAGGGATCTGAATAAAAACAATGAAAATAACCAACTACAGGTTCTAGTCTGACACCCGAGGTAAATCTACCCCCGCTATGGACTATGCCATAGGATTTATAGCACGTGTCTGACCCCACCACACAACATATAACATGAAATCTAGATCTACACAGGATATCCAAGTCATATAAACACAGAGTCATGAATTTCAAAACCTAGTGTGTAACCATAGGTGTTTACATGATAACATGTAGCTACCAGGTTCTAGGAATCCAAGAGCATGATCTAAACTAGAAACAAATCTCTATGCTGAACCCTATAGAAACTTTCATGTCTTGGTATTCCCATATAACAAATTTTAATTTTGATAAAGTCCTAAGAGTGTACACTACCCTAAGGGTTCCTCCATGTATGGGATTAATGTATGCACTATCCTAGGGGTCCCTTCCATCCATGGGATTAACAGATACACTATCCCTGGGGTCCCATATAGCTAACCATAAGAACTCAACATCCATGAAACTAGGTGTTCTCAACATTCACAATTGATAACCTCTATCTAGGGCATAAATCTAAACTAGATGGGTGAACTCATCAAGATATACCATTATCTCCCAAAGATCATCTAACAACAACCATAAAAAAAAGAATAGGATAACACGAGATCAAACTTAGAGCCAACACCTAGTCCCACAATATCCCAAAAGTCTCCTCTCACAAAAAAAGTCTTGATCAGAAACTAACTCAAACATCTCAGCCAAAGGCTGCCAGAATGTGGGTCGATCCAAAACTCAAACCCAACATCCAAAATATCTGAACTAGTAGCACTGACCAACTCTTGGATAAAGGTCGATGAAACATGGGTTGATCCAAATATCTAACCCAATTTCCAAAAATATGAACTAGTAGTGATAATATCCTCTCAAATCACAAAACTTGGGGATCCCACTATCCCTGGGGTCATATCATAAATCGACGTCCTATAAGGGACTCCCCTATTGCACCCAATATCTCATGCCATGCTGTCAAAAGATCCCCAAACAACCAAAAAATACACAACAAGAGTGGGACACTCTACAATGGATTCCTCTATCTCATCCAAATCACGGGACAAGACTAGTGTGAAAACATCCTCAAACATCCCTCAGTGGCCTCTAACTGGTCCTCAATCAACAACACACCCGCAATGGCATCTAAAATCATGAGAAAACCTACAAGGGAGTTCTCAATAGTATGATTGACCACCTCAAAAGTAGGAAAACCTAAAAATCAACCTTTGCATAAGAGAATCCTCGAGGAAAATCCCATTATAGAAAAACCTCATCCAGCCTCCCTAGAAACCAACCTATACTCGGGTGCTATCTCTCCCCATAAGTAAATCCAAAGAAACACCATGCTACACATGCATTCTCGACCACTGACTATGGTATCCACTGATCACTTTCTTAGAAACCATCCCACAAGGGAATCCATAATGAGTCCCTCATACCCATATCAACATCAAATCAATGGAACCTAAACATAACAACCATCCCACATTGATAACCTAGCTTGAAGGCTCCAACAACTCTAATCCTCAAACATAGGATCTAAATCTCAACTGCTCTAACCTCAAGGAACCGGTCCCAATATCCAAGGACAGTCCAAATCACCTCAAAGATACTACTCAATGCAGCCTCTTGGTATCCTTCTAAAAGAACCTTGAATAAAAAAGACCTGAATTCCATAAAACAAGCCAACTAATGAGATCATGACCCTCAGTTGAGTCTCGCATCACACAACCCAACCCACTGGAGGATTTAAATCGAAACCTCAAAGAAATCCTCCTGTCAAAATCTCTTTTTTCCAAAACACCATCCAAATGGACTCTAAATTATGTAAGTATTACAATAATATTATCTACAAATAAAAACACTCAGAATAGACTCCTCTTATGTCCAATTCTAACTCCAAGGCATAAAACACCCAAACCCCCTTGAAGGAAAAAGTACATGATGTGTACTTTCGAGTACACAACATGTACTATCAAATGTCCACCTATCCATGTACTTATACATGTCCATGGAACACCCAAGGTATATCCATGTACTAGTACATGGCCAAAGCATACATGGGGTCTAGCGACGTACTACTACATGACCATGTCACCCCTACATGGGGTGTCTACTCAAGTACCCGGACACACGACCATGTACTAATACACGATGTTCACTTAAATTACATGGAGTGTAATTAAAAAACTTAATGTTCCCAAAATATGAAGGAAAAATGGCATGTGTTTATATAACTACACATAGTGTACATGGGTTTTCCCTAATAAAAAACCCCCCAAATTGCCCAAAACCTCTGATTTCTCCTAAAAACCCATATATCATCCCCCCACGGGTCCCAAAAAACATATATATGGATTTAAAACTTTAAAAAATAGATATATGGGGTTTGGGTGAAAAAATTATAATAGGCATACCTCTAGGTGTAAAACACCGATGCTTCAGCCCCAAATTTTCCCCACACACCCGCTAACACTGAATGGCCCGAAGGCCTTCATTTTTATTGATTTTTGATAACCCCAATTTCAAGGGATGAGGGGGAACCCTTACAAGGACCGTAGTCTTATAGATTACATGGACCGTAGTCTTAAGAGACATTACATGACCCGAAGGTCTTATGGAATTCAACCAGACTATAACTACATGGAACTGCCCCTCCCCTGCATCTGCATCATGATGGTAGCTCTCAACCTTCACATGGCCATCTGGCTAAGCTTCCTGTTCAAGCAAAGGCTGGTCCTGATGGCATATCAATACCCTATCATACTTCCAAATCCATTGATTATGCTCTGGTGAGTGTACCTACTCTGAAACCTCCTCTAGGGCTGCTCTTTTTTTGTAGAGTATGTCTGGGGAAACTATATTTATCATGTGTCCCTAAGGCCTTGAGGTGGCCCAAAGGCCTTAAAGGTGGCTCTAAATCCTTAATGACCTAAAGTCCTGGGTGTCCTGAAGTCCTTAAGGACTCCAATCCCAAACCAATGGCCTAAGGTGAATAGTTCCTGCTAGTACAACACCAAATAATCCCTCTACAGTACTGCTACAGTACCTGCTACAATACCGCACAATACAACTACAATACCTGCTATAGTACATGCTACAGTACTGCTACAATGCTGCTAAAGTAACCCGAAATTATGCCTTTTCCTTGTTTCGAACCTGGGTCACATGGATGCACTTAGAGAGACCTCACCAACTTGGATGAGGCTTATGTGCCACTTTATAACACCCAATTGTAGGATCGAATATGTAAAAATGAGATGCTAAAATACAAGAGGGGGGGGGGGTGAATTGTATACTTTAGAAATTCCTTTGGAACCTTTAAAGTTAAGTTTAACAAGGTTAAACAAACATTCACAAGACCTCTTAAAGAAACCTTTTCTATTTTCTTAAAAGAAAGATTCTACCTTAAATCATATAGAATCTGTAATATAATGAGAGTAATGGAATTAAAAATTATAAAAAGGTTATACTTTCTAACTTTAACAAAGTTAACATACAACAACGAAATTAAAACAACTTGTAATAGTAAACAAGTAACAATAAGATTCTTTTAACCCAAAGAGAAGGGTATCCAACAACCTTAGATAAAGGTTCCTTGATTTATACTTTCAAAAAAGTCTATCTTACCCAAACCCAGGTAATCCCTCAATCCAAAGATCGGTATCTATCTTGAAATCCCCACAAGCCCTCGATTTAGAAGGAAATCGAAACCTCTATCTTCCAAACTCAGAAGCCCACGATAAGAATGATCGGAGTATGCACAAAGAAATTCCGAACAAGTTGTTCATGCCTAAACAAGTTGTTCACAACATCTGCATGAAGCACTAAGAGTTATAAGATCCTCTCTCTCTAGAAATCACTTTACAACTTTTTTTCGTCAAAGTCAGTTGTCAAAGTTGACGTACTTTTCTCGTTCAAATGGGCTTGTATTTATAGGCAAAATTTCCCGACGATCGGCTCCACTCCAACGGTCATATTTTCCTAAAATTTCAGAGGGACCTAGAAACGTGACAAACATACAAAAATTAGTTTATAACAAATTGTACGACATCATTTCAGGTAACAGAAACGATGTTAAGTTAAAGATAAATGTTAAGTATAAGATAACTTAGAATTAAATATCATTGGATTGATACATTTAAACAACTCTAACATTATCAAGAAAGCGTAATCTTAAAAAATAAATAAAACAGATTCTTAAGAATAACATTATTAAGAAAACAGAATCATAAGAAAAAAATAAATCAGATTGTGAAATAGGTATCTCATTTGTTCCGGAATCGGAATCAAAAAATCAGAATCATATATACACCGGATTCAAAATGAAAAAATCGAAATCACATATACACCGGATTCAGAATCATAAAAACTAAATCACATATACAATAGAATCAGAATAATAAAAATGGAATTACATATAAACCGGAATCAGAATCATAAAAACTGAATCACATATACGCTGGAATCAGAATCATAAAAACTAAATCACATATCATAATGACAGATCTATAAGTATAACAAAATGGAAAAATGGAATGATAGATCTGTAAGTATAACAGAATTACAAAACGTAATGATATATCTGTAAGCATAATGGAATGATAATTCCAGATCTTAAAAAAAAAAATTCATAACTTAAGAAAAAGTGTTTGTGATTTTCAAAACATAAAACCATAAGGAATGGAGAAGTCATAAGATATCCTTATTGACTCAACAATCTCCCCCTTTGGAAATCACAAACAAATTTTCTAAGGAAGAATATATTGACTTAGATAAACAAGTATGAAAAACTTATCTCCCCTTTTGAATAAGATTTTGGATGAATACAACTAACTCCCACTTAGGTTATGTTTCCCAAGGATCATATTCTTGATCTTTGAAGTCAGGTTTTCTTAAGGTATTATCTCCCCCTTAGATAAACATTTCCTTTTAAAAGAAAAATCCCACTAACATGGACATTATACTTTCTTTCCATACTCCCCATTACTAGATTATCCTTCTCAGAGATTAAATTCTTCCTTTAAATAAATTCTCCCCCTTTGTGATTTTCAAAAAGAGGGAAAGGAATAGAGAAGTATAAGATGTACCTGAAAGGTTAAGTAAGCATATATTTGAAAAAAAAGGAAGATATGAAAGAAATTTCTTAAGAAAATTTTATAAATAAGGTTTATATTACAACAAAACATCAGAATGTAAAGAAAAGCCATCCATTCTTCTTCTGCTCAGACAACATCTTCTTTATCAGGGATTTAAGTTTCTTAACTTCCTTATGATATTCTTCAAACTTCTTTAGTAAGATCTCCTGATCTGGATTCTTCTTCTCTAAATACAAGATCCTCTCTTCTTGAGAAGCCATCTTTTTCTCTAATTCAGCTCTGACTACCTTCTCACTGCTAACAGATCGAGCAACATAATTGAGTTGACTAGCTTTATCAGATATTTATGACTTGACCTTGTTGAACTCAGTTTCACAAGTATTGAAATCTCCTTTTGTTGAATCCATGAAGTCACCGAACTGTCTTAGATCTTCATTGATAGTTTTGGTACGGTTAAATACTTTCTTACAAGTCACCTTCTGAGCTTTTTAATCAAAAAAAAAAGATTACTAAATTCTACTTATTTCTTGAAAACCATTTCCATAAGCATATTAGTCCATTCCATCTTTTGATTCAGGGTTTCTTGCATCATTTGACTCTGGGAATCTATGTTTTCAAGAACCATAATGGTGCTAACCAACTTTCTTAAAGATATCCTGACAAAATAATTTTCGAAAGATGAAGAGGACTTGGATCCTGACACATCTTTTCCTTTCTCAAATCCTCTTAGAGTTAAGGAAGCTGGTCTCTCTATTCTCTTAGAGGACTTCTGAGGTGTTTCCTTATCATATGGAGCAACAAAAACATTCTTTCTTTTAAGAGGGTCTCAAGTTGGAGATTTTTCATCTGAAACTTGAAAAACATTTAGATTTATCTTTTCATCTTATTCTTTTCTAAACATATAATGTTGATATCCTCCTTGTCCCTCTTCTTCTTGAAATTATTCCTCTTCTTCACCTTGTTGTTCAACCTGTTCTTTCTCTATTTCTTCTTTTAGTTCAAATTCAACTTCTTCTTCATCTTTAACTTCTACCTCTTCCTCAACTTCTATTTCTTCCTCAAATTATTCTTCAACTTGTTCTTCAACTTGTTCTACAGATTTGGAACCTTAACTTGAAGGAGTTCCAACATAATATTCCACTTACCTTAAAACATCATCATCATCATCATCTTGGATTATATGATCTTCCATTTCTTGAACTGGTTTTGATAAGGCTAGCACTTTCTTAGATTTTTGGATTTCCGGAGTGAACACCGGTTTCTTATGAACATATTGAGATTTAGATACTTCCTGAGATTTCTTTTCTACAGCTTTTAGAAGATACTTACAAAATTTTTCTTCCAAAGATTTCTTCTTTAAATTCTTCTCCTTATATTCTTTCTCAAGATTTTCAGCTTGATTGATTCTTAGAGACTTATCCTCTACAGGATTTAGACCAAAATAAGGGTCTCCTTCCTTTCTAGTAGCTGTCATTTCTCTCCACTTTGCAACTGTTTCATATGAATAAGCTTTTGGTTTCATTGCAGGAGGAGGTGCTGAAATTGGAATAGGAACTGGAATTGGCAGCCTCGGTTCATCAAGTTTCCTTTTATTAGGAACTGACTTTGAAGATTCTAGAGCATCACCCTTGTTATGAACAACCATTTCTTCAATTTTTTTTGATTCTGGAATAAACTATACTTTCATCCTCCTTAGAGTTTCATCACTTAGCAACAAAATATTGAAAGGCTTCGAGACTGATCGACATGGAACATTCAGTTCTTGAAGACACAAAATGATTATCCTAGAAATAGTTGCTGGGTACATAAAGATCTGAGATCTGATGGTTTTGCCTTTTATTGCTTGAATGATGATAAAGATGTACTTCACCAAGTTGATCTTCCTTAAGTTGACAAGAAAATATTAAAGAAAGATATCACATATCTTTAGAGAATCCTTATCTCCCTTTATTGGAATAAGAAATCCTTGCATCTAGAGAGCCACCATCTTGTTATTCATTGAAAGATTCGTAATCTTTGGATTCTTAACATACTTAAGATGGATAAAATACAAAGCCTTTACTTTTTCAAAAGATCCTTCTTTCTCAGGGAGTTTCTGGGAGCAAAGAATAGCCTCCCCTTAATACGGTATGTTAAGAACATTTGTTGCCTTATTGTAGGGGACTGTATATGATTTATCATAGCATTTGAACTTAAATAGATCCTTACCGTTCTTTTGAAATAATGTAACAGATTCATAGAATTGAATAAGGAGGTCAGGATAAATCGGATCCTGATATTTCTACTTAGCCACACAGACACTTTCCCATCTATTAGATCTTATCACCTTAGAAATAAGGGAGTCATATTTTTCAAAGAACTTAGGGAACACTAACCTTTCCATAAATATTGACCAGTCTTTAATCTCCTTGCTAATTGGAATCTGATCTGCTGAGGATTCCAGAGTCATTCAGGGTGATAGAGAACTTCGGAATGAAAGATTTGATGGCAACAGAACTTTGGCATTGAGATCAGTAAGGATGGTGCAATACTTGAAAACGAGGCACCCCTTATATAGACATGGCTATGGATTTTCAACTTCCATAAGATAATCAGACGACTGATAAAAAATTGATCTGATCTGATGGTTGAGAATGGATATAGAAAATATGTATTCCGATCTTTTGAAGTAAGGTAAACCAGAATTTAAGAAATTTTGAAATACCAACAACTAAAACTTAAGATAAAGAAAATAAAGAGTAAGAAATATTACCTTTTGGAATACTCTGAGAGATTTGTTGGTATTATAAAATTTTTTCTTGGGAGTTTTAAAATCCAAAATTTTAAAATCTGAAATTTTTAAATCCGAAATTTTCAAATCCGAAAATTTCAAATGAAAAAAAGAGTTTAAAGAAAGAAAAAAAACATATGTACTCCCCCTGAAATAAGGAGTATTTTAATGTTAGAAAATGATTTAACAAGAAGTAGATATGAATTATTAACTTACAGAAATCATTCCTAGCTTCGGTTTGATGTTTTCAAATCTATTGTAAGGTAGAGTTTTTGTAAAAATATCAGCAAGTTTCTCTTGTGTTCCGATGAATTGAAGAATAATATCTTCTTTAAGTGTGTGATCCCTAAGAAAGTGATGTCTAATATCTGTGTGCTTTTCATGAGAGTGATGTGTATGGTTTTTACTAAGGGAAATGGAACTTGTGTTATCACAGATAATTTTAGTCTTAGTAAAACTCATACCATAGTCTGTGATTGTGTGTTACATATACAACACCTGAGCACAACAACTTCTAGACGCTACATATTCAGCTTCAGTAGTGGAAAGTGCTAAAAAATGTTGTTTCTTGAAAGACCAAGAAACTAAGGAATCTCCTAAGAAATGACAAATTCCAGATGTACTTTTTCTATCCATTTTACAACCTCCAAAGTCAGCATCCAAAAAACTTTTAAGTTCAAAATCATTTCCAGAGGAATAAAATAGTCCCAAATCTAAAGTTCCCTTTAAATACTAGAAAATTCTTTTTACAGCTTTTAAATGGGATTCTTTAGGATTTTCTTGAAATCTTGCACATAAACATACTGAGAACATTAAGTCAGGTCGACTAGCTGTTAAGTATAGTAAACTTCCTATCATCCCTCTATAAGATGTTTGATCTACAGGTTTCCCTGATTAATCAATATCAAGAGTATTAGAGGTTCCAATAGGATTACTTATACTCTTATTGTTTTCATACCTTAATTTCTTTAAAATATCTTTGATATAATTATGTTGAGATATGTAAGTTCCCTCTGGTTTTTGTGAAATTTTAAAACCAAGAAAAAATGTTAACTCACCCATCATACTCATTTCAAACTCAAATTTCATAAGATTCACAAAGGAATCAGTTAAGGATTGCTGAGTTGATCTGAAGATGATGTCATCAAAATAAATTTGAACAATCAAAACATCTTTATCATTTTTTTAATGAAAAGGGTTGGATCAGCAGTTCCCTTAACATGTTATTTTGAAGCAAAAATCCTGAAAGTCTATCATACCAAGCTCTAGGGGCTTGTTTAAGTCCATATAAAGCTTTGGTAAGTTTATAAACATGATTAGTATATTTTGTACCTTCAAAGACAAGGGGTTGATCTACATATAATTCCTCCTATACATAACCATTTAGAAAATCACACTTAGCATCCATTTGATAGAGTTTAAAATTAAAGAATGCTGCAAAGGATAAAAGAATACGAATAGCTTAAAGTCTTGCTATATGAGCATAGTTTTCTTCATATTCTATGCCTTCTTTTTGGTTATAGAATTTTGTAACCAATCTTGATTTATTTCTAACAATAACTCCATTTTCATCGCATTTGTTTCTAAAAACCCATCTTACTCCTATAACAGAAGTTTCCTTAGGTTTCTCAACCATGGTCCAAACTTGATTTCTTACGAATTCATTGAGTTCATCTTGCATAGCCTTTATCAAATCTTCATCACCCAAGGATTATTTAGGAGTATTTGGTTCAAATTGGGAAAGAAATTCAATATGTTCAACTTCATTTCTTAAAGAACTTCTAGTTCTTACTGGTTGATTAACATTTCCAGTGATATTATCACTAGGATGATTCCTAAGTAACAACTAACTTGGATTTTGAAAAACCTATTCATCAACATAAGGTAGAGAATATTCAGGGGAAAATGTTTCAGAAACATTTTCTTGAACATTATCCTTGTCTGGAAGATCTTATATCAAAGGTTGGTGATCAGTTTTAGAAAATATATTAGGAAAAGATTTAGGTTGTTTGAAAACTAAAGGATCATTTTCGTCAAAATTAACATGTATTATTTCTTCCACAGTGCAATTGTTTTTATTAAAAACTCTATATGCCTTAGAGTTAGTGGAGTAACCTAAGAAAATTCCTTCATCGGATTTGGGTGAAAATTTATGTAAGTTATCCTTGGTATTCAAGATAAATACTTTACAACCAAAAACTTTGAAGTAAGAAACTTTTGGTTTTCAGCCAGTACACAACTCATAAGGTGTTTTATTAAGAAACAGTGTTATTAACACTCAATTTATAGAATAACAATAAGTACTTATATCTTCAGCCCAAAACTATTTAGCTATAGAATATTCACTCAACATGGTTCTTATCATCTCTTGAAGAATGAGATTTCTTCTTTCGACAACACCATTTTGTTGAGGAGTTCTTGGAGCTGAGAAGTTGTGAGTAATACCTTTCTTACTACAAAAAGTTTCAAAATCATAATTTTCAAATTCTCCACCCTGATCACTATGAATACTTATCAATGATAGGTTTTTCTCATTTTTAACTTGAGCTCTAAAAATTTTTAAATAATAAAAAGCTTCAGATTTATTTTCCAGAAAATAGACCCAAGTAAATCTAGTGTAGTCATTAACTTGGACAAACACACAGTATTTGCCTCCAATACTTCCAGTTTGTGTTGGACCAAATAAATCCATGTGTACTAAATATAAGGCATTAGAATTTGTAACTTCACTTATAGATTTAAATCTAGATTTATGTTTCTTTCCATATTGACTATCATTGGGTTGGGTGATAACACTAACCACTACTGCAACTACCATAGTTATGGTAGTGATCCTTGGAGTTTTGTTGGTTTGACTAGATATCCTAGGGGAGTACCTACTTTGATGGGGGACCTGATGTTATAGAAAAAATGCATTTTTTTATCTTTTTATATCAAAATAAATTAAAAAATCACCCCATTCACCACTCATTTTCACATGAATCAACCCCCTCCCTTATAAATTTTCTCTCTTTTGACTGTTATCTATATGGATGGACAATGTTATCTCTAATACAATAGTTTGGAACCTTTTTTTTTGAAGATTTTGGAGATACCATTCGATTCAATTCAAGCCAGTGTGCAATCACTTTAGGGAAGGATCAAATAATTTTCATAGAAATATAATATCAGTTTTCTTTAGAATTTTTTGTATATTATCATTCACATGTATAAATTTTTTTTGAAATCGAGCATAATCATTCTTGAGGTGAATACAAAATTCTTATTTTAAATTATAAATTTTAGGTTATGTTCGTATAAGTCAAATTGAAACTCTTCACAATGTGGAATATTTTTTTGATATTCAGGGTCATAAATTTTGAAAAAGGTGTATTTTTACATTCTTTTTACCATAAAACAAGTCATTAGGCACAATTATGAAATTTTTGATTTATTTTGTTATGGTTTATGTGATACATTTATGACTAATGTGATTATGATTAGTATTATTATTTTCCATGGATGACTATTGATTATTCTATGATGATGATTTTTAAGATATTTGGAAGGGGAGATGCTTGTCTAAACATAGTGGAAAACAAACAACCAAACCCATTTATTCCATAGGATATTTTTATTCATATGGATTGAATAAAATAAATGAAGAATGTACACCTTTCTCTTTTTTGATTAAGTTTATCCAAGATCTTCCACACGATCTTGATAATGATCACTAAGAAGTATCCAACAAATTCCTTCCTCTTAGGGTATCCATGAGTTGTATGAATATCCTAACACCCAGGAAGGATTATATTTTCCTCATGGTCTATTGGAACCTTTGGTTAAAGAGAAAGCGAGAAATAAATCAATAGAGCTTTAGCTTGAGGAGTTTCATGATTTTTTCACATAGAAATTTAATTCCATGCAAATACAATAAGGAATGAACCAATTTAAATAGGTCTTACAAGGATGCTCCATGGAACTCAAATTTTTTTTCCAATTAAAGAAACATTTCTTAAACATTTCAAATGTCACAACTCCTTTTGTAACTCTCATTTCAATTCCTACCATTTATTATTTATTTTTTAAATAATCAGTTTATATTTTCAAAATACTCTAATAATCATTACATGATAATCAAAACCCAATATGATAACTTAGGGTAAGAGAAATTGGATGAGTCACACATTATCACATAACATATACACTTCCATTTATAAAACCATGTCATAGTAATATTTAATATCTCATAGTTTACATCATCACAAAACGTGATGTGGTTTGAACCACCATGTCATGATTTTATCTTTAGTGTGTGTTTCTAACAATCTCCCACTCGCACTAATCCCGCATATACTTAGTACACTTTTGCATTATTTCACATAATATGTGATAACTTGTGAAAACATATCCAAAATTACTTTTGAAAAACTACCATTAATTTTCATGATATGTTATACCACATATAAAAACTTGTGAAAATACATCTAAAACATTATTTAGATTTTCTCTAAAATACTTTTGGGGTAACCGTCAAATTTTTATACAAACAATTTATAATTTTTTTTAATCCCCATCCCCACAACCACTAATAATGACCCCATGGGACTTTGTAGCATTTATACTAATTATGAATTCATAAAAATATAATTGTAAGAGAAGTGCAGCCTCTATTAAAGTAGAAATGCTACTCAAGGTATAAAGGGATCAGACATGATCTTTTTCAAACACATGTATCTCTATACCCTTGTCCACCAACTATATCATATATAAGTATGCATAATCATATAATCCCTTTTTCCAAAACATTGAGTGACCATGAAACATGGAATATGTCAATATCATATAGATGAATCATATGTTATCGATTCTCTAAGTATATATTGACTAGATAGATGAACACATCACATGTCATTCACCCAGACGGATGAGCACATCACATGCCCCTCACTCAAATAAATAAGAACATCACATTTCACTTATCTAGGTATATCCATACACTTAACCAATCTATCTTAATTGAGGGAACAAAAGTTAAACCCACCATACGAGAAGACAAATCTCATCTTGGTTAAACCTCAACTGATGACATGATCAACAATATACCCAAATTCCCCCTAATTAGCTCAACCTACAGGATGGCGTGAGAAAGTTATCAAATTATGAAGGATCTCATGTTAGGTTTCTTTTCAAATACATGTAAAGGGATTAAATATGAAACATGAAACCCTAGTATACCAAAGACATAGTGTATAACACTCTATGTGGTATACATAGTGGGTTATCTAATGCACAAAACTCATTTTATTCCTCATGAGAAAATATTTTATCTATATATGAGACCCAACCCACCTAATCTTAACATGTCATCATGACCTATATTACTTTATGATGACCATAGAATAGGAATAACTGAAAGTCATACTTTGAGAGGACAATTATCATTTCACTTCATGAATATATGTAACAAACATGAAAGAATGATAAAGTGGAGACTGACTTTTGCATAACATGATATATTTACATAAGCATCCATTTTACCATATCCCATATGATAGACCACCAAAGAGGCCTTGTGATTTATGCACTTTTATGGTTTTGTTAAGCTCATTACATATTTTTAATTCTCGCCACATATTTATACAACCATATAATAAACCCTCCCACCAAACTCCTTTAATGGATAACATCTATGAAGAAATATTGTTTGAATAATTGTGATATTATATTATGAATCAACATATTCAAATCTTTGAACATATTATACAAACATATTTACTTTCAAACATAAAATGTCACAATGTTAATAACTTATATTGTTTACTTAGAACTCTCTATAAGTTCATCATAATCATCTGAGAACATTTTCACTCAAAATTTTCATTGAGATCACTTAGAAATAAAATGTAACTCTTTATATTAATATCATTATTTACAAAAATACCCTAAACTCTTTTAGGATATAAAGTGATATTCAATTTAATTTATACTGGTACAACCATTTATTTGTTATAATTTAAACTTCTTTAAGCAAAACATACTCCTACTGGGCTCTTAGAAACTATATTTTCTCTAAAATGTACTTTTAAGACACAAACTCCTTTGTGTAATGAAATAAAACTTATTTACTTTAGTGATATTATTTTAATAAATAAACTATTAAAACCCATATATCATATTGTTTTTTTGGGTGTTTAGGGTATCATTCTAAAAATAAGATTTTATTCTTTAGAATATTACATTGAAGGGTGGTGAGAACTCTTTCCCTCATATCTCAAAAAATAAGATAAATAAAACAATTTTATCCTAGATAAAAATAATTTTATCCATTCCTTATTTCCAAACATGTTATAGAACATAATCAAATCATAAACCATGTGTATACAAACCATCATCGCATTCATTGATAAAAAATATTGATTCTTATAAAAAATATTATCACATAAGAGGAAAATAAGATGAAAAATACACATCCTATATAATTTATAAATATAAATGAGCTTTAAAGTAGTTTAATAGATCTATATCCTCGATATATGAACCCTTTGCTTCATCATATGAATGCATACTTCAATCTCTATCCAATAACCCCTTTTCAATTTTGAATTTATGTACATATTTACAAAACTTGTATAATGTATAGTCGATATCATATAAAATTCAAAATAGAATAATTTAATTCTATAACATTAATAACTAACATGAAATATTTATGGAGTTTCTTGTAACCCTTTAAGTATTCTAGACAATTTCATTTCTAGTGGAAAATTTCACCCCCTTCTTGGAAT
Source organism: Viscum album (assembly GCA_963277665.1). Classification (NCBI taxonomy): domain Eukaryota; kingdom Viridiplantae; phylum Streptophyta; class Magnoliopsida; order Santalales; family Viscaceae; genus Viscum; species Viscum album. Next base: position 564,008,575 of record OY728121.1, on the reverse strand, counting down.
CTTCTTTAGGTTTCAATGAATTAAGATGAAAATTGGATATTCGATCTACTTTTTCTAGAATAAATTTTTACAAATATCTACATTCATCATAAAAAACACAACCAATAAATCCTATGTTTTACTCAATTATCCTCAACACATTGAGGAAATTTGGTAAACTTTTATCAAACTCATTGATATTGTTAGAATATTTCTAAAAATAATTTTATAATGAATTCTTTATCCCGATCAAGACTTAAAGGAGACCTTCAGTCTCTCTAAATCATTGAAATACTCAATTATACTGATTATATGAGTGTAGAATAAAGTTATTTTAATCATTTTTCATAAAAACAATGCCCTGGAAACCTCATACATCTCACGCCTCTCTTATTCCTAATAGATCATTTTTAGGTTATCTATTTTCTTGAATACATCCATGTTCTCAAGTTTATTTTGAAACTTAGACTTAATGGATACATGAATGAGAGAGTAGACATCAATAAAATCCTTCAATTTCTCATTATAAGCATATAGATCCATTTTTTAAATAACTACACCAGTTTTCTTCTCAGGAAGAGATTGATTTGACACATAATTTTTCCTCTTAATTTAGAATGATACTTAAGTTTCTATACCATTATAATAATTTTCTTTAATTATTATTATCATTTTTCAAAATTGATCTCAATATCAATTTTGATGATGATGATGATGTAATTTTATTAATAATAAATGTTTTTTATTATATGAGTATCATGTTTTATATTCATTCAATAGGAACTTTTTTTAAATGAGATCCCATTAAAATGATGACCCTTTTAAACACATCATATCCATTAGTGAACTAAGATTCAAATTTCACTAAGTAATGAGTTTTCCTTGTAATTTCTCTCACTTCCTATCTATTTTGGTAGATATTTCAACCAATAGGTTGTTTTTTGGATTTGTTGATAATAACTATTGAATATTTGTAAGTAGAATTGAAAATACCTATTGTATTGACAATATATGGTGAAGTGGTTGGATTCATATGACACATATGGTAGGATTATGGTATTAGTGGTAACATGTGAATAATATATACGATAGTGGATCTTGAGTATAGTCATGTCATATATGGAAATGTACTTTAAGTTATTCAATAAGAGGAAAGGAACCAATGCAGGTGAGTTTCAAAAATTATTCAAGAGGATTCTAGAAGTTATTAATGGAGCATCAGAAGATACTATGAAGGTTTGATAATATCTTGGAAGTCTGGTAGCTGGGATGATATTTTAAAAATTACAAGGACTGAAGAAAAGGTGTACATAGAAGCATGAATAATAGTGATATACTAAGATTTGGAGTTGGTGGAATCATTTGATCTATAATATATAATGAATCTTATGATTTGTAAGGTTTGAAGTTTTGGAAGAAGAATTATTCTATATAAGTGGAGTTAATTTGGATGTTAGAAGACCAAATGCTGGGTTGGTTTTGTGATTTTAGATAAGTCCCTTTATTATATTTTTTTTGTTGAATTTTAAATTTAAGTCTTTCCAAGGTATGTTGGAATTTTTAAAAGTCCCAAGATATGTAGTATATTTCAGGAACTAGTAGATTTGTAAAATGAATACGTAATATATTCAAGTAGTTCCATAAAATATTTTCCTTGGAGTTCTCTAAAAATATTTAAAAGGAATGGGATATATATAATATTCTTCATATGTATGATTTTTGTTGAAAAGATCACTAAAAATTATCAAAGGGTGATATATTATGTGATAAAAAAGATATTCTTTGGGTTTTACAGAAACATGGAAAATTATAGGAGTTTCAGGTTGATACATAATATTTTTTTAGAGATGCATAAGTTTTTGTGATACATAAGGTTTTACATGGGGGGATATTTTTATGCATATGTTTTTTTCTAGAGTAGAAACAAGTGGTAATGGGAAAAACCTACACATCACATAAGTTGTTTTTTCAAAAGGTAGTATGAAATATTTTTTAGGGGAAATGTAAGGTTTTATCCATTTTTTATGAGAAGTAGAGTTGGTAACGCCATGACTTGAGGCTTCGTTCCACATTGTCGCTTTGTATTCATGAAGATTACTACAAACCATGTGTATTACAATGGTTTCTATTAGTTTCATTATATGATTGATAATTAGATCATAGTAGAGAAAGGATGCTTTCATATTTTTTGGAAATATGAAGGCTGAAATATTTTAGGGAGATTGTGAGGAGTATGAAGAATTAATAGGCAATAATTTTTAGTGTTGTTTTTACAGATTTTCCATATTTGAAACATGGAAAAATATATCATGTGATAATATAAAAATATATTAGGATTGATAATTATGGAATATTGAATAAGAGAGATAATGAAACTGATATTGGATGAAGTTTTCCATATTAAAATATTAAAACAATATCCTCATGGATATTCTGTGTATATATATAAGAGAAGAATAAAAATAAGAGAATATAGGTAATTATATAAAAACATATTATTCATTATAGGCTTGAATATATTGATATATCTATTTAGAAAATAAGAGGAGATAGTGGATCATACTGAAGCATCTAGTTCAGAAGAAGTATGAGAATAGAGATAATCCACTGAATATTGTCACTACCATATCTGGTTTGTGGAGAAAGAGAAGGATCAAAAGGAAGGAGGAGTTTCACTTCCATATATAAAAATTGAAGAAGGAGAGAAATGAGATAATTCTAGTGTTGAATTATCCTCATCTAGAGAAGAATTTATATTTCTATTTTTTGTGTAAGACATAGAGTAACTCCTTATAGAGAGTGGAAACTCTCATACCTCTTGAAGAAGAGTACAATGGATGTGGAAATCGACTGAGCATCTATCTAGAGTTGAATATGCACATAATTTTTGGTTACCATACTGAACATAGAGAAACCCACATATTTATACACTATTAATGAACTTCCCTAAAGAATTGAACATAGTATAAGAAGAGGGGGTGTCCCTTGGATATTTATTGTAACTTTCTAGAATCAAGAAACAATAGTTCACCATGGGTAGGGAGTGACCAAACCCAAACCTTGTAAATGGAGTGTTCCTTAGCTTGGAGTAACCATTACTAAATCTGTATCCATTGAACTAGTGAAGTAGTGGATTCTGGTACACCATCACACTTACATATTTATTCTTCTTAGATTATCCCTTAGTGTATAATCAAGTAAAATCTATATGTTATATATGATTTACTTTCCTTCTTATCTATTCATCATTTGGTGAAGTAGTGTGAAAGAGTAATTCACCAGAAGGTTGATAGTGTCCCTATCAATGTGAGGAAAACATGCTAAAGACGAATGAACTTGTAAAAGGAAAAAATTTAATTTGGGAAGCACCTTGATTTACCCCTTTCTCATGGTTTATCAAGTTTTAACAAGTGGTATCAGAGAAAAAAGGTTCCAACTAGGTGTTTAATCACTGAACCTATTTTAAATTTATTTCGAACAAGGATTCAATGACAAAGCCTCCTATTTTCAGTGGTACTAACTTTTATGGATAGAAATAGAGATGTATTGGATTCTATTGGTTTGTAGTAAAGAAATCATAGAATATATCCAATAATATGATAACCTAATAAAGAACAATAAATTATATTGTGATTAAAATGCACAAAATATTATAAATAATGGTATCCCTAGAGAGGCATACAATAAAATTATTCATTATCCCAATTTTTTTAATATTTAGACATTTTTGGGAAATATGTATAGGAAATTAGTAAGAAAAAAGGAGGATATAGAGCCTACATTGGGAGAATATTGAAAATATAATCATGATAAGAAACTAGAGAAAAGCTTTGGTGAAGGGTTTCTTATGAAAAAATAAAAAAGAAGAATAAGTATAATAATAAGGATACTAGGAATATGGACTCTCCAATTGAGTTGAAAAATTTTAATTTTAATTTTATACCTAATTTTAATAATGTTTTGGAAGTTTTTTTAAAAATATGAAAATTTAGAATCACTCACAGAGATTGATAGAATAAGAGATTCCAATGATGATGTAATGAACTAGGCCAGGTTGACCTAACACGTCACCTAATCTTACCCAACATAAAGCCTCAGAAAACCTCCCTATACGCTAGAGGCTGTCGACTAGTGGTGAGGGTCTAACATATACAATGAGGAGACTATACCATCCGATCAGAGTAAAATGAAAGTGTAAATAACTAAACCATCCACAAGGATAAAAATTAGAGTACACATAATAAATAAACTGCAATAAAAATATACTACAATAAATGAAATGTGACATATAGTCATACAAACATAAATCATTTAGGAAAAAAATAGTCATTCACCCATTGGGTTGACCACATTTATAGAATAAATCAATTGAAAATATATACATCATGATCTGATGCCAACTCCAAGACAAACCACATACCTAGTCTTCATGAATCTCAAACCACACCAACCTAATCCTGAGACTCCACATGAGTTACCTCAATCGATCAAGAAACACTGGGCCTCTACCTGATATACTGTGCAACCTATTCTCTATCTGAAAGCATACATAAGGTTTGAATTCACCCCAAAGTGCACGTATGGTGGGTGAGAAATAAATTTCAATGGGCACCCCCAATGATAAATCTATAATCTGTTTTCATAAAAAGTGATTGAAGATATGATACTACCAACCTAGATGAAAACTAATAACAATTGGAATAAAAATAAGCAACTATATAAAATAAAGGGATCTAAATAAAAATAAGGAAAACAACCAACTACAGGTTCTAGTCTGACACCCGAGGTAAATCTACCCTCGCTATGGCCTATGCCATAGGATTTATAGCACATGGCTCACCCCACCACACAACATCTAACATGAAATCTAGATCTACACAGGATATCCAAGTAATATAAACACAAATTCATTAATTTCAAAACCTAGTGTGTAACTATAGGTGTTTACACGATAACATGTAGCTACTAGGTTCTAGGAATCCAATAGCATGATCTAAACTAGCCACAAATCTCTACGCTGAACCCTATAGAAACTTTCATGTCTTGAAATTCCCATAGAACAAATTTTAATTTAGATAAAGTACTAAGAGTGTAAACTACCCCAAGGGTTCCTCCATATATGGGCTTAATATATGCACTGTCCATGGGGTCCCTTCCATCCATGGGATTGACAGATACACTATCCCTGGGGTCCCATATAGGTAACCATAAGAACTCAACATCCATGAAACTAGGAGTTCTCAACATTCAAAATTGATAACCTCTATCTAGGGAATAAATCTAAACTAGATGGGTGAACTCATCAAGATATACCATTATCTCTCTAAAAACCTCTAACAACAACCATCAAAAAAAGAAGAGGAGAACACTAGATCAAACTTAGGTCCAACTCCTAGTCCCACAATATCCCAAAAGTCTCCTATCACAAACAAAGTCTTGAGCAGAAACTGACTCAAACATCTCAGCCAAAGGCTTCCAGAACGTGGGTCGATCCAAAACTCAAGCCCAACATCCAAAATATCTGAACTAGTAGAACTGATCAACTCTTGGATAAAGGTCGATGAAACATGGGTTAATCCAACTATCTAACCCAATTTCCAAAAAGATGAACTAGTAGTGATAATATCCTCTCAAATCACAAAACTTGGGGATCCCACTATCCCTGGGGTCATAGTATAAAGTGACGTCCTATAAGGGACTCCACTATTACACCCAATATCTCATGCCATGCTGTCAAAATATCCTTAAACAACCAAAAAATACACAACAAGAGTGGGACACTCTACAATGGATTCCTCCATCTCATCCAAAGCATGGGACAAGACTAGTGTGAAAACATCCTAAAACATCCCTCAGTGGCCTCTAACTGGTCCTCGATCAACAACACACCCGCAATGGCATCTAAAATCATGAGAAAACCTACAGGGAGTTCTCAATAGTATGATTGACCACCTCAAAAGTAGGAAAACCTAAAAATAAACCTTTGCATAAGAGAATCCTCGAGGAAAATCCCATTATAGGAAAACCTCATCCAGCCTCCCTAGAAACCAACCTATACTCGGGTGCTATCTCTCCCCATAAGTAAATCCAAAGAAACACCATGCTACACATGAATTCTCGACCACTGACTATGGTATCCACTGATCACTTGCTTAGAAACCACCCCACAAGGGAATCCATAATGAGTCCCTCATACCCATATCAAAATCAAATCAATGGAACCTGAACATAACAACCATCCCACATTGAAAACCTAGCTTGAAGGCTCCAACAACTCTAATCCTCAAACATAGGATCTAAATCTCAACTGCTCTAACCTCGAGGAACCAGTCCCAATAACCAAGGAAAATCCAAATCACCTCAAAGATACTACTCAATCCAGCCTCTTGGGATCCTTATGAAAGAACCTTGAATAAAAAAGACATGAATTCCATAAAACAAGCCAACTAATGAGATCATGACCCTCAGCCGAGTCTCGCATCACGCAACCCAACCCACTGGAGGATTTGAATCCAAACCTCAAATAAATCCTCCTGTCAAAATCTCTTTTTTCCAAAACACCATCCAAATGAACTCTAAATTATGTAAGTATTCCAATAATATTATCTATAAATAAAAACACTTAGAATAGACTCCTCTTATGTCCAATTCTAACTCCAAGGCATAAAACACCCAAAACCCCCTTGAAGGAAAAAGTACATGATGTGTACTTTCGAGTACACAACATGTACTATCAAATGTGCACCTCTCCATGTACTTATAAATGTCCATGGAACACCCAAGGTCTATCCATGTACTAGTACATGGCCAGAGCATACATGGGGTCTATCCACGTACTACTACATGACCATGTCACCCCTACATGGGATTTCTACTCAAGTAACCGGACACACGACCATGTACTAATACACGATGTGCACTTAAAGTACATGGAGTGTAATTTCAAAAACTTAATGTTCCCAAAATATGAAGGAAAAATGGAATGTGTTTATATAACTACACATAGTGTACATGGGTTTTCCCTAATAGAAAACCACCAAAACAGCCCAAAACCTCTGATTTCTCCTAAAACCCCATAAATCATCCCCCCATGGGTCCCAAAAAACATATATATGGATTTAAAACTTTAAAAAATAGATATATGTGGTTTGGGTGAAAAAATTATAATAGGCATACATCTAGGTGTAAAACATCGATGCTTCAGCCCCAAATTTTCCCCACACACCCGCTAACACTGAATGGCCCGAAGGCCTTCATTTTTATTGATTTTTGATAAATTCCATTTCAAGGGATGAGGGGGAACCCTTAAAAGGCCTGTAGGATTATATATTACATGGAACGTAGGCTTAAGAGACATTACATGACCCGAAGGTCTTATGGAATTCAACCAGACTATAACTACAAGGAACTGCCCCTCCCCAGCATCTGCATCGTGATGGTAGCTCCCAACCTTCACATGGCCATCTGGCTAAGCTTACTATAAAAGAAAAGGCTGGTCCTGATGGCATAGCAATACTTTCTCAAACTTCCAAATCCATTGGTTCTGCTCTGGTGAGTGTACCTACTCTGAAACCTCCTCTGGGGCTGCTCTTTTTTTGTAGAGTCTGTCTGGGGAAACTACATTGATCATGTGGCCTAAAGTCCATGAGGTGGCCCAAAGGCCTTAAAGGTGGCTCTAAATCCTTAATGACCTGAAGGCCTGGGTGGCCTGAAGTCCTTAAGGAATCCAATCCCAAACCAATGGCCTAAGGTGAATAGTTCATACTTATACAACATCGAATAATCCCACTACAGTACTGCTACAGTACCTGCTACAATATCGCACAATACAACTATAGTACCTGCTATAGTACATGCTATAGTACTGCTACAGTGCTGCTAAAGTAACTCGAAATTATGCCTTTGCCTTTGTTTCTAACCTGGTTCACATGGATGCACTTAGAGAGACCTCACCAACTTGGATGAGGCTTATGTTCCACTTGCTAACACCCAATTGTAGGATCGAATATGTAAAAATGAGATGCTAAAATACAAGAGGTGGGGGGGGGGGGGGTGAATTGTATACTTTAAAAATTCCTTTGGTACCTTTAAAGTTATGTTTAACAAGGTTAAACAAACATTCACAAGACCTCTTAAAGAAACCTTTTCTATTTTCTTAAAAGAAAGATTCTACCTTAAAGCATATAGAATCTGTAATATAATTAGAGTAATGAAATTAAAAAGTATAATAAGGTTATACTTTCTAAATTTAACAAAGTTAACATTCAACAATGAAATTAAAACAACTTGTAATAGTAAACAAGTAACAATAAGATTATTTTAACCCAAAGATAAGGGTATCCAAAAACCTTAGATAAATGTTACTTGATTTATATTTTCAAGAAAGTCTGTCTTAACCAAACCCAGGTAATCCCTCAATCCGAAGATCGGTATCTATCTTGCAATCCCCACAAGCCCTCGATTTAGAAGGAAATTAGAACCTCTATCTTCCAAACCCGGAATACCACGATAAACACGATCAGAGTCTGCACAAAGCAAGTCTGAACAAGTTGTTCATGCCTAAACAAGTTTTTCACAACATCTTCATGAAGAACTAAGAGCTGTAAGAGCCTCTCTCTCTAGAAATCACTTCACAATTTTTTTTTGTCAAATTCAGTTGTCAAAGTTGAAGTACTTTTCTCATTCAAATGGGCTTGTATTTATAGGCAAAATTTCCCAAAGGTTGGCTCCACTCCAACGGTCATATTTTACTTAAATTTCAGAGGGACCTAGACACGTGACAAACATACAATGGTTTGTTTATAAAAAAATTTACGACATCATTTCAAGTAAAAGAAACGATGTTAAGTTAAAGATAAATGTTAAGTATAAGAGAACTTAGAATTAAATATCATTGGAATGATAAATTTGAACAACTCTAACATTATCAAGAAAACGTAATCTTAAGAAATCAAGAAAAAAGATTCTTAAGAATAACATTATTAAGAAAACAGAATCGTAAGAAAAAAATAAATCAGATTGTGAAATAGGTATCTCATTTGTTCCGAAATCAGAATCACAAAATCGGAATCATATATACACCAGATTCGAAATCACAAAATCAGAATCACATATACACCATATTCGGAATCATAAAAACTAAATCACATATAAACTAGTATCAGAATCATAAAAACGAAATCACATATACACCGGAATCGGAATCATAAAACTGAATCACATATACACTAGAATCAGAATCATAAAAACTGAATCACATATCGTAATGACAAATCTATAAGTATAACAGAATGGAAAAATGGAATGATAGATCTATAAGTCTAACAGAATTACAAAATGTAATGATATATCTGTAAGCATAATGGAAGGAAAATTCTGGATCTTAAAAAAATATTCAGAACTTAAGAAAAAGTGTTTGTGATTACATAAAACCATAAGGAATGAAGAAGTCGTAAGATATCTTTATTGACTCAACAATCTCCCCCTTTTTGGAAAGCACAATCAAATTTTCTAAGGAAGAATATATTGACTTAGATAAACAAGTATGAAAAACTTATCTCCCCTTTTTAATAAGATTTTGGATGAATATGACTAACTCCCCCTTAGGTTATGTTTCCCAAGGATCATATTATTGATCTTTGAAGTCAGGTTTTCTAAAGGGAATATCTCCCCCTTAGATAAACATTTCTTTTTAAAAGAAAACTCCCCCTTACATGGACATTATCCTTTCTTGCCATACTCCCCTTACTAGATTCTCCTTCTTAGAGATTAAATTCTTCCTTTAAATAAATTATCCCCCTTTGTGATTTTCAAAAAGAGGGAAAGGAATGGAGAAGTATAAGATGTACCTGAAAGGTTAAGCAAGCATAAATTTGAAAAAAAAGGAAGATATGCAAGAAATTTCTTAAGAAAATTTTAGAAATAAGGTTTATATTACAACAAAACATCGGAATGTAAAGAAAATTCATCCATTCTTCTTCTACTCAGACAACATCTTCTTTATCAGGGATTTATGTTTCTTAACTTACTTATGATCTTCTTCAAAATTCTTTAGTAAGATCTCCTAATCTAGATTCTTATTCTCTAAAGACAAGATCCTCTCTTCTTGAGAAGCCACCTTTTTCTCTAATTCGGCTCTGACTTCCTTCCCAATGCTAACAGATCGAGCAATAGAATTGACTTGACTAGATTTCTCAGAGATTTATGACTTGACCTTGTTGAACTCAGTTTCACAAGTATTCAAATATCCTTTTGTTGAATCCATGAAGTCACCAAACTGTCTCAGCTCTTCATTGATAGTTTTGGTACGGTTAAAGTATGACAACCCTGCTTTTTATTACAACTTAAACATGCTTTATTACATAAAACTTCACTTGATACAACAAAGAAGATCGAGAGGTTTAGTGTCTTTGGGGCTTAGTATCATTACATAAAAACTTAAAAAATTAAATTCAACATCTTTATTGAAAACTTCCTTTACAATACCACTACATTCCCTCGTACTTAGCATTGCATGGGATAACCTGAGGACATGCGTAAGAAAAGGGTGAGCTATAAAGCCCAGTAAGGGAGTACACATGGAATAACATGAGGAGTACAATAAATTTTAGGCAATAGGCATGTCAATAGAGCATAATATAAACATGAACATAAAGGCATGATAAGGCATGATAATCATAACATGGAAATGTGGCAACAACACTTAACATTGAATTAGCATGAGCCAAGGCTCATTGCACATAGAGCATGAGTAAACCCTCATTGCAAATGAAGCACGAGTAAACCCTCGTTGCACTTGAATTATCATGAGTCAACACTCATTGCACATGACGTATCATGATACTATACTTTACCCAATGCATTGGAGCGCTATAAGGGCGCACCCTTCTTAAACATTTCATTTCATGCATAAGTGTGACACATGGATCATAAAACATGGATTCATAAAACATAATCATTTATTCCACGATAAAGGAATATGGAATTCATACATGAAACTTTACAATCAATAAGTAAATGTGAATAAAGGTGAATACCCTTGATGTAGAAATGGGCATGGTATTCACTACACAATGACATTGGCTTAGAAAATCGGTGCGATTTCGGCAGCGTAACGGCGTGACATAAGAATTCATAAAAATGGTTGATGAGAGAGAAAGGGGTTACTCATCATATTTATATGTAATTTACACTAAGGAGGTCATATAGATACATTTCCCAACAATTTTAATGGAATTTAGTTTCATGATACAAAATTATTGCTTGAATGTAAAAGAGGAGAGAGAAGTTCCTTTCGGAATTTCGGCATAGTAACGGGTGTACATGGGAGGCATTTAATGAGATAGAAAGGGTATCCCATCATTCAAACATAAATAGGGCATTATGAGGGAGGTGTGAAACCATACCCCAACATTTATAATTGAAATTAAAAGGGCAAAACAACTTAAAGAAAATTGGACAAAAAATGAGAAAGGAAGAAAAAACCCTTACTTGGAAGTGTGCTTCCAAAGGCTAGAGAGAGGCTTGTGAGAGGCTTATTGGGAGCTTGGGGAACCTTGGGAGGATTCTAGAGATAGTATTCTAGAGGTTGGACAAACTCCAAGGGATTTTAGTGAGGAGGAAGTGGGATCTTGGGTGGGTTTATATAGGAAAGGTGAGGGAATTCTTTATTATTTAGGTTTGGGTCCCCTTACATTAAATTAATCCAAACCACAAACCAACCCATGGTTTTTGCCCATGGTTTTTGGAAAAGGGAAGATGAAAAAAATATTTTATAAGGCCCAAGTCCGAACTTCTTAAAATAATAAGGTTTCTTATGTGGAGGTGAGTCACACTCCCATGGAAATTAATTTAAAAAGGCAAAGTGTTGAATATGTCTTGAGGGGTCCATTAATGCTTTGAAAAGTAAGTCAAACAAACCCAAAATCAAATTATTTTAATGATAAAACATATATTGGCCGAACATAAGGATTATGGTATTTTATTACATCACCATTGGGTCATTATGATGTCATAAAACACATTATATATTTAAACAGTATTTAATTTTTACCCAAAAATTTGACTGTCTCAGAAAATTATGAAAAATTCACCGTTGGATAATTTCGACATCCTGATTCTAGGAATGACATTTATTTTATCTAAAAAAAATTACTAAATATTTTAATTTTCACTTTTAAAATAAAAACCAACATTTATCGAAAATTCACGGGTTTTGACAGAAATGGCTTTCAAACCTTAATATAAAATTTTAATTGCATTCATAAAATTATAAGATCATTTATATTTAATAATAAAAATTAATTTAATATTAATAATAATATTTTATTAAAATATTATTTAATTCAAAAATCCCTTAATTTAATAAAATTGAATTCTTAATTAAATAATAACTAAAAACACCATTTGTACTTTAAATACTATTTACAATGTATCAAAAATGACTAGAAATTATATTCATTATTATATACAAAAAAAATAATGTACATGAACATAATACTACTTATTTGTTACATAAACCCTTAAAATAGCCGCATAAGACCTAAGGGTAAGGTGTGCGATGGTGACAGACTCTTGGGGAGGCTCGGATAACATCGCTTGAGTGGTAATCTCTATTAACTTCCACTTTTCCCGTAGACAGTCATGTTTGAGCTTGAAATAATGAAGCTCAGCTTGGTCTTGGTCAAGGGCGAAGCCCAAGGATGCCACCTCTTTTCCGAGCTCCGACAAATGGGCTTCATATGGGGCAATTCTACTGGATGAGGCCATCGCTTCCTTTGTCTGAGTAAAATTGGGTTCATTAAAGCATTATATTTATACTAATCATGTGATCACTATTCAATGGCTATAAAAGTAACGGTCACAACACTTATCATAAAACCAAAGAAGTTGACATCTTATAAAAACATTTTTTATAAAGAGACATTTAACTGGATCAAGAGGGATTTTCCATTAATGAAACTTTGGGTCGTTACAATATTCCCCCATTACGAAATTTCGCCCTCAAAATTTTCCTTTTCCCACACTAAAACAAAAGTGGGTAACTCAGCTTCATCATATCCTCCGACTCCCAAGTTGCTTCTTCAAACTTGTGGTTTCTCGACAACACCTTGACGATGGGCATTGTCTTATTTCGTAGAACTTTTTCTCTACGATCTAAGATCTTTACTGGTTTCTCCTCATAAGAAAGATCATCTTCCAATTGTACCACCTAGGAAGAAAGTACATGTGAAGGGTCCGGTATGTACTTCCTTATGAGGGATACATGAAAGAAATCATGCACCTTGGCCATAGTAGGTGGAAGTGCTAGTCGATAGGCCACAACCCCAACACGATCAAGAATCTTGAAGGGGACGATGTACCTTGGACTTAAATTCCCTTTCTTTCCAAACCTCATGACCTTCTTCCATGGAGATATGCATAAAAACACCATGTCTCCAACTTTAAACTCAAGGTCTCGTCGACGATTATCTGCATAACTCTTCTATCGACTCTGGGCTGCCTTGATATGCTACTGAATGGTTTTCACCTTCTCCACCATTTCCTCGACCATTTCTGGTCCAAGAAGCTTACGTTCACCGACCTCATCCCAACATGCCAGTGTTCTGCACCTTTTCCCATAAATGGCTTCATATGGTTCCATTTGGATGCTCGAGTGGAAACTATTTTTATAATAGAACTTAACCAAAGGAAGATGTTGATCCCATCCTCCTTTAAAGTCCATTGAGCACGCTATCAACATATCCTAAAGTGTTTGGATAGTCTGCTCGGATTGGCCATCAGTTTGAGGATGATAGGCCGTACTGAAGTTCAGTTCAGTATTCAGAGCATGTTGAAGACTCTTCCAAAACTTAGAGGTGAATCTTGGATCTCGGTTAGATACAATAGATAGTGGTACTCTATCCAATCTTACCACTTCCCTGATATATATCCGTGCCAGTTGATCCAATGAGAAATCCTCCCGAATAGCAATGAAGTGTGCAGTCTTTGTAAGATGATCCACAACAACCCAGATTGCATTGTTGCCTTTGGATTTCCTTGGAAGTCCGGTGAAAAAGTCCATGGTGATGTTTTTCCATTTCTATTCTGGTATGGGCAATGGTTGCATCATCCCCTTACACTTCTGCCTCTCTACCTTCACTTGCTGACACACCAGGCACTTTGATGTATATTCGGCGATCTCCTTCTTCATATTATCCCACTAAAAGTTTTCTCGGAGATCTCGATACATCTTTGTGCTCCCTGGGTGAATAGAGAAATTTGAACTATGTGCATCATTTAAGAGTTCCTTCTTCAGCTCCAGACTTGATGTAACACATAGTATTTTACCAAATTGCACAGTTCCTTCTTCATTAACATTAAACTCCGAGGATTTTCCCTTTTTGATAGCTTCCACTTTTTCTTGAATTCCCACATCATCCTTTTGAGCATCCTTTAACCTTTCCAAAAGAGATGGTTGAATAATAATTTGTGAAAGGATTGATGATGTTCCCTTCTTTATGATTCCCACATCCATCTTCATCAAGTCTAAAAAGATTGGATCCTTCTCAATTCTCATCATTGATAGAATCGCTGGATCCTTTCTACTTAGGGAATCTGCCACCTTGTTCGCTTTCCCAGGGTGGTAATGTATTGAACAGTCATAATCCTTGATGAGATCTATCCATCTTCTCTGAAGAATATTAAGATCTTTCTGTGTGAATATATATTTAAGACTCTTGTGGTCAGTATATATCTCACATTTCTCTCCATAGAGATAATGCCGCCATATTTTCAAGGCAAAGATCACCGCCGCCAACTCCAGATCATGCGTTGGATAGTTTCACTCATGGATTTTCAACTTCCTTGAGGCATAGGATATCACTTTATCATTCTGCATCAGCACACATCCTAACCCCTTCTTTGAAGCATCACTGAATACCACCAAAATCTCCCCACTTGTGGGTAAAGTGAGCACGGGTGCAGTGATAAGACTCTTTTTCAAATCCTTGAAGCTTTCTTCGCATTCATCAATCCAGGAAAACTTTACTCCCTTTTGAGTTATCTTGGTAAGAGGGTTGGACAATCGTGAGAAATTTCTCACAAATCGTTGATAATATCCAGCTAACCCCAAGAAGCTACGGATATTGGTTACCGATGTTGTCCTCGGCCATCCCTCAATTGCATCTGTTTTGGAGGGATCCACAGATATCCCATTGCTTGTGATGATATGGCCCAAGAATGAGAACTCCTTTAAACAGAACTCACACTTGCTGTACTTTGCATAGAGCTTCTCCTTGCGCAAAGTCTCTAGTACAGTTTTTAAATGCTCCTCATGATCCTCCTTGGTTTTGGAGTATATCAGAATATCATCTATAAAGACTACCACAAATTTGTCAAGGTAATCTCTAAAGACTCTATTCATCAAGTCCATGAATATTTCTAGAGCATTGGTGAGTCCTAAAGTAATTACTATGAATTCATAATGCCCGTACCTTGTACGAAAAGCAGTCTTGGGGACATCTTCCTTCTTCACCCTTACTTGATAATATCCCGACCGCAAGTCCACCTTGGAGAAGTATTGTGCTCCATGCAGCTGATCAAACAACTCATCAATTCTTGGAAGAGGATACTTGTTCTTTATCATGATTTTGTTAAGTTCATGATAATTGATGCAAAGCTGCATTGACCCATCCTTCTTCTTGACGAAGAGGACTGGTGCACCCCATGGTGAAGCACTTGGGCGTATAAACCCTTTATCCAGATTCTCCTGTAGTTGTTTCTTCAGCTCTTCAAGCTCTACAACAGCCATTCTATATAGATTCTTGGATATTGGTAGCGCCCCAGGTATAAGTTCAATTGAGAACTCAATATCTCTTCTAGGAGGAAGACCAGGCAGTTCCTCGGGAAACACTTCAGTGAATTCCCTCACAATAGGAATTTCTTCAAGGATGGTTTCTTCCTTGGACTCAATCATCTGAGCTAGATACACATGCTCATAAGGCAGTAATATCCATGCTTGAGATGATGGAGCTAAAGGAGATTCATCTTCCTCCTGACACTTGTAAAGAATTGGGGGTCGATTCTCCATATAGAGTGTGATTTCCCTCTCCCGACAATTTATATTGGCTCTATCTAAGGAAATCCAATCCATGCCAAGAATTGAATCAAATTCCACCAGAGGGAGTATGATGAGGTTCGATGGGAAATTCAATCCACAGATTATAATAGGGGAGGACTTATACTCATGGGATGCAATGATTTCCCCATTTGCCGTACTCACTGTCATCTTTACTTCCATGATTTGTGGTGGTTCTGGGATTGTTCTACTAAACTTTAGAGATATAAAAGAATGCGTAGAAACTGAATAAAAAAGTACGTTCGCTATTCTTGAATGAATAACTAGATTACCTGTCACCACTTCGTTGTTTGGGTTCACTTCGGCAGAAGTGATGGCAAAAGCTCTTCCTTGCTGTCTTGGAGGTTGTTGGTTGCCTCTGATAACCCTTGGATTAGGGCACTGATTTGAAAAACGACTTGGTTCTTTGAATTTATAGCATTGAACAACGCGTTTAGGTTTGAACGGAGCATTCCTCTCCTCTATCGCAGCCGCGGGTCCTTCTTGCCGATAATTAACAGCTAGGTGCCCTTCTCTTCCACACCTGAAGCATTTTCTTGTCCCCTTAAGGAAATTTTTAGGGTGCTTCTTTCCGCACTTTTGGGAAGTGGGGTGCTGGAACTTCTTAGCGCCGTTGGATTTATCCATTGGCCCACCAGCATTGAAGTCCACCTTACGCTTCTTATCCCCATGATACCCCTGTGATTCTTCGATCTCCATTTCGACCTTGAGGGCACATCAGACAATTTCCTCATATCTGTCAAAGTCACGGATCGCTAATGCTTTCTGCAAGCTAGGCTTCAGCCCACCAAAGAAGCGGTCAACCTTTCATTCGGGGGTAACGACAAATCCGGAAGTGTATCGTGCAAGCCTTGTGAAGTTTGTCTCGTACGCTCCAATGGATTCCTCATCTTTTTTCTTGAGGGAAAGGAAGTCCCTTTCCATCTTAAGCTGGAGGGTGTGCGGAAAATATTTATCGAAAAATATCTTCCGGAATTCCTTCCATTCCAAAGCCTCGATCTCCTCCTCAGGCTTCGTATTTTTGATCAACGTCCACCATTGATCAGCTTCACCCTCCATACGATAAGTAGCCCGGAGAAACTTCTCTTGTTCAGAACATTGGAGAATGGAGAATATCTTTTCAATGGAGTTGATCCATTGTTCAGCGATCGTGGGATCAGATGATCCACTAAAATTAGGAGGCCTTTGTCTCATGAAGCTCTCAATAGCGACTTGTTCTTTCTTAGGGGGGGTTGAACGTTCCTCTTGACCTGTGTTTCTATTCAAAACTTGAGTTATCTGAGAGATAAGCGTGAAAAAGTTCACGATTCCTGCTCCCATTGGATTTGGCATCTCATTAGTACAGTCATCACACTGATCTTCACAACGGTTGTTAGCCCGAGTCCTCCTATTACCAGCCATTGGCTGGAATAAAAGGAAATTTAGGGGTAACACATAAAGGGTAATCCAAAGACAAAAGTCGATGACTCAAAAATAAACTTTTATTTCCTTAACTCATGAGTCTATAGGCTTCAATATAGGATTTTCATGATCTACTTTCTAACATATATTCTTAGGGTCATTTTTTTCTTAATAAGGGTTCATACTAAGATTTTGAATTTATCAAAACATATCCCCCAAGAGTTTCATAACAAAGAGTGCAGCAAGACCCATTGTCGTGCACCAGTTCCCGTTCGAGTCTAGTTCAAAGTGTTGTTTTCAGGTTTTACCCCTAGGATACATCTGTGCCAGAGCCGCCTCTACCTAATCGTATCTAGACAGCGATGTATTTGTTTGATAAACCACTTAAATAGTATTTACCAAAACTTAGGGATGTTTTTATTATACTTAGTCTTGTATATAAGGCATTACTAGGGTTTTCCTAATCCCAAAAATAACTAAACCTATCCTATGATACCAACTATGACAACCCTACTTTTTATTAAAACTTAAACATGATTTATTACATAAAAATTCACTTGATACAACAAATAATATTGAGAGGTTTAGTGTCTTTGGGGATTAGGATCATTACATAAAAACTTAAAACATGAAATACAACATCTTTATTGAAAACTTCCTTTACATGACCACTACATTCCCTCGTACTTAGCATTGCATGGGATAACCTGAGGACATGCATAAGAAAAGGGTGAGCTATAAAGCCCAGTAAGGGAGTACACATGGAATAACATGAGGAGTACAATACATGTTAGGAAATAGGAATGTCAATAGAGCATAAGATAAACATGAACATAAAGGCATGATAAAGCATGATAATCATAACATGGAAATGTGGCAACAACACTTAACATTGAATTAGCATGAGCCAAGGCTCATTGCACATGGAGCATGAGTAAAACCTCATTGCACATGAAGCAAGAGTAAACCCTCGTTGCAATTGAATTAGCATGATTCAACACTCATTTCACATGACGTATCATGATACTATACTTTACCCAATGCATTGGAGCGCTATAAGGGCGCACCCTTCTTAAACATTTCATTTCATGCATAAGTGTGCCACATGGATCATAAAACATGGATTCATAAAAAATAATCATTTATTCCATGATAAAGGAATGTGGAATTCATACATGAAACTTTAAAATCAATAAGTAAATGTTAATAAATGTGAATACCCTTGATGGAGAAATGGGCATGGTATTCACTATACAATGACATTGGCTTAGAAAATCGGTGCGATTTCGGCAGCGTAACGGCGTGACATAAGAATTCATAAAAATGGTTGATGAGAGAGAAAGGGGTTCCTCATCATATTTACATGTAATGGACAGTAAGGAGGTCATACAGATAAATTTACCAACAATTGTAATGGAATTTATATTCATGATACAAAAGTATTGCTTGAATGTAAAAGAGGAGAGAGAAGTTCCTTTCGGAATTTTGGCATAGTAAAAGGTGTAAATGGGAGGCATTTAATGAGATAGAAAGGGTATCCCATCATTCAAACATAAATAGGTCAGTATGAGGGAGGTGTGAAACCATACCCCAACATTTATAATTGAAATTAAAAGGGCTAAACAACTTAAAGAAAATTGGACAAAAAATGAGAAAGGAAGAAAAAACCCTTACTTGGAAGTGTGCTTCCAAAGGCTAGATAGAGGCTTGTGAGAGGATTATTGGGAGCTTGGGGAAACTTGGGAGGATTCTAGAGAGAGTAAGGCAGAGGTTGGACGAACTCCAAGGGATTTTAGTGAGGAGGAAGTGGGATCTTGGGTGGGTTTATATAGGAAAGGTGAGGGAATTTTTTATTATTTAGGTTTGGGTCCCCTTACATTAAATTAATCCAAACCACAAACCATACCATGGTTTTTGCCCATGGTTTTTGGAAAATGGAAGAGGAAAAAAATATTTTATAAGGCCCAAGTTCGAAATTCTTAAAATAATAAGTTTTCTTATGTGGAGGTGAGTCACACTCCCATGGAAATTAATTTAGAAAGGCAAAGTGTTGAATATGTCTTGAGGGGTCCATTAATGCTTTGAAAAGTAAGTCAAACAAACCCAAAATCACATTATTTTAATGATAAAACATATATTGGCCGAACATAAGGATTATGGTATTTTATTACATCACCATTGGGTCATTATGATGTCATAAAACACATTATATATTTAAACGGTATTTAATTTTTACCCAAAAATTTGACTGTCTCAGAAAATTATGAAAAATTCAACGTTGGATAATTTCGACATCCTGATTCCAGAAATGACATTTATTTTATCTAAAAAATTTACTAAATATGTTAATTTTCACTTTTAAAATAAAAACCAACATTTATAAAAAATTCACGGGTTTTGACAGAAATGGATTTCAAACCTTAATATAAAATTTTAATTGCATTCATAAAATTATAAGATCATTTATATTTAATAATAAAAATTAATTTAATATTAATAATAATATTTTATTAAAATATTATTTAATTCAAAAATCCCTTAATTTAATAAAATTGAATTCTTAATTAAATAATAACTAAAAACACCATTTGTACTTTAAAAACTATTTACAATGTATCAAAAATGACTAAAAATTATATTCATTATTATATACAAAAAAAAATGTACATGAACATAGTACTACTTATTTGTTACATAACCCCTTAAAATAGCCGCATAAGACCTAAGGGTAAGGTGTGCGAGGGTGACAGACTCTTGGGGTGGCTCAGATAACATCGCTTGAGTGGTAATCTATATCAACTTCCACTTTTCCCATAGATGGTCACATTTGAGCTTGACATAATGAAGCTCAGCTTGGGCTTGGTCAAGGGCGAAGCCCAAGGATGCCACCTCTTTTCCGAGCTCCGAAAAATGGGCTTCTTATGGGGCAATTCTACTGGATGAGGCCATCGCTTCCTTTGTCTGAGTAAAATTAGGTTCGTTAAAGCCTTATATTTATACTAATCATGTGATCATTGTTCAACGACTATAAAAGTAACGGTCACAACTCTTATCATAAAACCAAAGAAGTTGACATCTTATAAAAACATTTTTTATAAAGAGACATTTAACTTGATCAAGAGGGATTTTCCATTAATGAAACTTTGGGTCGTTACATAAAGAATTTCTTACAAGTCACCTTATGAGCTTTTTAATCAATCAAAAGATTAATAAAGTCTACTTATTGTTTGAAAACCATGTCTATAAGCATATTAGTCGATTACGTCTTTTGATTCAGGGTTTCTTGCATCATTTGACTCCGGGAATCTATGTTTTCAAGAACCAGAATGGTGCTGACCAACTTTATTAAAGATAGATTGACAAAATCATTTTTGATAGATGAAGAGGACTCAGATCCTGAAACATCTTTTCCTTTATCAACTCCTCTTGGAGTTAAGGAAGATGGTCTCTCTATTCTCTTAGAGGACTTCTGAGGCTTTTCCTTATCAGATGGAGCAACAAAAACATTCTTTCCTTTAAGAGGGTCTCGAGCTAGATATTTTTCATTTGAAACTTGAAAAAAATTAGATTTATCTTTTCATATTCTTCTTTTCCAAACATATAATGTTGATATCCTCCTTGTCCCTCTTCTTCTTGAAATTATTCCTCTTCTTCACCTTGTTGTTCAACCTGTTCTTTCTCTATTTCTTTTTTTAGTTCAAATTCAACTTCTTCTTCATCTTCAACTTCTACCACTTCCTCAACTTCTATTTCTTCCTAAAATTCTTATTCAACTTGTTCTTCGATTTGTTCTACAGATTTGGAACCTGAACTCGAAGGAGTTCCAACAGAATCTTACACTTCCCTTAAAACATCATCATCATCATCATCTTGGATTATCTAATCTTCCATTTATTCAACTGGTTTTGATAAGGCTAGCACTTTCTTAGCTTTTTTGGATTTCCGGAGTGACCACCAATTTCTTATGAACATCTTGAGATTCAGATACTTCCTGCGATTTCTTTTCTACAGCTTTTAGAAGATACTGACAAACTTTTTCTTCCAAAGATTTATTCTTTAACTTCTTATCCTTCTTTTCTTTCTCAATATTTTCAGCTTACTTGATTCTTAGAGCCCATTTCTCCCCACTTTACAACTGTTGCATCTGAATAAGATTTTGGTTTATTTGCAGGAGGAGGTGCTGAAACTGGAACAAGAACTGGAATTGGCAGCCTCAGTTCATCAAGTTTCCTTTTCTTAGGAACTCACTTTGAAGATTGTGGAACATCACCCTTGTTGTGAACAACCATTTCTTCAAAGTTTTTTGATTCTGGAATAAACTATTCTTTCATCCTCCTTAGAGTTTCATCACTTAGCAACAAAATCTTGAAAGGCTTCGAGACTGATCGGCATGGAACATTCAGTTCTTGAAGACACAAAACGATTATCCTGGAAATAGTTTCTGGGTACATAAAGATCTAAGATCTGATGGTTCTGCCTTTTATTTCTTGAATGGTGATAAAGATGTACTTCACCAAGTTTATCTTCCTTAAGTTGACAAGAAAATATTAAAGAAAGATATCAAATATCTTTAGAGAATCCTTATCTCCCTTTCATGGAATAAGAAATCCTTGCATCCAGAGAGCCACCATCTTGTGATTCATTGAAAGATTCATAATATTCGGATTCTTAACATACTTAGGACCGAGAAAATACAAAGTCTTGACTTTTTCAAAAGAGCCTTCTTTCTCAGGGAGTTTCTGGGAGCAAAGAATAGCCTCCCCTTCATACGGTATGTTAAGAACATTTGTTTCCTTCTTGTAGGGGAATGTATATGATTTATCATAGCATTTGAACATAAATAGATCCTTACCATTCTTTTGAAAGAACGTAACATATTTATAGAATTGATTAAGGAGGTCAGGATAAATCGGATCCTGAGATTTCTCCTTAGCCACAGAGACACCTTCCCATCCATTAGTTCTTATCACCTTAGAAATAAGGGAGTAATATTTTTCAAAGAACTTAGGACACACTAACCTTTCCATAAAGATTGACCAGTCCTTAATATCCTTGCTAACCGGAATCTGATCTGCTGAGGATTCCCCAGTCATTCAGGGTGATAGAGAACTTCGGAATGAAAGCTTTGATGGAAACAAAACTTTGGCATTGAGATCAGTAAGGATGGTGAGATACTTGAAAATGAGGCACCCCTTATATAGACATGGCTATGGATTTTCAACTTCGATAAGATAATCAGATGGCTGATAAAAAGCTGATCTGATCTGATGGTTGAGAATATATATAGAAAATATGAATTCCAATCTTTTAAAGTAAGGTAAACCGAAATTTAAGAAATTTTGAAATACCAACAACTAAAACTTAAGATAAAGAAAATAAAGAGTAAGAAATATTACCTTTTGGAATACACTGAGAGATTTATCACTATTATAAAAAATTTTCTTGGGAGTTTTAAAATCCGAAATTTTCAAATCCAAAATTTTTAAATCCGAAATTTTCAAATCCGAAATTTTCAAATGAAAGAAAAAGAGTTTAAAGAAAGAAAAAAAAACATATGTACTCACCCTGAAATATGGAGTAGTTTAATGTCTGGAAATGATTTAACAAGAATTAGATATGAATGATTACCTTACAGAAATCATTCCTAGATTCGGTTTGATGTATTCAAATCTATCGAAAGGTAGAGTTTTTGTAAAAATATCAGCAAGTTGCTATTGTGTTCTAATGAATTTAAGAACAATATCTCATTTAAGTGTGTGATCCCTAATAAAGTGATGTCTAATATCTGTGTGCTTTTCATGAGAGTGATGTGCATGGTTTTTACTAAGGGAAACAACACTTTTATTATCACACATAATTTTAGTCTTAGTAAAACTCATACCATAGTCTGTGATTGTTTGTTGCATCCACAACACTTGAGCACAACAACTTCCAGATGCTACATATTCAGCTTCAGCAGTGGAAAGCGCTACAAAATGTTGTTTCTTGCAAGACCAAAAAACTAAGGAATCTCCTAAGAAATGACAAGTTCCGGTTGTACTTTTTTTATCCATTTTACAACCTCCAAAGTCAGCATCCAAAAAACTTTTAAGTTCAAAATCATTTCCACAGGAATAAAATAGTCCCAAATCTAAAGTTCCCTTTAAATACTAGAATTTTTTTTTACAGATTTTAAATGGGATTATTTAGGATTTTCTTAAAATCTTGCACATAATAATATTTATAACATTAATTTAGGTCGACTAGCTGTTAAGTATAGTAAACTTCCTATCATCCCTCTATAAGATGTTTGATCTATAGGTTTCCCTGATTCATCAATATCAAGAGTATTAGAGGTTCTAATAGGAGTAATTATAATCTTAGTGTTTTTATACCTTATTTTCTTTAAAATATCTTTGATATACTTATGTTGAGATATGTAAGTTCCCTCTGGTTTTTGTGAAATTTGAAAACCAAGAAAAAATGTTAACTCACCCATCACACTCATTTCAAACTCAGATTTCATAAGATTCGTAAAGGAATCAGTTAAGAATTGCTAAGTTGATCCGAAGATGATATCATAAACATAAATTTGAACAATCAAAACATCTTTATCATTTTTCTTAATGAAAAGGGTTGGATCATCAGTTCCCTTAACATGTTATTTTGAAGAAAAAATCCTGAAAGTCTATCATACCAAGCTCTAGGGGCTTGTTTAAGTCCATATAAAGCTTTTGTAAGTTTATAAACATGATTAGGATATTTTGTATCTTCAAAGCCATAGGGTTGATCTACATAGAATTCCTCCTATACACAACCCTTAAGAAAAGCACACTTAACATCCATTTGATAGAGTTTAAAATTAAAGAATGCTACAAAGGATATAAGAATACAAATAGCTTCAAGTATTGCTATATGAGCATAGTTTTCTTCATAGTCTATGCTTTCTTGTTGGTTATAGCATTTTTCAACCAATCTTGCTTTATTTCTAACAATAACTCCATTTTCATTGCATTTGTTTCTAAAAACCCATTTTACTCCAATAATAGAAGTTTCCTTAGGTTTCTCAACCATGGTCCAAACTTGATTTCTTACGAATTCATTGAGTTCATCTTGCATAGACTTTATCCAATATTCATCAACCAAGGATTCTTTAGGAGTATTTGGTTCAAATTGGGAAAGAAATGCAATATGTTCAACTTCATTTCTTAAAGAACTTCTAGTTCTTACTGGTTGATTAACATTTCCAATGATATTATCACTGGGATGATTCCTAAGTAACAACTGACTTGGATTTTGAAAAACCTGTTCATCAACATAAGGTAGAGAATCTTCAGGGGTAAATGTTTCAGAAACATTTTCTTGAACATTATCCTTGTCTGGAAGATCTTATATCAAAGTTTGGTGATCAGTTTTAGAAAATATATCAGGAAAAGATTTAGGTTGTTTGAAAACGAAAGGATCATTTTCTTCAAAATTAACATGTACTGTTTCTTCCACAGTGCAAGTGTTTTTATTAAAAGTTCTATATGCCTTAGAGTTAGTGGAGTAACCTAATAAAATTACTTCATAGGACTTGGGTGAAAATTTATGTAAGTTATCCTTGGTATTCAAGATAAATACTTTGCAACCAAAAACTTTGAAGTAAGAAACTTTTGGTTTTCAGCCAGTCCACAACTCATAAGGTGTTTTATTAAGAAACAGTTTTATTAACACTCGATTTATAGTATAACAAGAAGTAATTATAGATTAAGCCCAAAACTGTTTATCTATAGAATATTCACTCAACATGGTTCTTGTCATCTCTTGAAGAATGCGATTTCTTCTTTCGACAACACCATTTTGTTGAGGAATTCTTGGAGCCGAGAAGTTGTGAGCAATAACTTTCTTACTACAAAAAGTTTCAAAATCATAATTTTCAAATTCTCCACCATGATCAATATGAATACTTATCAACAATAGGTTTTTATCATTTTTAACTTGAGCTCTAAATATTTTGAAATAAGAAAAAGCTTCAGATTTCTTTGCCAGAAAATAGACCCAAGTAAATCTAGTGTAGTCATTAACTAGAAAAAACACACAGTATTTTCCTCCAATACTTCCAGTTTGTGTTGGAACAAATAAATCCATGTGTACTAACTATAAGGCATTATAAGTTGTAACTTCACTTATATATTTAAAGCTAGATTTATGTTGCTTTCCATATTGACAAGGATCACAGACTTTTGAAGAATCAAACTTAAGTTCCGGTAGATCCTGAACAAGTTCTTTCTTAGAAAGCTTACTTAGATTACTTAAGTCACAGTGTCCTAGTCTCATATTACAAATCCATTATTGATCTTCAAATGCACTAAGGAAAGGTAGATCTTGACTTCTAAGGTCTTTTAGGTTTAAGGTGTGCACATTCTCATGCCAAAGGGAAGATAAAATAAACTCATCCTTAGAATTGTGAACTAAAAATTTATAATTTCTAAAATTCACAAGGTAACCTTCATCAAATAATTGGCTTATGCTTATGAGGTTGTGCCTAAGGCCTTTTACAAAAAGAACATTTGAAATAACAGCTTTACCAAGAAGAATAACATTACCCATACCGAAAATTTCTCCTTGAGAGTTATCACCAAAAGTTACCTTTCCACCTTTTGTTTTTAAAATCTTCTTGAAATAGTCTTTGTTACCAGTCATGTGCTGGGAACATCCACTATCCATGTACCATAGTTTGTTGGTACTTCCTTCATTTTCTTGAAAAAGAAAGAGTTAGGATTTTGGAATCCAAACTTTCTTGGATCCGTAACTATATGATAATAAAATATTGGGTAACCATATTTGTTTAGTGAAATAAGATTTATGAAATCCAAGGGATTGAAATTTATTTAAAGAATAGTTTTTCTTCTAATGACCACCACTTTGGAATTTAGTACAAAAAGGGGCTCTAGAAGGAACAAAATAATTATTTTTAAAAATAGGTTTTTCATGAGAATAACCTAATCTATGATTATTACCATGAGGTCTGATCTGAGAATACATCTTGTCAAAATTTTGTTTACCAGAAATAAAATTTGCAAGAAGTTTATTCAAGGAAAATATTTTAGATTTTAATCTTAGGACTAAATTATTATCCTCAAGAATAATAGATTTAGAGTTAAGTTTATCCTCTAAAACATCTTTTTCTAAAAATAGATTTTTAAGATCCTTAGAAAGTTTATCCTTCTCATAATTAACTTCCTCTAGTTTCTTAGAAATATTTTCTAAAACATCATTTTTCTCATCAAGATATTTGGAAAGATCTAAAATTTCTTTTGTTAAAATAAATTCTATATAATTTTCTTTATCAAATTTCTTAGAAAATTTAAAATTTATCTTTTTTAAGAAACTTTAAAAATATAAAAACTTCCTCATAGGAAGGAAAATCATTATCATTATCTGATGAAGAAGATTATTCATCTGAAGAAAAACCTCTATCTGGAAAATTTTCACTTAAAGACATATTGGTTAAGGATTCAGTAGTTTGTACCTTAGCCATAAGACAATGATTTTGAAATGGAGCTATGAATATTAGACCAATATTCTTTTTCCCAGAAGATTCATATTCTGAAGATTCATCAGAATAATCTACACCACTAGAACTCCAAGTGTCATTGGCTTTCAAGACTTTCTTATGCTTTGATCTGTAGAACTTCTTCTTGTTTCTTTCAGAATTTCTATCTTTTTTGTCTCTCTTATTAAGCAAGGGACAATAAGGTCTATTATGACCAGTTCTTCTACATTCATAGCAATTTACTTATCTATCTTTCTTATCTTTTCCATCTTTCTTCTTGTATCTATACTGAAAGTTATTCTATCCAAAAATCTTTTTCATCCTCCGAGCAAGATTTTCTAACTCATTTTCTGTAGCTTCACTTTCACTGGATTCATATTGAATACTAACCTTCTTATATTTTGATGTTGTAATTCTCTCAGGAGTCTTGGCTTTCATATGATTTGAAGTAGTTGTAAAAGAAACACCTCCATTTCCATTATTCTTCTTAATATTATCAACATCTCTCTTCATTTTGGTTTCATGTTGAAGAAGAGTTCCAAACAGTTCATCAAGAGAAATATGAGTAACTTTCCTATTCTCATCTATAGCAGTCCTCTTAGATTTCAATTTGTTAGGCATGATGTCTATAATCTTGTCTAGAAGAGCTTCATCATCTAAACCTTTCTCACCCATGGATTGTAAGCTGTTGAAAATAGTCATAAATCTTTGTTGTACCTTACATACAGTTTCTCCATGAGGGAAGCAGAAACCATGATACTCAGCCCTAAGCATAGCTCTTCTAGTTTCAATAACTTTGGAAGTTCAAAAGTGAGTTACTTAAATATTATTCCAAATACTATTTTCAGATTCACATGATGAAATCTAGCTATATATGTTTCTAGTCATGGAATATAGAAAAGTATTACATACCTTAAAGTTCAGCTGATATTCCACCTTTTCTGGATTAGTAAAGGTTCTAAGTTCCTTATCCAGAATCTTATAATCTCCAGTTAACATAATGTAGTTGTCTACACCTATGTTTATCACAAAGGTCTTCATTATATCTCTCCAGTAATAATAGTAATTTCCATTGAAGATTGGTGGTCTAGTAGGATTGAGATTATCTAGAGATCCAACATGAATGCCTGACATACTAAAAGGAATTTCTTTCCAAAAAACTTATTAGTAGTAAAAGTTTAAAATCAAATATGAAGAACTTAAGAAAAGGAAAACTTGAGCAAGAGAACTTATATGTGAATATAATTTTTTTAGAGACCTCATATGATACCAATTGTAGGATCTAATATGTAAAAATGAGATGCTCAAATACAAGAGGGGGTGAATTTTATACTTAAAATTACTTTGGAACCTTTAAAGTTAAGTTTAACAAGGTTAAAAAAACATTCACAAGACCTCTTAAAGAAACCTTTTCTATTTTTTTAAAAGAAATATTCTACCTTAAAACATATAGAATCTGTAATATAATCAGAGTAACAGAATTACAAAGTATAAGAAGGTTATACTTTCTAACTTTAACAAAGTTAACATACAACAACGGAATTAAAACAACTTGTAATAGTAAACAAGTAACAATAAGATTATTTTAACCCAAAGAGAAGGGTATCCAACAAACTTGGATAAAGGTTACTTAATTTATACTTTCAATAAAGTATGTATTACCCAAAACCAGGTAACCCCTCAATCCAAAGATCGGTATCTGTTTTGCAATCCCCACAAACCCTCGATTTAGAAGAAAATCAGAACCTCTGTCTTCCAAACCCGGAAGCCCACGATCAGCATGACTGGAGTCCGCACAAAGAAAGTCAGAACAAGTTGTTCATGCCTGAACACGTTGTTCACAACATCTTCATGAAGCACTAAGAGTTGTAAGATCCTCTCTCTCTAGAAATCACTTCACAACTTTTTTTCATCAAAGTCAGTTGTCGAAGTTGAAGTACTTTGCTCATTAAAATGGGCTTGTATTTATAGGCAAAATTTCCCAACGGTCAGCTCCACTCCAACAGTGATATTTTCCTTAAATTTTAGAGGGACCTGGACACATGAAAAACATACAATGGTTAGTTTATAATAGATTGTACAACATCGTTTCAAGTAATAGAAATGATGGTAAGTTAAAGATAAATGTTAAGTATAAGAGAACTTAGAATCCGATATCATTGGAATGATACATGTAAACAACTCTAACATTATCAAGAAAACGTAATATTAAGAAATCAAGAAAACAGATTCTTTAGAATAACATTATTAAGAAAACAGAATCATAAGAAAAAAATAAATCAGATTGTGAAATTGGTATCTCATTTGTTTCGGAATCAGAATCACAAAATCAGAATCATATATACACCGGATTCGGAATCACAAAATCGGAATCAAATATACACCGGATTCAGAATCATAAAAACTAAATCACATATAAACCAGAATCGGAATCATAAAAACTGAATCACATATACACCGAAATCAGAATTATAAAAACTGAATCACATATACACTGGAATCAGAATCATAAAAACTGAATCACATATCGTAATGATAGATCTGTAAGTATAATAGAGTGAAAAAATGGAATGACAGATCTATAAGTATAACAGAATTACAAAACGTAATGATATATCTATAAGCATAATGGAACGACAATTCCATATCTTAAAAAAATATTCAGAACTTAAGAAAAAGTGTTTGTGATTTTCAAAACATAAAACCATAAGAAATGGATAATTCATAAGATATCCTTATTGACTCAACATCAATCTATATCTGGACGAGCTCCCCGGGCAGTGCCTCCTCTGTAAGAAACCAGACCTTCGTTTCAGGTATGTTTTTCTTTTTTCTGGAGTTTTTGAGAAAAAATGGAGTTCCTAGAAATTTTTGAAGTACACGTCGTGTACTTTCTGAGTACACGCTGTGTACTCTTTTCCCACTCGAAACCGTGTATTGGCCATGTCCGGGCCACACACACGGTGTGTAGGGGTGATGTGGAGGCTGATTTTGGCGGAGTACGGAAAAACCCACTACATGCCGTGTACTCTAAAAGTACATGCTGTGTACTTTTTTTTTCATTAAACGGACCGGGGTCATGCCTAATCGCCATAAACATCTTCTTCTAGGTCCTGTTCTTCCGAGAGTACCGGGAATCCGTGGATCTTCGATGAGCCACTGTTCCTCTGTCCGTTCTCTGATTCGAGCACGGTCAATTGCGTTGGAATCGCTGTGGTGAGTTCTCCCTTTTTCTTGAGCCTTGTTTTCCAATTCCTCCTCCTTCTCAAGATATCGTGGGTTGAGCGTTTTGGGAGTTTTATTAGATCTACGACGTTTGGGGGAGAATCAATCATCGTGGGTCAAGTATATCGATCTCCTAGAATCGAGGTAGGTGGTTTTTTACTTACCGTTAAAAGTCTTTGAGTTTTATATGCAAATTCCACCAATACCTGTGAACAGGATATTGTGTGTTTAACATTTTACCCCTGTTGTTTTCCTTCCTTGATAGTATGCTTGCGTAGAGGTAAATTGATCATGTTGGAGGATAATTTGTTGTGCTTGGATGTTTTGCCCATGCTTTTCTTTGTTTAAGACCTTTGGGTCTTGTTAGCCTTTGGCTGTTATGACTGTTGCCATGCCTTGTGTCTATAGGATGGAGTGTTTTGAATTACATGCTTGTTTCCTTGTAGACTGTTTATCCAAGTAGTTCTATAAGTGTACTTTGGTTAGCCAAGTATCTCTATAGGTGTACTTTGGACTTATATCATTATCATGCACTGACTGGCACATGGCTGAGAGAACCTGGTGCTATAGATTATAAGGGATAGACCGAGTGAATTTCCCAAAGAGCCTTTGACATTATAGACTACAGGAGGGTAGACCGAGTGAGCTTCCTCAGTGAGTCTTAGACATTACAGGCCACAGGGGATAGACCGAGTGAGCTTCCTCAGAGAGTATTACTTTGTTTGAACCTTTTTAAGAACCTTCCCAGGCTAGGGGAGGAATTGACCGAGTGAGCTTCCTCAGAGAGTCTATGGTATACCTGAGGCTATAGGAGGAATTGAATGAGATAGCTTCCTTAGAGAGTCTTTAGACCTTGGGGCTAAGAGTGTTAGACCACGTGATCTTCCTCAAGAGATTCCATGACTACCCTAGACTATAAGGGGAATTGACCGAGTGAGATTCCCCAAAGAGTCTCATAAATTTGTATGACCAACCAGAGGGGTTAGGCTAAGTGAACTGCCCATAGGGTTGTAGTACTTCTTGGATAGGACCAGAGGGGATGGCTGTGAGTACTTCCCAGAGGGTTTCCAGCTTCGTAGCTGTTTGGTCACTATTGTTGATTAGTTGTGGATTGATTGATGCTATGTATCATCCTGTTTTACCGCTTACTGTTACTACCTATTGCTTACTGTTGCTGTTTACTTATTATTGTACTTTACTTTCCATATACTCAATGACTTTTAGGCACATATATTCGGGTGAATACCTACTGGGATTTTATCTCACACCATTTTTGGGCCATGCTTTTGGGCCCAAGCAGACTATGTTGCTACAGGTATAGACAAGGGAAATCACCCTTCGACTTCTGGGACTTGATTTGTTAGAGCAGGAGAGCATGAGACTGAGCTTTGGCTTACGATACTGAGGAGCTGTTTACTTTTATTTTGTACTTGTTTTTGTACTGTAGTGTTTCCAGTATTGTGACTTGTTTCCTGCTTTCCTAGTTATGTATTATGCATCATTTCATACATACATACATATGTGCTCCAGTTTGATGATTTAGTCTTCTTCTGTTTATATTGTTGGTTATTACTACTTCCACTATTGCATGTTTATTTATTTCCGCTGTGTACTCTGCCAATGAGGGCATAGTTTCCCCACTATCACACCCAAGGCCCTCCCTGCTAGTCGGCAGCCTCTGGCATTTGGGGAAATGCACTTGAGGCCATGTGACCAACCAGGTACGGGGCGCCTCTGGGTGGATTCCGGAACCAGGACGTTACAAAGTGGTATCAGAGGAATTATTTTCTCTTGCTTTACTATTTGGAGAAATTATCCAGGGATCGGACAGATTCGGTACTTGGTAATAAGCTGTGCCCGGGAGTAGCTAACCCGTGTACATGGAAAAGCCACACTACCTTGTTTATTGTAGTTTCTGGTTCTGAGATTTTACGGTTGATACGATTTAAACTAGAGTGATTCACATGATTTGTACTGTTATTGTTTTGATATTACGGTTCTATTTCTGTCGTAACCCGATGAGATGAGGGTATTCCATCTCATGCATCATCTAGGCACTTGTAGAAATCACATGCCATGCATTATTTCCATGCCATCTAGGGTAAATTAGCGATTGCGTGCTGTTGTGATAGAATTTGTGTAGATTATACATTTTGTTGTGATAGATGCTTGATAGAATCTATGCTGCTTTGTTAGAGAATTGTTTGTATTGCACTTTGCTCAAATGAACGCCAAAATTTGATTCTTGAGGTGTTATGGGCCCTCTTGAATCGGAAGTTGGTGGATCATGATCTTGTTTTCTCTTGTACATGACTGTAGGAGATTCCAAGCTTTGATTCGCGGGGAGTATGGGCCCTCACGGATCAGAATTTGGCACCTCTTTGCTTTGTTTTCTATGTTTCTGGGCTTCTGTGCAGTTTCTGAGCTACTGCCCAGAAAAACCCAAAATACATGTTGTGTAATTTCTGGTTACACACCGTGTAGTTTTTAGGCTGTGTTACTGACTAGGTGTGCAGGAACACGGTGTTGTAGAAATAACTTCAGGAACACGCCGTGTACGGCGTGTACACGCCGTGTAGTTTAGAGTCGTGTAATCGGCCGTGTCACCAAAAAAACGGGCCAGGGAAGCTCGAGTAGATACGCCGTGTTGCTTTCGGAACACGCCTTGTAGTCTTGCCCAGGTACCCGACCATGTCACGAACAACACGGGACAATGTCACCTTCACCTATACACGCCGTGTTTGTTCGGAACACGCCGTGTAAATTCCAACCGTGTAGACGGCCATGTAACTAACAACATGGGCGGCCGAGTCAGTGTCTAGTACACGCCGTGTCCCGAGGGAACACGCCGTGTAGTTTGAGGTTAGTTTGAGCCATGTGAGTTAGCCATGTAAAGAGACTTGGGTAGGGGAATAGTCTTCAAGTACACTCTGTGTGTTGGGTCAATACGCTGTGTAGTTTGAGGTGTCACACGGCCTGTAGGGAACTACAGATGATTTACCAGTTTCCCACCAGTCCGGGAAAACTAGAGTTCTTCCGGCCGTTCGGGCCGAGGTGGAGGTCGTGGCCGTGGGGTTCAGTCACCAAGTCATTAGTGACAGCAGAGTGGATCATCTCAAAGTTGTAAACTAAGGGCACAGGGCCATGGTGCAGGCCAGTCTTTCGCCGTGGAGCAGACCTAACCAGGAGCAGGATCCCGACCCTTCTACAGTTCGAGGTATGATCTTAGTAGCCTCAGTTTTATATTCAGCTCTTTTCAATACTGTTGCTTCCCATATATTTATCTATGTTGCGATTGTGGAGAGCCTTGGGCTCTGTATCTTTTCGTCTACCGACTTGTTGACTCTTGACACGCTGTTGGGAATGAGGACATCTAGCGTACGTCAGTGCAGAGAGTGCCCTCTTGAGGTTTCGGGGTGTCACTTCTTATGGGACCTCTATTTCCTAGAGATGTCGGGCTATGAATTCATTCTCAGGATGTACTGGTTAGTTCCTTTCTAGGCAGTCATCGATTTCTATCGCCATAGGGTGAGTTTCATATCACTAGAGGGAGGATATTTTCTTCATAGAGGCGAGTGGGATGTCCAGGCGGGTAGAGCTGGACCAGAGCATCATGTGCTAGGGGAAGTTACAGCCCAGATTTCCAGTATTTATCTGGATGACCAGGGGACTTCTCAATTAGACTTTCCCCCAGTGGTGGATCATTTTAGGTATGTTTTTCCAGATGAATTTTCAGGTTTTCCTCTGAAGTGTGAGGTAGACTTCTTGATTGAGCTCGTTCCAGGAGTGGCACCGATGTCTATTCCTCCTTATAGGATGGATACACCTGAATTGTAGGAGCTCAAGAAGCAGTTGGAGGAGTTGCAGGCAAAGGGTTTCATCCAACCCAGTACTTCTCCTTGGGGTTTTCCTGTCCTGTTTGTGAAAAAGGCAGACGACACCCTTCAGATTTGTGTGGATTATCGGAAGCTGAACCAATTGATGGTCAAGAACCGATATCCCTTATCGAGGATTGATGACCTCTTTGATCAGCTTCGAGGATCTCGGGTGTTTTCAAAGATCGACTTGAGGTCCGGTTATCATCAGTTGCACTTTAGACCTTCTGATATACCTCTTACAGCCTTTAGGAGCAGGTATGGTCTATACGAGTGTACAGTCACGCCGTTCGATCTCACGAATGCACCTGCGGTTTTCATGGCACTAATGAACCGAGTGTTCCATCTGTACTTAGACTCCTTTGTGGTGGTTTTCTTGGAAGAAATCTTGGTGTACTCTCACACTTGACACGACCATGCCACACATCTTGAGATCGTTCTGAGTACACTGAGAGAGCATCAGTTATATGTTAATATCTCAAAATGCCACTTTTGGATGGATCAGATTCATTTCTTGGGTCATGTTATCTCAGAGACAGGAGTTTCAGTGGACCCAGAGAAAGTGAGAACTGTAGTTTCCTGGGAGAAACCGAAGGAAGTCTTTGAGGTGTGGAGTTTTATAGGGCTGGCTGGATACTACAGGTATTTCATACAGGACTTCTCGCACCTAGAAGTACCATTGATAGGTCTGACCAAGAAGGTGGTGAAGTTTTTATGGTTAGATTCTTGTGAGTCAGCCTTTCAGGAGCTGAAGGGGAGGTTGACGTCAGCACTGATACTTGTCTTGCCAGAGCCGGGCAAGGGCTACACTGTTTACTATGATGCTTCAGGTATCGGGCTAGGAGCTGTGCTTATGCAGGGAGATGAAGTCATTGCGTATGGGTCTCAGCAGTTGAGGCCACATGAGGGGAATTACCCTATGCACGATCTGGAGTTGGCAACAGTTGTTCATGCCTTACGCTATTGGAGACACTACCTTCTGAGAGAGAACTTTGTGGTTTTCACCGACCACAAGAGTCTCAAGTATATCTTCACTCAGCGTGATCTGAATCTGAGACTGTATAGGTGGGTTGAGTATCTTCAGTACTTTGACTTCGAGCTCGCCTATACGTCGGGAAAGGGCAATGCAGTGACAGATGCATTGAGCAGAAGAACTCAGATTTAGGTAGTTCAGGAGGCCAGCAGTGAGTGGAATCTTATGGCTCTATTCTTTTAGATGCACTTGGAAGTGCATGACAGGCAAGGATAGACTGTCCTATCTTCTGTAGCTATTACCTCTACACTTCTTTATCGGGTACGGATGAGGCAGCTATCAGATTCGAAGACCTTAGTCCTGTGGCAGAGTGTGTCATGAGGGGACCCTATTCCTGGATGGACAGTGGGTGAGGATGAGATCTTGCATTTCCAGGGACACGTATGGGTGCCAGCAGACATACGTGAGGAGATGATGTGGGATTTTCATTCCTCAATTTGGTTAGTTCATCCCGACGTCACCAAGATGTATCGTGATCTACACCACCAGTACTGGTGGCTAGGTATGAAGAATGATGTTGCTGGTTTTGTCATGAGATTTTCTACTTGTCAGCAGGTGAAAGTAGAGCATCAGCGACCAGCGGGGCTTTTACAACAGTTACTCATTCCGGAGTGGAAGTGGAATGATGTCGCGATGGAATTTGTGACCCGGTTACCGAGGTCACCTCAGGGGAGTGATGGTTTTTGGGTTGTTGTCGACAGGCTTACGAAGGTTGCACACTTCTTGCCGATCAAGGAGACCTTCAGTGTTGATGATCTTGGACGACTGTACATCTGTGAGATTGTACGTCTACATGGAGTTCCACACTCCATTGTTTTAGACAGGGATGCGCGCATTACCTCTCGGTTCTAGCAGTGACTTCAGAAGTCTTTGGGTACATAGGTAATTTTGAGTACAACATACCATCCCCAAACTGATGGCCAGTCCGAGCGCATGATCCAGGTGCTTGAGGATATGCTCCGAGCTTGCATTCTAGACTTCGGCGGTTCTTGGGAGAAGCATATCCCTCTGGTGGAGTTCTACTACAACAACAGTTTTTAGGAGAATATTTAGATGGAACCATACGAGGCTTTGTACGGTAGGCCATGCCGATCACCCTTATGCTGGCTGGAGGTAGGAGAGGCAGCTCTGCTGGGACCTCGTCTTGTTCATGAGACCTCAGAGCAGATAGATTTGATTCAGAAGAGGATGGATACAACACAGTCTCGACAGAAGTATTATGCTGATTAGCGGAGACGACCTCTAGAGTTCGAGGTTGGGGATCAGGTTTTCCTGCATGTCGCACCGAGGTTGGGACATAAGAGGACTCAGAGACAGGGTAAGCTTTCACTGCGGTACGTCGGGCCGTTTGAGGTGTTGGAGAGAGTTGGGCCGGTTGACTATCGGTTGCAGCTACCTTATAGGTATCGGGATATGCACGACGTATTCCACGTCTCTCAGCTCTGACGTTACTTTTCAGACCTGTCTCATAACTTCCAACACAAGGAGGTTGAGCTTGAAGCAGATTCATCGTTTGAGGAGCATCCCATCCGGATTGTCGATCGCAGTACGAAGGTTCTATGAGGCTGGTCTGTTCCTCTGGTATGGGTGCTATGGCAGCACGGGCGAGTACATGATGAGACTTTGGAGAGGGAGGCCGAGGTTCGCTCACAGTGGCCGGAGCTGTTCGGGGTTTCTTCTTCTACGCCTCTCTAGGGAAATTCAGGGATGAATTTCTTTAAGGGGGGAAGTTTTTAAGAACCCGGATTTTCGTTTCGGGTATGTTTTTCCTTTTTCTGTAGTTTTTGATAAAAAATGGAGTTTTTGGAAATTTTTGAAGTACACGCCGTGTACTTTCTGAGTACACGCCGTGTTCTCTTTTCTCGTTCGAAACCGTGTACTGGCCATGTCCGGGCCACACACACGGTGTGTAGGGGTGACGTGGAGGCCGATTTTGGCGGAGTACGGAAAAACCCACTACATGCCGTGTACTCTAAAAGTACATGCTGTGTACTTTTTTTTCATTAAACAGACCGGGGTCACGCCTAATCACCATAAACATCTTCTTCTAGGTCCTATTCGTCTGAGAGCGCTGGGAATCCCTGGATCTTAGACGAGCCACCGTTCCTCCATCTGTTCTCCGATTTGAGCACGGTCGATTACGTTGGAATCGTAGCGGTGAGTTCTCCCTTATGCTTGATCATTGTTTTCCAATTCCTCCTCCTTCTCAAGTTATCATGGGTTGAGCGTTTTGGGTGTTTTCTCAGATCTACGACATTCTAGGGAGAATCAATCATCGTGGTTCACGTATATCGATCTCCTAGGATCGAGGTAGGTGGTTTTTCCTTACCGTTTAAAGTATTTGAGTTTTATGTGAAAATTCCACCAATACCCGTGAACGGGGTTTTGCGTGTTTACCATTTACCCCTGTTGTTTTCCTGCCATGCTAGTATGCTTGCGTAGAGGTAAATTGAACATGTTGGAGGATAATTTTTTGTGCTTGGATGTTTTTCCCATGATTTTCTCTATTTACAACCTTTCGGTCTTGTTAGCCTTTGGCCGTTATGACTGTTTCCATACCTTGTGTCTATAGGATGGAGTGTTTTTCATTACATGATTGTTACCTTATAGACTGTTTAGACAAGTAGTTCTATAGGTGTACTTTGGTTATACAAGTAGCTCTATAGGTGTACTTTGGCCTTATAGAATTATCATGCACTGACTGGCATGGGGCTGAGAGAACCTGGTGCTATAGACTATAAGGGATAGACCGAGTGAACTTTCCAGAGAGTCTTTGACATTATAGACTACAGGAGGGTAGACCGAGTGAGCTTCCTCAGTGAGTCTTAGACATTACAGGCCATAAGGGATAGACCGAGTGAGCTTCCCAGAGTGCCTTAAGATATTATAGACTACAAGAGGGTAGAACGAGTGAGCTTCCTCAGAGAGTCTTAATTTGTTTGAATCTTTTTAAGAACCTTCCCAGGCTAGGGGAGGAATTGACCGAGTGAGCTTCCTCAGAGTGTATGTGGTATACCTGAGGCTATAGGAGGAATTGAACAAGATAGCTTCCTCAGAGAGTCTCTAGACCATGGGCCTAAGAGGGTTAGACCGCGTGATCTTCCTCAGAGAGTCCCTGACCACCCTAGAATATAAGGGAAATTGACCGAGTTTACTTTCCCAAAGAGACTCATAAATTCATCTGACCAAACTAGAGGGGTTAGGCTGAGTGTACTGCCCAGAGGGTTGTGGTACTTCTTGGATAAGACCAGAGGGGATGACTACAAGTACTTCCCAGAGGGTTTTCCGGATTGTTAACTGTTTTCTTCACTGTTGTTGTTGGTTGTGGATTGATTACTGTTGTGTATCATCCTGCTTTACTGCTTACTGTTTACTGCCTACTGCTTTGCTGTTAGTGTTTACTGCTTAGTGTACTTTTACCTGCCATATACTCACTGAATGTTAGGCACATATCTTCGAGTGAATGACTACTGAGATTTAGTCTCACACCCTATTTGGGTCATGCTTTTGGGCCCAAACAGACTATGTTGTTGCAGGTATAGACAAGGGCAAGCACCCTTCGACTTCCGGTACTTGATTCCTTGGAGCAGGAGAGCATGGGACCAAGATTTGGCTTGCGATGCTGAGGAGCTATTTTATTTTCTTTTATACTTGTTTTGGTACTGTGGTGTTTTCTAGAATTGTGACTTGTTTGGATACTTACCTAGATATGTATCATGCATCATTTCATATATACATATGTGCTCCAGTTTGTTTATTTAGTCTTCCCTTGTTTATATTATTGGTTATTACTACTTCCACTATTGTATGTTTATTTTTCTTCCGTTGTGTACTCTGTCAATGAGGGCATAGTTTCCCTACTATCACACCCAAGGCCCTCGCTGCTAGTCGGCAGCCTCTGGCATTTTGAAAAATGCGCTTGAGGCCATGTGACCAACCGGTTACGGGGCACCTCTGGGTGGATTCCAGAACCAGGACGTTACAAAGTGGTATCAGAGGCGTTATTTTCTATTGCTTTAATGTTTGGAGACTTAGCCAGGGATAGGATGGATTTGGTACTTGTTAATAAGCTATGCCCGAGAGTAGCTAACCCGTGTACAGGGAAAATCTATACTACCTCATTTATTGAAGTTTTATGGTTTTGAGATTTTACTATTGATATTATTTCACCTATAGTGATTCACATGCTTTGTGCTATTATTGTTTTGGTATTATGGTTCTATTTCTGTTGCAACTCGATGAGATGAGGGTATTCCATCTCATGCATCATATAGACACTTGTTAGAAATCACATGCCATGCATTCTTACCATGCCATCTAGGGTGAATTAGCGATTGCATGTTGTTGTGATAGACTCTGTGTGGATTATGTATGTTGTTGTGATAAATGATTGATTGAATCCCTGCTGCTGTGATAGAGAAATTTATTGATTTGTAATTTGCTTAAATGAACGCCAAATTTTGATTATTGAGGTGTTATGGGCCCTCTTGACTCGGAAGTTGGTGGATCATGATCGTATTTTATCTTATAAATGACTGTAGGAGATGCCAAGATTTGATTCGCGGGGATTATGGGCCCTCACGG
The DNA here is from genome assembly GCA_963277665.1 of Viscum album. Classification (NCBI taxonomy): domain Eukaryota; kingdom Viridiplantae; phylum Streptophyta; class Magnoliopsida; order Santalales; family Viscaceae; genus Viscum; species Viscum album. The sequence continues at coordinate 563,968,844 of OY728121.1, read as the reverse complement.
ATCAGAATTTGGCACCTCTTTTCCTTGTTTTTAGTGTTTCTGGGCTTCTGTGAAGTTTCTGAGCTACTGCCCAGAAAAACTCAGAATACACAGAGTGTACTTTCTGGATACACACCGTGTAGTTTTCAGGCTGTGTCATTGACCATGTGAGCAGAAACATAGTGTCGTCAAAATAATTTCAGGAACATGCCATGTACGGTAGGTGCACGCCGTGTAGTTTAGAGTCGTGTACCCAGCCGTGTCACTAACAACACGGGCCGGGGACGCTTGAGTAGAACATGCTGTGTGGGTAAAGAACATGCCGTGTAGTTTAGAGCCATGTACCCGGCCGTGTCACTAACAACACGGGCCGGGTAAGCTCGAGTAGAACACGCCGTGTGGGTAAAGAACACGCCGTGTAGTTTAGAGCTGTGTACCCGGCCGTGTCACTAACAACACGGGCCGGGGAAGCTCGAGTAGAACATGCCGTGTGGGTAAAGAACACGCCGTGTAGTTTTTTCCTAGGTATCTGGCTGTGTCACGAACAACACGGGTCAGTGTTATCTTCTCCTATACACATCGTGTTTTTTTGGAAAACTCCGTGTAAGGGAAACCATGTAGACGACCGTGTAACTAACAATACGAGCCGCTGAGACCGTTTCTAGTACACGCTGTGTCCCTAGGGAACATGCCGTGTAGTTTGGGGTTAGTTAGACCATGTGGGTTAGCCGTGTAAGGAGACTCGGGAAGGGGTTTAGAGTTCAAGTACACGCCGTGTAGTTATTATACACTCCGTGTAGCTTGGGGTGTTACACGACCAGTAGTGGAAAGAGTACACACCCATGTTGATGGCTAAAGAAGACATACCGTGTAGTTTTTATACACGCCGTGTAGTCGTGTTTTGTAAAACTTGATAGTTTCTTTCCCCTATTCCCATTTTGTACTCCTGTGTTTTCAGTCCTTATTAATCCTGATCTAAGGTGTGCTTTTGATCTTTCAGAGCTATGCCTCCGAGATGTCCTCCGGTCGTACATCAGTTTCTAGATGGTGATCAGACACCGAATATGGCCGATCAGGGACCTCCTTCAGATCCTCCTGCTGTGCCAGCCTTGGCGTCAGCAGTTGTACCCGTCGTAGGCGCTGATGCGTAGTTCAGGGAGGATTTCCTGAGGATGATGCAGAATTTTCAGGGGGTGCCGCCTCCTACCCCATCGATGGCTGAGTTGAAGAGGGTTTTTCAGCAGCAACATCCTCCTAATTTCTCAGGGAATGGAGGACCCCAGGCTGAAAAGTCGTGGTTTGAGGCCAATCTGACTATATTTGAGCATATGGAGATACCCCCAGAGAAGAGGGTAAATCTGTCCACCTATATGCTCCGGGACACTTCCAAGAGGTGGTGGGAGGTGATCTCACAGTCAGGGCGTCAGCAGGGTATGTCTTGGGATGAGTTTCGACGCACCTTTTATGACTAATTCTATCCAGAGACCCTGAGGGCCGATCAAGCCGAGGAGTTTATGAGTCTGTAGTAGGGTAATCTGTCTGTTATGGAGTACTCGTCTCGCTTAACTGAGCTGCAGTGTTTCACACCGATCCCAGCTGGTGATGAGTTGTTTCTTTCTAGGAAGTTTGAGGACGGTCTCAGGAAGGAGATCTATTCCCAGGTGAATATCTTCCAGTTGACTTCTATATCTTCCATCTTCAACGAGGCGCTGATTACTGAGTTTAATCTAAGGGATTCTGGAGCAGTGATTTAGGGTGGTTCGACATCCAGAGCTGGTGTTCCTCCTACGGACAGTAGGAATCATCGCAGAGAGTCTTCTCGAGGAGATCGGGGTTCGCGGGATGCGTCTTCTGGGATCCAGGTTGTATGCTACCAGTGCGGTAGGAGTGGGAATACTAGGCCTCAGTTCCATAGGGATCTGATGGAGTATCGATCTTGCGGAAAGATGGGCCATCTTCAGCGCTTCTGTCACATCTTCTCACCTTTAGCTGGTGGTAGGGGTTCCTCTCTGACCCCGCATTCTGGAGATGCTTCACCAGTTTCCCACAAGTCTGGTAACTGGAGTTATTCCGGCCGTTCGGGCCGAGGTGGAGGTCGTGGCCGTGGTGGTCAGTCACCAGGTCATCAACGACAGCAGAGTGGGTCAACTCAGAGCAGTCAGCCAGGGGCGCAGGGCCGTGGTGCTGACCAGTCTTTCACCTTGGAGCAGACCTATCAGGAGCAGGATCCTGACCCTTCTACGGTTCGAGGTACGATCTTAGTAGCCTCAGTTTTATCTTCATCTCTTTTCAATACTAGTGCTTCCCATAACTTTATCTCTATTGCGGTTTTGGAGAACCTTTGGCTCTGTATCTTTTCGTCTGCCGACTTGTTGTCTCTTGACACTCCGTTGGGAATGAGTACATCTAGAATACGTCAGTGCAGAGAGTTCCCTCTTGAGGTTGCGGGGTGTCAATTCTTATGGGACCTCTATGTCCTAGAGATGTTTGTCTATGATGTCATTCTCAGGATGTACTGGTTGGTTCCTTTCTAGGCAGTCGTCGATTACTATCACCGCAGGGTGAGTTTCGTATCACCAGAGGGCAGATCTTTTCTTCATAGAGGAGAGTGGGATGTCCAGGTGTTTAGAGCTGGACCAGAGCATCATGGGCTAGGGTAAGTTACAGCCTAGATTTCCAATATTTATCTTGATGACCAGGGTACTTCTCAGTTATACTTTCCCCCAGTGGTGGATCGTTTCAGGGATGTTTTTTCAGAGGACTTTTCAGGTTTGCCTCCAGAGTGTGAGGTAGAATTCTTGATTGAGCTCATGCCAGGAGCGGCACCGGTGTCCATTCCTCCTTATAGGATGGCTACACCTGAATTGCAGGAGCTCAATAAGCTGTTGGAGGAGTTGCAGGCAAAGGGTTTCATCTGACCCAGTACTTCTCCTTGGGGTTTTCTTGTCCTGTTTGTGAAAAAGGAAGACGGAACCCTTCGGATTTGTGTGGATTATCAGAAGCTGAACCAATTAACGGTCAAGAACTGATATCCCTTGCCGAGGATTGATGACCTCTTTGATTAGCTTCGAGGAGATCAGGTGTTCTCAAAGATCGACTTGAGGTCCGGTTATCATCAGTTACACTTCAGACCATATGATATACCTCTTACCGCCTTTAAGAGCAGGCATGGTCTATATGAGTATACAGTCATGCAATTCGGTCTCACGAACGCGCCTGCGGTTTTCTTGGCACTGATGAACCGAGTGTTCCATCTGTACTTATACTCCTTTGTGGTGGTTTTCATGGACGACATATTGGTGTACTCTCACACTTGACACAACCATGCCACATATCTTTAGATTGTTCTGAGTACACTGAGAGAGCATTAGTTATATGCTAATCTCTCAAAATTCCACTTTTGGATGGATCAGATTCACTTATTGGGTCATGTTATCTCAGAGACAGGAGTTTCAGTGGACCCATAGAAAGTGAGAGCTATAGTTTCCTGGGAGAAACCGAAGAATGTCTTTGAGGTGCACAGTTTTATAGGGCTGGATGGATACTACAGGTGTTTCATACAGGACTTCTCACACCTAGCAGCACTGTTGACAGGTTTGACCAAGAAGGGGGTGAAGTTTTTATGGTCAGATTCTTGTGAGTCAGCCTTTAAGGAGATGAAGGGGAGTTTGACGTCAACACCGATACTAGTCTTTCTAGAGCTGGGAAAGGGATACACTATTTACTATGATGCTTCAGGTATCGGGCTAGGAGCTGTGATTATGCAGGGAGATGGAGTCGTTGCATATGGGTCTCGGCAGTTGATGCCACACGATAAGAATTACCCTACGCACGATCTGGAGTTGGCAGCAGTTGTTCATGCCTTACGCTGTTGGATACACTACCTTATGGGAGAGCACTTTTTGGTTTTCACCAACCACAAGAGTCTCAAGTATATCTTCACTCAGCGTGATATGAATCTGAGACAGTGTAGGTGGGTTGAGTATCTTCAGTCCTTTGACTTCGAGCTCGCCTATACGCCAGGAAAGGGCAATGCAGTGGCAGATGCGTTGAGCAGAAGAACTCAGATTTAGGTAGTTCAGGAGGCCAACAGTGAGTGGAAGCTTATGGATCTTTTCTCTGAGATGCACTTGGAAGTGAAAGATAGGTAGGGATAGACTGTTCTATCTTCTGTATCTATTACCTCTACACTTCTTGATTGGGTATAGATGAGGCATCTATTATATTTAGAGACCTTAGTCCTGTGGGAGAGTGTGTCATGAGGGGGCCCTCTTCTTGGATGGACAATGGGAGCGGATGAGATCTTGTGTTTCCAGGGACACGTATGGGTGCCAACAAACATACGCGAGGATCTGATGTGGGATTTTAATTCCTCAATTTGGTCAGTTCATCCTGGTGTCACCAAGATGTATCGTGATATACACCACTAGTACTGGTGGCTAGGTATGAATAAAGATGTTGCTGGTTTTGTCATGAGATGTTCTACTTGTCAGTAGGTGAAAGTAGAGCATCAGCGACTAGTAGGTATTTTACAGCAGTTAACCATTCCGGAGTGGAAGTGGAACGATGTCACGATGGACTTTGTGACCCGGTTGCCGAGGTCACCTCGGGGGAGTGATGATGTTTGGGTTGTTGTCGATAGGCTTACGAAGGTTTCACACTTCTTGCTGATCAAGGAGACCTTTAGTGTTGATGATCTGGGATGACTGTACATCCATGAGATTTTACATCTACATGGAGTTCCACACTCCATTGTTTCAGACAGGGATGTGTGCTTTACCTCTCAGTTCTGGCAGGGACTTCAGAAGGCTTTGCGTACATAGGTACTTTTGAGTACAACATACCATCCCCTGACTAATGTCCAGTCCGAGCGCATGATCCAGGTGCTTGAGGATATGCTCTGAGCTTGCATTCTAGACTTTGGTAGTTCTTGGGAGAAGCATATCTTTCTGGTGGAGTTCTCATACAACAACAGTTTTCAGACGACTATTCAGATGGCACCATAGGAGGCTTTGTACGGTAGGCCATGCCGATCACCCTTATGATGGCTGGAGGTAGGAGAGGTAGCTCTACTGGGACCTCGTCTTGTTCAGGAGACCTCAGAGCAGATAGAGTTGATTCAGAAGAGGATGGCTACAACACAGTCTCGACAGAAGTCTTATGTTGATCAGCAGAGACGACCTCTGGAGTTCAAGGTCGGGGATCAGGTTTTCCTGCGTGTCACACCGAGGTTGGGACACAAGAGGATTTAGAGACAGAGTAATCTTTCACCGTGGTACGTCGGGCCGTTTGAGGTGTTGGAGAGAGTTGGGACAGTTGCCTATCGGTTTCAGCTAGCTCAGAGGTATCGGGCTATGCACGACGTCTTCCACGTCTCCTAGCTCCGACGTTACTTTTCAAACCCGTCTCATATCTTCCAACCCGAGGAGGTTGAGCTTGAAGAGGATGCATCATTTGAGGATAATCCTATCTAGATTGTTGATCATAGTATGAAGGTTCTCCGAGGCTGGTCTGTTCCTCTAGTATGGGTGCTATGGCAGCACGGGCGAGTACAAGACGAGACTTGGGAGAGGGAGGCCGAGGTTCGATCGAAGTGGCTGGAGATCTTCGGGGTTTCTTCTTCTACGCCTCTCTAGGGAAATTCGGGGACGAATTTCTTTAATGGGGGAAGTTTTTAAGAACCCGGATCTTCGTTTCAGGTATGTTTTTCCTTTTTCTAGAGTTTTTGAAAAAAATGGAGTTTCTGGAAATTTTTGAAGTACACACCGTGTACTTTCTGAGTACACGCCGTGTACTATTTTCCCCCTCGAAACCGTGTACTGGCCATGTCCGGGCCACACACACGGTGTGTAGGGGTGATGTGGAGGCTAATTTTGACGGAGTACGGAAAAACCCACTACATGCCATGTACTCTAAAAGTACACGCTGTGTACTTTTTTTTCATTAAACGGACCAGGGTCGCGCCTAATTTCCATAAACATATTCTTCTAGGTCCTGTTTGTCTGAGAGCGTCGGGAATCTGTGGATCTTCAATGAGCCACCGTTCTTCCATATATTCTCCAATTCGAGCACGGTTGATTGCATTTGAATCATAGCGGTGAGTTCTCCCTTCTGCTTGAGCCTTGTTTTCCAATTCCTCCTACTTCTCAAGATATCGTGGGTTGATCGTTTTAGGAATTTTCTCATATCTACGACATTTGAGGGAGAATAAATTGTTGTGGTTCAAGTATATCGATCTCCTAGGATCGAGGTAGGTGGTTTGTGCCTTACCATTCAAAGTCTTTGAGTTTTATGTGCAAATTCCACCAATACCCGTGAACGGGGTATTGCGTGTTTACCATTTTACCCCTGTTGTTTTCCTGCCTTGCTAGTATGATTGCATAGAGGTAAATTGAACATGTTGGAGGGTAATTTATTGTTATTGGATGTTTTTCTCATGCTTTTCTATTTTTACAACCTTTGGGTCTTGTTAGCCTTTGGCCGTTATGACTGTTACCATGCCTTGTGTCTATAGGATGGAGTGTTTTACATTGCATGCTTGTTGCCTTGTAGACTGTTTAGACAAGTAGTTCTATAGGTGTACTTTGGTTAGCCAAGTAGTTCTATTGGTTTACTTTGGCCTTATAGCATTATCATGCACTAACTGGCATGAGACTAAGAGAACCTGGTGCTATAGACTATAAGGGATAGACCGAGTGAACTTTCCAGAGAGTCTTTGAAATTATAGACTACAGGAGGTTAGACCGAGTGAGCTTCCTCAGTGAGTCTTAGACATTACAGGCCATAGGGGATAGACCGAGTGAGCTTCCCAGAGTGCCTTCAGATATTATAGACTATAGGAGGGTAGAACGAGTGAGCTTCCTCAGAGATTCTTACTTTTTTTGAATCTTTTTAAGAACCTTCCCAGGCTAGGGGAGGAATTGACCGAGTGAGATTTCTCAGAGAGTCTGTGGTATACCTGAGGCTATAGGAGGAATTGAACAAGATAGATTCCTCAGAGAGTCTCTAGACCTTGGGGATAAGAGGGTTAGACCACGTGATCTTCCTCAGAGATTCCCTGAACACCCTAGACTATAAGGGAAATTGACCGAGTGTGCTTTCCCAGAGAGTCTCATAAATTCGTATGACCAAACCAGAGGGGTTAGGCTAAGTGAACTGCCCAGAGGGTTGTGGTACATCTTGGATAGGACCATAGGGGATGGCTGTGGGTACTTCCTAGAGGATTTTACTACTTGTTAACTGTTTTCTTCACTGTTGTTGTTGGTTGTGGATTGATTACGGTTGTGTATCATCCTTCTTTACTGCTTACTATTTACTGCCTACTGATTTGTTGTTTCTGTTTATTGCTTAGTGTAATTTTACCTTTTATATACTCACTGACTGTTAGGAACAGATCTTCGGGTGAATTACTACTGGGATTTAGTCTCACACCCTGTTTGGGTCATGATTTTGGTCCCAAACGGACTATGCTGTTGCAGGTATAGACAAGGGCAAGTGCCCTTTGACTTCCGATACTTCATTGCTTGGAGCAGGAGAGCATGGGACCAAGCTTTGGCTTGCAATGCTAAGGAGATATTTTATTTTCTTTTGTACTTGTTTTGGTACTATGGTGTTTTCCAACATTGTGAATTGTTTGGCTGCTTTCCTAGATATGTATCATGCATCCTTTCATATATACATATGTGCTCCAGTTTATTGATTTAGTCTTCCGCTGTTTATATTTTTGGTTATTACTGCTTCCGCTATTGCATGTTTATTTTTATTCCACTATGTACTCTGTCAATGAGAGCATAGTTTCCCCACTATCACACCCAAGGCCCTCAATGCTAGTCGGTAGCCTCTAGCATTTGGGGAAATGTGCTTGAGGCCATGTGACCAACTAGGTACGGGGCGCCTCTGGGTGGCTTCCGGAACCGGGACGTTACATCCTCACTCTCATTCTTCTCTCCATATCCCTATATTTATCTTAGATGCACAACATAGGATCCAAAGTGGTATAATATTCAAGAATCCAAAAGGGAGAATATAAAATAAAAAAATAAAAAAGATAAGGGAAGAAAAAGAAAAAAGAAAAGAAAAGGGGCATGAGCCCAGCCCCGACGCCCACGAAGGGTTTATTACTCTCATAGGAAAAAAATCCATTCCAAAATCAACCAAATATATTGAATCTCAATCCAAAAATATATTTAAAAGATATCACTGAATGAATATGCATAAATAAATTAATAATTAATTAATTAAATATTAAATATTTCTTGAAAATTCAAAGGGCTCGGATTTCCACCAAACTCCTATCCTAAGGTAAAAACCCTATTTTGTGACTAATTAAGTGTTTAAAAAATTATATGAGATAATATCATAGTATAAATGGACATTTTTCCATTGAAACACTTCTAAGAACAAAAATTTTAAATTTCTCCTGATTTTCTACAACCAGTGATGATGCAGGTCATTATAGATGACATGGAAACCACATAATATTTCTAATTTGAAGGGTTTTCATACAATTACCAAGTTGATATCCAATACTTACAAGAAAATGTGGATTAATGGGGAATTATACATGAAGTAGACTATGAATTCATTAAATATATATGCATAAAGAATAAAATGACAAAGAGATGATGGGTTCAAATATGAAGGATCCAAGTGACTTAATTGAAGAGATTTCATAATAAATAAGAAAAAACGGCCATATAGAAGGAGTTTAAATCAAGGTTAGAGAACATGGATACACAACTAAGAGATAAATATGATAGGATTATGGATCTTGAATCAAAGATCAGATCCTCGAAGGAAAAAATAAAAGTTGAATATTCCCTCCAAAACAGTCTCTATAAGAGAAGTATGCACAATTACAAATCTATAATCAGAAAATAGTGGGAATGTACTTAAAAAATACGGTAGTAATGGTTCTCAAAAGAAATTAGATACAAATTGATACTTATGTGAAACATTGAGGCACACTATGATCATGTGTCTTTAATCCTAAAGGCTTAAAGGAATAACAAATTCTACTTCATTAACATATAAACTAGGTAATGGCTACAATAGGTATAATTTTTATGGGAGATGTATTACTTTTTCTAACCTTGGACATATAAAATTACATTTTAGCAAGATAATATTAAAACGAGTCATAATTAATTCCACCATTCCTATAAAAAACCAATAGATAAATATAGAGACCCTTCTTTTGTTACATTACTATTACACCATTTTAAAGATAAACAATATAATAGTGTCACAAAACCACGATCCAATGGTTTAGTGTCTTGGTAAAATTTGGATCAAACATAAAATTTAAATAATAAAACATAAAAATTATTTAATTCCTTCTTCTCTAGATTTTTAGTGGCCCTCATGTACTCCTTAGTATAAGTAGTCACCTAAGGATATACATCAAAGAAAGGGGCGAGCTAAAAGAGTAGTAAGAGGATAGATAAGAACATGAATCAATATAACATGGGTGAGCATAATCATAATAATAATAAAATAATCATTGGATAATCATCATAGTCATGATAATAGTTATTATATAAAGTCATGTAATGTGGCAATGCATAAAAATGAAACATCATGTCTTAGTGGTCAAATACCAGACATAGTTGTGAACAAAGCTAGCATCATTTTCACGCATAACATATGTGAATAATAATAACATCATCATTATAAAAAAAATATAGAATCATGTTCAAACAAATTTCACCTTATCTCATGAGATACATCACATTACCCAATGCATTGGAGTGCTATATAATTTCGGACACACCCATCACATCATAACATTTACATAATCATGCATGCCACATCGAACGTATATCAATCTTAGACATAAAATAACCCATGGAAAGGAATGGTTTTCTTTTCATAAAGAATACATTAATGAATAAACTTTGGGATTAAAAAAAGGTAACAACATGATGGTATATTAATCATCAAACTTGAGTAAAGAAGAAACAATCTCAAGAGAAGTAAAAGATGTGTTTTTAGAAAGAACTATTCTTTTGGAAAATCTTTTTATTTTTCATAAAACTAGATTAGAAACATGTATATCCTAGAAAATAAAAGTTAAGAATAATTAATTTATATTTTAGGAGTATTAAATGAACATCCACACTAAAATTTGGCACAAAAGAGGAATATACCAAAGGAAATCGGGTTCGAGAACCCCCTTACCTTATGTCCGAATGCTTTATTCACTTTAATATCTTGGATAATAAAATAAGATTCATTAATTAATAAATCTAAAAACTATTATATATTTATTTGATTTATTATTATTTTATTAAGTTCATTTATGACCATTATGATGACTTATAGAGTTCAATTTCGTTATTCCGAGAGTGTTAGTTTCTTGGTTTTCATATTTGGTTAGCTTGTATACAAGTATAGAAGTTCATGTAAGATGAGAATAATTCTAAAAAATTGAAATTATATGTTATTAATGAATTTTCATAAGTATTATTTTTATTATATATTTGTTTTTTTTTCAGATATGAGGATGATTCATTAGATAAAATGTTAATGATAATTGTTCAGATTGATTTTGGCGGCTTTTGATCACAATGAACTCATTTTGTTTTATTATTTAATATTATGTATATATGTTAGTTATAGAACATAAAAAGGTTATAAAATATATTTTACAATATGTTTCAACCATTATAATGGTTTTATGACCATAATTTAAGGTGGTAAAGTAAAATGAAAACTTGTCATCCTCAAAGGTAATAAATCAACACCTCACGGATGATGTTTCCATTTTTAGAAGAAAAAGAGAGGAGAAGAGGTTTGATGATAGATTATTCAATTAAAATTATAAAATTAAAGCATATATAATATAATAGAGTTATAATAAAATTTGGATAAGGGGATATGAGGATAGAATAAGGAATGAAAATAAACTGAAAAGAAATTAAAAGAAAAGATGATTTTACCTCTTGAATTCTTCTCCTTGAGAACCTCTTTAGGGAGATTGGTTTTGGTATTTTGTTGAGAAAAAAGGATCCTAGATGTGGGGAAAAGGTTTGGGAAGAGTATTGGGTAGAATTTAGAACAACTTCAAATCTTTGTATGTGTGAGGAGAAGATGTGGTGAGGGGTGATATTTATAGGGGATGAGAGGGGTGTTTTTTGATTATTTTATTCATTATTTTATTATTTTGGATCAAGATTATCAATAGTTTGAAACTTATCACTAAATATGTTAAAATATTTAAGGAGATTTTGATATTATGAGATTACATCATCCATACATCACCTATGAATGAATAATTCATGTATTTGTTAAATACCATAAATTACCATATTTCACTATTCACAAAAAATTCAACTATTTTAGAAAAATCTAAAAGAATCACCATAACCATTTTTAAATGTGTATAATTCAAAAATTAACTCCATTTTATGAAAATAATTTTCTAAATATGATAAATTTATTTTTTAATTAAAATAATCATTTATTCAAAAAATATCGGTTTTAAAATTATAACTAATTTTATGACACTTTGAAAAATTACTTAAGGAATAATAAAATTATATTATAATCATAAGACAAAAAAATATTATTTTATGAATACATTTTATAAAAATAAATATTCTTTAAAATCATTATATTAATTATAAAATTGTAAATAAACATTTATGTTTTATAAAAATTCCAACACTTAATTTATCAATTTTAAAACATTTATTTACTTATACTATGATATAATTATATAATATTTTCATTTATAATATTCCTAAATCTTATTTATAATTTCATAAGTGTGTTTACTATTCTATTGGCTAGATTACTATTCCTAATGGTCATGTTACTATTCCAAGGGTCAAGTCACCATTCCATGGATATATTTTCCTTAATTTCTATGACTATTACTTATTTTATTATTTATTAATGAAGATAATGTTTTTATTGGTATCTCTATAATATGTATGTGTTTTACGCTATATAACATAATTATTATAAGGGAAACAATTCCATTGATAAAAGTTTGGGTCGTTACATTCTCCCCCCCTTTTGAAATTTTGCCCTTGAAATTTTGTTTTACAAAAACAAGTGAGGGTATTTCTCCTTCATAGATTACTCTAATTACCATGTTTCCTCTTTGTATTTGTGGTTTTTACACAGCACTTTGACCAGGTGATTATTCTTGTTTCATAGAAATTTATCTCTAAGGTCCAAGATCTTCACTGGCTACTCCTCATAAGAGAGATCATTTTCCAACTGTACCGCCTATGGATTTAGTACATGTAAGGGATCTGGTATGTAATTCCTTAAGAGGGATACCTGGAATACATCATGTACTTGAGAAATAGTAGGTGGAAGTGCTAGTTGATATGTCACATCTCTAACATGATCATGAATCTCTAAGGGGATGATGTACCTGGGACTCAACTTTCCTTTATTCCTAAATACCATGATCCTATTCCATGGATATATGTAGAGGAATACCATGTCTCCAACCTCAAAATATAGGTCATATAGATGATTTTTTATATATTTCTTTTATTGACTTTGGGATTCCTTGATGTGCTGCTGAATGATTTTCACCTTTTCCACTATTTCTTCAACTATTTCAGGTCCCAGTAGCTTATGTTTACCAAATTCATCCCAGCATGTCGGTTTTCTACATATTTTCCCATAAAGGTCTTTATATGTAGCCATTTGGATGCAGAAAGGAAATAGTTTTTATAAGAGAACTCAACCAAAGTAATATATTAGTCCCATACTCCTTTGAAGTATATAGAACATACTCTCAACATGTATTCTAGTGTCTGAATAGTCTAATCTGATTTTCCATCAATACTGAAGTTTAACTTAGTGTTTAGAGCATGTTGGATACTTTTCCAGAACTTCTAGGTGAATCTTGGATCTCGATCAAATACAATTGATAGTGGTACCCTATGAAGCCTTACCAATTATCTGATTTATATCGGTTCAAGTTGATCCAGTGAGAAGTCCTTTTAAATTGCAAGAAAGTGAGTTGTCTTTGTGTGACGATCCATAACACCCCATATAGCATTGTTTACTCTAGATTTCTTTGTAAGTCTGATGAAAAAGTCCATGGTGATGTTTTCCCACTTCCATGTTGGTATGGGTAATGTTTTCATCTTCCCCTTATAATTTTTTCCTTTCATCCTTCACTTTCTGACATAACAGACACTTTGATGTATATTCAGTGATACCATTCTTCATATTGTCCCACCAATAATTCTCTCATATATCTCAATACATATTTGTGATCTTTGGGTGAATAGAGAAGGTTGATCTATGTGCATCACTTATAATATCTTTCTTTATCTACGGATTGGATGGTACACATATTCATAACCCAAATGTTACAACTCCTTCCTCATCAATTTTGAAATCTGGGGATTTACCCTTCCTCATGGATTCCACCTTATTCAGAATTTACACATCATTTCTTTGAGCATCCTTTATTTTATCCATGAGGGATGGTTAAACAATAATTTGAGAAAGGATTGATGATGTTCCTTCTTTAATGATCCCATGTCCATCCTTTGAAAATCTAAGAAGATTGGATCCTTCTTAGTTCTCATCATTGATAATGTTGTATGATCCTTTATACTTAGATCATATGGTACTTTATTCGCTTTTATAGGATGGTAGTGGATTGATCAGTCATAATTTTTGATGAAATATAACCATCTTCAATGGATCATTTTAATATCCTTATATGTGAATATATATTTGATGCTCTTATGATCCGTATATATTTCAAAATTCTCCCCATAGAGGTAATGCCACCAGATTTTCAATGTGAAGATCATAATTTCCAAATCTAGATCATGCACAGGATAGTTTTTCACATGAATTTTAAACTTCTTTGAGGTATAGGATATCACTTTATCATTTTGAATCAGTACACAACCTAATACCTTATTTAAAACATCGTTGTATACCACACAAAGAGTTACCCTATTTTTAGAAGTGTGAATACTAACACAGTGATAAGCCTATTTTTTAAATCTTTAAAAAATTATTCACATTCACTGGTCCAGACAAACTTTTATCCCTTCCAAGTCAACTTGGTTAGTGGGTTTGACAATTGTGATAAGTTTTTCACAAATCACCAGTAATACCTAGCTAGGCCATGGAAACTATGTATCTTCATTATAGATGTTGGCATGAGCCACTCTTTGATTGCATTTGTCTTATAAGGGTCCACATATATTCCTTTTCTGGTGATAAAATTCCCTAATAATGATACTTCCTCTATCACAAACTCACATTTACTGTACTTCTCATAAATTTTCTCCCTCTGCAAAGTCTTTAGCACAGTATTCAAATTCTCCTCATGCCCTCTTTTCTCTTGGAGTATATTAGAATATCATCTATACATACTACCAATTTTTTTGAGGTAATGTATAAATAATATATTAATTAAGTCCATGAATATTACTAGAGAATTAGTGAGTCCTAAAGGCATCACTATGAACTCATAGTGTCCATACCTCATTCAAAAGGTAGTATTGGGAATATCTTCCTTCCTCACCTTTAATTGGTGATATCTCAATTGAAGGTACACGTTAGAGAAATACCTTGACCCATGTAGTTGATAAAACAAGTCATCTATCCATGGTAGGGGATACTTGTTATTTATCATGATTTTTTTGAGCTCAAGATAATCAATACATAGGTTCATTGATCCATCCCTATTATTGATGAAGAGTACTGGTGAACCCTATGGTGAAGCACTTGGGTGTATAAAACCCTTGTACAAATTATCTTGTAACTTCTTCTTCACATCTTCCAACTCAATGGTGGTAGTTCTGTAAGGAGTATTCAATATCGAAAGATATCCATGAATACTTTGAATTAAGAACTCAACCTATCATTCAAGAGGAAGACCAGTAAATTCTTTATAGAACACATCAGTGTAGTCCCTCATAATTGGCATGTCTTCAAGCATGATTCTCTCCTTTGTCTCAATCATTTGAGATGGATATTCTTTATCATAAGGAAATAATGTCCACAATTTAGATGAAAATTTTGAAGTAAATTCATACTCATTACACTTGTATAGAATTGGGGGATGCCTCAGGATGTGAATAGTGATCCCCCTTTCCCAAAAGTTAATATTGGTTTTTTATAATTATAGCCAATCCATGCCCAATATAGCATCAAACTATACCAAAGGAACTAAGACAAGATTTTATTGGAGGTTAAGTCCACAAACATTAATCAGGGAGGATTTATATACTTTGGATGCAATAATTTCTCCATTTTCTATTTTCATTGATAACTCAACCTCTATATTTTTATGGGGTGTTTGAATTGTTCTACTAAACTTGAAATATATGAAAGAATTCGTAGAAACATAATCAAATAGTAAGTTTGTTATTATTTAATGAATAACTAGCATACCTGTCACCACATAATTTTTGGGATCCACCTCAGTAGTAGTGATGGAATAATATTTCCCTTTATCCTTCGGCTTTGGTGTCTACTGAAACTAATTACCCTTGAACACATAAGGTTTATTTCACTAGATTGCATAGTTCCCTTACTCCCTATCATTGAAGCATTGAACCATAGGTGGTGATATTCTTTCTTCCACCACATTTTCTAGCTTCCTCATGTCTCTTTGACATTCATGAGCTTGGTGGTATTCTCTCCCACACATGAATCATTTCCCCATCCCTTTGAGGTAGTCCCCATAATGCTTATTCCCACATTTTTGACATGTGAGTGGCTGAAATTTCTTTCCACCTTTGTTGTTAGATCCTTCAACTTGAAAATACATCTTTCAATTCTTATCTCCATATACATGAGACCATTCTACAATATTCATCTCCATTTTGAGATCACATCAAACAACTTATTCATAAATTCAAAAGTCTAAAATATCTAAATCCTTTCGAAGGCGTGGTTTTAAACCACTAAATAATCTATCTATTTTTATAACATTATTGATAAAAAAACCAGAGGCATACCTTTCAATCCTTGTGATTCATAAGCTGTGATAGATTCACCTTCCTTTTTCTTCATCTCTAAAATTATCTCTCTATCTTTATAAGAATATTTCGAGGGAAATATTTTTTAAGAAATGATTTCTTAAATTATTCCCAGTCCATCTCTTCAATTTCATCCTTCATCTTGGAATTTTTAATTAGCACCCACTATTGGTAAACCTCACCATCTAAATGATAAATGGCCAAAGTCACATTCTCCATCTCATAATAGTGAAGTACATAAAAGATCTTATCCATTGATTTGACCCACTTTTCTGTGACTAGTGGATCAAAAGATCCACTAAATGTCAGTGGTCATTACCGCATAAAAGACTAGATATCCAATTTCAACCTCTTAGGTAAAGGAGGATGGTCCACATTTTTCAGGTTATTTTTCATAGCCCAAGATAGATGGGTAAGCATCACCATGAAATTTTGAACTCCATCTCCCAAGGCATTGGGGATGATTTTTGGGAATTCATTGCATTGTCCCTCACATGATTTTTTGTCCTAGTTTCTTATGGTTCCCACCATTTTCAAAAATAGAAAATGTTTGAACAAGACATAAGACAATAAGTCAAGAATAAATAATTTATTCCTTTGAAAAATTAACTCTATATACATATCTTGTGGGATCCCTATGTTTAACATTTTTCTAAAATAAAGCTTCTTGGGTTCTTACATATACTAAGGGTTGTCACTAATGTTCTCTAATCTTAATTCACAAATTAACTAAATTGTGATATGATACCAACTATAGTGACCCTACTTTTCTTATATTACTATTACATAATTTTAAAGATAAATAGTATAATAGTGTTACAAAACCTGGATCCAAAGGTTTATTATCTTGGAAAAATTAGGATCAAACATAAGATTTAAATAATAAAACATAAACATTATTTAATTCCTTCTTCTATATCTTCTTA
The DNA here is from genome assembly GCA_963277665.1 of Viscum album. Lineage (NCBI taxonomy): Eukaryota > Viridiplantae > Streptophyta > Magnoliopsida > Santalales > Viscaceae > Viscum > Viscum album. The sequence continues at coordinate 563,951,956 of OY728121.1, read as the reverse complement.
GTGGCCCTCATGTAATCCTCAGTATAAGTATCCATATTAGGATATATGTTAAAGAATGGGGTGAGCTAAAAGCCTGGTAAGAGGATATATAAGAACACGAATCAATATAACATGGGTGAGAAAAATAATAATCATCATAAAATAATAATTATATCATAATAATAATAATTAGAAGAAGCATTATATAAAGGTATGGAATGTGTAAATGCATAAAAATGAAACATCATGTCTTAGTGGTCAAATACCACACATAGTTGTGAACAAAGCTAACATCATGTTCACACATAACATATTTTCATAATCATAACATCATCATTGTGAAAAAATATAGAATCATGTTCATACATATTAAAACTTATCTCATTAGATACATCACATTACCCAATGTATTATAGCACTATATAATTCTAGGCTCACCTATCACATCATAACATTTATATAATCATGCATGCCACATAGAACATATATCAATCTTAGACATAAAATAACCCATGGAAAGGAATTGGTTTCTTTTCATAAAGAATACATTTATGAAAAAACATTGGGATTAAAAAAATAGAATATCATACTAGTATAAGAATCATCAATCCTGATTGAAGAAGAAACAATCTCAAGATAAGTAAAATATGTGTTTTTATAAAGAAGAGTTATTTTGGAAAATATTTGTATTTATCATAAAACTAGATTAGAAACATGTATATCACATAAAAGAAAAGGTAATACCAATGAATTTATATTTTATGAGTATTAAATGCACATCCACACTAAAATTTGGAACGAATGAGGAATAAACCAAAGGAAGAAAATTGGGTTTGAGAATCCCCTTACCTTATATCTGAATGCTTTCTTCACTTTAATATCTTGGATAATCAAATTAGATTCATTAATAAATAAATAAAGAACCTATTATACATGTATTTGATTTATTATAATTTTATTAATTTCATTTACAACCATTATGATGAGTTATAAAGTTCATTTCCATCATTTTGATATTTTTCATTTCTTGGTTTTCATGACCGGTTTGCTTGTATACAAGTATAAAAGTTCATGTAAGATGAGAATAATTCTCCAAAATTAAAATTATATGTTATTAGTGAATTGAAATAAGTATAATTGGTCTTATATATTTTTTCCAAATATGAGGATGATTCATTAGATAAAATGTTAATGATAATCATTTAGATTAATTTTGGTGGCTTTTGATCACAACGAACTCATTTTGTTTTATTATTTAATATTATGTATATTTGTTAGTTACAGAACATAAAAAAGGTTATAAAATAAAATTTTCAATATATTTAAACCATTATAATTATTTTATTACCATTATTAATGTAAAGACCCACAAATTTCAAGGAAATTTTTTTCTTAATTTTCTTTGGAATTTTTCAAGAACGCAGTTTCTGACGGCACGTGATTCTGAGGCCCGGTGTGCCCGGAATCATTTTCTGAAGTTTGGCTCGGGTACGTTCAGTGAACGAACGAGCGGGTTTTTCTAACTTTTGAACCGGTGCTCGGAATCGAATTCTGAGGGCACCTATGGAATCACAACGCCGGTATTTGCTTAGAAATGCCTCTTCCGGAGTTGCGTTTGTTCGGATGTGGTTTTTAATTTTTGGGCTTTAAGTTAAGAAATAAAATAAAGTGGTGCGACAAATTTATTTTTATTTCACTTAAAGCCGCTTAAAAGCCACTTTAAGCTGCTTAAGCTGAGTTAAAGCGGATAGGGTACAATTCAAAATATCCTACCCTCTTGTAGGATATTTGTGAGGTGGGGACAGCACGAGCCCCACCATTTCTTTTCCGCTAAGTAACGCACCTGCGAAAACCCCTATTAAATAAAAGTCAACTGGGGAGTTTTCTTAAACAATTAAACGCTCCTATTAATTGGGCGGTTTTATTCGTTGAATTAATTCTATGAATTAATGGGTCGTTACTTAACTTATCTTTTTTCATTTGTTGGCATGTTAATAAAATAAGACCAACGTCCTTCTTCTTGTGTGTTGTTCGTTGGGAGGATTTGACAGAACCTTAAAGATCTTTCTCCTTCTTCACGATGAACGCGAAGAACGCGAAGAACGCGAAGAACGTGAAGAACTCCAGCCTTCGACGAAAGGCGATGAAGAACGCCGAACCCACGGAGATCGACGACGCGAAGCCTTGTACCGCGATGCCGACGAATCTCCCTTCGCGACGCTTCTTCCGCGATGATCCAACCCCGCGACAACCTTCGATTGATAACGACAAGGTAGGGGGTTGTGCTCCTTTTAAATTCTTTGTGGATTATAACAAAAACATGGATTTAATTATTATTAATTAAATCTGTATGTTTTTGATCCTCAGAGTTCGTCGACGCGACGCCAAGTACCGCGCGACAGCGACGCTCTTCCGCGACGCGACAATTATTTTCTTCCGCGACGATCACTTCCGCGAAGAACGCACGCTCGATGACTACGACGAGGTAGGGGTTTGATTCTTTAAATCTTTGTGATTAAATCCCTGGTCGTTTAAATATTGTTGGGTGAATATCTTTAAGACCGCTAACGCGGTGGGTGCGGACTAACGAACAAGTCCGAACCCACCGCACCTTTTCGTTCTTGGTGCGTGAAACGACGGATGATGACAAACGGGGCCACAAGGGCGATTTAAGGGCCTGGAAGTGAAGATCGAGTCCCGGGAGGACCACTGGCGAAGACCGCACGCAAAACAGACCACCGGATCGCGTCCGGTGGCCCGCGGAAGCTACCACCGGCGCGCCGGAGGCGGCGGCCCCCGGCGCCCCGCCGGCAAAACCCGCCGCCGCGGTGAGCAGGTTCCGCAGCCGCGCAGAACTGGGAAGAGGGACGGGGCCCGGCTGCCACGTCCGCTAGCGAGGCGGCCCCACCCGGGGCCGCGACACTTCTTTCCGCGGGGGCAGCGCCCCGCGGCTTCCTCCGCTCGGCCGCCCGGCCGAGCCGAGCCGGGCCGCCCTAGCCGGGCCGGGTCGCGCCAAACCGGGTCGGACCCGGACCCGGGTCGGGTCGACCCAGTTCGGGCCGATCCATGGGGGGGTTGGGCCGGGTCGGTCCGGGCCCAGACTCCCTGTTTCCGGACTTTTTTCGGTCTTTTTCTCATAACTTGAGCTACGAGCCTCCGAACGACGCGCCGTTAGCGGCGATGCGATCCTTGGATCGAGACGGTTGTTTCGGTATATTGCACTCAAGGTTTAGGAATACTTTGGGTTCGACCAGGTCAGTTTTTACACAAAACCAACCGGGCCCTCGGAGCGGAAACACTCATATCTTGAGCTTCGGACGTCCGATTAACGTGCCGTCGACTTTGTTGAATTCTTCTAAGTGAGACGGATCTTTTGGCTTACTCCGCCCGAGGTTTGGACACAGGTGGAGTATGTTCAGGTTGGTTTTTCCTTAAAAACCAACCGGGCCCCAGGGACGAAAAAGCCAATAACTCTCAGACCGGGCGTCCGATTGACGCGCCGTCTGCGACGTTGAGTTCCTGTTGACGATACGGAACTTTTGGATACATCAACTCTGGACTATGTGTCAGTTGATGTATCAGCCTCTCGGCTCGTGGACCGGACCCTCCCGAACGAGCTTGCTGTGTGTGGGAACCCTAGAGCTGGCTGCAACTGCTACTGTGACGACGACGACTGTGCAGAGATCCTCAGTGGATTCGACGGCGACGACTACAGCACTCAGCGATCCTTTGTGGGTCAGTGCTACCGATCCTGTGTGGGTCCGATCCTGTGTGGGTCAGCGCTCAACGGTCATGTGTGGGCCAGCGCCTACAGGTCCTGTGTGGGCCCGATCCTGTGTGGGTCTTTGCAGGGGTTAGTTACCTATCGATCCTTTGTGGGTCAGATCCTTTGTGGGTCATTGCAGGGGTTAGTACCTATCGATCCTTTGTGGGTCCGACGACTTGGATGGATCAGTGATCATCTCTATCGTCATTCGAAGAAGTATACCTGTGTGAGCTGAATCCTATTTACTCTCCTTTGTGGATTGTGTTGTGCTATCCTATGTGGATTACGTTTTTCTTTCCTTTGTGGATTGTGTTGTGCCATCCTATGTGGATTACGTTTTTCTTTCCTTTGTGGATTGTGTTGTGCTATCCTGTGTGGATTTACGTTTTGCTTTCTTGTGTGGACTGGGTTGTACTTGAGCTCGGATGTTGGAGCCGAGCGAGAATTGATGACTTAGGTATATGTATGGGCATATTCCTAAGCCGTGTCGGATGTTACTTCGTGATTGTATCTTTCCTTTGTGGTTTATCCTTTGTGGATTCTGGGAGACCTTCGGGGTTCTCGGGGTCCCTATTGAGTAGCTTGTACTCACCCCTGCACGGGCTATTCCCACACTACGTTGTGTTGGTTGCAGATGACGGACAACGCTGATCGTGGTGGAGGCTTGTAGAGCAGGACGATACCTGGAGGTGGACCACTGGGCGGGACGTACTCGGAGCGGTCGGCTGGACCCGAGGAGCAGTGGAGGCTATCTGTACCCACCCTTCAGGTGAGACTTCCAATGGACGGTTCGACGTTGCGGCTTTACTTTTCAGTTGCTGTTTTTCCCCTTTCAGTTGTACTTTACAGTTGGGATTGTATTTCCGGCCCCCTTTACTTTCTGCACTTACTGTTGTACCAGCTTTTACTTAGTGTTTACTTTTTCCGATTTCTTACTCTGTGGTTCTTGTTTACTTTACAAAGTCAATTCCTTCCCTTTTACCGGGATTTACTCCTTGGTGCTAGTCGCCAGCCCCTGGCCTATGGAAGGCGGGCTTGGGGTAGTCACGGCACGAGCCCCAAGGACGGGTCGTGACAAATTGGTATCAAAGGCGGTCGGTTCTACTGCAGACTCTGATCTTTCTTCTATGTGAAGCAATAGTGTTAAGCGTATTGAGTGTGGTTATCAGTCCAGGGATCCCAGTGTTGGTGCGGTGGCCAACGTATCCGTACACCAGGACCCTGACTTCTGATTTCCGACTTAATGCACGAAGACATTGATTGCATGTGTGTTTCAAGTTTTCTTTGTGATTAATTTGTATCAGCTCACCAGGTATACTGTTCTGACCGTGGCACACCTGTTTCCTTTTCAGGATGGCCCCATGACGGCAGCCAGCTAGGGTTCCGAGAGTTGTACGTGACGACAGCCCGCCGAGCGACGAGGCCTCGGTACAGGGCCCTTTGACAGCAGAGGCACCAGCGGTACCTCTACCCGCTGAGCCACCGATGCTTCCAGCCCCAGCCATTGACGTTGCACGTCGCCTTAGTGCACTGCATGAGTTCCAGCGCCAGCGACCGCCTAGGTTCCGTGGGGAGACGGACCCCCAGGCAGCCGAGGACTGGCTGGAGGCAGTTGTGGGAGTTTTCAGGCTAGTGAGGACACCAGCAGACCTCATGGTGATCCTCGCGGCGAGCCTACTGCACGCAGCAGCGGGAAGATGGTGGAGCTTGATGCTCCAGGTGTATGATGAGGCATCTCTTCTCTGGATGGACTTTGAGAGCCTCTTCCGCTCGGAGTTCATCCCAGCCACCCTCCGTGCGGTGCGCATCCAGGAGCTTCTTCAGCTGCGGCAGGGAAGCTTGACGGTCGCCCAGTACTCGGTGAGATTTACCGATCTCTCGCGCTACTCGAACGATATGGTACGGGACCCATTCTTCCAGTCCCGGACCTTTGAGTAGGGTTTAAGACACGAGATCAGGGCATCGATGATCTCCCTCAGCATTCCGACTCAGGAAGGAGTACTGGAGCGAGCCCTCTTGATCGAGAGCTTTTTTGCTGAGACTTCTCCAGCGGCGAGACCTACCGCGGGGCAGCACGTAGCAGATTCTTCCGCAGCAGGCAGTCGACGGATGACTCAGGGGTCCAGGAAGACCAGACCCTCACGCAGACGACCTCAGGACACTGGCTCAGCAGTGTGGGGCACACAGCGTGGATCCAGTCTTTCGAGAGGCAGGCAGTGCTACACATGTGGCGGGCAGGGTCACATGGGTCGTGACTGCCCGAACCACCGTGCCGAGGAGCAACAGACAGTGGAGGGGCCACCCAGGCAGAGGCAGAGGGTCGACCGTGGCAGTCCATAGGGAGGAGGCAGATGAGGCAGAGGAGCTGGCCGAGCAGCAGGTGGTGGGCGACGCTTTGAGGCTCTACCACCACCACCACCACCAGGAGGTCCACCCCGACCACAGGGAGCTGACGAGCAGAGACAGGAACAGCTCCAGGCAGCGGATGCCTATGACCATGGTGCGCCCAAGATGATTCGAGGTACGATCTGTGTCTATTACACCCTTGATGTAGTTCTTATAGACACAGGAGAGAGTCACTCTTTCATAGCCGCTGCCCTTGTTCGGAGCTCAGAGATTCCGACAGAGCCGTTGGCTCGATCTTTACGGCTAGAGACTCCTACGGGAGCAGACTCGATGATTACGCACTGGTTCCAGCAGTGTGAGCTTACTCTAGGAGGCGAGAGCTTCGACTGGGATCTTCTTGTAGCGACATCGAGGCCTTACGATGTCATCTTGGTCATGGATTGGTTATCTACATTCCATGCACAGATTGACTATATTAGGCGCAAGGTACGATGTGTACGCACCGACGGGAGAAGGTTCACCTTCACCGGCGAGAAGGGAGCCTTCGCAGCATAGGATGGACTTCCGCAGAGGAGAGGACAGCCCATCACTCATCAGTTGGCTAGCCTCATCCTAGGAGCAGTTGATGTGCGAAGTCCTAGTTTTCCTGCAGTGGTGGATCAGTACGCGGACGTCTTTCCCGACGACATTCCAGGGCTACCTCCTCGCAGAGAGGTAGACTTTTATATTGAACTGTACCCCGGGACAGCCCCGATATCCACTCCAGCATATCGGATGGCCCCCGCTGATCTTCGAGATCTATGGGTACAGTTGGAGGACTTTCCGGGCAAAGGTTTCATCCGACCCAGTGTTTCACCCTGGGCTTCCTTGATATTGTTCGCCAAGAAGGTGGATGAGAGCTTGCGACTTTGTGTCGACTATCGTCACCTGAACCAGGTGACAGTGAGGAATAAGTATCCGCTACCGAGAATTGATTACCTCTTCGATCAGCTCAAGGGAGCACGGTGGTTCTCGAAGATAGACCTCAGGTCAGGCTATCATCAGCTCAGAGTTCGGGACGAGGACGTGCAGAAGACGGCCTTCAGATGTCGGTATGGCCACTATGAGTTCTTGGTTATGCCATTCAGCATAACCAATGCTCCAGCAGTGTTCATGGGCCTCATGAACATGATCTTTCAGCCATACCTTGATCGATTTGTCGTAGTCTTCATCGACGACATTTTGATTTACTCGACGACTGAGTAGGAGCACGCCTACCACTTACGGGTGGTACTAGACACACTCTGAGAGCACCAGCTTTATGGAAAGCTCTCGAAGTGTCAGTTCTGGATACGTGAGGTCTACTTCTTGGGTCACATCATCTCTGAGGTGGGAGTTGCAGTGGATCCTGCGAAGATCGAGGCAGTGCTAGCTTGGGAGCCACCCAAGAGCGTGACAGAGGTACGAAGTTTCTTGGGACTAGCAGGATACTATCAGAGATTTGTGACAGACATCTCCAGAGTTGCGGAACCACTCTAAGATTTGACAAAGAAGGGTAAACCTTTTGTGTGGTCAGACAGATGTCAGCAGAGCTTCCAGGAGCTGAGACAGATATTGACCAGCGCACCTATCTTGAGGTTGCCTGAGGAGGGAGTAGGGTACGTAGTCTACTGTGATGCATCAGGGACCAGACTCAGATGTGTCCTGATGCAGGAATGAGAATTTATTGCCTATGGATCATGTCAGTTGAGGCCGCATGAGCAGAACTACGCTACCCATGACCTGGAGTTAGTAGCAGTGGTCTTCGCCCTGAAGACATGGCAACACTACCTGATGGGCGAGCGCTTTACAGTCTTTTCTGACCATCAGAGTCTCAGGTACATCTTCTCGCAGAAGGACCTAAACCTGAGACAGTGGCGATGACTCGAGTTCCTCCAGGACTATGACTTTGAGATAGTCTATACTCCTGGGAAGGGGAACGTGGTAGCCGATGCTCTCAGCAGGAGGACGGGAATTCAGCTACTTGAGGAGGTGACAAAGCAGCTAGCCGCTTTGCAGATATCCTTAGTAGATAGAGATGGAGCAGCCTTCCTTCAGTCTCTCACAGTCACTCCTCCACTACTACAGTGGGTCAGAGAGGCGCAGCGTGGGGACGCCGACTGTGAGACGCGGCATGCGCAGTTATCCTCAGGACATGCACCTGATGGATTATCCTTTGGAGCAGAGCACGACATCCTTTTCAGAGGACGTACCTTGGTACCAGTTGCTTTACGGGAGGAAGTACTGAGAGAGTTTCACACTTCTCCCTTAGCGGTACATCCTGGAGTGGCGAAGATGTACCAGGATCTCAGACGACAGTACTGATGGCCAGACATGAAGAAGGATGTGGAAGAGTTCGTTTCTCGATGCCTCACCTGCCAGTAGGTGAAGGCAGAGCATCAGGTACCAGCAGGCTTGGTACAACCCTTGGAGGTCCCAGAGTGGAAGTGGGACGGGATATCTATGGACTTCGTGACTGGACTTCCACGCACTTCCAGAGGCCACGACTCCATTTGGGTGATTGTCGACTAACTCACCAAGTCGGCTCACTTCTTACCCATCAGAGAGTAGGGCTCAGTGGAGAGCTTGGGGCGTCTCTACGTTCAGGAGATTGTACGGGTTCACGGTGTTCCATCATCTATCGTTTCCGATCGAGATGCTCGATTTACTTCCCGGCTTTGGAATGGGTTGCAGGAGGCGTTCGGGACGCAACTACGTCTGAGCACTGCCTTTCACCCTCAGATGGATGGTCAGACGGAGAGGACCATTCAGACTCTCGAGGACATGCTCCGAGCATGTGTCCTCAACTTTGGTCGCAGCTGGGAGGACCACCTACACTTGGTGGAGTTCGCGTACAACAACAGCTACCACTCCACCATCGGGATGGCACCATACGATGTGTTGTACGACAGACCTTGTAGATCTCCTTTGTGCTGGACAGACCCTGGGGAGTCAGTACTTGTGGGACCAGAGATGGTTTAGGCCACGAAAGAGAAGGTCCAGGTCATCTAGGAGTAGATGAGGACAGCTCAGAGCCGACAGAAGTCGTATGCTGACAGGAGGTGGAGGCCAATAGAGTTCGAGGATGGCGACCACGTCTTCTTGCGTGTCTCACCTCGACGTGGATTACAGAGATTTGGCCGAGGTGACAAGTTGTCTCCACGCTTCATCGGACCATTACAGGTCCTCAGCAGGATCGGCGAGGTGGCTTATCGCCTGGATCTACCACCTCAGTTGCATCGGGTGCACGACGTCTTCCACGTATCTTAGCTGAGGAGATACATGCACGACCCGACACATATCATTGACCATGGGGAGATGGACGTTGATGATGGAGCGACTTTTGCAGAGGTCCCAGTGGAGATCGAGGATCGACAGGAGCGGTTCCTACGTGGATGATCGATTCCTCTAGTGTGCATCAGATGGCAGCACGGGAACCTCCAGGAGAGCACTTGGGAGCAGGAGGCTCAGATGCGTGCTCAGTACCCACATTTGTTTCCCTGGTTTATGATGTATCTTTACGGGGACGTAAAGCCCTGAGGTGGGAGTGATGTAAAGACCTGTAAATTTCAAGGAATTTTTTTTCTTAATTTTCTTTGGAATTTTTCAAGAACGAAGTTTCTGACGGCACGTGATTCCGAGGACCGGTGTGCCCAGAATCATTTTCCGAAGTATGGATCGGGTACGTTCAGTGAACGAACGAGCAGGTTTTTCTAACTTTTGAACCGGTGCTTGAAATCGAATTCCGATGGAACCGATGGAATCGCAGCGCCGGTATTTGCTTAGAAATACCTCTTTCGGATTTGCGTTTGTTCGGGCGTGGTTTTTAATTTTTGGGCTTTAAGTTAAGAAATAAAATAAAGTGGTGCGACAACTTTATTTTTATTTCACTTAAAACCGCTTAAAAGCCACTTTAATCTGCTTAAGATGAGTTAAAGCGGATAGGGTAAAATTCAAAATATCCTACCCACTTGTAGGATATTTGTGAGGTGGGGCCTGCACGAGCCCCACCGTTTCTTTTCCGCTAAGTAACGCACCCGCGAAAACCCCTATTAAATAAAAGTCAACTGGGGCGTTTTCTTAAACAATTAAACGCTCCTATTAATTGGGTGGTTTTATTCATTGAATTAATTCTATGAATTAATGGGTCGTTACTTAACTTATCTTTTTTCGTTTGTTGGCATGTTAATAAAATAATACCAACGTCCTTCTTCTTGTGTGTTTTTCATTGGGAGGATTTGACAGAACCTTAAAGATCTTCCTCCTTCTTCGCAAAGAACGCGAAGAACGTGAAGAACACCGGCCTTCGACGAAAGGCGACGAAGAACGCCGAACCCGCGGAGATCGACGACGCGAAGCCTTGTACCGCGACGCCGACAAATCTCCCTTCGCGACGCTTCTTCCGCGACGATCCAACCCCGCGAAAACCTTCGATCGACAATGACAAGGTAGGGGGTTGCGCTCCTTTTAAATTCTTTGTGGATTATAACAAAAACATGGATTTAATTATTATTAATTAAATCTGTATGTTTTTGATCCTCGGAGTTCGTCGACACGATGCCAAGTACCGCGCGATAACGACGCTCTTCCGCGACGAGACGATTCTTTTCTTCCGCGACGATCAATTCCGCGAAGAACGCACGCTCGATGACTACGGCGAGGTAGGGGTTTGATTCTTTAAATCTTTGTGATTAAATCCCCGGTCGTTTAAATATTTTTGGGTGAATATCTTTAAGACCGCTAACGCGGTGGGTGCGGACTAACGAACAAGTCCGAACCCACCGCACCTTTTCGTTCTTGGTGCGCGAAACAGCGGACGATGACAAACGGGGCCGCAAGGGATATTTGAGGGCCTGAAAGTGAAGATCGAGTCCCAGGAGGACCACTGGCGAAGACCGCACGCAAAACGGACCACCGGAGCGCGTCCGGTGGCCCGCGGAAGCTCCCGCCGGCGCGCCACGCCGGAGGCGGCGGCCAGAAAAACCCGCCGCGGATGAAGCCGCGTGGAACCGGGAAGAGGGACGTGGCCCGGCCGCCGCGTCCGCTGGCGAGGCGGCCCCACCCGGGGCCGCGGCACTTCTTTCCGCGGGGGCAGCGCCCCGCGGATTCCTCCGCTCGGCCGAGCCGAGCCGGGTCGCGCTCAGGCCGGGCCGGGCTGCCCTGGCCGGGCCGGGTCGCGCCAAACCGGGTCGGACCCAGACCTGGGTCGGGTCGACCCGGTTCGGGCCTACCCATGGGGGGGTTGGGCCGGGTCGGTCCGGGCCCAGACCCCCCGTTTCCGGACTCTTTTCGGTCTTTTGCTCATAACTTGAGCTACGAGCCTCTGAACGACGCACCGTCAATGGCGATGCGATCCTTGGATCGAGACTGTCGTTTCGGTATATCGCACTCAAGGTTTTGGAATACTTTGGGTTCGGCCGGGTTGGTTCGTACACGAAACCAATCGGGCCCTCGGAGCGGAAACGCTCATATCTTGAGCTTCGAACGTCCGATTGACGTGCCGTCGACTTTGTTGAATTCCTCTAAGTGAGACGGATATTTTGGCTTACTCCGCCCGAGGTTTGGACGCAAGTGGAGTACGGTCAGGTTGGTTTTGCCTTAAAAACCAACCGGGCCCCTGGGATGAAAAGGCCAATAACTCTCAGACCGGGCGTCCGATTGACGTGCCATCTGCGACGTTGAGTTCCTGTTGACGATACGGAACTTTTGGATATATAAACTCTGGACTATGTGTCAGTTGATGTAGCAGCCTCTTGGCTCGTGGAGCGGACCCTCCCGAACGAGCTTGCTGTGTGCGGGAACCCTAGAGCTTGCTGCGACTGCTACTGTGACGACGACGACTGTGCAGAGATCCTCAGTGGATTCGACGACGACGTCTACAGCACTCATTGACCCTTTGTGGGTCAGTTCTACTGATCCTGTGTGGGTCCGATCCTGTGTGGGTCAGCGCTCAGTGGTCCTGTGTGGGCCAGCGCCTACAGGTCCTGTGTGGGTCTTTGCGGGGGTTAGTTACCTATCGATCCTTTGTGGGTCAGATCCTTTGTGGGTCATTGCAGGGGTTAGTACCTATCGATCCTTTGTGGGTCCGACGACTTGGATGGATCAGTGATCATCTCTATCGTCATTCGAAGAAGTATACCTTTGTGAGCTGAATCCTGTTTACTCTCCTTTGTGGATTGTGTTGTGCTATCCTATGTGGATTACGTTTTTCTTTCCTTTGTGGATTGTGTTGTGCCATCCTATGTGGATTATGTTTTGCTTTCCTTTGTGGATTGTGTTGTGCTATCTTGTGTGGATTTACATTTTGCTTTCCTGTGTGGACTGGGTTGTACTTGAGCTTGGATGTTGGAGTTGAGCAAGAATTGATGACTTAGGTATATGTATGGGCTAAGCCGTGTCGGATATTACTTCGTGATTGTATCTTTCCTTTGGGGTTTATCCTTTGTGGATTTTGGGAGACCTTCAGGGGTCTCGGGGTCCCTACTAAGTAGCTTGTACTCACCCCTGCACGGGGTATGCCCGCACTACGTTGTGTTGGTTGCAGACGACAGACAACGCTGATCGTGGTGGAGGATTGCGGAGTAGGACGGTACCTGGAGGTGGACCACTGGGCGGGACGTACTCGGAGGGGTCGGCTAGACCTGAGGAGCAGTGGAGGCTATCTGTACCCACCCTTCAGGTGGGACTTCCAGTGGAAAAATCGACGTTGCGGATTTACTTTTTAGTTGTTGTTTTTCCCCTTTCAGTTGTAATTTATAGTTGGGCTTGTATTTCTGGCCCCCTTTACTTTCTGCACTTACTGTTGTACCATCTTTTACTTAGTGTTTACTTTTTCCGCTTGCTTACTCTGTGGTGCTTGTTTACTTTACAAAGGAAATGCCTTCCCTTTTACCAGGATTTACGCCTTGGTGCTAGTCGCCAGCCCCTGTCCTATGGAAGGCGGGCTTGGGGTAGTCACGGCACAGGCCCCGAGGACGGGTCGTGACAATTAAAGGAAGTAATGTAAAATTAAAACTTTTCATCCTCGAAGGCGATAAGTCAACACCTCACGGATTACATTTCTATTTTTAGAATAAAAGGGAGAGGAGAAGAGGTTTGATGATAGATTATTTAATTAACATAATAACATTAAATTATATATAATATAAAGGAGTTATAATCCCACTTGGATAAGGGTATATGAGGAGATAATAAGAAAATAAAAGATATTGAAAATAAATTAAAAGAAAAGAAAGAGGATTTTACCTCTTGAATTCTTCTCTTAGAGAACCTCCTTAGGGAGATTGGTTTTGGTGTTTTTTTGAGACCAAAGAATTTTAGAGGTGGGAAAGATTATTGGGAAGAGTATTGGTCATAATTTAAACAATCTTAAAAGTTTTACAGGTGTGAGGAGAAGAGGTGGCGAGGAGTGGTATTTATAGGGGAGGAGAGGGGTGTTTTTTGATAATTTTATTCATTATTTTATTATTTTGGATCAAGAATATCAATAATTTGAACTGTATCACTAAATATATTAAAATAATGTAGTATAGTTTGATATTATGGGCTTAAATCATCCACACATCATCTATGACTCAATAATTCATGTATTTGTTAAATACCAGAAATTACCATATTTCACTATTTACCAAAAATTCAACTATTTTAGAAAAATACAAAAAATTCACCCTACTCATTTTTCAACGTGTATAATTAAAAAATAAACTCTATTTTATGAAAACAATTTTCTAAATATGAGAAATTTAATTTTTAATTAAAATCACCATTTATTTGAAAAACATCAGTTTTAAAATTATAACTGATTTTATGACACTTTGAAAATTTTTTAAGGTATCATAAAATTATCTTATTATCATAAGAAAACAAAATATTAATTTATGAAAATAAATTTTCTTTTAAATCATTATATTAATTATAAAATATTAAATATACATTTATGTTTTATAAAAATTCTAACACTTAATTTATCATTTTTAAAACATTTATTTACTTATACTATGATATAATTATATCATATTTTCCTTTATAATATGCCTAAATTTTATTTATAATTTCATAATTGAGGTTACTATTCTATTGGATATATTACTATTCCTAATGGTCATGTTATATTCCAAGAGCTAAGTTTCTATTCTATTGGTATATATTCCTTAATTTCTGTGAATATTAATTATTTTATTCTTCATTCATGAGAATAATGTTTTTATTGGGATCTATATGATTTGTATGTGTTTTATACTATATAACAAAATTATAAAAAGGCAAATAATTACATTGATAAAATTTTGGGTCATTATAAGAAATTTCATTGAAATGGATTTGTTAAGATAGAAAAAATGTCTACTATTTTAGAGAAAAATATGGAGCTCAACATTGGGTGCACTAAACACCTATAATTTTACACTCAAAAAATCCCTCATGGAGAGAAATAAAAAAAATTAAAAGAGAAAGAAAAAATATACGATAGTTTTGAGAAACTTTGATGGATGTTTAAATGAAAATTCATAAATAATAAAAAAGTCTAAAGTAATCATGATTCTCATTGAAGATAAGCATGGGTTATGATTAAGTGGTTTCATTTATACCACTATAAAGTATAAGAAGAAGATCGATGGAGTTGTCCCTACATGGATAAAGAAGCATGAAAAATAAAGAAGAAACCATGAATCATCAAAAGAGAAAACATACACAAGTGAGACCAATATCACAAAGAATATGGAGAAATTTTTAGCTTCTATCTAGAACGAAGTTTTCAAAATTGGTATTATCTAAGGAAGAACCACCAAGAAGGATTGGAAGGATGTTGGTAACAAAGGGTTGGTCTAAAAAGAACAACCAAATTCCTCTCATTGATCATGTTAGAGGTAACCCTATCCCAATGTATTTAAGTGTTTCTAATATTTTTTAGAAGTGGTGAATAATTAAGGGGGAGATACGATCCATGAGGTGATTTTAACTAAATAAGACACATGGTTGTGATGGAAAAATACATGTGCATGAGTTGGAATACTGGAAGAAAATATGATTGATCTGAAAAGGTATAAAGGAAACAAGTGGATTCAGGTTTATTGAATATTATTTATTGGTATTAGACATAAATAAAAAATGATATCACAACCCTGATCTAACTCAACAAGTGGTTTTGAGTAACCACTTTGATATTCTAAGATGAATATGGAAGGTTCCTTTTGGAATGAGGAAGATTACACACTATAGCGCCTGATCTAGAATAAAAAATTAGCGTCGATGCTTCATATGAAATTCTCAATGGTGTCATGATGAATATGATTAGTCAACTAGTGACATCAAGACATATATTTAGTGGTATCATACCATTTGAAAGAAAAATATAGATTAATTTTTGAATCAATAACAAACTTTGATTTCATGTTTATTCATTAATACACTAATGAGTGGAATCATATTTTTGTTTTTATAGGATCCCAAAATCTATTTTAAGGAAATATCATAGCCATCAAATGATTTCCCTCAAATAAAGACTATCTAAAATTTTGTACCTAGAATAAATAATATTTAGAGGGAGTTGGTGTTGAACATTCACAATCTATTTAGCCTTATTTAGAAAGGGTGAATCCATGTGAACATGGATAAAAGGTGGTATCACTAATTTATTATTAACAAGTGGCGTCATTTAGCTTTTCATGAGCTATGAATCTCATACATGGTGTCTTTATTAGTTATCTGCTGATGGTTTTTGTGTGAGTATGACTAAGTTCATAGGATTTGTTGAAGATGTTAAAACTCATGTTGTATGATCTTATGTAATTTAGTGAGTGAAATGGATAACTTTAATATTTTTAACTTAAAATCTTGTTTCCCACAATGAGAACTATCTTAGTAGGCTTAAATTATTTTTGAATAACATGAATTCCACATGGTAAATTCACTCACTAAAATTATTATAGAGAATTCAGCTAGAAAGAGGAATTGGTTCAGAGTTTGGATGAAAAAAATATGGAGTTATTTTAGCCAACAAGTGGTATCCACCAAGTGGTATCACTAGTGTAAAAATAATAAAAGGCTCAATCAACTAGTGGTTGATAAATAAACTTATATCAACAAGAAGTAAATAAATCCCATATTTCAAGAGATGAGTCTATTTTTGGAGTACAATTGAGTGTGATATAAAGAGGATATAATTTTTGGAATAGTTCTAGGAATATATATATCAAATTGGTCTACAAAGAATTATATAACATAGTAGGTATAGAAATTATATAAATATAGATATTAAAATATTAAAATTACCCTAATAACATATCTATAGAGATCATGAAATATTCAGAGAAACATTTGTGTGGATAAAGGGGGAGTAAATCTGAGAAAATTACCCCCATAAAGTTCAAAGACATAGGGGGAGATATGTTGAAAGTAAAACCCAGAGAAACCAAAAAGGAGAAGAATTTTGAAGGAAAATATGGATATGAGGGACCCTTTATATTTTATTTAAAAAAGGGGAGAAAGAGTAGAATGCGCCTTAAATACATACATGGTTTTTGAGAACCTGGAGTTATAAGGAGAAGTAGGATTTAATAAATTATTGTAAACAAAATACAAAGGGTAAGAATATTTCAACCAATAAGTTATTCATTGAATTTTATGAAAATAGTTGTTGGATGTTTGTAAGCATAATAGAAAATACATATTGTGTTGAAAATATGTGGTGAATTGGTCGGATGCATATGATATAAATTAAAGGATGATGATATTGGTGGTAATATGGAAATGATATATAAGACAATGGATATTGAGGATAGCCTTTTCATATTTGGACATGGCCTTGAAGGGATTTAGTAAGAGGAAATTAATTTAAGTAAGTAAGTTTAAAAAGTTATTTAAAAGGATTCCATAAGTTATGGATAGAGCATCAGAAGATAATTTGAAGTTTTGACATCATCTTGGAAGTTCATAAGCTGAGTTCGGAGGATGATATTAGAATAATTGTAAGACCTAGAGAAAAGGTGTACATATAAGAACACATAACAATGATATACTCAGATTTAGATTTGGTGAGATCAATTGATTCAGAATATATGAGGAATATTATGACATGGAAGCTTTGGAGTTCTAGAATAATAATTTTTTTGTAGAAGTGGAATTACTTCATAAGTTGTAATTACTAATATTTGGTAGGTTCTGTTATTTTAGCTATGTCCCTTTGTGTATAATATTTTGTTCTCTGCATATAAAATTTAAGTCTTATTGGGGTATGTTTAAATTTTTAAAAATTCCATAGATATGTAATATATTTTGGAAACTAATATATTTGGAAAAGGAATATGAAATATATTCTAGCAGTTTCATAAGATATTTATCTTGGATTTCTCTAAAAATCATGCAAATTCATGGGATAAATATGATAATTTTCATATAGATTTTTTTTATCAAAATGATCACTAAAAATCATAAAATGGCGATACATAAGTTACTCTTTGGGTTTAAAAAAATTGTAAATTCTAGGAGCTTTAGGATGATACATAATATGTTTTTGGAGTTTCATAAGTTTTTTGTGATACATAAGGTTTTATATGTGGGAAAATTTTCATGTGTAAGTTTTTTCTAGAGAGGAAGAAATTAGTAAATGGAAAAACCTTATGCATCATTTAAGGTTTTTTAAAAGGTAGTGTGTAATATTTTTTTTCTAGGGAAACATAAGGTTTTATTCTTTTTTTAATATCTATAGTTGGTCATTCCATCACATGAGTCTTCATGCCACATTGTCGGCATGCGTGTAAGAATATTATAGCAATACATGTGGATTGAAATATTTATTATGAATCATAATATATGATTGATAATTCATCTAGTGGAGAAAAATTAAGCTTTTAGATTTTGTGGAAAGAAGACCATGATATTTGAGGGACATTGAGAGGAAAATGAAGAATTAAAAGGAAGTAAAATTTAGTGTTATTTTTATAGAGTTTATATATTTGAAATATGGAAAAATTTATCATGTTATAATATAGAAATATCTTAGGAATAATAAATATGGAAGCTTGAATAAGAGAGATCACTAGATTAGTACTTGACTAAGGATTATATATTTTAATATTAAAATAATATCCTCAAGGATATTCTATGTATATATAATGAAAAAATAGAAGTGAAGAGATGGAAATCATAGAAAAACTTGTTATACATGAGAGGATTGAGTATATGAATATATCTTTTCAGAATATAATAAGGGGTAATGGATCATACTAAAGAATCCAGTTCATAGGAAGAATAAGGATAATAAAGATGAACCACTAAAGATTTTCATGGACATATTAGGTTCGTGGAGAGAGTGAAGGCTCAAAGGAATGAGTAATTTCATTGCCATATCCAAGAACTGAATAATGAGTGAAATAGGATAATTACAGTTCAGAATTATCCTCATTTATATAAGAAGTTTCTTTGATATTTTTTATGGAATAAATAGATTTACTACACACATATAGATGATAGTATCTTCTAGATTAAATTAGAAGAGTTTAGTGGATGTGTAAATCAACTGAATATCTTTTTGGAGTTGAATATGCACATCATTTGTGCTTACTATGTTGAACATGGAGAGAAAATTATATCTATAAACTATTAATGACCTTTCTAAAAGTAGTGAACAAAGTATAAGAAGAGGGTGTGTCCCTTGGATCGTTATTTCAACTTTACATAATCAAGAAAAGTCAATGTGTCTTGGGTAAGGAGTGACCAAACCAATTTTTTTGTAATTTTTCCTTAGCATGGAGTGACCGTGATCAAGTCTATATCCACTGAACTAGTGAAGTAGTGGATCCTGGTACACTAGTTTACTATCACGTTTATTCTCCTTAGATTATACCTTAGTGGTGTACTAAGTAAAATATTTGTGTTCTACATGATTTAGTTTACTAATTATCTACTTATCATTTAGTGAGGTATTGTTAAAGAGTAATCGAGAAATAGGTTTAATGTTGTTCTTATCAACATGGGAATAAGATACTAAATAATAATAAACATGTAAAAGTAAAAAGTTTAATTTAGGAAACACCCTTATCTAAACCTCTTCCTAGGGTGTCTTATATTGTAACAATAGATCATCCTATCAGTCATATCATATTTGAATTTTGGATAGTTAAGTGGGTAAACCTTTACCCAAATCCATCACATGGATAAACTAAAATATATTCCTTTGGTATCTTGACTCTTAGGGTTTTCAAAATAAGTGTTAACGAATTCTTAGAGTGATATTTGTCTACCAAACTCATAGGGTTATTCATTTCCACTAATCCACACATAAGATAATCCATGGGCACCCTTCTTTGGCACGAACCAACTTAGTTAGATTATTTAGTTCTTAAAAAATTTTCACTTTGGAAGGAATATAATAGTTACTATTTTAAGGGAATTTTAATCACACCATATTATCTCATGTATTCCCTTCATGTATGTATACTTTTAAAAATTTATTTTTTAGTATCTTATACCTTAAAACAAATTAATATGTTTAAAAAATATTAATGTATAACACTTTTTTCAACTCATGATTCATGTTACTTACCCAAAAATAAAATCCAATTATATTTATGCATATACAAATGCATATCATGCAAAAGGTACATGAAACTCTTTCATGAAAAAGATTAATATAATAAAAAACCAAGATCCCCACAAGTGAAAGTGTGGGTGAAAGGTAACCAACCCTATATTTTCTTAACAGAGCCTAATCCCCTAGGAAAATGAGTAGTTCAACCTAAAGGAACACTATATATGAATCAATAATCAATAGAGACCTCAATTACATTACATTCATAACACCTAATATGCATAAATAATAATCTACCTTTACTTTTAATTTCATAACCTACAAAAAAATCATATTCATGGTTGAATATAACTAAATATTATTTCATATCTAGCATGTACGTTATTATATTCAAGGTATAACATTTATAATAAGTAGTTTAACTCTTTAAACTAAATCATACATCCATTCATAATATAACACTTATATTCATGAATAATATAGTATGGAATAACTAAATATATTAATATTATAGACATGAGATAATGAACATTTCATAAATAAACAATTATAAACACTTTATAATTAAAAATGATTTATAGGCATTATATAAATAAATAAACATGAACTCATCACATTTATTTCAATATGAACTCTTTCATATTCTTAATTTACATGGTATATAATATGAACTCCTTAATATTCAAAATATGTTATATTTATGAGAACTTTCAAAATCATATAAAAATTCCATATTTTATGCAAATATTTTATATAAAATAAATATAAAATATTTTATTTTATTTAAAACTTTATAAAATCCACCAAAACCATTTTTTACATGGTTTACATATATTTTTAAATAAAACCTTTAACATGAACATTTCATAAATCAATACAAACAATTTTATATTTTATCTTATTTTATAATTTATAAAAACTATAAATTAACTATGTAAAATCCACTTTAAACCTATATCACATCTACCAAAACATTTTTGGTATTGTTTAAAACCCCCCATTCTAAAAAATGTTTTTGATAATTTTAACAAAAATAATTTTTCTTTAAAATTATAAACCATAACCATTTTCATTCACACAATGACATGGTTTATCCCTGAAGATAACACTTTGTAAGGGAAAAAATGACTATTTTTCTAAGTGAATCCATTTTGACTTGAGGTGTTTCATGATTATATCAAACAAAATTCAGATTCTACAAAAATAAAAAAAGGAATTAATGAGTTTATATAGGCTTTCCAAGGATTATCCATGAAATTAAACATTCATCCAATTGATGAAATGTTTCCCAATTGATTTAAACACTACAAATCCTTTTATAACTCTCAGTTCAATTCCTCCCATTGATTTTTCAACATTTAAAAAACTAGTTTGGATGTTCAAAATCCCCTGATAATCATAAAATGATGATTAAAATTGAATATTAATATTAGGGTAGAAGAAAGAGGTTGATTCATGCATTATCACATAATACACAAATTGTCATGCATGAATCCATGTCATAGATACCTTCACAACATCATGATTTAAACCACCACAAAACAAGATGTGATTTGAACCACCAAATCATGGTTTGATCACTAGTGTATATGTTTTTATGTGATATATTTTACTTTCGATCTTAGAATAAAAGGGTATGATACATGGTTATGGGGTGAAGGGTCGTAAGACTTGATTATGGTTATGATGCATGATATAACATGATATGTGATAATTTTCCTCTATGATAGGCCTATGAGGATGCTCTCATCAACTCTTTTCCCACCTTGAATTCCCATTGTGGACATTTTCCTTGAAATGTGACTTGAAATATTTTTTCCTTAATGAATGACTAGCGAGGATTATTTTAAAATATATTTTCTTTATTATCATGACCCACAAGGATTATTTATAATTGATTTCACCCACAAGTTTTTGGGTTTTATCATAGAATAAATATTTTTTTAAATAATCAGGTTGAACCATAGGTACAAGTTTTAGATTACAAGAATTCTTGATTGATTTTTATATGGAAAAATAATAAAAGAAATGTGTATTGAATATAAATTAGTGCCACTAAACTAAATTGAATCGTTAGGTAGGTAGTATTAATTTCACCTATACTATAGTGGAAAACCAAAAGACTCACTTTTACAGGAGTTTCTACAAATAGGGGAAGAAGTAATCAACTAAATCACCAAAACTCACCTATTAGTCATGTAAATTTAATGATAAACCACCACAAAATACCTATGGATGCTCTATAAATCCACCCAAAGACTTACTAATGAACCCATAGGTCCCATTAATGCCTCCAATCAAGAATATATTTTCGATAATGAATTTAAAACACTTAGTGGTTTTGTGTGTTACCACTGTGAAAAGATATTGATCTTTTTGTGTGGGTTGTGAGGACACATAGGTGCGGTTTGTTAAGACACACTACTATTTCTATGATTAAAATTTCCTAAACTTAGAACTTATAGTAAGTTTACAATTTCAATCCATTACTCACTCCTTATGATTATCAAACCATTGGGCCAATGAGTAAAGCTTTTGGTATAAAAGGAAGAATCACATGACACTTCCTCTAATAATAAGTAAACAAGGGAACTTCAATTCAAAACTCATTCCATACTAAATTTTATAAATATCACGAGAAAAAATAACAATTAAATAAAATATAAAAAATGGGGACAAAAGAGTTTAGAAAATATCTTAGAGTCCCCCTTCACTTCTCTTGATAGTGGACGTGCTCCTCTAGTTGTAGTTCACCTATGGAATCTTCTATAGGTTTAGCCAGCTTCCTTATCCATATAGAAATATATCATACTATATATCAAGGGACTAATCCATTATTCATTATATTTTTACTTAATAAATATCTCAACACCACAATATCCCTTGGGTAAAACACTACTACAGATAAGAGCTCTATTAGCGCTAGAAATAGTCTTCATCAGTGATAAAAAAACACCGATGTTGTAAGTGCTTTTAAAAGCCGATGACTTTTATTAGTGATAAAAATAATTTTGATAAAATTTCCCTTTAATAGTGATAAAAATAAATGACAAAGGGGTCATTTATAAGATCTTTTTTATCATTGATAAAGGTAACTTTTATCATTACTTTTTCTAGTGATGATAAAATCCAAACCACAACAGTGTGCTGCTGAAATTACAGTACACTAAATAAGAAAATATAAAATTAAATTTAAATTAAATTTTCATCACAATAAAATGTGAATAAAATATATAATGAATAAAAACATTTAAAAAATTGGTATGTAAATTTACACTGGTACACATAATTTATCATAACCATAAATAAATTAAAAAACATTAGTGTTTTGTTGTCTTTAGACCCCGACCCACTCTCAAAAGAGCCTGATCATGCTATTATTTTTTGAACAAACCACACAAGCTAAAAATAAGGAGTATAAATATATTAAAAAACAATTCTTATATTAGTAATACTATAAATAAATAAATTAAACATAAATATGATATAATGAATTAATAAAATTTCACTTTTAAACTAAAAATATACACTTTGAGTCATATTGGACAGACAGTGTATTGGATTAACATGTGGTTGATTTCTACATATCAAAAATGATTTATGGATAATTTTTATAAAGTATCAAGTAAATACAAGACCATTTTCTTAGTTTTGATTATGTGACATGTGTTTTGAACTAAAATGTTAATTTTAAATAAAAACATGCACTTTGAGTCATACCAGCCACACCGTGTATATGATTGACATGCGGATGATTCCTACATGGAAAAAATAATGTTTTGATATTTTTACTAAAATATAAAGATAATATGAGTGTATTTTCTAGGTTTTTAGTGAGTGATACAGATTTTTAACTAAAATATCATTTTAAACTAAAAATATAGAATTTGAGTCATATTGGTCACATCATGTATCATTTTGATGCGTGACTGATTCATACATGTAAAAAATGACTTATGGACCATTTTTTATTAAGTATAAAGACCATATGAGTGTGTTTTATAAGTTTTTAGTAAGTGACATATACTTTTAACTAAAATGTAACTTTTAAACTGAAAACACACATTTCAAGTCATATTGGTCACTCCATGTATCATATTGAGGTACAATTTATTCCTAGATGTCACAAATGACTTATGGATAGTTTTTATAAAGCATAAAACAATATGAATTCATTTTATTAGTTTTGAGTAAGTCACACGTCTTTTTAACTAAGATGTCAATTTTAAATAAAAACATGCACTTTGAGTCATACCGGCCACACTATGTGTCAGATCGGTGTGTAGATGATTATTAAATATAAAAAACAACCTATGGATCATTTTACTAATGTATCAAGATAATAAAAGTCTATTTTGATTGTTTTTCAGTGAGTGAGACGTGTTTTAACTAAAATATCATTTTTAAATTAAAATCACACACTTTGAGTCATATCGGTCACACTGTGTGTCAGATTGATGTGAAGATGATTAATACAAGTAAAAAATGAATTATGGATGTCTTAAAGTATCAATACAATATGAGTGTGTTTTCTTGGGTTTTAGTGAGTGACACATGTTCTTAACTAAAATGACATTTTAAACTAAAAATATGCACTTTGATACATACTAATCACAATGTGTATTAGATTGACATGAAGATGATTCCCACACATACCAAATGACTTATGGATCATTTTACTAAAGTATCAAGACTATATAATCATGTTTATTAGTTTTAAATGAGAGACACTTGTTTTTAACTAAAATTTTATTTTAAACTAAAACACACATTTCGAGTCATACCAGTCACACCACATATCAGATTGAGGTGAAGTTGATTCTTATATGTCAAAAATGACTTATGGATCATTATACTAAAGTACCAAAATAATATGGATTTTTTTTCTCGATTTTCAGTATGTCACATGTCTTTTGAACTAAAATGCCAATTTTAATTAAAACACGCACTTGGAGTCATTCCAGAAACACCGTGTGTCAGATTGATACGCTGTTGATTCCTACATGTCAGAAATGACTTATAAATCAATGTAATAAACTATCAAGATAATGTGAGTGTGTTTGATTTTTTTTCATCGAGTGATGCACATTTTTAACTAAAATGTCATTTTTAAACTGAAAACATGTACTTTGATTCATAACAGTTACACTATGTGTCAGATTGATGTGAAACTTCATTCACATCACAAAGGATGTATGGGTCTTTTTACCAAAGTATCAAGACAATATGAGTTTGTTTTCTTTATTTTCAGTGAATGACACACGCATTTAACTAAATTTTCATTTTAAACTAAAAACACACTCTTTGATTCACACTGGTCACACTGTGTGTCAGATTAATGTGTCGATAATTCTCACATATCACAAAGGAATTTTGGATTTCCCCCGCTAAATTATCAAGACAATACAAGAATGTTTTCTTGGTTTTTATTTATAGGAACATGTTTTTAGCTAAAATTTCAATTTTAAATAGAAAAAATTATTTGGAGTCATACTAATCACCCCGTATATCAGATTCAGGTGCAGCTGATTCCTACATGTCATAAATGAATTATGGATCATTTTTCTAAAGTATCAAAACAATATGAATTCATTTTCTTGGTTTTGATGATTTAATGCTTATTTTTAACTAAAACATAAATTTTAAATTAAAACACACACTTTGAGTCATATCATCCGTACCATGTATCATATTGTTGTGTGGTTGATTCCTACATGTCAAAAATGACATATTCATAGTTTTCCTAAAGTATTAAGACAATTTGAGCATGTTTACATGGTTTTTAGTGAGTGACACATATTTTTAACTAAAATGTTATTTTTTAACTGAAAACACATACTTTAAGTCATATTAGTCACACCATGTGTTGTATTGACGTGAAAATAATTTATACATGTCAAAATGACTTATGTATTGTTTTCCTAACGTATTAAGAAAATATGAGTGTGTTTTATCATTTTTGAGTATGTGGAGTGTTTTTTGTATTAAATTGTCAATTTTAAATAAAAACACACACTTTTAGTTATACTGCCCACATCATGTGAGAAAATTAACTATATAAGTAGTAGATAAAAATGATAAAAAAATTAACTAAAAAAATGGATAAAATTATGAGAAATTTAACTAAATAAGTAGTAAGAAGTAACCTCTTCACAATTTCTATATACATTCTGACACCATGTTTTCTGCCCACTCATTTACAAACAAATCTATTTCCTCTTTTGAATACTTGAATATTTGACATTTTTGGATGTACTGGAAAAATATAAATAAAAAAATTTAATAAATATTTTAAATGAAATTGTTGTTATAATTTGAAATATCTCTTTGGGGAAGCTAGTTTGTTGATGAAATATGATATCTTTTATAAATTTACCAATGTAATAACTATAATATTTACCATTAGTTTTTTTCTGACACTATAGAAACATTCAAAGAAATTAAGTAATTTGTTTTGATATATGTTTTGATAGTGAAATATTATTATATAAACCCTAATACATATCCAATTGTAGAATTTTATAGGATTCTTGTTCTCATGAACCATCCTCATACCATGATTTTGCTGATATTGAAACACCGCCCTATAATAATTTTTTCCATTATAACATAATATAAAATGTATAACTTGAATTTTATTTTTAAAATTTTGAATTTAGTTTATTAAAAATTGATAAAATTTAGCAATTATGGCTGATTTGTTGTCAATCCATTCATTGAATCCAAAAAATAAATCTTTAGAGTATCTAAATTGATTACAATGAACAACCAATTCTCCCTAAAAAAAAGGAATTAGTAATGAATAAAATGAAAATATATTTGATATTATTAGATTGTAGAGTTTTAACCCCATATTGTGGGTATTAATAAGAGTATATCATCTATAAGTTTTTTTTTCAAACATTGAAGAAAGTCGGTCCACTATTTTTAAATATTCATATTTTTTAATGACATTTTTTGTGTATAAGTGATGCGAGGACTAATGAGTTCAAATTTTTTTGTAGGGTTTTCCCTTGAAATAGTACTGATATATACACTTGTTAAAAATATGAATAATATATAAGTTTAATTAACATAGTAGATCAGTTATTGGACAAACATATTATCAAAACACACCTCATATATACATTTACAACTAAGACTTCTAACCATCCATCCTTGAGGATTTCATCTATATTCTCAAGACCAATAAAGTCTACAATAGATCTTAGTAAATCTGTTGTCTAAAATAAATGATAGTTGTATTACAATCTTTGAACATTCTTTCCACATGAACTTTTAATATTAGTAAATGCAGAAGTTAAACTAGTGGGGTAAAGGTACTATCCGAAGGTATTTTTGATTGATTGGTCAATCCTTTTGATTATTTTGGTTCAACCATACATTTACCCTTACTTTTATTTGTATGTAGAAACATTCTTTGATTCAAGCCTTTTTCATTAATTGTTAAATTTTTTTCATAAAAGATAAAATTGGAAAGGATATACCTCATTGTAAACATGTATTTTTACAAGATCAAATGACCATGATATGAAAGTTATAATAGTAAGTTTTACCATTTGAACATATATATCATCAAGGGGAGAAAGTATATTAACACTCACTTATGATATATGTGAATCACCACTCTCACACGATCTTTTAAAATTTGTTTTCTTTGTAGAATATTTCCATGGATATTGTACACTGTACCCATCACAACATGGCAGTGAGTGGGTGCCGATAGATATAATCACAATCAATTTCACCCTATAGAATATTAGTACATGAAAGGTATCAATATATTCCTAATTCACATTTCATAGAAAAATTTATGAGAAAATATATTACCTCTAGTATGGAAGACCTTTGAGGGGAATGACTTGCCTCAAAGTTGGAGGGGGGGGGGATGGATCTTCATGTAGTACTTGTTATTGTGTTGTTTATTCTCTTTGATTCCTAACCATAAAATTCTCTAAAAATTAGTAATACCAATTAAGTTTTTCTTACAGAACATTTATTCATGTATATATATCATCCATTTTATTATCTTTATCCCCTTGTTCATTTCTTTTCTCAAAATATGTTCTAGGTGACACTCTAAAACCCACACCTCTAACACAACCATATCGTTATAGCCTCTTCAAGGCCACTGAAATTGGTTATTCATTAGGTATATTTGATGAATATTCTTGTGTATAATCTAGATAAAAAATATAGGAAAATAAGTATTCATTATTATGTAATACTTATTTAGAGCATAATTTTTTTATTATATCATACTTACACATGATTCCCATACTTTGTGTATTTTCAACTACCAATATTTCATCTTTATTTACACAAGCCTCCTTTCATAGAACATGATATGGGGTGGAAGTGGATTTTTATTTTTATTCATTGATCTATATATAAACAAAGGAATATAATTATTTAATTTTTTAATTCCACATAAAATTATTACTATGGATTTAAAGCACATACCATTTTTTTCAAGTGAAGTGTACCCTATCCTTACTTTACAGTAGGGGTACATTGGTTTTGATGATCACTACTTATTTACAACACTCATTTTCTATTTTCAAATTAAAAATTCTTAATCAAAGTGATTAATACACATATTTCCAAGTAAATTATTACCAATAACAATGTACCCAAAATGATGCCTCCTCACAACGACCAATAAATGAATTCCATGTTTCTTGGTTTATCATGTGTGCATATATCTATGGCGGGCAAGGGTTTACTTTCCATTCAGTATCCTTGAGATGATGCTTCATGAGAGTTATTTTAAAGGTTCTATAAGCCTTTATAATGACCATAATTACAAATTTCATTTCACAGATATCTAGTATAGATGCACTCTACAAGTGATAATGAAGAGTAAATCAATATTCCATTATTTTTAGTAAAATAGAGAAATTATATCATAATTTTATCATAATATCTTCCCAAATTAGTACCTTAATCATGGGTACACAATTTTTCCATGTATCTACATTAATCAACATGTGTATTTGAGTGGTGGACCCAATGTAACTAATAAAAATTGACTTGTTGGGGGTTAATGGGCTATTCATGTGCATTCTATCCAAACTTGAATTTGATGAATTTTCTCCTCATATTAATTATTTTTGTTAAGATCATCATGATATGACACTTCTATTTTTTTAGACATAATTTGTTGACCTTCTACCATTTCCTTGGTTTCAACACCTTCAATATGTTTTTACTCAGGATTGGTAGCATCAACATGTGGAGAAATATTTTGTTCCTCTAGATTGAGTGAATAAACAAGTTAAGAAACCTTTTTTTCCTTAGGATTGATAGCATTGACATGTGAATAATCAATTAGCTATATGTGTAGCATACTTCCTTATTCTCATTGGTTTGAGAGGAGGAGGACTGTTATTTGTCCTTAAGATACATCCCCAAGGCACTAAAGGCTGGTAATAAATATCGAAGGGCTTCATTACACGTGGGGGAAAATTTTCCATTTAGGAATAAAAAAACTAACCAACAATCCAAAACCAAACACACCACTATATGATGCATGGTAACAATGAAAGACAATTTAACATTCGATTTATCAAAATAATGTAAACCCAAGTTCCACAGAGGAAGTATACAATATCAAAGTACACAATGGGTGAAAAATTATCAAAACTAAAAGATGACCAAAGAAAACTACAACTCCCATGATCCAACAAGATACATGATCAAAGCCCACCAAATATCGAAGTATCACTAAGTAGTACTAAATATGTGTGATAATTTACCTTTTCCCATGTTCTGGTAAACAACATCTGCAAAAGCACCAAAGTGCCAAAGAAGGGGTGAGTAATGAAACTCAATAGATTTTCCCCAATGGCTTCCCTACTCATGACACTAACATAGAACACGTCAACACCATTTATATAAAATAGTTTATATAAAAAAATTTCTAAAACATTTTATAATTAAATATAAAAAATTCCAAAGAAACCATTTTCTCAAAACAACACAAGTTCAAAGGAAAACAAAAAAACAAAACATTAAACCATTTCACATGTTACATTTTTTCATAACCATTCCATTCCACTTATCCACACAATCAACCATGCATGCAAACCTGAACCTCCCTATACTCATGAATAGTGAGTCATCCTTTCACTAAGCAATCACTTAATGAACCATTTGATAGAGGAGAGACCTGACCCTTATCCATCACACTATGATGGGTGAGAATCCTTACCCTTACCTATTCTAAATTCACATGAACAAAAACAACCATTATTCCATAACCCAATGCCAAAATAACCATTTCAATCAATCCACCTTCTATTGAAACCACTTTTCAACAAACCAATTCAATACATTTCAATAAAACCATATTTTTATATAAAACATATCAATTAAAAAATTTACCAAAATACATAAAATCCACATTTTAAAATAAATATTTTAAAAACAAGAAAATAAAGCCCATTGGACAACCAATTTTATGAAATTCCACAATTTCACTAAAAAATAAAAAACCATCACTAAAGAGGGTTCTACCATTATTTTCACAAAACGTTCATATCAAAATCCAATCAAAACAAAAAATTTGAAACTAATACTTAATATTATAAATAGAGGAGTTGAAAGTGAATCCACCTACCTCAAGATTTATGGTGAAAATGAATAACAACATAAAGAACGTTCATGAAACCGAGTTAAATCTCCAAAACCACACCTTAGATCTCTTCCCCTATGAACAAAAAGACCAAATCTAAACATATTTGGAATCCCCAAACCTAGATCTACCCACAAAAGGAATAAATATAAGAAACCAAGAGAAAGGGTGAAATAGATATAAGAAAAACATCAAGAATTATGAAGAATGAATCCTTACCACAAGAATGAATCCTTACCACAAGAATCAAGCTTAAACGTACTGAGGAACAATTACAAATCACTTCAAATTAGATGGAAGAACCTTCCTTGACCTTTGAGATGGAAAAATCCCAAGTTAGGGCTATTTTTGGGAAAAAATCATTTAGAGGTAAAAACGTGTTAGATACACAATTTTGTAGGATTGAAATAACGATATAGATGCTCAATATATAAGAGGGGGGGTGAATTGTATACTTTAAAAATTCCTTTGGAACCTTTAAAGTTAGTTACGAAAAACTATGTTTTCCTTAAGCAAAGGAAAGGGATAAGTTTAACAAAGTTAAACTAAACAAATTCACAACACCTCTAACACAAAATGAAAACTTGGAATAAAGAATGAAGTTATAAACTTCAAGTTCTAAGAACTTGCTTAAAACTGGAAAGAGATTCCGAAAAAAAGGTTCCAGAAATATAGTTCTGGAAGTTTAAACTTAACTAAAGATTACAATATGAGATTCTACCTTAAAGCGTATAGAATCTAAATGAAACAGAGTAAAAGTAAGGAAGTATATGAAAGTTATAATTTCCTTACAATACAAAATGCAGCGGAAATAAACAAGCAGTGAAACTACAAGTAACAAGATATAAGTCTTTTAACCCAAAGAGAAGGGTATCCAACAACCTTGGATAAAGGTCTCTTGATTTATACTTTCAAGAAAGTCTGTCTTACCCACACCAGGGTAAGCCCTCGATACGAATATCAGAATCTCTGTCTTGTTATCCCCACAAGCCCTCAACTTCAAGGTAGTTGGAACCTCTGTCTTCCTCAGCAAGGAAGCCCTCAAACTTCAAGGTAGTCGGCACCTCTGTCTTCCTATCCCCGGAAGTCCTCGAATATAATCACCAACATTCTGAGTCGCACGAAGCTATGAGAGTTAATAAGAGCCTCTCTCTCTAGAAATCACTTCAACAGCATATGTGAACAATGTCAAAGCGTTGTTCATTCGGAGCTCTTTCAAATGAGCTCCTATTTATAGGTAAGGTCGACCTCCTTTCCAATGGTCATATTTTCCTTAAAAATCGGAGGGAACTATACACGTGTAACTTAACCAACAGTTAGTTTATAACAGAATAGACGACATTGTTTTATAACAAAACAAGTATAACAGAATGTACGACATCATTTTAAGTTTAACACAAAAGTTCGGAGTGAAGGTTCAGAGTGTAAACAGAATTTCAAAGAGTAGACAAATTATAAAAGTGTAAGTAAAATGAAAGTTCGGAATCTAACCAAGAATATTATTCGGAGTCTAAATAAATTCGGAGTGTATAAAGCAAAGATAATCAGATTCTATTTAATAGGTGAATTCGGAATGAGAATTCGGAATGCGAATTCGGAATGAGAATTCGTCATCAGAATTCGTACTGAGAATTCGGTGTTGAACTTCATGAGAGTTCGTATCCAGAATTCGGAGTAGAACTTTATTAGAGTTCGTATCCAGAATTTGGAATGAAACTTTATTACAGTTCTCATCTAGAATTCGGAGTGAAACTTTATTACAGTTCTCATCCAGAATTCGGAACCTAAAACAGAATGCTTCATATCAAAGTTTCAAACGATTCCGAGAATATAGAAATGAATCCGAATCTTATACTTAAGAAATATATGGATGAAAATATGATAAGGATAATTTTTATTACAAAAGCAATTTTCCTTATAAAAGCAACTTTCCTTATAAAAGCAATTTTTCCTTATAAAAGCGATTTTCTTGTAAAATCGATTTTCTTATAAAAGTGATTTTCTTAAAGATAAGGTGTTTTTGATTTTCAAAACAAGAAGGAATGGAAAAGTCATAAGAAAAACCTTATTTACTCAACAATCTCCCCCTTTTTGGAAAGCACAAACATCCTTACAAAAAAGAAATTCTAAGAAGAAAGAAAACATTAAGGCTTATCTCCCTTTGATTATGAATGTGGATGAATACGACTAACTCCCCCTTAGGATTTAAAACTCTAAGGATCGTATTCTAGATTTCTGGAATGATATTTCATTAAGAATAAGAAAGTATTATTTAATGAAAAACTCCCCCTTAGAAAAACTCTATTAGATTTCTTTTTTTCTTTCTCACCCTTTGTTAGGGTTCTTTTTCCTTCTCCGTTAGGATTCTTTTTCCTTCTCCCCCTTTGTGATTTTCAAAAATAAATCGAGGGAATGGAAAATATAACAAATTACCTGAAAAATTAGTAGCAACAACAAAAGAAATGAGCAAACATAATTTTCATTAAGTTTGAAAGCTCAACAACAGAGAAGTTTAGATACAACAAAAGATCAGATCTATCTATTTTGGATATTTTTCCTTCACCATGATACCCTTAAGAATAGTCTTTATTTTCTTCAAGTCTTTATGGTCTTCCTCAGCTTGCTTCTCTAACACAACAATTCTTGCATTTTGAGCTTCAATATTTTCTTCCTGGGTTTGAAGCTTTTCTTCCTGAGATTTAAGCTTTTCTTCATGATCCTTAAACTTTTCTTCAAAATCAATCCGATGATCCCTTTTATACTTCTATTTTTGAGAAACAGAATTCAGCTTTCCATTCAGATCTCTAACTTCTTGAATCCGGAAATTCTTTTCATCTGTCAACTTTTCTTAAAAAGATGAAGTAAGTTCATTTATCTTCCTGTCTTCTGTCTCAAAAGCATCCTTAACATTATCTTGGAGTTCATGAAAGAGTCTCATATCTTCTACAGTCTTCCTCAACCAACTAGTCATCCTCTTGTAAGATCTTTTGTGAGCTTCATAGCCGAAAAAGAAATTTTTGAACTGAGCCTCAACCTCAACGCATTTGTCCATAACCATGGATACAGAGTCTGTTTTCTGATTCAAAGCATGTTGAAGCATCTGGCATCTTGAATCAATTCTTGAAAAATTCGTAATAGTACCCACCAACTTCTTTAAAGACTGAACAACAAAGTCATGCCCCAACGAAGATTACTCCGAATCCGAGACTTTGCATGGAGAATTTTCTTCTTCAATATGCTCAAGATTTCTATTTGAGGAACTACCAACTTCCCTTCTGTTTACATCCACTGAGCTTGGGGTATCAATAACGAGTTGCTTTACCTTCTCCTTTTTCGGAATAGAGTCCTGTTTCGGAGTTCTTTTTTCACTATCAGATACTTGAACAACATTTTCATCATCATCAGCAACTTTCTGAGCAACATCCTCTACATTCTTCATTTGAGCAATATCATGTAGAAGTTGTTCTTCCTCTTCATGATAAGATACTTCTTCTTCTCCTTTCTCCTCATCCTTCCCTGGAGTAACTAACTTAGAAGACTCAGCTTCTGAGGTTCGGAGCGACAAATGTTCCGAAGGTGTCTCCTTATAATCATCTACTTGATTCAAAATATCTCCGGTCTCACCACTACCTTCAGCAACTTCTTCTTCCTCTTCCACTTGCTCAATATGCTCAACTTCCTCAACAGGCTTAGCAACTGCCTCTTCCGGAGCGACAAAGTTTCTTTCTAGAGTCTCAGGTAGAGATTCCAAAGAAAAAGATTTCGGAACGGGAATGTTTCCGGAGGCCATCTCAGTAAACTTTAACAAATTATGAACCACCTCAGCTTCAGACATCTTCTTCTTGAGCTTATTTTATTTCGCTTGTTTTTCTAGCTCATCCACTGTTCTTTCCTTCAAGGACTTAGCTTCCACAGGATCCAAGACAAACTGAGGCTCCCCTTGCACTCTCTTCTCTTTGATTTCCCTCCACTTAGCAACTACCTCATCAGGGTAAGCTTTCTTCTTCTTCGGTTTAGGAGGTGCGGAATGAACTTCCTTAGATTTGGGATTCTCTACTTCAACTACAACTTCCTTCAACTTTCTCTTCTTCACTGGTTTACAAGATTCAGGTTCAGCAAATTTCGGAACCGTTTCTTCTTGATCAGGTAAATCAACAAACTGACCAGTATTCTTGTCGAAGGCTACATCCATCCTTTTGAGAGTACCATCACTCACCAACATAATCTTGCAAACTCTTGGCTTAGATTTTCAAGCCTCCTTGAAAGACTCAAGGCACCGAACTATCAACTTTGAGAGGATTGCTGGATACATTATGATCTGAGCTCTCAGATTCCCTTTCTTAACATTCTCAAGGGTAATAAGAATGTGTTTCATCAGATTAAACTTCCTCAGATTTATTAAAAAATCTAGAATATAGATCTCACTCTTCTTAAAATTATCTTCGTCACCCTTTCTCGGTACGATAAGACCTTGTACCCAAAATTCTAGAATCCGGAAATTTGTAGACAGAGAAGAAATCTTCAGAGCCTTATCATCTGACAGTCCGAGAGTTTCCAAAGCCTTTTCTTTGTCGAATCTTCCCTTATAATCCGGAAAAACATGAGAAATGAACTCGACTTATCCTTTATTGTTCAACCCTACAAAGCTGGCTACCTTGGAATAAGAAAGCTTATAAGTCTTTCCATAAGACTTAAATGATAATTTGTCCCTGACATCTTCCTTATAGAAGGAAACCGTCTCATAGAAATATGTAAGCAAATCCGGAAATACTTCATCTTGATTTCCGGGATTAGATACAGCTACATCTTCCCATCCGTTAAGCTTAATGTTCTTGGATATAAGAGAATCATACTTGTTGATGAAATCAGGATGAACCAACCTTTCACTATATACTAACCACTTCGAAATCGGCTTAGAGGAAGACATGTCTTGAGAAGCTACTTCCATAGACATTCGGATCTGAAGATCTCTGAGAAGTTCGAAACGGAGAAAGCTGAAGTTCGGAACGGTCTTAAAAGAGAGAGACAGAGCTTCGGAACGCTGGAGCTTGAAAACCGATGTGGGACAACCAATTGGGTCCCCTTTATATAGGCAACAATAAGATGGTTCAACTTCCTCGGTTGATCGAACGGTTGTGACAAGCTGAGATCAGATCTGATGGTTGAAAACAAATTCTCAAGAGAACTTGAATCCGATCTTTTGAGGTTTTTATTAAAACAAAGATTTAAGAAAAACTATAATCCAAAAATAAAATATAATAAAATATCAGCAAGTAAAGTATGATTACGAAAACTTGAGTAAGGAAATAATACCTTTCGGATTGTCTTAGGAGGATTATTCGTAATGGGTAATATTCTTTTGGAAGAAAAATTAACCAAAAAAGTTTTATTACTCCGCAAAGACATAGTTCACAAAAATTACTACAAAAAACTCAACAAAGAAAACGAAAAAACATTACAAGATTTTCAGCATGAGTTTGAAAATGAAAAACTTATTATGAAAGTCTCGGTACGAAAATCTCATTATGGAAATACCAGTATGAAATTTTCCATTCCAGAAGTGTTATATACAAACACATTTATTCTGGAAATTTCAGTTCCAGAAATTCCCATTCCGGAATTTTAGTTTCGAAAAGTTTGAAAAACTAACTTTGAAAAAATTTAGTTACTCTAACAATCAAATGTACCCCCCCTATGAAAAGGAGTTTATTACTATAAGGAGATTTTTTTTCAATAGAAAGTTAATTAAGAAAGATTACCTTACGGTTATAATTCCTAACTTCTGTTTAATGTATTCAAATCTATCATAAGGCAAAGATTTTGTGAAAATATCAGCAAGTTGTTCTTGCGTTCCGATAAACTGAAGAATAATATCTCCTTTTAGTGTGTGATCCCTAAGAAAGTGATGCCTAATATCTATTTGATTTGCATGAGAGTGATGTGCAGAGTTCTTACTTAGGGAAATGGAACTTGTGTTATCACACAAAATTTGAGTTTTAGTAAAACTCAAGCCATAGTCTGTGAGTGTGTGTTGCATCCACAACACTTGAGCACAACAACTTCCGGCTGCTACGTATTCAGATTCAGCAGTGGAGAGTGCTACAGAATGTTGTTTCTTGCAAGACCAAGAAACT
The DNA here is from genome assembly GCA_963277665.1 of Viscum album. Lineage (NCBI taxonomy): Eukaryota > Viridiplantae > Streptophyta > Magnoliopsida > Santalales > Viscaceae > Viscum > Viscum album. The sequence goes on along the minus strand of OY728121.1, from coordinate 563,915,552 downwards.
AATGAATCTCCTAAGAAATGACAAGTTCCGGATGTACTTTTTCTATCCATTCTACATCCACCAAAGTTAGCATCAGAAAAGCTTTTTAGAATAAAATCATTTCCAGAAGTATAAAATAATCCTAGATCCATGGTTCCCTTAAGGTAGCGAAAAATTCTTTTTTACTGCCTTTAAGTGAGATTCCTTAGGATTGGATTGATATCTTGCACATAATCACACTGAGAACATTAAGTCTGGTCGACTAGCTGTTAAGTAAAGTAAACTTCCTATCATACCTCTAAAAGACGTTTGATCTACTGGATTCCCAGCTTCATTGTAACACCCCGAGATTTTATGAAAAATATTCTTTTTATAATTTCATTAATGTCTTGTGTTGTACGCTACACCAAAAGGATCTTGCACAACACGCATCCTTGACTTGCCTTGAATTACACACAATCATGACCTTCCTCGATAGCGCGTGTAGTACGCAATACCGAGTTTCACTAAACAACGATATGCTATTAAAATATTATTAAAACTAGCCGTTATGAATAGTAATAACCAATTTTTGAAATTTTTTAAATTTTATTTTCAAAATGGACTTCATTTTTGGATTCGGAATATCAAAATTAGCTTAGGGTAAAATTTTGGTACTTTTCGGATAACTTTCATTTTCTGATGAATAGTGAAAATTACTAAATTTTAATTAAAAAACAACCTTTTTAATAGAAATAATTAATAGTGATAAATTATTAATTTGAGTGGTTTTAAATTATATTTAGAATATATTTTTACAATTTAATACAATGTTGGTTATTGGATGTAATTTCACATTTAAACCAGACATAAACAACTGTTAATCTTTTGATAGTTATTATCTCTTAAGAACACGCTATTTGTTTTGACGACGGGAATTAATTTTTAAATTAATTAATGCAACTGATATGTTTTGAATTTTGAAAATTAGACATCATTTTTGAATTCATAATATCAAATATAGCTTAGGCCTAATTTTTGGTATTTTTCTGGAAACTTTCATTTTTTGATGAATAGTGAAACCACTAAGTGGTAGTTAAAAAAAATGAATTTTTCATAAAACTTAATTTTACCGCTTCTATGAGTGGAATTTCAAAAATTCGAGAGACACGGTTGATTTCATTAAGTAAAATGTGGTTCAATGAGATGAAAATAATTTTTGGTGAATAGTAACTTTTTACTTTTTTTTACCACGATTAAAAGTAAATAGGGTAATTAAGGGTAAAAATGATATTATTATTACCCTAAAACATATCCTAATTCTATTGTATAAGTTTAATTCGACCAAAAACAACCTTAGGAATAAAATATGACCATTTAGGCCCACTTGGATTAGATTAGGACATTTATTATTAATTTATTTAAAGAAGGGTTAAAATAGTTAAAATCAAAGTTTAATAAGAAAATAATTTTTAATATATGTTTATACATAAGATAAATTCAACTATAAATATTAATTAGAAAGATAAAAATATTTCCTACATAATGGTATTTTATTTTTAATTTTTATACATTATATAATTTAATTTATTTATGACACAAAGATGATGCAATAATTATCTTATTAATGAAATATTGACATAATTGATGTTATAAATACCCAAATAAATGTAATTTGAGACTTTTTATGAATTCCACTAATTTTATAGGTTAATATTACATGTTAGTATTGATTTAATTAACTTTTTTAGAACTAATCATTCTGTTATGATTTTTAAAAAAATCAATTACTAAATAGTGTCAAAATTGACATAAAATAGTTTTTAAAAAAAATATTATATTATTAATTGTTATTTTATTCCTAAAAATATAAGGTTAGGCCAAATGACTTATATAAGGTTATATATATTAATAATAAACAACTTGGGGTACGTTTGGCTTGTTATAGTAAGTTTATTAACCTTATAGTGTAAGAACACAAAAAGACACGGTAAAAGTAAAATTATCTAACTTAAAGTTAAATATAAATGATAAGGTTAAAATAGGAACCTAAACTTGTCTAAATTATATTGGATGAGAGGCTTTCTAACCATCCCCACCTTAGCTTCAAAATAAATCAATTTGGAGCTATTTAAAACCGATTTTGGCTTCATAATAAAATAATATTTTTAGTTATTCCAAAGGTGCCCCTCTCCTCCCTTATAAAAGGGAACCTCCTCCCTCTCTTCCTCACACCAATTTGAGCTTTCACGATCGGCCAAACCCTACCAAATTCACTTATCCACTTCCCTAGAAACATCCTAGAGGTTCGGGTCTTCCTTAAAGACCAATTTTAGTGCCCTAAAAGGAGATCTCAAAGAGGCGCTTCAAAGAAGAGGTAATGTCTGTTACAGATTCTTTCAACTTTATTTCTTCTTCCACTTCTTCTTCTTAGGTTGTTTCATTATGAAGTAATAACATCAGTATAAATCATATACTGATATGTTATTATAAGTATGAAACAACCCTATTTCACCATCAATCAATCCTACGGAAAACTAAATCACCGCGCGTGCGTACGTACGGAATACCATCTCCACGCCGTGGTGTAATCTATTTTCCACCACCTTACTTGGATGGGTATAATGGTGTAAATAATAACTATATATGATTATTGTAAAGTGATATTTATTTTGAAATAGTATACATACACTCCAATATAATTCCACGATCATGAGAATGATATCATCGCTCGTGCGTACGTACGGACTACCGTCTCCACGACGTGATGAGATTCATTCTCCATGTTAACCATTCATGAATGATTATAAATTATATATAATAAGTAATCATGAAATATATGACATAATAATGATACTTGATTTATGTGTATATATATTTATGTCATCTACTTAATTCCATTCAACTCAATAAGGAAACGAAAACAGCGTTCATGCGTACGTACGACCTACCGTCTCCATGAACACTGTATTTCTTTCCATTTACTGATCTATTATATATATGTATATTCTGAATATATATTATATATAAATCATGTTTTATATTCTGGAATTAATTAATCATGATCTAATTAATCATATGAATAATTACAAGTCAAAACACGGACGACAAATGAAACGATTTTACCCAAAATGCTCTTTAACATGGAATTTACAAAAGAAGGGGTAAAATAAAGTCATAATTGAACCATATATGATATCATAACAATGAGTATGATTCTGGAATAAGTCAATGACATTATTTAAATCATTATACAGGAGTTTCAGACACTTATGAAGCAAATCAGACCTAAGGTAAGGGAAAATATCACAATCTCATTTTTATCCGGGATTGTTTATACTTTGGTATTTACTGGGGTGTATTTTATCATCCACATCAATGTTTACTCAATATGTAATATTTATATCCTTCTACAGTAGTTTATATCCAATTTTACCCTTCGGTGAGTTTTTATTAAAATATATGAAAGGAATCTTTTGTCGTTTTTCGTACGAGGTACTTTTTGACTTTTCTGACAAAATTACGAGAAGAATGTTTTTTTAACTTATACGGCATGAATGGATTTTTAAAACATTATTTCCAAGAATCTTCCTTTACAAGTTTTCAATTTTATTTTTAATCAACTTCTTTTAGTTTAGAATTGTATGACATGTTAAGAAAGGAAAAGTGTTTTTGAAGTAGAAAGGATATTTTCCTCAAGAATGGAGTTCAAGTGTTTTATCAAAATTATTTTCCATATAAGATAATATAGGGTTATGTTTCTATCCCTATTATTACATGGATTTGATTATGTTGTGATGGAAATATTTTTATGAATTCCTTTATCTTATATTAATTGTTTTATGATGTCACGATGTTTAAGAATCCCATTTTTATTACATGGGTTATGCTATGATGTATGGTTTATGATTTTGTGGAACACATAAGAATGGTATCATTATGAGATGGATTAGACCTATATCTCCCTCCAATGAATTGGGTAAAGATTTTATATCTCATGAGATAGACATGGCTGGAACAGCAGGTTAAACCGGTTCAGTGAAACAGGACTGAAACGAGGAGTGAACTCGGTTCAGAAATGGAATTTGTCCACTAAGATAGTCTTGGCAACGAGCCTTGACTAATAAGAAATGATTCTCTATGATTATGTGTGTATGCCACAAAGTTTCATGTTTTAAGTTATGATTATTGGGATTACATTTCACTACTATGATTTATCCCATGTTATGAAATTATGATTTCTTTTGCAGGTTAATATTTCCAAAAGATATGTTCTTATGTATATGATGTGATTGATATTTCTTTTGTTTACCCTTAATGAGCATTTGAGATAACCCTTTTATGTTTTATTTTCCCCAGGATATAAAGAAAGGTTTTAGGTAAAAAAAGGAAGATCTTTATGGGAGATGTTGAAGATCTTTCACCACGATTAGAAGATTATATTCTGAGTTTCCAAAGACACTAAACTATTACGGTCCTTGTGTGTCTGTTTTTGCTATGTATTAAGTATTCTTCAAAAGTAATGTAATGTCCATGTACATCAAGCTTCGGGTCTCTACAGTTGGTATCAGAGGAAAGGTTTAGTCAACCTTTGGAAACTAGGATGCGAAAACATTAGTGAGATCCCTAGAGATATTTCTATGGTATATCTAGGGATATCCCTAAGGATAAGTATACATATAGGATATAGTCCTAGAACTACGGTTATGATCTTAGAATTTAACCTAAGATGTTAGATATTGATGGTAATCCCCCTTTATTATGTTGGTTTCCCTAGCGTGATTTTTGCCTCTCACACTATTCTTTTTGGGTTTTAGACGATGGCTGGAACCCGAAGGAACCGTGTTGATCAATGTAATGGACAATGAAATGATTGTCCTCCTGAACAAACAAATGTTATGGGAGATGGAGTGAAAAATCTTATGGCTATACTTACACAAGCTATGAATCATTCTGGACTTCCAAATGAGCATAGAAGGGAACAATATTCTATTGAGTCCTTCATGAGGCAACGTCCACCTTCTTTCAGTGGGTCTTCTGATCCACTTGTTGCTGAACAATGGATCAGTACTAATGAAAAGATATTTTCAGTTCTTCAATGTTTTGAACATGATAAAGTCATCTTAGCAGTGTATCGTTTGGAAGGTGATGCTGATAAATGGTGGAATCTTATCAATAATACGAGTCCAAGAGATGAAATTGAGTCCATGGAATGGGACGAGTTCAAGAACTTATTTTTCAATAATTACTTCCCTCGTATTCTTCGAACAAAGATGGAGAAGGAGTTTCATGAACTAAATCAAAAGGATGATGAATCTGTTGGTGTATACAAAGTGAATTTTACAAGGCTTGAAATGTATGCATCTGGCTTTATCATCCAACCTGAAAGTGAAGTTGATCGATTCTTCAGTGGCTTAAAACCAAATCTTCGAAGGGCATTAGCTATAAGAGACTTCAGTAGCTATGAATAAATTGTGCGATGTGCTATAATGGTAGAAATGGAAGTTGGTGTTACTTAACCATCTCATAGTTTTGACAAGAAATAAAAGATGGAGTTCAAGGAGAAATCTCAGAATAATGGTGAAAAGAAGATGAATGTTTCCTTATGCTCAAAGTGTGGAAAGAAGCATGGTGGAGATTGTCTTAAAGGGACTAGAAAATGTTTTAAGTGTGGAAAATAAGGTCATCGAGAAGCTGAGTGTCGAAGTAATGGAAAAAGGGTTTCTAATGGTGTGAATAAAGAAAAGACTACAGAGAACGCACCACCAACACTTCAATGCTTCAAGTGCAAGGAAATGGGGCATTATACTAATAAATGCCCTAATCCAAGGGTTAGTGATGATTGAAATGAGAAACCACTTAAGGCAAAGGACAAAGGGAAGTCACATGCGATCATTATTGGCGATGTTGAATATGACAACAATGTGGTGGAATGATTATGTTTTTATGTAATGGGATTCCAAAATAATGTTGTATATAGTATCGTGGAATATTGGAATATTTATTTATTGGTCTATTGTGGTTTTCAATGGTACCGGTAACCATAGAATGTGATTGAGATATTTTTGGAGAAAAAGATGATATGTGCATAATGAAAGGAAAACGAGAAAATGAAATGTTTGACCGTATTCATGAGCTCATGACTGATATAAGGAGAAGGTTATATCATGGTTTGAGTATATAGAATTTTTGGATTTTGGTATGTGGAAAGAGTTAACTTTTTACTGCATTCATTTTTTCACTAAGGTTTAATGGGTATTCATTCTTCAAGAGAATACATGATTAAGGTTTTCAAATGTTTGTAATTTTACCAACAAGATATATCTTATGATATATGGGGGATAAATGATGGCATTCACGTGATTGTTATGTGACATTTCAAGTAATCATTTTCTTTATACTATGAGCTTGGACCGAAGTATTTTAGATAAGCCTAAAGATTGGAATGGATTATGTTGGACATAAGTTAGGATAGAACTTTTTTCGATATTATTGATGGAATGTTATAGTAATATAGCTTTAGAAAAATGACAACCTGCAGGACGAGCGATAGCCCATCGCGTCGGACAAGGCTGTGGGAATCGAACCCACAACTGAAGTGCGACTAGCCTTTATCGCCTACCACTGGCCTACAGGAAGTCCCTGTTTAGTAGAAACTAGTTTTATTATATTATGCAGTACGATATAATAAGTATAAGTCCATTTTAGGAACCATATATGATTAATCTCACTATATATGGACTTATGTATTTTTTGATAACTTTTCTAACCTTTTGTTTGAGACAGATGGAATGACCCATCATTCTATCACATGATCTGATAACACATCACAAATGAAAAATTCAACTTTATTTCTTTAAGAGATGAAGTGGAAATTGTCCAAAGAACGACCAACGACGAGACTATACCAAAATCACGAAAGTATTTCTTCTAATTTCAATTTCATCAACTTTAGGGAAATGATCTTGAAAACTAAAAATGTTGTCCTAGTGCTCTTATATCTGATGAATCATATGGTACCTTAGATCATCACAAATTTATGGCTTTGTGATTTATGGATTTTCCATAGCCATGTTCTCTACCACTCTCCATCAGAACATGATGGTTAGATTTCTCTTCCATATCCATATTTTCACCTATGTGGAAACCCAGAGATTAGTTTATTTGGGTAACCATTAAATTTCATACTTTTGTTTTTAAGGATTGGTTTTGGTATTCCTTTTTTATGATGTGGGTTTCTATTAAAGAAACTTTTGAGTAGTAAACTATTTATAACCTTGACGAATTTCGAGGGAGAAATTCATTTTAAGGGGGGTAGAATGTAACACCCCGAGATTTTATGAAAAATATTCTTTTTAATTTTATTAATGTCTTGTGTTGTATGCTACACCAAAAGTATCTTGCACAACACGCATCCTTGACTTGCCTTGCATTACACGCAATCACGACCTTCCTCGATAGCGTGTGTAGTATGCAATACTGAGTTTCACTAAACAACGATATGCTATTAAAATATTATTAAAACTAACCGTTATGAATAGTAATAACCACTTTTTGAAATTTTGTAAATTTTATTTTCAAAATGGACTTCATTTTTGGATTCGGAATATCAAAATTAGCTTAGGGTGAAATTTTGGTACTTTTCAGATAACTTTCATTTTCTGATGAATAGTGAAAATTACTAAATTTTAATTAAAAAAATAACCTTTTTAATAGAAATAATTAATAGTGATAAATTATTAATTTGAGTGGTTTTAAATTATATTTAGAATATATTTTTACAATTTAATACAATGTTGGTTATTGGATGTAATTTCACATTTAAACCAGACATAAACAACTCTCAATCTTTTGATAGTTATTATCTCTTAAGAACACGCTATTTGTTTTGACGACGGGAATTAATTTTCAAATTAATTAATGCAACTGATATGTTTTGAATTTGGTAAAATAGACATAATTTTTGAATTCATAATATCAAATATATCTTAGGCCTAATTTTTGGTATTTTTCTAGAAACTTTCATTTTTTGATGAATAGTGAAACCACTAAGTGGTAGTTAAAAAAAATGATTTTTTCATAAAACTTAATTTTACCGCTTCTGTGAGTGGAATTTCAAAAATCCGAGAGCCACGGTTGATGTCATTAATTAAAATGTGGTTCAATGAGATGAAAATAATTTTTGGTGAATAGTAAATTTTTACTTTTTTTTACCACAGTTAAAAGTAAATAGGGTAATTAAGGGTAAAAATGATATTATTATTACCCTAACACATATCCTAATTCTATTTGATAAGTGTAATTCGACCAAAAACAACCTTAAGAAAAAAATATGACCATTTAGGCCCACTTGGATTAGATTAGGACATTTATTATTAATTTATTTAAAGAAGGGTTAAAATAGTTAAAATCAAAGCTTAATAAGAAAATCATTTTTAATATAGGGTTATACATAAGATAAATTCGACTATAAATATTCATTAGAAAGATAACAATATTTCCTACATAATGGTATTTTATTTGTAATTTTTAGACATTATATAATTTAATTTATTTATGACACAAAGATGATGCAGTAATTATCTTATTAATGAAATATTGACATAATTGATGTTATAAATACCCAAATAAATGTAATTTGAGACTTTTTATGAATTCCACTAATTTCTAGGTTAATATGACATGTTATTATTTATTTAATTAACTATTTTAGAACTAATAATTCTGTTATGATTTTTAAAAAAATAAATTACTAAATAGTGTCAAAATTGACATAAAATAGTTTTTAAAACAAATATTATATTATTAATTGTTATTTTATTCCTAAAAATATAAGGTTCGACTAAATGACTTAGATAAGGTTATATATATTAATAATAAACAACTTTGGGTTCGTTTGTATTGTTATAGTAAGTTTATTAACCTTATAGTGTAAGAACACAAAAAGACACTGTAAAAGTAAAATTATCTAGCTTCAAGTTAAATATAAATGATAAGGTTAAAATAGGAACCTAAACTTGTCTAAATTCTATTGGATGAGAGGCTTTCTACCCATCCCCACCTTAGCTTCGAAATAAATCAATTTGGAGCTATTTAAAACCGATTTTGGCTTTATAATAAAATAATATTTTTAGTTATTCCAAAGGTGCCCCTCTCCTCCCTTATAAAAGGGCACCTCCTCCCTCTCTTACTCACACCACTTTGAGCCTTCAAGCTCGGACAAAACCTGAAAAATTCACTTCTCCACTTCCCTATAAATATCCTAGAGGTTCTGGTCTTCCTCAAAGACCAATTTTAGTGCCCTAAAAGGAGATCTCAAAGAGGCGCTTCAAAGAAGAGGTAATGTCTGTTATCGATTCTTTCAACTTTATTTCTTCTTCCGATTCTTCTTCTTAGATTGTTTCATTATGAAGTAATAACATAAGTATCACTCATATACTTATATGTTATTATAAGTATGAAACAACCCTATTTCACCATCTATCCATCCTACGGAAAATGAAATCACCGTGCGTGCGTACGTACGGAATACCGTCTCCACGCCGTGGTGTAATCTATTTTCCACCACCACCTTACTTGGATGGGTATAATGGTGTACATAATAACTATATATTATTATTTTAAAGTGATATTGATTCTGAAATATTATACATACACTCCAATACAATTCCACGATCATGAGAACGATATCATCGCTCGTGCGTACGTACGGACTACCGTCTCCACGACGTGATGAGATTCATTTTCCACGTTAACCATTCATGAATGATTATAAATTATATATAATAAGTAATCATGAAATATATGAAATAATAATGATACTGGATTTATGTGTATATATATTTATGTCATCTACTTAATTCCATTCAACTAAATAAGGAAACGAAAACAGCGTTCATGCGTACGTACGGCCTACCGTCTCCATGAACGGTGTATTTCTTTCCATTTACTGATCTATTATATATATGTATATTATGAATATATATTATATATAAATCATGTTTTATATTCTGGAATTAATTAATCATGATCTAAGTAATCATATGAATAATTACAAGTCAAAACACGGACGACAAATGAAATGATTTTACCCAAAACGCTATTTAACATGGAATTTACAAAAGAACGGGTAAAATAAAGTCATAAGTGAACCATATATGATATCATAACAATGATTATGATTCTGGAATAAATCAATTACATTATTTAAATCATTATACAGGAGGTTTGGACACTTACGAAGCAAATCGGACCTAAGGTAAGGGAAAATATCACAATCTCATTTTTATCCGAGATTATTTATACTTTGGTATTTACTGGGGTGTATTTTATCATCCACATCCATGTTTCCTCAATATGTAATATTTATATCCTTCTACAGTAGTTTATATCCAATTTTACCCTTCGGTGAGTTTTTAGTAAAATATATGAAATGAATCTTTTGTCGTTTTTCGTATGAGGTACTTTTTGACTTTTCCGACAAAAGTACGAGAAGAATGTTTTTTTAACTTATACGGCATGAATGGATTTTTAAAACATTATTTCCAAGAAGCTTCCTTTACAAGTTTTCAAGTTTATTTTTAATAAACTTCTTTTAGTTTATAATTGTATGACATGTTAAGAAAGGAAAAGTGTTTTTGAAGTAGAAAGGATATTTTCGTCAAGAATGGAGTTCAAGTGTTTTATCAAAATTATTTTCCATCTAAGATAATATAGGGTTCTGTTTATATCCCTATTATTACATGGATTTGATTATGTTGTGATGGAAATATTTTTTTGAATTCCTTTATCTTATATGAATTGTTTTATGATGCCACGATGTTTAAGAATCCCATTTTTATTACATGGGTTATGCTATGATGTATTGTTTATGATTTTGTGGCAGACATAAGAATGGTATCATTATGAGATGGATGGGACCTATATCTCCCTCCCATGCATTGGGTAAAGATTTTATATCTCATGAGATAGACATGGCTGGAACGGAAGGTTAAACCGGTTCAGTGAAACAGGACTGAAACGAGGAGTGAACTCGGTTCAGAAATGGACTTTGTCCACTAAGATAGTCTTAGGAATGAGCCTCGACTAATAAGAAATGATTCTCTATGATTATGTGTGTATGCCACAAAGTTTCATGTTTTAAGTTATGATTATTGGGATTACATTTCACTACTATGATTTATCCCATGTTATGAAATTATGATTTCTTTTGCAGGTTAAGATTTCCAAAAGATGTGTTCTTATGTATATGATGTGATTGATATTTATTTTGTTTACCCTTAATAAGAATTTGAGCTCACCCTTTTATGTTTTCTTTTCCCCAAGATATAAAGAAAGGTTTTAGGTAAAAAAGGAAGATCTTTATGGGAGATGTTGAAGATCTTTCACCACGATTAGAAGATTATATTCCGAGTTTCCAAAGACACTAAACTATTACGGTCCTTGTGTGTCTGTTTTTGCTATGTATTAAGTATTCCGTAAAAGTAATGTAATGTCCATGTACGTCAAGCTTTGGGTCTCTACATTAATCAAGATCTAAAGAGTTTGAGGTACCAATGGGAGTACTTATACTCTTAGTGTTGTCATAACCATACTTTTTGAGAAGATCTTTAATATACTTATGTTGAGATATATAGATTCCTTCTGGTTTTTGAGAAATTTGAAAACCAAGGAAAAAAGTTAACTCACCCATCATACTCATTTCAAACTCAGATTTCATTAGACTTGCAAAAGAGTCGGTTAAATATTGCTGAGTTGGACCAAATATGATGTCATCAACATAAATTTGAACAATAAAAACATTTTTCTTATATTTCTTTATAAAAAGGGTTGGATCTACATTTCCCTTAACATAGTTATTTTGAAGCAAAAATCCAGTGAGTCTATCATACCATGCTCATGGGGCTTGTTTAAGTCCATACAGAGCTTTGGTAAGTCTAAAAACATAATCAGGATGTTTTGTATCTTCAAAGCCAGGAGGTTGTTCAACAAAAACTTCCTCTTGAACATAACCGTTAAGAAAAGCACATTTCACAAACATTTGAAAATGTTTAAAATTAAATAATGCTGCAAAGGCAAGTATAATACAAATAGATTCAAGTCTAGCTACTGGATCATAAGTTTCTTCATAGTCTATTCCCTCTTGCTGATTATAGCCTTTAGCAACAAGTCTAGCTTTATTTCTTACTATGACTCCATTTTCATCACATTTGTTTTTGAAAACCCATTTTACTCCAATAACAGAAGTTTCCTTAGGTCTTTCAACCAAAGTCTAGACTTTATTCATTTCAAATTCATTTAGTTCATCTTGCATGACTTTAATCCAATCATCATCACCTAAAGCTTCATCATTTCTTTTTGGTTCTAATTGGGAAAGAAATGCTAGATGTTCTACTTCATTTCTTAAGGAACTTCTAGTCCTTATAGGTTGATTTACATCACCAATGATACTATCACTGGGATGATTCTTAAGAAACACCTGATTTGGGTTTTGAAAAGCCTGTTCATCAACATAGGGTAGAAAGTCTTCTGGGGTAAATGTTTCGGAAGTATCTTCTTGAACATTTTACTTATCAGAAGGATCTTTTATCAAAGGTTGATAATCAGTTTTTGAAAACACATCTGAGGATGTAGGCTGGGATGGTTTAAAAACAAAAGGATCAGACTCGTCAAATTTTACATGTACTGTTTCTTCAACAGTACAAGTATTTTTTATTAAATACTCTATAAGCCTTAGAAGTTGTGGAATAACCTAAGAAAATTCCTTCATCAGATTTTGGTGAGAATTTATGTAGGTTATCTTTAGTATTCAAAATGAATACTTTGCAACCAAAAACCTTGAAGTATGATAGTCTTGGTTTTCTACCATTCCTTAATTCATAAGGTGTTCTATTAAGAAAAGGTCTAATCAGAAATCGATTTATAGTATAGCAAGCAGTACTTACAGCTTCAGCCCAGAAATGTCTAGCTATATAATATTCACTCAACATGGTTCTAGTTATCTCTTGAAGAATTCTATTTCTTCTCTCAACTACACCATTTTGTTGAGGAGTTCTAGGTGCTGAAAAATTGTGAGTAATACCTTTTCTACTACAAAAAGTTTCAAAATCAGAATTTTGAAATTCTCCTCCATGATCACTATGAATAGTTTTCAATGGAAGGTTTTTCTCATTTTTAACTTGAGCTCTAAAACTTTTTAAATAAGAAAAAACTTCAGACTTCTTTGCTAGAAAATAAACCCAAGTAAATCTAGTGTAATCATCAACTAGAACAAACACATAGTATTTGCCTCCAATACTTCCAGTTTGTGTTGGACCAAAAAGATCCATGTGCACTAACTATAATGCATCAGTTTTTGTGACTTCACTGATTTATTTAAAACTAGATTTATGTTTCTTGCCATATTGAAAAGGATCACAAACTTTAGAAGAATCAAATCTAAGCTCCGGTAGATCCTTAACTAGTTTCTTTTTAGATAGTTTACATAAGTTTCTAAGGTTACAGTGACCTAGTATTCTATGCCATAACCAGGAATGATCTTCTATTGCACTTAGGAAAGGTAAATCTTGGATCCTAAGGTCTTATAAATTTAAGGTGTAAACATTCTCTTGCCTATTGGCTGAGAGAATAAATTCTTCCTTGGAATTGTGAACTAAGAACTTATCATTCCTAAAATTCACAAGGTAACCTTCATCACATAACTGAATTATGCTAATGAGGTTGTGCTTAATACCCTTAACAAAAAGAACATTTGAAATCAAGGTTTGACCTAGAAGAACAATATTACCAATACCAACAATCTCTCCCTTATCATTATCTCCGAAAGTTACCTTTCCTCCTTTCATTTTGATAATCTTTTCAAAATAGCTTTTGTTACCAGTCATGTGCCAGGAACATCCACTATCCATGTACCATGTATTGTTGCTGGTACTCTCTTTATTTTCCTAAAATCAAGAAGAGAATTAGACTTTCGGAATCCAAACTTGTTTGGATCCGAGATTTCTAGATAACAAAATTTTAGGAACCCACATCTTCTTAGAAAAGTAAGCTTTGTGAAATCCTAAAGATTGGGTTTTGTTTAAGGAACAATTCTTTGCCCAGTGACCACCACATTGACACTTGGTACAAAATGGGGCACTTTGAGGAACAAAATAATTGTTACTAAAAATTGGTTTTGCATGGGTATAACCAAATCCAGATTTATTTCTTAAAGCTCGTATTTAAGAATACATTTTATCAAAATTTTACTTACCATGGGTAAAGTTTGATAAACACTTATTTAAGGAAAAAATTTCGGACTTGAGTTTTATAACCAAGTTTTTATCCTAAAAAACATTAGTTTTATAACTAGGGCTAGGCTCGATAATATTTTTCTTAGAAATTAATTTTTCTAACTCTTCAGAAAGTTGGTTCTTCTCAGAACTTACTTCCTCAAGATTTTTTTAAATACTTTCAAAATCAGCATTTTTCTTATCAAGATCTTTAGAAAGATCTGATATCTCTTTTGTAAGAATATAATTCCTAGAGTTTTCCTTATCATGTTTCTTATTGAGTTTGGAATTCTCAATTTCAAAAAGTTCAGAAAACCTAGAAACTTCTTCATAGGTAGGTAAAGTATTTTGTTCATCAGAAGAGGATTCTTCATCTGAAGAATTATAATACTTATTATCATTAGAATTTAGAGATACATTGGTCAATGATTCAGCATTTCGTACCTTATCCATAAAACAATGATTGTCAATAGGTAGTCTGGCTATAAGACCAAGATTCTTCTGTCCTGAAGATTCATAATCAGAAGATTCATCTGAAGAGTCACCACCACTGGCACTCTAGGTTTCATTTTCTTTCAGTACTTTCTTAGCTTTGGCTTTATAATACTTATTTCTCTTCCTGTCTGAATGCCTTTCTTTCCTTTATTTCTTTTTGAGCAAAGGGCAATCTGGTCTAATATGTCCAGCTCTCTTGCATTCATAACAAGTACCTTCTCCATCTTTCTTATCTTTCCTATCCTTTTTCTTATACTTGGATTGGAAATTTCTCTGGCCAGCTATCTTGTTCACCCTACGAGCAAGATTTGCTAACTCATTTTCAGAGACTTCACTTTCACTAGAATCTGTTTGAACAACCATATTCTTAGACTTGGATCTGGTTACTCTCTCAGGAGTCTTAACTTTCATATGATTTGATGTTGTTGTAAAAGAAACAGTACCATTTCCATTCTTCTTCTTGATGTTGTCAGCATCTCTCTTCATTCTGGTTTCATGTTGGAGAAGAGTTCCAAATAACTCATCAAGAGAAATTTGAGTGACCTTCTTGTTCTCATCTATACCAGTTCTCTTGGATTCCTACTCATTGGGAATAATATCAATTATCTTATCCACAAGTGCTTCATCATCTAACCCTTTCTCTCCCATAGACTGTAAACTGTTGACGATAGTCATAAACCTCTGTTGAACTTTACATATTGGTTCACCATAAGGAAAATTGAAGCCATGGTATTCAGCTCTAAGAATAGCTCTCCTAGTTTCAATTACTTTAGAAGTTCCAAAGTGTGTAACCTCTAAATTTTTCCAGATACAATTAGCTGCTTCACAAGAAGAAATTTGGCTATATATATTTCTAGTCATTGAATAAATTAAAGTATTGCGTACCTTATAATTGAGTTGATACTCCTATTTTTCTTGATTAGTAAAAGTTCTAAATTCCTTGTCAGGAATTTTATAATCACCAGTAATCATAACAAAGTTGTCCACTCCAGTATTGATAAAAAAATTCTTCATTCGATCTATCCAGTAGTCATAGTAATTATGATCAAAGATTGGTGGTCTTGTAGGATTTAGATTATCAATGGAACCAACGTTAATTCCTTCCATACTTAAAATAACCTTTGGCACACAAACTTGTTAGTAGAAAAAGTTCTTAATCACAAAGTTCGGAATGAGAAAGTTTGGAATGATAAAATTCGGAATGATAGAGTGAGCAAGAAAAACTTATACGTGAGTACAAGTATTTCAGATACCTTCCTCTGATACCAATTGTAGGATCGAAATAATGATATAGATGCTCAATATACAAGAGGGGGGGGGGTGAATTGTATACTTTAAAAATTCCTTTGGAACCTTTAAAGTTAGTTATGAAAAACTATGTTTTCCTTAAGCAAAGGAAAGGGATAAGTTTAACAAAGTTAAACTAAACAAATTCACAAAACCTCTAACACCAAATGAAAACTTGGAATAAAGAATGAAGTTATAAACTTCAAGTTCTAAGAACTTACTTAAAACTGGAAAGAGATTCCGAAAAAAATGTTTCGGAAATATGGTTCCGGAAGTTGAAACTTAACTAAAGATTACAATATGAGATTCTACCTTAAAGCGTATAGAATCTAAATGAAATAGAGTACAAGTAAGGAAGTATAAGAAAGTTATACTTTCCTTACCATACAAAATTCAGCGGAAATAAACAAGTAGTGAAACTACAAGTAACAAGATAAAAGTCTTTTAACCCAAAGAGAAGGGTATCCAACAACCTTAGATAAAGGTCTCTTGATTTATAATTTCAAGAAAGTATGTCTTACCCACACCAGGGTAAGCCCTCGATACGAATATCGGAATCTCTATCTTGCTATCCCCGCAAGCCCTCAACTTTAAGGTAGTTGGAACCTCTTTCTTCCTCAGCAAGGAAGCCCTCAAACTTCAAGGTAGTCGGCACCTCTTTCTTTCTATCCCCGGAAGTCCTCGAATGTAATCACCAACACTCGGAGTCGCATGAAGCTATGATAGTTAATAAGATCCTATCTCTCTAGAAATCACTTAAACAACATGTGTGAACATTGTCAAAGTGTTGTTCGTTCGGAGCTCTTTCAAATGAGCTCCTATTTATAGGTAAGGTTGACCACCTTTCCAACGGTCATATTTTCCTTAAAAATCGGAGGGAACTGTACACATGTAACTTAAACAATGGTTAGTTTATAACAGAATAGACAACATCATTTTATAACAAAACAAGTATAACAGAATGTACGACATCGTTTTAAGTTTAACAAAAAAGTTTGGAGTGAAGGTTTGGAGTGTAAACAGAATGTCACAGAGTAGACAAATTATAAAAGTGTAAGTAAAATGAATGTTTGGAGTCTAACCAAGAATATTATTCGGAGTCTAAATAAATTCAGAGTGTATAAAGAAAAGATAATCAGATTCTGTTTAATAGGTGAATTCAGAATGAAAATTTGGAATGCGAATTCAGAATGAGAATTCGTCATCAAAATTCGTACTGAGAATTCGGTGTCAAACTTCATGAGAGTTCATATCCAGAATTCGGAGTAGAACTTTATCAGAGTTCATATCCAGAATTCGGAATGAAACTTTATTACAGTTCTCATCTGGAATTCGGAGTGAAACTTCATTATAGTTCTCATCCAGAATTCAGAACCTAAAATAGAATGCTTCATATCAAAGTTTCAAACGATTATGAGAATATAGAAATGAATCCAAATCTTATAATTAAGAAATATATGGATGAAAATATGATAAGGATAATTTTTCTTACAAAAGCAATTTTCCTTATAAAAGCAACTTTCCTTATAAAAGAAAAATTTCCTTATAAAATCGATTTTCTTATAAAAGCGATTTTCTTATAAAATAGATTTTCTTAAAGATAAGGTGTTTGTGATTTTCAAAACAAGAAGGAATGGAAAAGTCATAAGGAAAACCTTATTGACTCAACAAATTTAAGGATATAATTTTTGAACCGCGCATGATTTAGTTGCACGGTTAGATAAAATGTGCACTAACCGTGCTCTTGCCTCTACCTTAAGGGATACCTCACATGGTTGGATCACACAGTTACCAAATAGTGCACCAACCGTAACAAAGCTCACTATCCAACATGTGCACAACACAATATGATTTCTCCTTGGATTCCACATAGTTTGGACAAACTGTTTGCAACCCGTGTGCCTTCCCTTTAGCCCCTATCTCATTATTCATGGTTTTCTATAGGTGTTACCCAGTTTTCCCAAAATGTTCTCAAACTGTAAACCTATAGAAAACCCCAAAAACATTCCAAAAGGTCCCCAAGCCTTCCTAAACTTAACCCAAACACTTTATATACTTAAAATACATAAATAAAGGGTTACTTACTTGAAACCAGGGGTGATAAATTCTCCCCACAATTGGCCTTTCTGTCCCTAGAAAGTATAAAATCATCACTGCTTTGAAATATTTCTATCCATTTCTCATTAATTTCCTTCTCGAGTTCCCAAGTCTTTTCTTGAATCAGACCATGTTTCCACAAAACCCGCACTCGGCCAATATTTTTTTCCCATACATGACTTTCTTTTTCCTATCTACAATACACATTTTCATGTGTACGGAATAATCTTCCAGCTATAGTTCAACATGATCCCATCTAATCACATGGTCATGATTAGGAAAATACTTTTTCAACTGAGATATGTGGAACACATTATGAACCACACTGAATCATGGTGGAAGTGAAAATCGATATTACACCTCTCCAACCCATTCCAGTATCTCAAAAGGGACTATATATCAAGGATGTAACTTTCCCTAATTTCTAAAATGATCATTTCCAAGCCTTGGAGATATCCTTAAGAATACATGAGCACTCACCGCGAATGACAAAAAACATCGACGTTGATTCACATATGATTTATGAGGAATCTTCACTATCCAAATCCATTTTATGATCAACTAAATCTTCTCTATTGTTTCTTGGACAAGGCTCAGACCAACAAGGGAAGACTCACTTTTTTCCACCAAATAATATGGAGAAGAATAAGGACACCCATACAATGCTTTAAAAGGATCCATATGTATCAAGACTTGATAGATATTGTTATAAGAGAACTCCAATAAAAATATGTGTTCCTCCCATGATCCAACAAAATCCATTACACAAGACCACAACATGTATTCCAATGTTTTCATTGTCCTTTCAGATTTCCCATCTTTCTAAGGATGATATGCCATACTCATAGTCAACTGAGTCCCAAGGTATTTCTTTAAGGATTTCTAGAAATGATATGTGAACCACCGATCTCTATCTAACATTATCGAAATTGGTATGCCATGCCTCTTTACCACTTCCCAAATATAGATTTTGGATATATCCACCACCATATGAGTTTCATGAATAGGAATGGAATGGTACAACTTTCTGAGCCGATCCATAATCACCCATATGAAATCGTGTTTTAGAACCATTCTTGGGTGACTTATTACAAAATCCATAGCCATTTGCTCCCATTTCCATACCAGAATAGGTAAAGAATGTGTCACGACCCGACCCTACCCGGGCTCGAGCCGCAACTACCCCAAGCCCGCCTCCATAGGCCAGGGGCTGGCGACCAGCGTCGAAGGCACAATAACTCGGGGAGGCCTTTGCCTAAGTACCTGTACACACACACGCAACACACTCAATGAAAAAGTGCAGAGTAAAAATAAAAGCAAAGGGAAACTTCTATAAATAGCCACAAGAGTTCATTGACCTCTAAACAGTACAAAGTAAAAGCTGAAGGTAAACTGAAAAGTAAAGGGAAAAAAACATGCCCAATCAGAAAAGTGCCACAACTTGGTAATAGGTAAACAAAAGAAAACAGCTGGTAGGGTCCCCCACCTGGAACCCGACTCTGACCACTACACACGGTCCAAGCTCCCAAGATCCTAAGCTCCTCTGACGTCACGACCAACCTATCCATCATCTTCAAGGGCACACCAAGTGCGGGCAAAGCCCAAGTAGGGGTGAGTATAAAAATACTCAGTAGGATACCTCGAAGGCTCAAGGGAGAAACAAAGGAGGTAACAAAGGGTGAGAAGTAGATCGAACAGGGAAAGTAGAAAGGTACAACTGAGAGTGCAGTAAAGAGTACAGTAAAGAGTCTAGCTCAACCCAACAAGTGGAAAGAAGGTAAACTTGTCCAGACACAAGGAGCTGGAAACGGTGAGAATTTGAACTTCCCGTCGAGTCTTTGCTACCTATAGCAGGAGAGTAGACTCGACCGACCATGAGAAGCTAGACACAGAAAGAACGTGGCATACCCCGCGCATCTTCGCCTCTCCTGGAAGGAGAGTAACCAAACCCAAGAAGTGGGCACCGGAACGAGGTATATACATAACCATATGCTCAATCAAGAAGCCCGAACAAGATTGTAAGGGGATCTCCATACCGTAGCTCAGCCCAAGAAAAGTGAGTCGCCAACAGTCCCAGAAGTAACACCATAGATGCCCAGCATCCCACACGTTTTCCCCCAAACTACAAGTCAAGGGCTTAAACCAACACACCTCGACACTATCCGCTTTGGGCGACACTGACTCGCCCACATGGTTTTAGGTCGCGTCACAAGGACGCGTATCATTGGGGGAAAGCGCTCCTCATACTTGAGAGTTCTGGGGGAACGTCAACCACAACTCGTCACTGCCCCGCAGCCGAGAGGTCTTCTCAAAGTCGACAGGAGACCCCCTGTCCAGCCCCACTGGAGGGTCCCTAGAAGTTGATGGGTTCCCATTACAGGGAGACCCGAAAAGTCGACGGGTGCCACACTGCCCAGTCCCGTAACACGGTAATCCACTGGAGGGCGGCCCGGCTAAAGTCGGCGACGGGACCACTTCCCAGCCCAGCTGGAGGTAACCCGGCATCAGGGAATGCTACCCAGCCCAGCTGGAGGTAAGCCCGACATCGGGGACCACTGACCAGCCCAGCTGGAGGTAAGCCCGACATCAGGGACCACTACCCAGCCCCAGTGGAGGTAAGCCCGACATCGGGGACCACTACCCAACCCAGCTGGAGGTAAGCCCAAAACTGCTCTGGCCATCCCTGCTTGATGGTACTGCTTGGTGAACACTACTGTACTGGCCATCCCTGCTGGATGGTAACCCACTGGCGAGCCCTGCTCGAAACAACCTCAGCCCTGCTGGAAACAACCTCAGCCCTGCTGGTAACAACTTCAACCCTGCAGGAAACAACCTCAGTCCTACTAGAAACAACCTCCTGGGTAGAGTATCAGTGCCCACATAAAGTGTTGGTCACACCAAATCCACAAGAAATCTAATAGGGAACACGGGGTGATGGGAGAAACTCCCCAAGCCTCATAAGGTGATCCCGCTCCAATCCGATGAGTCACTGTCGAAGCGGACCGAGACATCTCATCCCAGAAAGTGGGTAAAATGCCCACGCTGCACGAACACCCGTATTCGTAAACGGTGTCGCAGTCCGGTGAAAGGGGCACGGTACTGAAACCCCTCACAGCTGAAGAAACAGAGCAACAACCCATCTCTGTCGGCCAAAGCATCGAGAAAAAGACCATGGGGAGACCACTCAACCCTGCTGGTCAGACAAAAGAGCACCAGGCCAGGGGAAACTCCACCCAGCTGGTCAAAAAAACGAGTGCAGAGGGACCTCTAGGTTGCGAGAGTTCAAGGTATGTAAAGCAGAACATGACACGCACATGGGGCCCACACGACGTGTGGCCCCAAGTCAACCCCAACTGAGCGCACAAACGTCCTCAGGTACAAACAACCACATGTACCTCCAAGCGTTCCCGTATACTCCCAGAGTATACCACGTTCCAGCCCATAGGCTATCATGCACACGACACCCAACGTCAACGCGAAGGCGGGATGTAACAACTCCAACCTGCCACCTCATCGGCTGAGGCATGACCAACCACACCTCTTCACTCACACGGGAGTGAACGCGATCACACGCCAAGGGTTCTTTGCAAACATGGCGAGGAGAACCGCCATCAGAGCGCCTTTCACATTTAATAAGATCGTGCGAGAGGCTCCGCACAACCAAATGGATCACACCGTTATACTCCTCTCAGAAAAACACACGAGATATACTACTTACTCACCTCCAACGGATATCCGATGGAAAAGTCACCAACACCGCCTCACGCCCGAACAGCGTCCCGTGATCCTGAGCCTCAACCCCGAAAACAGTCGGGCGCATCACACCATTGCAATCCCCTCAGGAAAACTCGTCAAAAAGACTGCTCACTTGAGCACAACGAATATCCGGAGAAAAAGATGCATTCTGACGCACCACACACGGACGGTGCTTCGTGGGACCCACAACCCGGTCCCGAAACACAACGAACGGATCACACCGCTACGATCCTATCGAAAAATCACACAAGATGGACTATTCATTTGTTCAAAACGGTCACCCGGTGATAAAGATGGAAAAACACCGTTGACGCCCAAACGACCCTCGTGGGCCCCGCACCATCGTGCAGAATTACAGCAGGCAGACTGCGCCAACGCGATGCCCTAGAAAAAACACCCAACATCGACTGCTCGCACGCCCCAAACGGACGTCTGATGAAAAAGTCTCTAAAAGCTGCACGCAGCTCAAAAGATGGGTCGTGGGGCCCACGCCTCAACTCCAGCTTCAAAACCCGAAACCATACTGGAAAACTCCGCCCTGACGCCAGGGTTGCAACGCCACTGACGGCGCTCAAAACGGACGTTGGACGCGTCCGTGCCGTCCAAAACAAAATGCCCTGGAAAACGCCAATATGCTTAACACACGTGACGCGCCTACGAGTCCCCCGTTTCAGGAGTTAAAAACTCCCGAAACCATCTCAAAATATTCCTCTCATTCTGAGGCATGCGCCGCCGCAGACGACTCATGAAACCAACTCCCGGTTTATGATTTATTGAAATATAAATCATTTTATAATAATAATAAAAAATATATTATTATTATTATTATAACCTTATTTATTTATTTATTTATTTATTTTTTATATGAAACCAGACCGGCCATCCGGCCGGTATTCTGCTTCTCCCAAAAGTACCCGCAAGAGGCAGGTCCTTGCCTCCTCTGAAACAGACCGGCTGAAGCCGGTCTTCGTTGACCCCAGGAAGACCCGCGCGGCGCGGGTCCTTCCTGCTCCGCCAGACGCGACCGGCGCCCTCAGCCGGCCTCCTCCGCGGCCGCTCCGCCTCAACGCCAGCCGACCGCCCGCGCTGCCCCACTGCCGAGGCGCCGCCTTAGCTTGGAGCCGCTCCACCGCCGTCCGGCTCACCGCGCCGCCGCCTGGTATGGACGGCCTCCGCGCCTACCCGCCGGAACACCCCAGAACTCCTCCACAAACCCGCAATCTTCGGCGAATGATTGCGGGTTCCTCAGAACTCCAAAACCGAAACCGAAATATGAATCAGATAGCTCATAAAAACTACTAAGTGCTCATGGGCTTTGATTCGACGATCGAACAACAATAGACGCATATAATTGAGGTTGAAATAAGGTTCAGAAATTAAAACACAACCAAAACCCTCCTACCTCGCTGGGCTTCGCCCGGAGCTTCGCGTCGATCCGCCGACATCACCGCACCTCGCCAGAGTCGCCTCGCCAGACCGTCTCGCCGGAGATGGAGGAGGAGAGGGGAGGGGGTTTCTCCAGGGGGTTCAAGGGAGAAGGTAAGGGGGAGGGTTTTGTTTAAATAAAGAAAACAAAATAACTAAAATTTTAATTATTTCGACCCTCAAATTAACCCATGTCTGAAACTCCAGACGGGTTCGGGGTTACGCCTCCCCTAGGCCAAACACCACCTCCCGAGAACAACGGTGGTCTCAGAATTGTAATTCAAGGCCCCGTTCAAAAGTTATAAGACTGAACGCCCAAAGCCGCCAAATTACGAAAACGCCCCTGAGGCCATTTTTTACAGACGGGTCGCGCCCGCAAAACTTACACCCCTCCTAGGGTAAATGACACGTTCTGAACTCAAAGGTTCCCTCAATTTCCCAATCTGATCCACCGTTTAAGAGATACCTGCGTTTCAACATTAAATGAATAAATTAATTATTTAATTTAATATGTTTAACGTTCCAGAAGAGGGCGAGGCGTCCAAACGTCCTGCGCCGAAAAATTTTATGTCATTCCTAGGGTAAACACCCCATTCCAGACCCATCCGTACACTCAGATCTCTGATCCGGATCACCGTTTAGGAGTTATCCTATTTATTTGGCGGTTCCAGTGTGAACGCACTGAAAATTTAATTCCGGCCACTCCGGGGCTCAGAATCCCACGCCGTCTGAAGGCGCTGCTCTGGAATAACATCAAGAATATTACAAAGTCTTTCACAGAAAAAACAGGGTTCTTAAATCATTCCCTCCTTCATGCTTTTCTTCCCCGAAAAGAAAAACTAGGGAGCAACATAGGTTACTAAGCCCACTCCTGGCTTTCTCATACCCAGAAGAACCCACGCACAGCTTTGCATCACCGCACACAGACCAAAGAATTGATCTGTTCACGCGAGGTCGGCCCTTGCCGATGTTGTGCACCCACTCCAGTCTTTGGGTTTAGGGAAAGGCGGTAGGGAACCTCCTCATCCCTTTGCATGGCCTTACACGGCCCGAAGGCTCTCGGGGGTAGCTCACCTCCCCTACCAAACCTCTACGTCACACGCCACGACTGGAATCACCTCCCGCACTTGAAACAAGGCCCGGTGATTCCCTCCTTTAGAATATCCATATGGTGAAACACCCAATGATATCTGGTCACACAAGGTTCCACAGTCTATGTCTCGCAACCAAGACTCTCTTACATGCTCGAAAAACGATGGAGTCGACGCCATAGACCAAAGAAAAAGGTCCCACGCCTTTTACCTTACCAACACAGGGTTACACCGATGCCCTGCGTCACCCTGGTAACACCTCAAGCAAGGAGCAGGGAGGAAAACATTCCACACACAGAGTCTAACAATCCTACTACAAAAAGTAGAAGAGTTGTAGAGCATACCTCTTATCACCTCATGCTCTGCAGGATCATAGACATCCAAAGCTCGCGACTGTCTGCGGTCCCAACTATCAGCTCCCGGAGCCTGACGTGGACCACCTAGTGGTGACGGGAAGATCTTGTAAAGTCTTCCCCCACTACCAGCTCCTCCTGCTCCTCTGCTAGAACCACCTCTCTGGGTACTACTCCGATCACGGCGCTGCCTCTGTCATGGTGGTGCACCTGCTGCCTGCTTGAATCTCTCTGCATGCCTGATCGGGCAATCCCGTGCCAGGTGACCTCGCCCATCGCAACAATAGCACTGACTCTCTCTAGGCTGCACTGGTGCCCTCCAGCGCCACTGTGGTGTTCGACCACGCCCCTGAGTCCGGTCATCAGGAATCCACCTGCGTCGAGGTTCTGCTTGCCGACGCCCGCTAGCTGCGACAGACGTCTCGGCTCTAACGTGCCTGCTGCCACCACCAACTGCAAAACATGACAGGAAGCTCTCTGTCACCAGCGCCTGCTCTAGCACCCCGGCATATGTGGAAATGACCAAGGGTACTATGACAACACGAATCTCTCGGCGGAGACCCTGCTCAAACTTCCGCGCTCAGAGGTTGTCGTCATGGACCAAGTCCGGGTAAAAGCGTGCAAGGTCTGCGAAACTAGCCGCATACTCAGCCACCGTCATCCCTCCCTGCTGAAACTGCAAGAGATCCTGAATCCGAACGGAGCGCAAGAAGAAGGGGAAAAACTCCTCATGGAACAACAACTGGAAGTCTCCCCACGAAAGTGATGACTCGTCAAGAAGCTGAGTCACCAGACTCCACCAACGCCGAGCTGATCCACGAAAAAGGTTGGCTGCCAAAGTCACTCTCTGATCTGCCGGCATCTGCACAAGCCTGAAAAGGCAAACCACTGCCACTAGCCAAACCTCTACTGCCTGAGGGTCTGGATCACCACTGAACCTCAGTGGTCTCTACCGCTGGAACTCACAGAGCGCGCTCAACCTGCGCTCAAGCTCAACCTGCTCTGCTGAAATTGTCTGCTGCTCAATAGGTGGGGGTGCTACTACTGGCCCACCCGGAGAAAGGGGCTCGCATGATGGGTCCTGGACTTTGGCCTCATAGCTCACAAGGTCATTATCATGCACCAAAGATGGTATCCTGGATGGCTGTCTTCGCAGAGACATCCTGAAAATTATCAAGGAGTGTCGTGGTAAGATGAGCATATATTTATATACCAATAACAACAACGATGGGGAGTTGACTCAAGAAGGACAGTCAAATACTCAATCCTATGTGATGCACAAAAATTTTTTCCCTGAAACAAGTGTCACAACATGCCGAGTTGACAAGTGGGTTATCAAGGTCCTGGTGAATGGATACGTCAGCCCCCGCACCATCATTGGACTCCCTGGCCTGAGAGCCGCTCTCGAGACACGTTAACACTATTGCCCTAAATCCCAACCAATTCCTATTTTATTTTAGGGATGTCCGAACAACATCCCAAGGAACGAACCACCTTTGATACCACTTTGTCACGACCCGACCCTACCTGGGATCGAGCCACAACTACCCCAAGCCCGCCTCCATAGGCCAGGGGCTGGCGACCAGCGCCGAAGGAACAATAACTCGGGGAGGCCTTTGCCTAAGTACCTGTACACACACACGTAGCACACTCAATGCAAAAGTGCAAAGTAAAAAAGAAAAGCAAAGGGAAATTGCTATAAATAGCCACAAGAGTGCATTGACCTCTAAACAGTACAAAGTACAAGCTGAAGGTAAACTGAAAAGTAAAGGGAAAAAACACGTGCCCAATCAGAAAAGTGACACAACCCGACAACAGGTAAACAAAAGAAAACAGCTGGTAGGGTCCCCCACCTGGAACCCGACTCCAACCACCGCACGCGGTCCAAGCTCCCAAGCTCCTAAGCTCCTCTGACGTCACGACCAACTTGTCCGTCGTCTGCAAGGGCACACGAAGTGCGGGAAAAGCCCAAGCATGGGTGAGTATAAAAATACTCAGTAGGATACCCTGAAGGCTTGAGGGAGAAAAAAAGGAGGTACCGAAGGGTGAGCAGTAGATCGAACAGGGAAAGTAGAAAGGTACAACTGAGAGTGCAGTAAATAGTACAGTAAAGAGTCCAGATCAACCCAACAAGAGGAAACAAGGTAAACTCATCCAGACACAAGGAGCAGGAAACGGTGAGAAGTTGAACTTCCCATCGAGTCTTCGCTACCTATAGCAGGAGAGTAGACTCGACCGACCATGAGAAGCTAGACATGGAAATCACGTGGCATACCCCGCGCGTCTTCGCCTCTCCTGTAAGGAGAGTAACCAAACCCAAGAAGTGGGAACCAGAACAAGGTATATACATAACCATATTCTCAATCAAGAAGCCCGAACAAGATCGTAAGGGGATCTCTATCCCGTAGCTCAGCCCAAGAAAAGTGAGTCGCCAATAGTCCTAGAAGTAACACCATTGATGCCCAGCATCCCGCACGTCTGCCCCCGAAATACATATCAAGGGCTTAAACCACCACACCTCGACATTATCCTCTTTGGGAGGCACTGACTCGCCCACACGGTTTTAGGTCGCGTCACAAGGACTCATCTCGGTGGGGGAAAGCACTCCTCGTACTTGAGAGTTCTGGGGGAACATCAAACACAACTCGTCACTGCCCCGCAGCCGAGAGGTCTGCTCAAAGTCGACAGGCGACTCCCTGCCCATCCCCGTTGGAGGGTCCCTGGAAGTTGATGGGTTCCCAATATAGGGAGACCCGAAAAGTCGACGGGTTCTACACTGCCCATTCCCGTAACAGGGTAATCCACTGGAGGGAGGACCGGCTAAAGTTGGCGACGAGACCACTACCCAGCCTAGCTGGAGGTAATCCGGCATCGGGGACCGCTGTCGAGCCCAACTGGAGGTAAGCCCGACATCGGGGACCACTGCCCAGCCTAGCTGGAGGTAAGCCCGACATCGGGGACCACTGCCTAGCCCCGCTGGAGGTAAGCCCGGTATCAGGGACCACTGACCAGCCCAGCTGGAGGTAAGCCCGAAACTGCTCTGGCCATCCCTGCTAGATGGTACTACTCGGTGAACACCACTGTACTGGCCATCCCTGCTGGATGGTAACCCACTGGCAAGCCCTGCTCGAAACAACCTCAGCCCTGCTGGAAACAACCTCAACCCTGCTGGTAACAACCTCAGCCCTGCTGGAAACAACCTCAGCCCTACTAGAAACAACCTCCTGGGTAGAGGATCAGTACCCGCGTAAAGTGTTAGTCACACCGAATCCACAAGAACTCTACCCGGGAACACGGGGTGATGGGAGAAACTCCCCAGGACTCACTAGGCGATCCCGCTCCAATCTACTGAGTCATTGTCGAAGTGGACCGAGACATCTCATCCCAGAAAGTGGGGAAAACTCCCATGATGCACGAACACCCGTATTTGTAAACAATGTTGCAGTCCGGTGAAAGGGTCACGATACTGAAACCCCTCACAGCTGAAAAAATAGAGGAACAACCCATCTCTGCCAGCCAAACCGTCGAGAACAAGACCAGGGGGAGACCACTCAACCCTGCTGGTCAGAAAAAAGAGCACCAGGCTAGGGGAAACTCCACCCTGCTGGTCAAACAAACGAGCGCAGAGGGACCCTCTACATCGCGAGAGTTCAAGGTACATAAAGCAGAACACGACACGCACATGGGGCCCACACGACGTGTGGCCCCAAGTCAACCCCAACTGAGCGCACAAACATCCTCAGGTACAAACAACCACATGTACCTCCAAGCGTTCTCGTATAATCCCAGAGTATACCATGTTCTAACCCATAGGCTATCGTGCACACGACACCCAACGTCAACGCGAAGGTGGGACATAACAACTCCAACCTGCCACCTCATCTGTTGAGGCACATCCAACCACACCTCTTCACTCACACAGGAGTGCACGCGATCACACGCCAAGGGTTCTCTGCAAACACGGTGAGGAGAACCGCCATCCGAGTGCATTTTACATTTAACAAGATCGCGCGAGAGTCTCCGCACAACCAAATGGATCACACCATTATAATCCTCTCGGAAAAACACGCGAGATAGACTACTTACTCACCTCCAACGGATATCCGACGAAAAAGTTACCAACACCGCCTCACGCTCGAACAACGTCCCATGATCCCGAGCCTCGACCCTGAAAACAGTCGGGCGCATCACACCATTGCGATCCCCTCAGGAAAACATGTCAAAAAGACTTCTCACTTGAGCGCAACAGATATCCAGATAAAAAGATGCATTCCGACGCACCGCACACGAGCGGTGCTTCGTGGGACCCGCAACCTGGTCCCGAAACACAACGAACGGATCGCACTGCTGTGATCCTCTCTAAAAAGCACACAAGATGGACTATTCACTTTTCCAAAATGGTCACCCAGTGATAAAGATGGAAAAACACCGTCGACGCCCAAACGGCCCTCATGGGCCCCACACCATCGTGCAGAATTACAGTGGGCAGACTGCGCCAACGCGATGCCCTCGGAAAAACACCCAACATCGACTGCTCGCATGCCCCGAACAGACGTCCGATGAAAAAGTCGCTAAAAGCTGCACGCAACTCAAAAGACGGGACGTGGGGCCCATGCCTCAACTCCAGCTTCAATGGCCGAAACCATACTGGAAAACTCTGCCCTGACGCCAGGGTTACAATGCCACTAACGGCGCTCAAAATGGACGTCGGACGCGTCTGTGCTGTCCAAAACAAAATCCCCTGGAAAATGCCAATCTGCTTAACACACGTGACGCGCCTCCAAGTCCCCCATTTCGGGAGTTAAAAACTCCCAAAACCATCTCAAAATATTCTTCTCATTCTGAGGAATGCGACGCCGCAGACGACTCACGAAACTGACTCCCGGTTTATGATTTATTGAAATATAAATCATTTTATAATAATAATAAAGCAAATATATTATTATTTTTATTATAAACTTATTTATTTATTTATTTATTTATTTTTATATGAAACCAGACCGGCCATCTGGCCTGTCTTCTGCTTCTCGCAATAGGACCCGCATGAAGCGGGTCCTTGCCTCCTCTGAAACAGACCGGCCGAAGCCGGTCTTCTTTGACCCAAGGAAGACCCGCGCGGCGCGGGTCCTTCCTCCTCCACCGGATGCGACCGGCGCCCTCAGTCGGCCTCCTCCGCGGCCGCTCCGCCTCAACGCCAGCCGAACGCCCGCGCTGCCCCACTGCCGAGGCGCCGACTCATCCTGGAGTCGCTCCGCCGCCGTCCGGATCACCTCGCCGCCGCTTGGTATGGCCGACCGCCGCGCCTACCCGTCGAAACACCCCCGAACTCCTCCACAAACCCGCAATCTTCGGCGAATGATTGCGGGTTCCTCAGAACTCCAAAACCGAAACCGAAAGATGCGTCAGATAGCTCATAAAAACTAATACGTGCTCATGATATTTTATTTGACGATCGAACAACAATAGAAGCATATAATTGAGTTTGAAATAAGGTTCGGAAATTAAAATGCAACCAAAACCCTCCTACCTCGCTGGGCTTCGCCCGAAGCTTCGCGTCGATCCGCCGACATCACCGCACTTCGCCAGAGTAGCCTCGCTGGACCGTCTCACCGGAGATGGAGGAGGAGAGGGGAGAGGATTTCTCCAGGGGGTTCAAGGGAGAAGGTAAGGGGGAGGGTTTTGTTTAAATAAAGAAAACAAAATAATTAAAATTTTAATTATTTCGACCCTCAAATTAACCCACATCTGAAACTCCCGACGGGGTCAGGGTTACACCTCCCCTAGGACAAACACCACCTCCCGAGCACAACGGTGGTCTCAAAATTGTAATCCGAGGCCCCGTTCAAAAGTTATAAGACTGAACGCCCAAAGCCGCCAAATTATGAAAACGCCCCTGGGGCCATTTTTCACAAAAGGGCCGCGCCCGCAAAAATTACACCCCTCTTAGGGTAAACGACATGTTCTGAACTCAAAAGTGCCCTCGGTTTCCCAATCCGAGCCACCGTTTAAGAGATACCTGTGTTTCAACATTAAATGAATAAATTAATTATTTAATTTAATCCGTTTAACATTCCAGAAGCGGGCGAGGCGTCCAAACATCCCGCGCTGACAAATTTTATGTCGTTCCTAGGGTAAATACCCCATTTTGGACCCATCCGTACACTCGGATATCTGATCTGGATCACCGTTTAGGATTTATCCCATTTATTTGGCGGTTCCAGTGTGAACACACTGAAAATTTAATTCCGGACACTCTGGGGCTTGGAATCGCACACCGTCTGAAGGCGCTGTCTGGAATAACATTAAGAATATTCAAAAGTCTTTCACAAAAAAAACTGGGTTCTTAAAGAATGTAACACAACTACCGATCACTGATGTTTTGCCTTAAATTTCTAACAAGTTTAGCATATTGAAACAAACTCAGCCACCTTACTTTTCATGCTGACCCACCAAAACTATGCTTTCAATGCCTTATAAATATTTGGTATTCCTAGATGAACAACCCATCTCAGATGGTGGTAATCATAAAGAAGTTGTTCCTTACAATCCATATGTATAACCATCTAATTTCTAAACCACAACACTGAACTCTCATTTAGCTTCCATCCCTCAATGGTCTCCCCACCATTGAGTTTTGCACTCATCGCAACACATTCTAAATCGGACATATATGCCTCTTTAACCATATTCCATAGATCATGAATCAAAGAAAACTGGAATAAAACCGAAACATTACCTTGGTATTCACATTCCAAATTCATGTCGGCTATGACCGACATCAACTACCACTCATCTAAGGCATCTTTTTCCAACCGAGTATATGACTTCTTGCTTAATGCATCTGCCACCATATTGCCTTTCCCCAGTGTATACATAAAGTAAAATTCAAACATTTAGAGATACTCCATCCATATTATTTTTCTCAAATTAAAATATCTTTGTGGTAAAATACATTTCAATATCTTATGATCCATAAACATAGTAAATTTATCACCAAAGAGGCAAGGACTCCAAGTCTTTAAATCATGGACTACAGTGGCTAACTCCAAATCATGTGTTGGGTAGTTCTTCTCATGAACTCATAACTACCTTGATCCATAAGCAATAATATTATCTCCTTGCATGAGAACACACCCCATCCCAGATCTTGAAGCATCATAATACACCATGTACCCTTGTCCTAATTCTGGAAATATCAAGATAGGTGCTGATGTGAGGCAAACCTTTAGCTCTTGCAAATAATTCTAGAATTCTTCATCCCATTGGAATGGAACATTATTTTTTGTCAAATCTATCATAGGTGATTCTAGTTGTGAGAAGTCACACACAAAGAATCGGTAATAACCAACTAGACTATGTAAGCTATGTATCTCAAAGATGTTCTTTGGTGGTTTCCAAGATATTAAAACTTCTATCTTATCTGAATACACTAAAATACCTATTTTAGAAATTACATGGCTAAGAAAGCATACCTATTATATCAAAAAATCACTCTTTGATATTTTTTCATACAAATGATGATATCTCAATATTCCCAACACTATCGCCAAGTGTTTCTCATGCTCAGCCCTTTTCCTTGAATACAACAATATGTCATCCACAAACACCACCACAAAAGAGTCCATATATCTCTGAAATATCCAAGTCATCAATTCTATAAATATCACTGGTGCATTTGTAAGACAAAAAGGAATTACCAAATATTCCTAATGGCCATATCTTCTTTTGAAAGTTTTATTTGGAATATCCTCTTTTATAACTCACAATTGGTGATCTCCTGATCGTAATTCAATATTAGAGAACTAATGATCTCCCCTCAATCGATTGAAAAAATCATCAATGCATGGAATTGGATATCTATTCTTTATTATAACATGGTTAATCTTATGATAATCATCACAAATCTGAATAGTTCCATCTACCTTGTTCACAAAAAAGACCGGTGCTTCCTATGGTGACATGCTCGGCCGATTGAACCCTTTTCTTTCCATCTCTTCCAAATACACTTTCAATTCTCTTAATTATTTTGGTTCTATATGATAAGACATAAGTTAAATAAGAATGGTCCCTAGAAGGAGATAAATCATAAAATCCACTTCCCTTACTAGTGGTAATCCTGAGAAATTTTTGGGAAACACATCTAAAGACTTTTCAACCACTATTGGAAAACTTCTATTATCGATTTCCTCCATCAATGACAAATTCAAAGCCACCAACTAGTATTATATTGTTCCAACTTCTAGTTCCAACAAGCCTATTTCACTTTCCTTTACACTCTGGTCTCCTTGAAAGAGATGTTGAGAACCATATTTAGTTGTGAAAATAACCCTTATCTTATAACAGTCGATGCAAATATTGAATGTTTTCAGCCAATCCATACCTAGGATTATATCATAGACATCCATATCTAGCATAGAGAAATCCCATTTCATCTCAAATCCATCAATGGTTATAGAACATTATCTACACACAAAAGCTTAATATTCTCTTTGACTAAGAGGTGTTTGAAGTTTTATCATAGAGGGAATCATATCAAGTTTTAAACTCATCAAATCAACAATACAAGAAGAAATAAAGGAATGTGATTCACCAATATCAAAAAACTCTTGCATAAGGGAATAATTCAAAATAATTATAACTTTCACCATACATGGTCTAGGCTGGTCATCCACAATCACTTGCTCAACTCCATATAATTGATTTATTGCAACATTTTGTTCCTTTTTTCCTTGTTGATATTGACCTACCCGAAGAGTCATGGTATTTCTTGAATTACCATGGCTAGTTCAGTTCTGCTGATGAGATTGATTCTGCTGTCCTCACCCCGTCGAAGCATATGATGCCTGTGATACCTGAGAAGTGTCTTGAGCACCTGACCTTAGAGAATTACAACAATATCACTGAAGATTCCCTATCTTGTTACAATTATGGAATGCTCTCAGTGGTTCCATACACTCTCACTTCATGTTTTCGAATGAACTACATTAGAAACATCTAGGCTAGCTCTTTGGTTTTGGAGGAAGATTTACTGATCCAGCCGTTTGGTTTTGATTTATGCTCCCACCTTGGAAATAGGTGTCCCTATGTTTCTTGCCTCCAACAATAGAGTTACTACCATTACCCATGGGTATCAAGATGCTTCCTCCGCCCATAGATCACAATATGTACCTTTTAACCATAGTGGCTCTATTTACCATTTATGTATAATCTGTTATACAGAGCACTATAATCTTCAAATAAATTTCCTTCCTCAAGCTTACTTCAAAAATTCATTCCTTTAAGGGTGCACCAGCCACAACCTCATGTGAAAACTGGACTAAGTTCATGAACTTGCCTGCATATTCTATCACCAAAAGATTCTCTTATTTCAATGTGAATAAATCCGTTGTTTGTTTAATTTTTAATGTGTGTTGATAGAATTGTTTATTGAATAATTATTCAAAATCCTCCTAATCAAGGCCTTTATATACTTTATATTGACAAATAGATCCCACCACTGGTGTGCAAGATCCTCCAACATATATCTCTATCTTGAATTTTAGCTATATCGGTGTGTCGATGAAATATAAGATAAAATTCATCATTTTCATCCTTACCAATACCTTTTTTGGTTCAGAATCACCCTGAAATATGGGTGGATTCTGCTTCTATAATTGGGTGGAATGATCCACTTATCTTGGATCATCCCTCTGATTCCCACTATCCACCACCTGAAATGCATGAACAATACTCTAAACAAACTGCTGGTTTACCTGTGGCTTAGGTGAAACCACGTTTTCAGCTGCTTCCTCCAGTTGATTTCTAAGATGCCTACCATGCTCCATTTTATAGAAACACAATAACCACCATAAGTCTCAATATTTATGAACTGAAGGATTAACATTTCAAATTCCATCACATTAACTATCACAACATTTCTTTTCAAATCAACCTTTTTCACATTCAACCATTTTTTAAAAATCTATACTTGCTTTTGAAAATCAAACTATTTTAAAAATATGACAATCATTCTCTTTTTCAAAATCTTTCATTTGAAAAAAATTTCAACACTTTTCAAAAAATTTCACATTGCACCAAATCATAAATCATTACTAAAAATGAAATATTCTCTCCTAATAGGAAGTCATTTTTTATAATTCATGTCATTCTAATCTCATTGTCTAAGCCCATGATAATGAGATTTCAATCCTATAATTGTCTCCAAAACATTTATGTACCCAACTCCCTGATAACTTAAAGTTCAGTAAAAAAAGGTTAAATACATCTTTTTATGCTCTATATTTCAAGTCCTGATGATCCTACTCCTTTCTGATGGCTCGACATAAGGAATAAACCATAATGAATTCAACTCCAATACTAATAAAACTAATGACTACATGTTCCATAAAGGAAGGACCAAGCTGATACCACCTGTAATGTCCCACCTTCTCCTCATTGGCTTGAGAAGGTGGAGGAATGTTACTTGGCCTTAAGTGACATACCCAAGTCACAAAATAATAGAAATAAATTCCAAAGGGCTTAATTATATGTGGGGGATGATTTTACTTTTAGGAATAAAACAACTAATGGAAAATCCATAACCAAGCACACCACTATATTATGTATGATAAAAATGAAAGGAAACTTAACATTTCAGTTATCAAAATAAAGTAAACCCAAGTTCCATAGTGAAAGTCTATAATATCAAAGTACATAGCGGAAGAAAAACTATCAAAATTAAAATATGACCAAAGACAACTACAACTCCCATGCTCCAACAAGATCAATGCTCCAAGCCCACCAAACAACCAAATATCATGAAGTAGTGCTAAATATGTGTGATACTTTACCTTTTCCCATGTCCTGGTAAAAAATTCTTCAAAATCACCAAAGTACCAAAGAAGAGGTGATTAATAAAACTCAGTATATTTTCCCCAATGATTTTATTACTCAAACCACAAGGATAGAACACGTCAACAAAATTTATATAAAATATTTTATATAAAACAATTTCTAAAATAGTTTATAACTAAATATAAACAAGTTATAAAGAAACCATTTTATCAAAACAACACAAGTTCAAATGAAAGAAACCAAACAATAATTTAAACCATTTCACATGTTCCATTTTGGCATAACCATTCTATTTCGCTTATCCACACAACCAACCACGCATGAAAACCTGGACCTCCCTATACTCATGAGTAGTGAGTGATCCTTTCACTAAGACATCACTTAATGAACCATTTGACGGGGGAGATCCATGACCCTTATCTATACCACTATGATGGGGGATACTCCTTACCCTTATCCATCCCAAATACACATGAACAAACACAACCATTATTCTAGAACCCAATGCCAAAACAACCATTTCAATCAAGCCACATTTTATCAAAACCAATTTTCAACACAAAAATTCAATACATTTAAATAAAACCATATTTTTATAGAAAAAATCTCAATTAAAACATTTACCAGAATCCATAAAATCCACATTTTAAAATACATATTTTAAAAACAATAAAACACAACCCATTGCACAACCAATTTTCCAAAATTCCACAATTCCACCAAAAACTCACAAACCATCACTAAAGAGGCTTCTACCATGATTTTCACAACAATTTCGTAGCCAAATCCAATAAAAAACAATTTGAAACTAAGACTTAATATTCTAAATAGAGGAGTTAAGAGTGAAGCCACCTACCTTGAGCTTTATGGTGAAAAAAATCACAACACAAAGAACATTCATGAAACTGGGTTAAATCTCAAAAAACCCAACTTAGATATCTCCCCCTATAAAAAAAGACCAATTCTAAACATACTTATCATCCCCAACCATAGATATTCCCACAATAGGCATAGATCTAAGAAACAAAGAGAAAAGGGTGAAATAGAACTAATAAAACCATCAGTAACGATGAAGAACGAATCCTTACTACAAGAATAGAGCTTCAAGGCACCAAGAAATAGCTTTATATCCCTTAAAATTTTAAGGGAGAATCTACCTTGACCTTTGAGAGGAAAAAATACCAAGTTAGGGACATTTTTTGGGAAAAATTGAAGCATTTAGAGGTAAAAACATGTTAGATCCACAATTTATGGATCTATTTTTTGACCTATGCATGGTTTAGTCACACAGTTAGATAAACTATGATCTTACCTCTACATTAAGGGAGACCTCACATGTTTGGATTACACAGTTACCAAATCGTGCACCAACCATGCCAAAGATCACTATCCAACATATTCACAACACATCACATTTTCTCCTAGGCTTATACATGGTTTATAAAAATTGTGTGAAACCCATGCACCTTCCCTTTAGCCTCTGTCTCATTATTCATGGTTTCCTATAAGTGTTTCATGGTTTTCCCAAATCACGCTCAATCCGTGTACCTATAGAAAAACCCCAAAAACATTCCAAAAGGTTTCCAAACCTTCCCAAACATAACCCAAACACTTTATGTACTTAAAATACATAAATGAAGGTTTACTTACTTGAAACCAGGGGTGATAAAATAGTATTGGTTGAAAATTTAATTTACATTATGTAAATGTAGTAATGAACACATAATACTATGAGGCAACACAATGTATGTTAAAAAAACTTTAACCTGATTATTAAATTACCTTTTTTTCTTTAAAGGTTAAAGGGATTTTACCCCTCTATCAAGTATACAAATCCCCTCATTGTGGTCCCCTATGAAATATAATCCCTTGCCTATATTGAGACCATTATGAAATGATTGAAACATCCCAATGAAAGGTTCATCCTCAGTTGATTTGACATAGAACCCTACAATGGTTTTGGTCAATTGAAGAACAATTGAAAACTTTCTATTTACATGATCCAAGATATAAAATACTTACACTACCTGTGATTCCATTATTAATGATGCATCTTTATACCCTTCCTCATTGAAATCAACCTTGATGAATCCAAATTCATTGATTTTAACTCTACTCCTTTTATCAACCCACTTGCATTGAAAAATTATCACTTGGAATACTGTATAATCTAACTACCATATTTTTTCAATAATTCCAAAGTATTACATATTCACATAAATTGGATTTTTTTCATGGTACCAGATACACACATCACTTCTAAAACAAGTGTAAATCCACTATTTTTCATGGTTCCTCATTCATCATGTTCATTTGTATAGAATATATAAACATTAATTATATAACCATTATAAGATAATACTTGCACAATTAGTCCTCTAGCTATCCATAAAATTCATTTTGAAATTAAATTCATATTTTCAGTCAAATCCTTAAAAATATGGTCTTGAAACTATCCTATAAATCATCTATTATGTGTATTTGATACCCATATTTCATCCCTTGATGGATTAAAATTCCTAATAATTAATTTGTGGGTTTCAAAATAAGGAAAAATCTCTAAACTATTATATAACAGACAAAGGTGAACCTAATACTGCACTGTAATAGTAATTGCGAAAACATATATTCCAGAAATTCCTTCACCCACAAGTCATCCATTGTGATGAGTTTTTTAGACCAATTATCTCCACATTAGATTGGTCATCTCTACATAATTAAACTACTTCCCCAACAATATATCGCTCTACAATACAACCTTATGACTGACTTTTATTTTTTAGATACCATTAAAAAATATTTATATATCATTCAATGGGGTATATCCATCTATAATGCACATGACCACATAGATGGATCTCTCTAACCAAGTGAACTATTAAGTAAACCACCATATCAAATAATGACGACATGAATAACATTTCCAATTCAC
Source organism: Viscum album (assembly GCA_963277665.1). Lineage (NCBI taxonomy): Eukaryota > Viridiplantae > Streptophyta > Magnoliopsida > Santalales > Viscaceae > Viscum > Viscum album. The sequence continues at coordinate 563,877,055 of OY728121.1, read as the reverse complement.
ATAACATGACAACAATTTTCTTTTCCACAGTTGGTAATTTCATCAAGTCTATAACTTTAATGCATATAGATTTAAAAAATAAACAAATCTTGGTTAATTTATGACATAAATTTTTAGGCAAAATGCAATGTAAATCTATAGGCATTAGATATTCCATCAAAATATTGCAGTAATATGATTTAAAGATCTATAAATTTTAATAATTTACGAGAATGATATTATTGATATTTGATGAATACATCTATAGATAATTTACATAATTCAAGAAGTTGAAAAGCTGATATATCTATTGCTTGGAAAGAGTGTAAGTAATTGGAGGAAGAAAATTCCACCTTTCACCCTTCTATGGTGCCAACTCTTCCTGTATCCCCATGTCAATCACCTCTAACTTAACCTTAATTCTATACTTTGTTTTACTAAGTGCATTTAGTAACATGTCAATGACACTATCAAATATATATTTTTTTAAATATGCATGACATCAAGAAAATTTCTGATGTACAAAAAATTCTAGTATGGCAATTAAAAAAAATGGATATGTTTTTCCAACTAGTTTTCATAAAGTTTTTCAAAAAAGGTTTACCAAAATTAGTGAATATATCATTTACTTTCAAAAATATTTTATCACCTATTAGTAGAGATGTTCTATACCTTATTTTGAATTACCATTGAATAATGTATTCTAAGATCAATATTTATGTCATCGAGGTATAAATATATGATTTCCTAAAAATACAATATTCAAAGAATATTTCAACCTAACTTAGTGTGTATGTTTTTTTACAAATGGGACAACCTTGAGTTCCTTTAATGCTATATCCTGAAAAATTTCCACAATTAGGAAATTCATTTATCATACTATATAATATTACTCTCATCATGAACTATTCATTTCTATAAGAATCATAGACCATAACACCTGAATCCTGCATTAATTTTATATGTTCGATCAATAGAGCCAAATAAAAATCAATATCATTACCCGATTGTTTTGGTCCTGATATAAGAAGAGAAAACATAATGTATTTTTTCTTCATGTATAAACTTATTGGAAAGTTATAATTTAACAACATATATACCAATGTAGTATGAGTGGTACTTTAAAAAAAGGATTCATTCCTTCTTTAGATAGTGCAAGATGAAGGTTTCTGGCTCATTTCCAAATTCAAGTTATTCATGGTCAATTTTATTCCACTAAGGAGAGTATATAGGGTGATGAAGTTTCCCATATTTATTTCTTATATCTCTATGTCACATAAATTTCCTTATAGTCTCCTCACTTCCATGTAGGCACCTAAGGTTCATAATTCTTGGAAAGTACAATATAACTTTTGATGGACTTGATTCATCATTCTTGTATCGAGGCACACCACACTTTGGGAAAATTTTAAGTGATTAATGGACCTTGAGAAACAATACATATTATTCTGGATATGCATGTATTCTTGAAGAGAAGATACCCATTGAACGTAGTATTCATTTAAAATCATATGTTTGACAAGGAAGAACATTATCTTCCGGAAAAATATCATTCAAGAGAGCATGTAGTTCAATAAAGCTGGTGTCACTCCATCAGTTTTCATCTATTACATTATATAAATTTAGTATGGCTGACAATGTTGTATATTTAGTACAACCAGTATAGAATGATGTATTTTCACAACTCTTTAACTTCTGAAATAGATTTGGACAATAATGAAGTTCATCTTCAACTATCATTATCATTTTATTAATATGATCTTCATCACCATTTTCACATGTAATCATATCATCAATATGGTCTTCATCATTATTCACACTTGTAATCATATCAGATGATCCCTAAAATGTAGTGTTATCCCAATCAATAGATATATTCAGTTCTTCCCCATGTTTAGTCTAACATTTATAAATTTGTTTTGTTTCATGATAGATCAAGTGTTCTTCCAACTACTTTGGACTAATTAGTCTTGAATAACAACAACATAAACACATACAAAGGATTCAAGAAGGGTCATATGCACGATATTTTTCAAACTTGATGAACTCTTTAACCCCATTCCCATACTATTTTTTCATACAATTGACATCCATCCATTTTCAATTCATATCCATCCTATTTGATTTAGTAATATTCATATTTAAAAAAATAAATAAATACATAGAAGGTATGATCTCATAATCCTTAAAGTATATTCTTTACACACACAGATATAACCATCATGTTTGATATGAATTTTCATTGCATTAATAACTTGTTAAAACATATAAAGACCAATAATTATATGAATTTAAAGTATTATAACACATATTTTTTTTTATTACAAGAAGTCTCATATCATAAATCATCATTATTTTTTGAAATGGATTCATCAAGGGAGATAATAATGTAAACTATTAAAATAGAGATCACCATATTCAGTCAGTTCACTTCGTCAAAGGTCTTTATTGGATGAACCATGTTTAACCATGTTTTATTATTTTAATACACCATTATATTATGTTATTTCCAAATGAGAGGGTTATGATAGAATAACACATCCCCTTAAAATAGTTGGTAAAATCTTCACTTAGGTATTCAATCTCTCAATTTGGTTAAAACAATTTAATAAAATTTCAAATACTATTTTTATATAGATATTATATATTTTAGAATATAAAGATTCAATATTTTTGTTTCATTAGAAATACATATTTATATATACTAAAATAATTTGTAAAGGAAACAAATTACCATAAACCACCACTTTCTTGTGTAATTATTGATCCAGACACACATGTATATTTCAGGGAAAATGAATCAATATATCTATTTTAATTTTATAAAAGGAATTTTATTAGTTTTTAAAAATTAAAAGATTCAAACAAATCAAATTATTCATAATTAAATAATAATGAAAATATATATTTATGGGGCCATTGGATATTTTTTTCATTTTTATATTCTAGGTTGTAATGATAAAAGTGATATTAAATTATTTACTTTGATTGTCTTATTTCATACATTTAGGAATATTTAAAATTCTAGGATATATAAAACTTTAAAATCATGTATACCACCATGAAATATTTCGTTTATATAAATTGATACTTTTTTAATAATCCTTAAAAAACATTTCTTATTCCAAAAATGAAACACAAATCAAATTTATTATAGTAGGAACTCAATATCAATTTTATAATCCAAAAATCATTCTACTAGGCAAAGGTAGATGGTATGTTACTACGGTTAAAAACAACCCTCATTTTATTTCCAACATGAAGATATAATTTACTTTAACCAATTCCATTTTTCTTCTCAAATAGTGAAAATCAACAAAAATGCATGACATACATCTAAAACCCAACATCCATGAAATATAATCAAAATGATTAATGTCCCTAACATATACACTTTAATACCCATGTTTTTTGGTTTCTTATTAATTCATTCAACCATAATTAATTCCCTTATATTTTTATATTGATTTTTAACTTATAATACATGGAGTCTAATATAATAAATCTTATGTCAAAGGAAAAAACCATTAATAATTGGAAAATGATAATGAGGGTTTTTTAAAATATATAGAAATATTTTTTTCAGATTATTATGAAAATAATTCAATGTAATGAAAAATTAAAAATTGAGAAAATAGGAAGAACCAAAAATCACGAAAGAAAGGGGCCAAAAATCGATTGGAAGAAGAGAAACCAAAAATCATCTGAATAAGGGGCCAATCATCGATCCTAATAGAAGAAGAAAGCATAAGAACCAAAAATCATGAAAACACTGCCAAAACATTACACACACAAGAAGAACCCAATGAGGAAAACAAAAAAAATCAGGATAGTGTATGAAAGATCAATTAAAAACGAGTAATGAATAACATACCTTAGATTTAAGGTTTGATTCGGTTGGAATATTTAAAAGAGGCGACTGCAGAAATTGACTTCTGTGAAAACTTAAAGGGCACGAGCAGGCCGATCTTGGTTAGGGTTCTTTTAAAATAGGGGAAATGGTTTTATTAATGCTAATAAAAAATGATGATAAAATAGAAATTTATTATCGCTAAAATAGAAAGCACTGATAAATGTGTATTTTATGAGCGCTATTGCTAGTAATGATAAATGTTTATTTTATCAGTGCTCCACATAACACTGATAAATACTAGTAGAAATTAAAAAAATAAAAAATAAAAATAAAAATAAAATAAAAAATATATTAAAATGAATAATAAAAATTACTTTAAAATAAAAAATAAGAAAATATTAAAAATAAATAAATTAAAAAATATAAAAAATAAATAAAAAATACTGTTTATATGAAATGTATTAATAAATGTGATAATATTATGATAAATGTATTAATATTATGATAAATAAATAAATAATATTAATTATGTAAGACTCAAAAATAATAATAAAAATAAATTATTTAAATTATATATGTTATAAAATTAATATAAATGAATAAATATTAAAAAAACAATAAATATTAAAAGATGCATTTAAATTAAAAAATTGAAAATAAATTCATAAATAAAAATGAATAGACAATAACTGTATAAATATTTAAATAAAAAAAATTAAAATAAAAATGAATCAATATTAATTAGGTAAATTGCAAACATATTAAAAAGATTAAATATTAATAAATAAAAATGTGTACGTAAATATTAAAACAGAATAAATTACGTAAGTATTAAATGAATAAATATTAAAAATGAATAAATTAAAAAGATATTAAAAGTGAATAAGTATTAAAAATGAATAGATAATGATAAATGAATAAATATTAAAAATGAATAAAATTTAATAATTATAAATGAATGCTAAAAGATTTAAAAATGAAATAATAATTGTAATTATATAAATTAATGAACTATTAAAAATGAATAAATATTAAAATAAAAATAAAAAATATTAAAAATTAAATTTAAAAGCAAGAGATTTATAATGAAGTACTCATTATTAATGATTAAATAATAATGGTATAAATATTTAAATAAAAATATATAAAAATAAAAATGAATAAATATTAATTATATAAATTACATACATATTAAAATTATTGAATATTATTATTTAAAAATGTATAAATAACTATTAAAATTGAATATATTACAAAAATATTAAATGAATAAATATTAAAAATGAATAAATATTAAAAATGAATAAAATATTGAAAATAGAGAAATATTAAAAATAAATAAATAATATTAAACGAATAAAAATAATAATCCATTATTCATTATATTTTTACTTAATAAATATCATGAGGGGTGAGAATGATCAGTCCTAAGCCTTCTTGGTATAATAATTAAATTTTTATTTATATATTTTTTAATTATTAATCATTAATTATTTTTAAGGTAATATTAATTACATTATTAATTTTTAATTATGTTATTAATTATTGTAATTTAATTATACTACCAATAATTATTAATTGTTTTACATTATTAATAATTATTAATAATTGATAAATTGATTAATAATTATATTATTATTTATTAATTACTCTTTAATTATATTAATAATAATACTTAATCATATGTTTAATTAAATTTAATGATTTTTTAATTATAAATTATATAATTAATTTAATTACTAATTTAATTAATCATAATTAATTATTGAATTATTATTTACGCATTAATTACAATATTAAAATTATTTATAATTAATTAAAAATAATTATATATTTATTATTAATAATTATTAAATAAGTTTAATTATATTATTAGGTATTATTATTAATGCATTATTAATAATATTATATATTTTTTAACATGGTGGAAAGGGGGATGTGAGTACCATATGGAAAATCTAGATGGGATGGAAAGGGCTCCCCTATAAACAAGTGCACTAGGTGGGTGTTTAAGGGGTGTGATATTTGAAATAATTTATTGAAAGTAATACTGCATAAAAAATAGTTAAATACTTTTTAATTTATATATATATATATAAATATATATAAAGAAAAAAAAACAAAACAAAAATAATTTTTTTAATATATATATATATAAAAGGCGTCAAACCAGAATGCGCCTTCTTTTTAAATTTTTTAAAGAGGGTGCCTATCAGGAAATCATCCTCTTTGATAAATTTTCAAAGAGGGAGCTCTTCTAGAAAACACCCACCCTTCACTGAAAAAATATGGGTTCTTCAAGAAATAGTTTTCCCAGATATGGAGATGTGATTTTTTTATTTCCCCTATATCGATCAATTTTCCTGGGTAACTTTCTAGGATTGTCATTGTTTACATTCTCCACTTATTTGCTTAGATCAATTTTAATTTCTTCATAAAAATAATTAAAATAATTATCCGAGTAGTATTAACAAAAAATATAAATAATTTGATAAGGAAAAATATATCCTCAAGAATAATGACTCAATTGCATAAAAAATGACTTGAATTAAGCATTAAAATTCATATTTCCAAAAATAAATTATAAAAAACCATAAAATGATGAAATCAAAGACATATAATCAGTTTTTTTTCATGAATTACTCACAAAACACACATAAAAATTATGGAAAAAATTCAAACAAAAATCCCCTAATCACATACCCCCACACTTAATCCATTCTTGTCCTCAAACATCAACCTCAACATTATCACATTGAAATTCACTCCATGATAATATTAGTCATAATATTATTTTGAAACATTAAATCAATTATTTTAATTAATTATTAATATTAAAAAGATAAAATATCTAATTCCATCATTTCTCAAATGAAGCTAATTAAAGTTAGTACATGTTACTCCACTCTAAAAATTCACCTAAATGTTCAATTGATATTAGAAACCCAATTCTTCACATGATATATGTACATCCTCATTCTATATTATCTCCTATGATTGGAAATACACACACCACACTCTTTTTTTATTTGTGTTCCAATTAATTCTATGAAAATCACCTTTTCAAGCATGAGTTTATAGAATATGGAACTAAGTAATTCCACTAGTAAGTATCCTCTAAGACTAATTGTGATAACCAAGACATGGAAGTAATGTAGACATCCAAATCTAATATATATTTTAGTTCTTATTCATTATCTAAATATAATTTTTATATAAACCTTTTTTTCACACACTTTCCCAACCATATTTTAAAACTTCAAACTATGTTTTTTACATCACTCATACTACCCTGAGTAATTCCTATATCTATTTGAATTTTAAACTGAAATTTTAAAATTTATTCACTATAAAAAATCATAAAACTACTCAAGTTGTGTTTTTATGATCCAATCCATTATTCTAACTTATTAATTTATACATACCCATTTATTTTAAAGATATAAAATAATATGATCTCAAATCCAAATCATTAAAGCTAATCATAATTAACATGTCTCCTAGGTTAATAAATTAACAAAGTTCAAGTGGGTACCCATGCTTCCAATTTCTACCACACAATTTTTTTTAAAAAAAATTAGCTTTATTCCATGTATCCAAAAAAAATCACAAGTCCCTTAATAAGACAAAAAGAAAAAAAAACCAAAAGTTACTTGATACTATAACAACTTGGGTATTTAAGAGAGCGAATTTGGGTCAGATATCGAGTCGATAGTGTGTGCAGGGAATCTTGATGTGATATGAATTTTCCTAAATTCTTTTATTTCATTTAAATGTAATTAAACCCATAATTAATTTAAATCTTGGGTAATTAATATATTTCACACATTTTTTTAATTTTTAATTTAATTAATAAATGGATCAATTGTTGGTTTTTGCATGTTTTATTCATTTTTGAATTAATTATGAAGCCACAAATATGATCTGATAATTTTGGAATTAAACTGATAAAAGGAATTTGATTTTTATTTTTAATTGTTTATATTTTTATATGATTAATTTGGAATAATCCTACAATTAATTCAGTTTACAATTTTGTAGGTTGAATAAAAAAATTTGGTAAAGGCTAGTGTCGTAGTCGATCGTTCCTGGAGTGGCCATGAGTGAAAATTTGAAAAAGTAAAAAGATACAACATGAATTTAGTCCAAAGTAACCTTATAATACACTCATAGTTAGTGAATTTAATATAAGTGAAGAATTCCATATATCATGGAAATCAACCACAATCACTCCAAGGGAATGATCAATCAATTGATTGTGCCTTCACAACTTACCATAAAGGAAAAATCATGGTTGAATGCAAGGTATCAAGTGACTACACCTCTCTTATAACCATATATGTTCCTTTAACCTACTGCAATATTACAATCCAATTGAACACACTATTTTTCACACCTCGACACTTCACCCAAGCATCATCCTAGTATGATTGAAGACAAATTTAGGGAAGTTGAAATGGAATGATATCAAATTTTTTTTTAAATGAGATTTGGCGATGAGCTGTGAATCTAGAATCTAAGATTGATGATGATGCAAGATGAAGAATTAATATTTACTACCTCTATATATTCCTTGTTTATATATTAATATTTAGAGTCCTCATTCACTCCCAATGCTGCAACTTCAAATATAAACACAACTACACACCATATGCTCAATGAAATACTTCAATGAAAACATGGATTAAACACTAGTGTATTGGTAAATCAAGTCATCCTAACATGATGAATGGGAGATTCATGAAGATTATACTATGTCAAGGTAATATATCCACTATGTAAAGGTCACAATAACGCATTACACACCATGTAAAGGTCACACCACTCTATAATTCTATATAAAGGTATCAATCTGTGCATCATTTGATGAATCAAGGTACTCCCATAGAAGGGAAATTTCATCAAGTTATATAGTGTAATCCCTAGGAAAACTTACATTAAGGTAGTCCAAGAATCTATAGAAAGGTCAGATGATAACTACATCAAGGTAGATCTATGGATCTTAAATCTACATCTGGGTAAAATAAAGTTACATAAGGGTTATTCTATAACCCTAAAACTCTTGTAAAGGTGAGGCCTACATTCCAAGCATTGTATAAGGATTATTACTACCTAAATATGGGTTGTGTGAAATCTCATAGGATATATAAAGGTACCTACATAGATTAAAAATATGCGTATGGATCATCACTAGGTTTTGAGGATAAAATTCTAAAATACTCGAAATGAAAATTGAAAATAAAACACCACATTCACTAGTAAATTCATACTAAGAATTAATCCTTTATTTCATCCACACAATTACTATCAAGATTATTAATAAGGACAATGATAAATTTAGGTGTTCTAATAAGTTATAATATTTTATATTCCTACCGCCATCATCTCATCCCATGAGTTTTTCATCTAGAAGCAATCAAAGGAGAGAAAATTGGGTATGGAATTTGAGGAATGATTCAGAAATTATGGAATCATTGGGGAAGAATAGATATATGATGCTCATGTGGATAAAACTTTTAAGTGCATGAAGAACCTTTGATCATTATATTATAAATGGGTAACTATTCACTAAGGACAGGGGGCTACTTCAACAATTTCTTGATCAACTGGATCTGTTGTTTTTCCCTCTCCTTTCAATTTATTACTATAATACTCCAGTGATGGAACACCAATCCCTCAGTGGTTAGGAAAAGGAGATTACCCTCACCCCTATCAATGAATTTTATATTTCAATTTCTATTATCTTATGTTAATCTATGGATTCATTTTAATTGTTTATATGATTAAGATATTTCTTTATTGTTATGAATTTTGAATTAATCTTCCCTCTTTCACTATATTGAACACACATTCTACTTAGGTTCTCTACAATACTTATGATTGTGGGAAGTGGGATGATTTGAGGGTGATTAGATATTTATTATTATATTCCAGGTGAGATTATATGTTTCATTGAATATTGCATACCTTTTACTATATCAAAACTTCCAGGTGAGGGTAATCAAGTGATGTTTATCTTGATAAGAGAGAAAAAAAGAGAGTATAAGAATGGAATCATGATTTAACATCTAGGTGAGGGGATATCCAAAGTTAGGGTACTTCCTTTAAAATAAATTTAAAACCAACCTATTTCAATCATTGATTTCACACACCAAACCCATTAAACAATAGAGTAACACACCAAAACACCCTCTTATCTGAAGAAAAATTAAGTTCCACTATCACTAAATTAATTCAGGTTTAAAATATTGTTTTTTGAAGGCCCCCTGAAATGACTCTCATAAAAGTTTTTGAGGTGTTGTGGGTACTAGAATAAGATGAGAATCAAGTTTCAAGAATTTTTCTAGGACTCAGGGATGAAATTCTATAGCAAGTAAGAAACCAAATCATAATGTAGGAGATTATTTCATGGTGAGGAGTTGCATCAGATTAAAATTTTTAGTGCTAATTGATGGTCACATCGCATCCAAGGGGAACCATGACACAAAATTTTTTATGTAAGGATGGATTTTAGGGATAATTTAGGGCCATCCATATTCAAGGTTATTACGGTGTAGAGTTTTTATGGGTGGGATAAAAAAGATTCTGTTTAAGATTAATTTTCTAGTCTAGTAGTGATTTTTGCCACAACTCATATGTATTTTCAATGAATGGTGGATAAAGGGAAGTTCTTGTTCCCTGAGGGGGTAGGTTCATGCTAGAGTGTGACCTTATTTATAGTATTTAGGTCTTTGGGGGAGGTTTTACACATCATGAACCAAAATTCCATGTCATGAGGGTGGTTTTGTTAGAGTCCCTATACCATGAGCCTCAGGGCTACTCTATGAGGGACCTCTTATGTATTTTTTTAAAAAAAATTAATTAATCATATATTTAATTTTTTTTAAATTAGGGGGATATAATTTTGGTCCATTTCATCTAGTATCATGGGAAGATCACTTTATCCATATCTTTATTCTCTCATCACCATAGTGAGATATTCATAAATTCTTACTAGTTCCTTGAGGGGTCTATCATAGGGATCATCCACATGTAAGGCTGATTATTCTTTGTTTTCTATGTTATCCTCTCTTTCCATTCCTTAATTTTTCATTAGTTTTTCCTTAAATCATGGGGTTTTTTCTATATTATTTTATTTGTTTTGATCATTTATTAATCATCCAAGGATTCTCAGTGAGTAGAGTCCTGTTAACTTTAGGTAGCTAGTTCCTAGATATTTCCTATGATATACATATTTTTATGCATTATTTAAAATGTGGGTTTGGGTAGGGTCATATAGTATACTATGAATGGAATCATATATGGTCTTAAGGGTACCTTGGGACTGTCTTAGGGTGTTCTAGAGTGGGTACATGTGGCTATAGGCTTGGTTAGACTATCGATTTATGGTATGATGGTCATTAGATTGATGTATTGTTCAAGAACACCTAATTATAATGATTGGATGGGATTAAATACTCATGATTGGCATGGTGTATGGATATGGATGACATTTTAGTGTGTTGGTATGGTGTGGGTGATGCTGATCACCAATTATGGGGTGGCATGGGGTTTTAATATGAAATAGGTGGGGATGACCACTACCATTGGTTGGGAAACAAAGGTTTTCTATGTTTTTTAGTTGTAGGTTATTTTTTATTATTACATTGGAACAATTTCATATTGTATAGGGCCTATGAAGTGTTTTTTTACCATTGGTTATTGGTGTCATCCTCCATATATTTGAGCAGCTTAGGGATGATGGGTTTGACTATCATTCTGAAGGTGGGATACATTGTAGGTGGACACAAGATCTTAGGGGTTATTGATATAATTGGTTGGGTGAAATATAATTTTTGTATATGTTAAATGTGTTGGGGAAAATGATCCAAAATTGGTAAATGAAAAATGTTCATCATGCCTTGGGGTTTTTGGTCCATTGAGCTAATAGTTGAAAATGGAAAATGGTTGACCATGTAATGCAGTTTTTGATACATGGAGATGCCTTTGGGGTATTGTGAGTTAGTCTAAATGGTTATGATAGTTATGTGTTTTCATGTAATGTTTTGTGGGTAGAACTATATGGGAGTAAATGATGCTTATAGTATGAAAGACTATGGGTACATTATCCCACCATGGTACTAGAAAAAGTAGGTAAAGGAGATCACCCATGGCTGGTTGAGCATGGAGTGGAGTGGGTATTTATTGTTGTTAGTTTCCATTTATTGTACTTTAAATACACTCATATATGTATGGATATTATCTAGGGACACTATTGGTGGTGGTCTACTGATTTCATACTTACACCCTACATGGACCCTCTAGGATCCATGAAAACTCTATGGCTCATGAAACAAGTATGAGTGGGGTTTCATAATCAGGATTAAAGTAGAGAATGAAGTGTATATGGTTCATGTGATAAACATTGTGGCTTTAAAAATAGGCTGGTTCCTTCCTTAGTACTGGGATGACAATTTATTTTGGTCACTTTTTGTTCATGTATATACATGATCGGCCAATGGGTGATCCATTTTACCTTTGTATAACTGTTAGGACATTTTATAAATACATTTTATTAGTTATTTTAGAATGTTTTGGTTGTTTATCTTGTTATATGATATTTATTGTTATTTTTTTCTTATTATATTGTTTATTTGTTCTTATTATTTATCTTTATAGGGTATAGTCTCCCTAATATCACCACTTAGACCCTCACTGCTATTTGGAGGTATCTAGAGTATGGGAAAACATGCTTAAGGTTAACTGGGTCTCTATCTCAAGTGCTATTTGGGATATTTAGGTTGAAGATTATACAATATAGAATTAGAGTAAATAAAGATTAATTATACCAAGTGAGTCTTTATTCATTATTTGGGATAAGGTAGATAGAGGTTTAGGGATGTGTCCGAACCTGGGATAGATTTCATGCTATGTGCCAAGCCAACACAAGTATGGACTAAAGTCCAAGTTACATAGGAAACTGGGATTTTTGTTTTGGTTTTTATAGTTACAATTGAGTTATTTGATTTTGATAAATATGTTATTTTTATATTATTCATTTATGGTTTGACTCTTGGACCTGGGAGGTAAGATGTGGTACTCATGCATCATGGTAGAAACATAGGTCTCACATGACATGTGTGTTAGTACTTGTGATTTTTTTGGTTTTAGTTATGGAATAAGATGGGTTTTGTCTATTTAAAGTGTTAGTTTTAAACTATATGGTGTTTTTTTTTCATGTAGATTATTGGTGGAATTATACTTATCCAAATTGGTTATGTGGTTCCTAGTGTTATTAGATATGTGGATCCTATGTGTGTATAGTGTGTGTGGTACCTAACCTTAACATGGATATAAAGGGTTGTGAGGTCAGATGGCATGTGATCTTGCTACGAGTAAGGAGGTGTATGGGTGAGTGTGATGCACTGCTTGTTCTATATTTCCCTATTTATAACATATGAACTGTTATATATATAGTGATCGTAGTATTTGGTTATTAGTGAGATGGAACCTAAATGAACTCTATTATAGAATTAGGATAGTGAAGATATGATTCCAATAATGAATGCACTAGATGAGAGCTATAAGGGAAAAGTCAATCATGTGCCACAGGTAGAGGTTCCAGGGTGAGAAAGTCATCCACAATGGATAGTGGAGCTGGGGAAGTGGTTTAATGGTAAAATTAGGGTGATATAAGTGTGGATTATATAAATAATCAACCATGGAGATCAAGGATATAAGATATCTATGGAATACCTTATATGGTAGTTCTAGTCACAATGTCATCCCTTGATCTAGGGAGAGGGTAGACCCCAAGTGGATGAGTATCATATTGAGTCAGTAAGGATGATCTTCTATTAAATTGATATTCCACCAAGGTGGAAGGTAAATATGGATACATATATTATTAGGGGACAAAAAAATGCTGGTGGGATGTAAAAGTACAATAATGTAGGAATAATGGGATGAATTATAAATATTTCAAGGTGATATTATTAGATTACTTATTTTTTGATATGTTGAGAGTGATCCAAGCCCATGATTTCATGAACTCAATGAAAGGAGAGACTTTAGTCATGGATTGTGATTTTCACTGGCATTAGTAGGAGATGAGATATATAAGGTATGGATATTTGAGGGTATAATTCTATAAACTATTAATATTTGAACAAACATATCTAGGTTGACCACATTTTAGAGGTAATGAACTAAGAACTGATATTGGAGTGAAACCTAACAAATTATAGTATTTATAGATGGGTATTAGTGTCAGGTGAGATAGGAAGTAGAGCTCATGTTATCCGAAAGTGGGGAAATAAGGATACCAAAAAGGATAGTTAAAGTATAGGATTGATGTTTCTACCATGTAGTGGGTCATTGGTGAGGTGTTTATAGTATGGAAATATAGGGCATGTTCAGGCCCAGTGTGATATACTTAAAAAGGAGTGCCATGCATGTGGTCATATAGGATATTTGGAGTGGTTTTACAAGATGAACTTAAATTCAGTTGATGGTCATGGATCAGGTAAGACTCAAGTGATTTATGTAGGATCAAGAGTGTTTCTAGGAACTAGTAGTTAAGATTCATTTTCTTGTGTAGGTCATGGTGGTGTATAGGATACCCAACCATAGAGGCAATGAATGATGGTGAGCATGGTATTATAGGGAGTTCATACATTGATTAATCAATATTTTTATCTATTACACATGATCGAGACAGTAAATTATGAGAATATTGAATATCCATTTGTATTCATATGCATGTTGTGAGCATGAAGTTTTTTGGTTTTGTATGATGGACATTGTTTTCTGGTGTGCTTGTGTGTGTAATGGAATGGAAAAATATTGGTTGAGGTATGAGAATCAATAATTATGGTTGATTAATGGTGGCTCTATGTAGATAGATTATGCATATGAGATTGAAGATTATGGTCAATGTGGTACCATTATTATGTTGGGTAGTTAGGTTGGGATGTAACCAGGTTGGTGATTCCTATGGTGGGGAGTGAACACAAAAGGAATTAGTTGGTTTGAGTTGTTTAGTCATGGTAACCAGGAAGATAAACAAAAGTCAACATCATCTCAGTGTTTTTGAATTTGGGTGAGAAAAACACTCAGTTTTAGTTTGGTGTTGGTTAGTATTATGTCTAAATATAAATTGAGGATGAGATATCATATAATGGGGAGGTTGTAATGGCCTGAGTATTTGAGAGATGTAATTCAGTTTAGATATCAAATAAAATGTGCATTTTTAGACCCTATTGAGGATTCATGGGTGTTGGAAAAATCTTATAATCGAGTTTCAGGAAGTTGGTCTGGGCTCAAGGTTGAAATTCTAAAATAGGTAGGAAACTACCCCACATCACAAGGGAATGTAGTGTGGTGAGGAGTTTCATCAAATTAAAAATCTCAGTGTAGGTTGATGGTCATGAAATGTCAAAGGGGAGCAAAAAATCACTATTGGAAATGCCACTTTTACCAACACTTACATCCCAATGGTTTATGTAAACCTTTGGAAATGGCTATGTATACCAACGGTTTATGTAAACCATTGGTATAAATTATTTTATTCAAGATTTTACCAACGGTTTTGAAAAACTGTTGGTAAAGGCCTTCCATATCACTTTTTTACCATTGGTTTACTTAAACCGTTTATAAAGACATACATTCCCAATAGTTTTTAAAAACCGTTGGGAAAAAATTACCCTAAATATAGATCGGGCATCCATTCCCCCTCTACTCGATTGTAGTTCTGCTCCGCTAGATTGGTTCCCTAAATCCAATCTTCCTCCTGCCAAACTTATTCCATATATCGATCCATCTTTAATCACGGAATTTTTTTCTTTTACACATCAAATCTGTAAGTGATTCCTTGATTTATTTTTTCTGCAATTATGTGTTTTTGTTTTTAATTTTGATTTGGCCGAAAGGGGATCTTTGTGTTCATTAATCATGGTTGTGGGTGGTCATTTAGGATGTAATATAGTATGAATTAATTTTACTTGATATATCCAATATTATTATTGATTTATGTTCAATTTGATTATCTTTGACAAGTGATGTTGTTTTCACTTTTGATTTGGCCGAAAGGGGATCTTTGTGGTCATTAATCATGGTTGTAGGTGGTCATTTAGGATGTAATATAGTATGACTTCATTTTACTTGATGTATCCAATATTATTGTTGATTTATGTTCAATTTTATTATCTTTGACAAGTGATTTTGTTTAAAAAGTTGTTATTAATGGTTGTAATAATGACGATATGGTATAAGGGTTCACATGGTGTGTATAATGGTTTACATGGTGTCTACGATAATCTAGTGTCATGGGAATGTACATGGGAATGTACACACAGTACATGACTTGGATATCCATGTAAATATACATGTCATATCCCTTATGGTGAAAAGTATGTTTGGCTAAATGGGGTGCTGAAAACATCCCATTTACACATGGGTTTGTTTCATGGATATGACCACATGATGTGTTGGCCATACTAGAGTGGGTAGTAATTAGCTCAGTCAAAACACTTTCATCCATGAAATTCAAGACTACATGGTTAAATGGAATAACCCATGTTCTAATGACATGCCTAACATGGTTTCTAACTCACCTCACCTAAAAAAACTAAAACACTGGTTAAATGCAATAATTCATCCTAAACTTACACTATAACATTGGTTAAATGGAATAAATCATCCTCGTTACTGAATTCCATACAAATATGGACAAAAAACCATCATTCCCGAACATCACTATAATGTATAGGCTTTTCACAAAACACATATCCCTTAAATGTCATGAAATTACAGTAGGCACTGATTTAAAGTTGTCATGTTTATAGGTGGAATATTTGTATCTTTGGATAATATATTCTCAGAACTATAGAGTGGAACCCCATTAGGTGTTTTGAGGTTCACCTAGGACAACCCCCCTACTTCCTGGACCCAAGACAACCCCCCCCCTCCTGGACCCTGGACAGCCCCCCCACCCTCCTCCCTGGACCCCAGACATCCCCCACCCTCCTTCCTGGACCCTGGACAGCCCCCCTCCTCCCTGGACCCCGGACAACCCCCACCAACCATTATGGACCCAGGATATCCCCCTCCTTCCTGGAACCTAGACAGCCCCCCACCCTCCTACCTAGACCCCGAACATCAGTTCCTCCTCATTATTAGAACCACACCTACCATCTATTCCATAATTGACCCAATCATGGATATGCATGGACATGATCTGCATACCTCTAGGTTTCAATCCCAAGTAATAATGTACTCCAAGTCATTAGGGGTGGTAAAATAATTCCACTTATTATAAAAATAAATGTGATATTTATAATATGTAAACTGTCTCATACCAAAAATAACATCAACATTCTTAATATATTGGATCATGATAAACCATTAATGTATATAACATACAACCACTATAGGAAAAATTGGTCATTTCTAATAATGATCTATCCTCTTCTAAAGGCTTGTATTAAGGCCCAAAAAAATAGGGGGAAAATCTATCAAGAACCACAAAAAAGAAAAAATGAGATCATAAATAAATGAATGTGAATATCGAGTAGTACATTAGGGAACTAATAGCATTAATATAATAAAATCCATACCTATAACTATTGAAGGTCCCTATCCAAAATCAATTGGGACATGATTCAATGAATACACCCTACCAACCTATGATCTATGGAACCAAACCTAGTGTCCTTTAATCCATGGTTAAGGTGAAACTTGATGGGGCCATGACTAACATTGATGTGATCCTCATCATACTCATCATCCTGATCCCCCTGAAGAAGTTAAAGTATAAAACTCATGTACTCCCAAAAACACCCTTAAGGATTATATATTACTTGATCCACTTCCAATATCTTATTGGGAAATCCTTGAATATAGGCATTAGAAATTTTGTATCTTATTTTCTTATATACACTGAATTTTGTTGTATTTCTTAATTTGATTCTCATATAGAGTAATGTGTCAGTTATGATTTTATTTAAAGTAAAAAAAATTTCATTTACCTAAATATTTTTTTTGACTGAACTTCAATATTATTGAATTGCTTTGAAATGACTTATTGAATTTTTTTTACAGAATCGATAGAAGTTAGATGTACGAAACTGATTGGATTTCAACCGATTTTAAAAATAATTTGAACCTCTTTTTAGATTTTTCACTTGACAAGGCTTCAGATAGTGGTCGCATACACTGCCCATGTTCTAATTGTGTTGAAAGACCTTGGTTGATTTGTGCAGCAGTTAGCTATCATATAACCAAATATGGTTTCCAAACAAACTATTATGTGTGGTATCACAATGGAGAGAAAATGGAATCTCAAAATGTTGATGATTTAAATGATAGGACTGAATTGGACAATTTGATATATGATCGGTTTCCATTTATTCGGCATCATGAGAAGAAAAGGATGTCCAACCAACAAGATTTCAATAAAAGCACACATGATGCGTCCATTTAAAATGATGATGTTGATAGGGTGAAAAAATTGAATGATGCTGCGACGACTCCAGTATATCAGCAATGTGGTAAAATGAAAAAGTTGGATTTTTTAATCTGATTGTTTCATGGAAAAACTATGTATAGGATTTCAAATACTGAAATCTATTACATTATTACCTTCTTTAAGGACTTACTTCTAGATGATGTAGATATTCCCTCAAACCACTATATGGCATGGAAGTTAGTTGATGAACTTGGATTCTCAAAAAAAAATTATTCTTTCCCGAATGATTGCATCTTATTTTGGGAGGAAACCACTGAAAGAAATGATTATATCAAATGTGGAACCTCCTGATGGAAGCCAAAAGATGATGGAATACCATCTTATGTGCCAAAAAAAGTAATGTGGCACTTTCCATTGATCCCTAGATTTCAGAACCTTTTCATGTCTGATGAAATATCAGTAAAAATGCGATGGCATGACAGAGAGAGAAACAAGAATAATGAAGAGTTGGTTCACCCTACAGATGGATTTTCATGGCAGAGTTTTGATGCTCAATATCCTGAATTTTCATCCGACGTGCGTAATGTGAGACTGGGTCTTTCATGTGACGGTTTTAATCCATTTGGGAATATGCTTACTTTGGACAGCACATGACCGGTTTTCATACACCTTTATAACCTTCCCCCATGGTAGTGTATGAAAAATACTTACACTTTCTTGAGTATACTAATATCTGTCCCTTCTGATCCCAACAATGATATATATGTATACATCAAACCTTTAATAAAAGAGTTGAAACTTCTTTGGGATGTGGTTGTGACCACATACGATGCATGTTTTAAAGACATATTTCAGATGCATGCTGTGCTTATGTGGATGATCAATGATTTTTCTGCTTATGCAATGATATCTGGATGGAGCACAAAAGGAAAATTGTCATGTTATATTTTTATGAATAATACTCGATTGAGAAGACTGAAATATCATTGTAGTTTTAGTTTTATGAGACATCGACGATTCTTTCCAATGAACCATCCATATAGAAACAATCATCGAAGATTTGACAATACCATGGAGAATTACGATCCACCTCAGCGTATGTCTAGAACTAATGTGCTTAATGAATTGAAAGATTTCATTTATTCATTTGGTAATGGTGTAATGAAATCTAGAAAGAGGAAAAATGTTTCCAATGATACCTATAACAATTGGAAGAAGAAGAGTATATTCTATGAGTTGTCGTATTGGTCAACCAACTTGTTATGTCATTTCTTAGACGTAATGCACATTGAAAAGAATATATATGAAATGTTGCTTTCGATTCTTCTAAATGTCAAGGGGAATACAAAAGATGATTTATGATCTCGGCGTGACTTGGTAGATTGGAAGATCAAACCAGAATTGCATCCTGTCTGTATTAGTGAAAATAAATGGCAAGTTCCATGTGCTTCTTATGTGATGAAACACGCTGAAAAAAATCAATTTATGGAAGTTCTAGAGACTATTAAAGTTCTCGATGGCTATTAAAGCAATATATCAAAACGGGTCAATAGAAAAGAGTTGAAGCTGAAATCTTTGAAGACCCATGATTATCACGTCCTTTTGCATGAGTTGATTCCAATAGTAATCCTTCATCTCTTGTCCAATAATGTAAGAGTCTCAGTTATTTGGTTGTGCTATTTGTTTAGATATCTTTGTTCTAAGAAGTTTTCCAAATCCTTCTTGCAAAAACTGTTGGAAGAGACACCATTAATTTTGTGTGAGTTAGAGAAAATATTCCCTCTATCATTTTTTACATGCATGTTGCATCTGACTATCCATCTTCTGACCGAAATACTTCCTAGAGGACCCGTTGATTTCCGTTGGATGTATCCAACTGAAAGAAACATGTACACATTGAAATCATATGTTTAGAACATGAATTATCCCGAAGGTTCTATTGTGAATGGTTACTTGGCTCAAGAATTTATGGATCTCTGCTCAATGTATTTGTCTGATCTTACTATGATAATAAACAGACCAATGAGAAATTAAGAAGAATAGTATGAGAAAATTGAACCCAGTTTTCCATCACTTCCTCAGATAGAAGTAATTCTGGGATCATATACATTGACAACATTAAGCCTTGAAGAGCGAGAGATAGCACATCACACAGTGTAGTTTAATTGTGATTTTTTCGATGAGTATATCAAGTAAGTAAATTGTACATGTATCTCTTATCTTATCTCTTATAATTTTAAATATTTGTTAAACTATTATTATTTTTATCTACAGGGAACATAAAGAATTGATATATAGAAATCATCATTCTTTATCTTTGAGAAGTAAAGAGACTTTTCATAACAAAGGGTTTTCTTCTTGGTTGAAATTGAAGGTAAAAATATTTCTGTAATAACTAAATAAAAATAATATTTAATTAAGTTTACTATTTGTTTATATTTTTGGTATCGAGTTTGCCTACAGACTCTATTTCTGAGGAAATAAGAGCTTTGGATTTTGGTCCTAATACCATGGTTCGTGCTTGTAAATCACTTGTGATCAATAGATACAAATTTATTATCACTGAACGAGAAAGAAACATGAGAACAAAACATCATGGTGTTATGCTAACTACCACAACAGACTGTTATGCCAGTTCATTGGATAATAGATCTCATTCTAAAAATGTAGCTTATTGTGGAGTCGTGGAGAAAATAATAATTTTGGATTATTACTCGCATGGTCGAGTCATAATGATGAAATGTCAATGGTTTGATTCAATGAAGAGGCAATATACCTTTATTGATGATTGTGGATTTCGAGTTATTGACATGAAGCACAATCTTGCCACCTATGAACCATATGTATTGGCATCAATGGTGAAACAAGTTTTTTATGTCAAAGATCATCATCATCCTAAATTCAGTGTAATTATTGAAGTAAATCCCAGACATGTTTTTTATGATGGTGATGATGAATTTGACACTATCCCTACTGTAATTGGAAGCAATTAGTTTATTAATTATGATGACTACAATAGATCAATTGTCAGAGTTGATTGTGAACCCAAAGTTGTGGTGGGAAATATATAGAATCATACAGTCATGTTCTCACCTACATGTTTCACCTATATCATTCAGAGTGTGTATCCTAGTACTTACCTTCAAACCACCATAAATCTTCTGTTTCTTTATGTTTTTTTATCAGAATGGTTTTACTATATTTTGTTTTTTGGGTTACACATTAGTTATCTATTTCTAATTACTTCCATATTTGTTTTCATTGCAGGAAATGACACCCATTGAAGAGAGGTGGCGGAAAAATATGACATAAAATAATCGTCACATGACACAGATGGGAATTCCTCCACTCATCCCTGTTGTGAGTATTTTATTTCAAATATATATATTTCAATAACTTATAATATCATGCGTTTAATTTTGTGTTAAACTTTTTTTAGGATACACCCCCTAGATGAGAGATATCAGATGAGGAGACTGATATTTCTCCCAGTATAGAGGCTGGTGGTAGGAGGGGGGTGGTGTTAGAGTGAGACGATCATCTGGTGGTCCTGGTACTGAGGCCGGTAGTACGGGGGCTTGTGGTGCGAGGGTTAGATGATCCACCGGTTGTACCCGATTGGACTATTCCCCTACCACAGAGGTATCTTCTACGCCCCATTTTGATCCTGGTGTGTCTTTAGGGACACACTGGATATTTAGGCCTCTGATGTTTACACTACCAGTTGTCCAGACGTCTGTTCCATCATCTTTTGCTTCTGGTTCATTATCTCAGAGCTATTATATTCCACCATCTTCGAATCCTGCTCTGACACAGTATGTGGCTAAGGAGCATACACAGAGGGACACTCCACCTGTATAGGATATTCCTTCAGCTTCTGCACATCCACTGATGCCCATTGATCCGACTACCACAGGTATATTTATATAACTCTAGCAAATTTTTATACCAAAATTTATTTTTATTATAACTTGTACTGATATTTTTTTCTTTAATAACAGATTCATCTATTGATAGGAGGCAGGGGAGGGGGAGTACTCTCTTGCATGCGACATGGAACCTCTAGACACAGTTGATGGTTGAATATAATGATGATGGACAAATGATTGATAAATCTTGGCAGGAATGTTGGTTTTTTTTGGCAATGCTAGCCAAATACTCCGAAATCATTCCAATAAGACCTCTCTCTTGGAGACATCTACCACACAAAGTCAAGGATACTGCGTGGGTAAAAATATGGGTAAAAAATCTATTGGATTTAATGTAGTATTTTTTTTATTTATATGCATTAATCTATTGGGTGTCGGCTTCAGTTTAACTTCCCTGATGGCAAAGGTGCACGACCAACACGTTTAAAGGTTCTAGGAGAGCTTTAGAGAGTTTATAAGCATGATCTGTATATTGGATGGTGCGATAGAGTGGGAACGGAGTTGGAGAAATTACCTATCATGGATGACTGAACGATAGAGAAATATCGCTAAATGATTACCCATTGGGCGACTGCCAAATTTAAGGTATTAATCCCATTGGAGGTATTTAAATGACAGTTTTCATATTTTTCATTAATATTATCTTATTTATTATTAAAAATTATTTAGGAATCTTCTGAAAATAACAAAAAAAACATTGATTCAAATCAATACCTCCACACTTTGGGGCGCACAACTATGTCAGATCATGAGAGGCAGCTGGTATGATATAGTTGTTTATAGGACTTGCCCTTTTTATTGTTTCCTACTTAAATTATGTGATTTATTGAATATTTAATATATGATCATACTTGAACTTTATATTGTTTCAATGTCATTATAGAAGCACAAATTGAATATTGAAGGATGTATCCCTCGAGCAAATTTTTTTTTCTCAAGTAGAAGGAAAAAAGATGGAACAATGGTTAATGAACCAACACAAGAAAAGATTGTAAGTTTTAATTTGTTTATTTCAAAGTTTAATATCTATTTTGAAATTTAATAATCTATTAATATTTTTAACAAGCTACTTTAGAGGCCCTTGATGCCCAGGATCCTGACAATTTAGGGCCACATTGTCACGACCCGTCCTCGGGGCCAGTGTCGTGACTACCCCAAGCCCGCCTTCCATAGGCTAGGGATTGGTGACTAGCACCAAGGCGTAAATCCCGGTAAAAAGGTAAGGAATTTCCTTTGTAAAGTAAACAAACACCACAGAGAAAGCAAGAAGTAGAAGTAAACACTAAGTAAAAGCTGATACAAAGTAAGTGCGGAAAAGTAAGTGGGCCAGAATACAAACCCAAACTGAAAGTAAAGTACAACTGGAAGGGGAAAACAGAAACTGAAAGTAAAGCCGCAATGTCGAGCTGTCCACTAGAATTCCCACCTGAAGGGTGAGTACAGATAGCCTCCACAACTCCTCGGGTCCAGCCGTCCACTCCGAGAACGTCCCGCCCAATGGTCCACCTCCAGGTACCGTCCTGCTCCGCAAGCCTCCACCACGATCAGCGATGTCCGTCATCTGCAACCAACACAACGAAGTGCGGGCATAGCCCGTGCAGGGGTGAGTATAAGCTACTCAGTAGGGACCCAGAGACCCCCGAAGGTCTCTCAGAATCCACAAAGGATAATCCACAAGGAAAGATACAATCATGAAGTAACATTCGACACTGCTTAGGTATATGCCCATACATATACCTAAGTCATCAATTCCAGCTCGCTCCAACCTCCGAGCCCAAGTACAACCCAATCCACACAGGAAAGAAAAACATAAATCCACATAGGATAGTACAAAAAAATCCACATAGGAAAGCAAAATAGGATTCATCTCACACAGGTATACTTCTTCGTAAGACGATAGAGATGATCAGATATATCCACTGATTCATCTAAGCCATCGGACCCACAAAGGATCGATAGGTAATAACCCCTGAAATGACCCACAAAGGATCTGACCCACAAAGGATTGATAGGTAACTAACCCCCGCAATGAGCCACAAAGGATCTGACCCACAGAAGATCGATAGGTAACTAACCCCCGCAAAGACCCACACAGGATCGGACCCACACAGGATCTGTAGGCGCTGGCCCACACAGGACCGCTGAGCACTGACCCACATAGGATCGGACCCACACAGGATTGGTAGCACTGATCCACGTAGGATCGCTGAGTGCGGTAGTCGTCGCCGTCGAATCCACTGAGGATCTCTGTACAATCGTCGTCGTCGCAGTCGCAGCCAGCACTAGGGTTCCCACACACAACAAGCTCGTTCAGGAGGGTCCGCTCCACGAGCCGAGAGGCTGATATATCAACTGACAAAAAGTCCAGAGTTGATGTATCCAAAAGTTCCGTATCGTCAACAGGAACTCAACGTCGCAGACGACGCGTCAATCGGACGCCCGGTCTGAGAGTTATTGGTTTTTTCGTCCTAGGGGGCCCGGTTGGTTTTTAAGTCATAACCAAGCAGACCATACTCCAACTACGTCCAAAACTTGAGCGGAGTAAGCCAAAAGGTCTGTCTCACTTAGAGGAATCCATCAAAGTCGACGGCACGTCAATCGGACGTCCGAAGCTCAAGCTATAAGCGTTTCTGCTCCGAGGGCCTGGTTGGTTTCGTGTACGAACCAACCCGGATGAACCCAAAGTTCTCTGAAACCATGAGTGTAATACATAGAAACGACCGCCTCGATCCAAAGATCGTATCACCGCTGAAGGTTCATCAATCAGAGGTCTGTAGACCAAGATATGGGCAAAAGACTGAAAGGGGTCCGAAAACAGGGGGTCTGGGCCCGGATCGACCTGGCTGGGCGTGATCCGGCCCGGCCGGCGCGGCCCGGCCCAGCCCGGCCTGGGCGCGACCCGGCTGGCGCTGGTCGGGTGGCCAGCGGGTCGGCTCGGCCGTTACGGCCGAGCGAAGCGGGGGGCGCGTTGCCCCCACGTGAAGGAGCTGCGACCCCGCGTGGGGCCAACCTTGCCAGCGGACGCGGTCGGCTGCCGCGTCCCGTCCCCCTCCGGTCCCGTGCGGTCGTTGGACCGCACCCTGCCGCCGCGGCGGCTCCTTCTGGCGGTGCGCCAGCGGGCTGCTCCGCGGACCACCCGACGAGTTCCGGTGGTCGGAATTGCGTTCCGTCTTCGCCAATGGCCTTCCCGGGGTCCGTCCTTCACTGTGAGGACCTCACATTGCCCGTTCGGCTTACTTTGTCGTCGCCTGCCAATCCGCACACCAATAACGAAAGGACGGTGGGTTCAAACTTGTTTGTTGGTCCGCACCAACCGAGTTAGTGGTTTTAAAAGTCTCACAACAAATATTTAAACAGACCGTGAATATAATCACATATATTAAAATGAACAAAAACCTCTACCTCAACATTGTCATCGAACGTGAGTTCGTCGCGGAATTGACCGTCGCGGAAAAAGAGGATCGTCGCGTCGCGGAAGGGGCGTCGCTGTCATCACGGTACACGGCATCACGTAGTCAAACTCCGAGGATTAAAAACACACAGAATTAATTGCACCAATTAAAACCATGTTGAGGATATAATTCACAAAGGAATTAAAATAACCGCAATCCTCTACCTCAATCAGTTGTTGATCGATGATTTTCGCGGGGAAGGAACTTCGCGGAAGAAACGTCGCGGAAGGAGGATCGTCAGCGTCGCGGTACATGGCGTCGCGTCGTCGATCTCCGAGGGTTCAGCGTTCTTCATTGCCTTTTGTTGAAGGTCGGTGTTCTTCGTCGGTGACGATGCGTTCTTCGCATTCTTCGCGTTCTTCGCGTTCTTCAAAGAAGGAGGATGAAGATCTTCAAGCTTTAGAGTTTCTCCAAATCCTCTCAACAAGAAACCCCTCAACAAACCTAGTGTTGTTCTTATTTTAATCCCATGCCAACGATTTGAAATTCAAAGTTAAGAAATGAAAAATTAATTCAATGAATTAATTGTAATGACTTAACTGCCCAATTAAATGGGGCATTTCTTAACCAGAAAAATGCACAGTTGACTTTCATTAAAGAGGGGGTTTGCGGGTTCATTACTTAGGAGGGAAGAAACAGTGGGGCTTGTGCGGGCCCCACCTCACAAATATCCTACCAAGTGGGTAGTATATTTTGGGTTCCACCCTATCCTCTTAACTTGGCTTAAGTGGCTTTAAGTGGCTTTAAGTGAAATAAAATAAAGTGTCACACCACTTTTATTTTATTTCTTAACTTAACCCCAAAAATTAAAAACCACACCCGAGCAAACGCAACTCCGGAAAAGGCGTTTGTAAGCAAATACCGGTGCTGCGATTCCATCGGTGCCCTCAGAATTCGATTCCGAGCACCGGTTCAAAAGTTAGAAAAACCCGCTCGTTCGTTCACTGAATGTACCCGAGCCAAACTTAGGAAAATGATTCCGGGCACACCGGGCCTTGGAATTAGGTGCCGTCAGAAACTGCGTTCTTGTAAAATTCCAAAGAAAATTAAGAAAAAAATTTCCTTGAATTTTATGGGTCTTTAAATCACTCCCAACTTAGGGATTTACGTCCCCATAAAGATACATCATAAACTAGGGAAACAAAAGTGGGTACTGAGCACGCAATCGAGCCTCCCGCTCCCAAGTTCTCTCTTGGAGGTTCACGTGCTTCCATCTGATGCGCACTAGAGGAATCAACCGTCCACGTAGGACCCGATCCTGTCGATCCTAAATCTCCACTAGAATCTCCGAAAAAATCACCCCATCATCAACATCCATCTCCCCATGGTCAATGATATGCATCGGGTCGTGCACGTATCTCCTCAGCTGAGATACGTGGAAGATGTTGTGCACCCGGTGCAACTGAGGTGGTAGAGCCAGGCGATAATCCACCTCGCCAATCCTGCTGAGGACCTGGAATGGTCCGATGAAGCGTGGAGACAACTTGCTTCCTTATCCAAATCTCTGTAATCCATGTTGAGGTGAGACACGCAAGAAGACGTGGTCGCCATCCTCGAACTCTAGTGGCCTCCGCCTCCTGTCAGCATAAGACTTCTGCCGGCTCTGAGCTGTCCTCATCTGCTCCTGGATGACCTGGACCTTCTCTGTCGTGGCCTGGACCATCTCCGGTCCCACAAGTGATGACTCCCCAGGATCTGTCCAACACAAAGGAGATCTGCATGGTTGGCCGTACAACGCCTCGTATGGTGCCATCCCGATGGTGGAGTGGTAACTGTTGTTGTACACAAACTCCACCAAGGGTAGGTGGTCCTCCCAGCTGCGACCAAAGTTGAGGACACATGCGCGGAGCATGTCCTCGAGAGTCTGTATGGTCCTCTCCGTCTGACCATCTGTCTGAGGGTGAAAGGCGGTGCTCAGACGTAGCTGCGTCCCGAACACCTCCCGCAACCCCTTCCAAAGCTGGGAAGTAAAGCAAGCATCCCGATCGGAGACGATAGATGATGTCACACCGTGAAGCTGTACAATCTCCTGAATGTAGAGATGTCCCAAGCTCTCCACTGAGATCTGCTCCCTGATGGGTAAGAAGTGATCTGACTTGGTGAGTCGGTCGACAATCACCCAAATGGAGTTGTGACCTCTGGAAATGCGTGGAAGTCCAGTCATGAAGTCCATAGATATGCCATCCCACTTCCACTCCAGAACCTCCAAGGGTTGTACCAAGCTTGCTGGTACCTGGTGCTTTGCCTTCACCTGCTAGTAGGTGAGGCATCGAGAAACGAACTTTTCCACAACCTTCTTCATGCCCGGCCACCAATGCTGTCGTCTGAGATACTGGTACATCTTCGCCACTCCAGGATGTACCGCCAAAGGAGAAGTGTAAAACTCTCTCATCACCTCCTCCCGTAAAGCAACTGGTACCAAGGTATGTCCTTTGAAAAGGACGTCGTGCTCTCCTCTTATGAAGAATCCATCAGGTGCCTGTCCTGAGGATATCTGTGCACGCCGCGTCTCACAGTCAGCATCCCCATGTTGTGCCTCTCTGACCCGCTGCAGTAGTGGAGGAGTGACTGTGATTGATTGAAGGAAGGCTGCCCCATCTCTATCCACGAAGGATATCTGCAAAGCGGCTAGCTGCTCTGTCGCCTCCTCAAGTAGCTGAATGCCCGTCCTCCTGCTGAGAGAATCGACTACAATGTTCCCCTTTCCCGGAGTATAGACTATATCAAAGTCATAGTCCTGGAGGAACTCGATCCATCACCATTTTCTCAGGTTCAATTCCTTCTGAGAGAAGATGTACCTGAGACTCTGATGGTTAGAATAGACTGTAAAGCGCTCGCCCATCAGGTAGTGCCTCCATGTCTTCAGAGCGAAGACCACTGCTGCTAACTCCAAGTCATGGGTAGCATAGTTCTTCTCATGCAGCCTCAACTGATGTGATCCATAGGTGATCACCGCCCGCTCCTAAATCAGGAAACATCCGAGTCTGGTCCCTGATGCATCGCAGTAGACTATGTACCCCACTCCCTCCTCCGGAAGCCTCAAGATAGGGGCACTGGTCAATCTCTGTCTCAGCTCCTGGAAGCTATGATTACATCTGTCTGACCACACAAAGGGTTTCCCCTTCTTCATCAAAGATGTGAGTGGTGTCGCAACTCTGGAGAAGTCTGGCACAAATCTCTGATAGTATCCAGCTAGTCCCAAGAAACTCCACACCTCCGGCACGCTCCTGGGTGGCTCCCAAGCTAGCACTGCCTCAATCTTCGCAGGATCCACCGCAACTCCCGCCTCAGAGATGACGTGTCCCAAGAATTGAACCTCACGTATCCAGAACTGACACTTAGAGATCTTTCCATAAAGCTGGTGCTCTCGGAGTTTGTCTAGTACAACCCACAAGTGGTAGGCGTGCTCCTCCTCAGTGGTCGAGTAAATCAAAATGTCGTCGATGAAGACCACGACAAATCAATCGAGGTATGGCTAAAAGATCCTGTTCATGAGGCCCATGAACACTTTCGGAGTGTTGGTTATGCCGAAAGGCATAACCAAGAACTCATAGTAGCCATACCGACATCTGAAGGCCGTATTCTGCACGTCCTCGTCCCGAACTCTGAGCTAATGATAGCCTGACCTGAGGTCTATCTTTGAGAACCACCGTGCTCCATTGAGCTGATCAAAGAGGTCATCAATCCTCAGTAGCGGATACTTATTCCTCACTGTCACCTGGTTCAGGTGACGATAGTCTACATAAAGTCGCAAGCTCTCGTCCGCCTTCTTGGCGAACAATATCGGGGAAGCCCAGGGTGAAACACTGGGTCGGATGAATCCCTTTCCCTGCAAGTCCTCCAACTGTACTCGTAGCTCCCGAAGCTCAGCAGGGTCTATCTAATATGCTGGAGTGGATATTGGGGCTGTCCCGGGGTACAGATCAATATAAAAGTCTACCTATCTGTGAGGAGGTAGTCCTGGAACGTTGTTGGGAAAAACGTCCGCATACTGATCCACCACTGCAGGAAAACTAGGACTCCGCACATCAACTACTCCTAGGATGAGGCTAGCCAACTAATGAGTCAATCTGTGCATGGAATGTAGATAACCAATCCATGCCCAAGATGACGTCGTAAGGCCTCGACGCCGCTACAAGAAGATCTCAGCCGAAGCTCTCGCCTCCTAGAGTAAGCTCACACTGCCGGAACCAGTGCGTAATCGTCGAGTCTGCTCCCGTAGGAGTCTCTAGCCGTAAGGATCGAGCTAACGGCTCTGTCGGAATCTCCGAGCTCCGAACAGGGGCTGCAACTATGAAAGAGTGACTCGCTCCTGTGTCTATAAGAACTGCAGCAAGGGTGGAAAAGACACAGATAATACCTTGAATCATCTCGGGCACGCCGTGGTCGTAGGCCTCCGATGCCTGGAGCTGTGCCTGTCTCTGCCCTCTATCTCCTTGTGGCCGGGGTGGACCTCCTGGTGGTGGTGGTGGTAGAGCCTCAAAGCGTCACCCACCACCTGCTGCTCGTCCAGCTCCTCTGCCTCGTACGCCTGCTCCATGCGGACCACCACAATCGACCCTCTGCCTCTACCTGGGTGGCCCCTCAACCGTCTGCTGCTCCTCGGCATGGTGGGTCGGGCAGTCACGAGTCATGTGGCCCTGCCCGCCGCATGTGTAGCACTGCCTGCCTCTCAATAGACTGGCTCCGCGCTGTGTGCCCCGCACTGCTGAGCCAGTGTCCTGAGGTCGTCTGCCTGAGGTTCTGGTCTTCCTGGACCCATGAGTCATCCGTCGACTGCCTACTGCAGAAGACTCTGCTACGTGCCGCCCCGCGGTAGGTCTCGCTGCTGATGAAGGCTCAGCAAGGAAGCTCTCGATCAAAAGGGCTCGCTCCAGTACTCCTTCCTGGGTCAGAATGCTGAGGGAGATCAGTGATTACCTAATTTCATGCCTCAATCCCTGCTCAAAGGTCCGGGCCCGGAAGAATGGGTCCCGTACCATGTCTGTCGAGTAGCACGAGAGATCGGTAAATCTCACAGAGTACTGGGTGACCGTCAAACTGCCATGTCGCAGCTGAAGAATCTCCTGGATGCGCACCATACGAAGGGTGGCTGGGATGAACTCTGAGCGGAAGAGGCTCTCAAAGTCTGTCCAGAGAAGAGATGCCTCATTGTGCACCTGGAGCATCAAGCTCCACCATCTTCCTGCTACCGTGTGCAGTAGGCTCGCTGCAAGGATCACCATGAGATCTGCTGGTGTCCTCACTAACCTGAAAACTCATACCACTGCCTCTAGCCAGTCCTCAGTGGCCTGAGGGTCTGTCTCCCCGCGGAACCTAGGCAGTCGCTGGCGCTAAAACTCATGCAGTTCACTAAGGCGACGTGCATCGTCAGCGGCTGGGGCTGGAAGCATCGTTGGCTCGGCGGGTAAAGGTACCGCCGATGCCTCAGCTGTTAAAGGGTCCTGTACCGAGGCCTCGTTGCTCGGTGGGATGTCTTCACGCTCAACTCTCGGAACCCTAGTTGGCTACCGTCGTGGGGCCATCCTGAAAAGGAAATAGGTGCGCCACGGTCAGAACAATATACCTGGTGAGCTGACATAAAGTAATCACAAAGAAAACTAAAAACACACATGTAATCAATGTTTTCGTGCATTAAGTCGGAAATCAGAAGTCAGGGTCCTGGTGTACAGATACATCGTCCGCCGCACCAAAACTGGACTCCCTGGACTGATAACCACACCCAATACGCTTATCACTATTTCTTCACATAAAAAAAGTTCAGAGTCCAAAGTTCTGTGGTAGAACCGAACTCCTCTGATACCAATTTTTCACGACCCGTCCTCGGGGCCCGTGCCGTGACTACCCCAAGCCCACCTTCCATAGGCCAGGGGCTGGCGACTAGCACTAAGACGTAAATCCCAGTAAAAAGGGAAGGAATTGAATTTGTAAAGTAAACAAACACCACAGAGCAAGCAAGCAGTAGAAGTAAACACTAAGTAAAAGCTGATACAAAGTAAGTGCGGAAAAGTAAGTGGGCCAGAATACAAACCCAAACTGAAAGTAAATTACAACTGGAAGGGGAAAACAACAACTGAAAGTAAAGCCGCAACGTCGAGCTATCCACTGGAATTACCACCTGAAGGGTGAGTACAGATAGCCTCCACAGCTCCTCGGGTCCAGCCGTCTACTCCGAGAACATCCTGCCCAGTGGTCCACCTCCAAGTACCGTCCTGCTCTGCAAGCCTCAACCACGATCAGCACTATCCGTCGTCTGCAACCAACACAACGTAGTGCGGGCATAGCCCATGCAAGGGTGAGTATAAGATACTCAGTAGGGACCCTGAGACCCCCGAAGGTCTCTCAGAATCCAAAAAGGATAATCCACAAGGAAAGATACAATCACGAAGTAACATTTGACACTGCTTAGGTATATGCCCATACATATACCTAAGTCATCAATTCCAGCTCGCTCCAACCTCCGAACCCAAGTAAAACCCAGTCCACACAGGAAAGAAAAACGTAAATCCACACAGGATAGCACAACACAATCCACATAGGAAAGCAAAACAGGATTCAGCGCACACAGGTATACTTCTTCATAAGATGATAGAGATGATCAGATATATCCATTGATTCATCTAAGCCATCGGACCCACAAAGGATCGATAGGTACTAACCCCCGAAATGACCCACAAAGGATCTGAACCACAAAGGATCGATAGGTAACTAACCCCCGCAATGACCCACAAAGGATCTGACCCACAAAGGATCGATAGGTAACTAACCCCCGCAAAGACCCACACAGGATCGGACCCACACAGGATCTGTAGGCGCTGGCCCACACAGGACCGCTGAGCGCTGACCCACATAGGATCGGACCCACACAGGATCGGTAGCACTGATCCACGTAGGATCGCTGAGTGCTGTAGTCGTCGCCGTTGAATCCACTGAGGATCTCTGTACAGTCGTCGTCGTCGCAGTCGCAGCCAGCACTAGGGTTCCCGCACACAGCAAGCTCGTTCGGGAGGGTCTGCTCCACGAGCCGAGAGGCTGATACATCAACTGAAACAAAGTCCGGATTTGATGTATCCAAAAGTTCCATATCGTCAACAGGAACTCAACGTCGCAGACGGCACGTCAATCGGACGCCTGGTCTGAGAGTTATTGGATTTTTCGTCCCAGGGGCCCGGTTGGTTTTTAAGTCAAAACCAACCCAACCGTACTCCAACTGTGTCCAAACCTCGAGCGGAGTAAGCCAAAAGGTCCATCTCACTTAGAGGAATCCATCAAAGTTGACGTCACGTCAATCGGGCGTCCGGAGCTCAAGTTATAAGCATTTCCGCTCCGAGGGCCCGGTTGGTTTCATGTACGAACCAACCCAGCCAAACCCAAAGTTCTCCGAAACCTTGATTGTAATATATCGAAACGACCATCTCGATCCAAAGATTGTATCTCCGCTGACGGTGCATCAATCAGAGGTCCTTAGCCCAAGATATGGGCAAAAGACCGAAAGGGGTCCGAAAACTAGGGGTTTGGGCCCGGACCGACCCGGCCCACCCCCCTGGGTCGGCCCGAACCGGGTCGACCTGACCCGGGTCCAGGTCCGACCCGGCTGGGCCTGACCCGGCCCGGCCGGTGCGGCCCGACCCGGCCCGGCCTGGGTGCGACCCGGCTGGCGCTGGCCGGGTGGCCAGCGGGTTGGCTCGACCGTTACGGCCGAGCGAAGTGGGGGGGCGCGCTGCCCCCGTGTGAAGGAGCCGCGGCCCCGCGTGGGGTCGCCCTTGCCAGCGGACACGACCGGCTGCCACGTACCGTCCCCCTTCGGTCCCACGCAGTCGCGGGACCACGCCCTGCCTCCGCGGCTTCAGCCGCGACGGCTCCTTCCGGCGGCGCCCCGGCGGGCTGCTCCGCGGACCACCAGACGAGTTTCGATGGTCAGAATTGTGTGTCGTCTTCACCATTGGCCTTCCCGGGGTCCGTCCTTCACTGTGAGGACCTCACATCACCCGTACGGCTTACTTTGTCATCACCCTCCAATCCGCACACCAAGAATGAAAGGACGATGGGTTCGGACTTGTTTGTTGGTCCACACCCACCGCGTTAGTGGTTTTAAAAGTCTCACAACAAATATTTAAACAAACCACAAATATAATCACAAAGATTAAAATTAAAAAAACCCCTACCTCAACGTTGTTGTCGAACGTGAGTTCGTCGCGGAATTGACCATCGCGGAAGAAGAGGATCGTCCCGTCGTAGAAGGGGCGTCGCTGTCGTCGCGGTACACGGCGTCACATAGTCAAACTCCGAGGATTAAAAACACACAGATTTAATTGCACCAATTAAACCCATGTTGAGGATATAATTCACAAAGGAATTAAAAGAACCTAAATCCCCTACCTCAATCGGTTGTTGATCGAAGATTGTCGCGGGGAAGGAACGTCGCGGAAGAAACGTCACGGAAAGAGGATCGTCGGCGTTGCGGTACACGGCGTCGCGTCGTCGATCTCCGAGGGTTCAGCGTTCTTCGTCACCTTTCGTCGAAGGTCGGCATTCTTCATCGGTGACGATGCGTTCTTTGCGTTCTTCAATGAAGGAGGATGAAGATCTTCAAGCTTTAGAGTTTCTCCATATCCTCTCAACAAGCAACCCCTCAACAAACCTAGTGTTGGTATTATTTTATTCCCATTCCAACGATTTGAAATTCAAAGTTAAGAAAAGAACAATTAATTTTATGAATTAATTGTAACGACTTAACTGCCCAATTAAATGGGGTGTTTCTTAACCAGAAAAACGCACGGTTGACTTTTATTAAAGAGGGGGTTTGCGGGTGCATTACTTAGGAGGGAAGAAACGATGGGGCTCGTGCGGGCCCCACATAAAAAATATCCTACCAAGTGGGTAGGATATTTTGGGTTCCACCCTATCCGCTTAACTTGGCTTTAGTGGATTTAAGTGGCTTTAAGTGAAATAAAATAAAGTGTCACACCACTTTTATTTTATTTCTTAACTTAACCCCAAAAATTAAAAACCACACCCGAGCAAATGAAACTCCGGAAAAGGAGTTTGTAAGAAAATATCAGCGCTGTGATTCCACTGGTGCCCTCAGAATTCGATTCCGAGCACCGGTTCAAAAGTTCGAAAAACCCGCTCGTTCGTTCACTGAACGTACCCGAGCCAAACTTCGGAAAATGATTCCGGGTACACCGGGCCTCGGAATCAGGTGCCGTCAGAAACTACGTTCTTGTAAAATTCCAAAGAAAATTAAGAAAAAAATTTCCATGAATTTTATGGGTCTTTATACACATGATCATTTATATCAGGTTTTGGGATATAAGCACTCTGGTTGAGTACGCTACCAACCTGGTAATAATATAGTCCCGACGAGGTATTGGTCCTCTCCAGGTATCCATTAAAGTACCACCAAGTTGGAAAAGGTCAAGGAGCATGCAAGAAAGTCTGATAAAAGGGTCACGGAGTTACAAGAACAGGTTCAAATGAGGGATAAAGAATTTATGAAACTGATCAAAGCTTTATCTTCATCACTTCCACAAGATGCCAGTGTGGCTTGTCAGACATATATTTCGTCGATGGGTGCATTATCCAAAGCACTAGGCGGCAGTTCTAGTGGCAGTCGATATGATGACGTTCCTGGTGATGATGAGGATTCTGAAGAGGATGAGGGCGAGGATGAGGATGAGGATGAGGGTGAGGATGGGGCTTAGGGCGAGGATGGGGCCAAGGGCGAGGATGGGGCCGAGGGTGAGGATGAGGACGATGACGAGGATGATGACGAGGACAAAGATGGCAGCGAGGATGAGGCTGATGATGAAAGTGGTGATGGTGATGGTGATCATGGGCAGATTGATCCATTACATTTTTGAATTCTGTATAACTCTTTATTTTTGAACCTGTTTTTTCACTCTAGTATGGATATTTTTGAATTTAGTATAACTCTTTATTTTTGACCAAATATGGAAGCCTCTTTAATTTAAGAATGATTTAAATTAAATTTAGCTTCTTTATTAATTCTTCTTAATTATATTGAATTGAATACCTTGAATAAGTTTTTTTTTAATATAATTGTTTCATTTGATAAATAAAGTCATGTTTTTATAATAAAACCCCTTTAAATGAGGTGCGTTGTCTGCAAAAACTCACAGTGATAGTTTAGGGTGTGATAATTTGACTCTCAATTAGTTGTTTCAACTACCTAGTACCACTTTTAAAAACAACGAATATCGAATATATATATTTATAATACCACAATCCCGAATCAAGAGTCTGTTTTTTATAACATAAGATCAGTTTCTATAATGTGAAGGATAACTATATAGGATTTATTTGGAATCCTGGCTGGAAGATGTTGCCCTGCGGATGTCGCTCGACTGGGCCAGCATGTCGTGGTCACGCTGCAGTCACGCCGTGGTCACGCCGCGGTCACGCCGTGGTCACGCCGCGGTCACGCTACGGTCACGCCGTAGTCACGCTACGGTCACGCCGCGATCACGCTGCGGTAATGCCGGGATTTGGTCCTGCTCTAGGACGACACCCCGCGGCGCTTCGCAGTCCTGTCGGAATTCGACGTATGATACCTAGATAGAGTTTTAAATAAATTAACCACCCTCCTTTATGGACCCCGTATAGACCCCCACCCTCCTCCCTGGACCCCAGATAGCCTCCAGATAGCCCCCCCACCCTCTCAATCCGAGGCACGATGTGGCTGGTACCACTCAAAGTGTCTTTCTTTTGTTTAAAATGGATACTCTTTTAAGTAAAAACAACTGGCATTCGGAAAACTGAACAAACACATTCATATTGTGTTTATACTTTAAGAAAACGATCCATGTGTCATTTGTGATGTTTAAGAGTCAAACCTACCTCAATCCGATGTGCGGTGTTTCCGGAACCACTCAAAGTGTCTCACTTTTATTTGAAATGGACAACATTTTAAGTGAAAACAACAACTGGCATACGAAAAACTGACCAAATGCATTAGGATTGTGTTGATACTTCAACACAAAGATCCATGGGTCATTTTTGACGCGTAAGAGTCAACCTCGCCTCAATCCGAGGTGCGGTGTGGCCAGCACCACTCAAAGTCTCTCTTTTGTTTCAAAATGACATCATTTTAAGTGAATACAACAATTGACATACGAAAAACCAACCAAACCCATTCGGATTGTGTTTATACATTAGTAAAATGATCCATGGTTCATTTTTTACGTGTAAAAGTTAACCCTGCATCAATACGAGGCGCAGTGTTTCCAACACCACTTAAAGTGTCTCACTTTTATTTGAACTGGACAACATTTTAAGTAAAAACAACAACTGGCATACGTAAAACTAACCAAACGCATTAAGATTGTGTTTATAATTCAAAAAAATGATCCATGGGTCATTTTTAATGTGTATGAGTCAACCTCGCCTCAATCTGAGGCACGGTGTGGCCAGCACAACTCAAAGTCTCTCTTTTGTTTCAAAAGGACATCATTTTAAGTGAATACAACAACTGATATACGCAAAATCAACCAAAGTCATTCGGATTCTGTTGAAAATTTAGGAAAACTATACATGGGTCATATGTGACGTGTAAAAGTCAAGATCACCTCAATATGAGGGCCGGTGTGGCCGACACCACTCAAACTGTCTCACTTTTATTTGAAATGGACAAGATTTTAAGTGAAAACAAAAACTGACATACTTAAAACTGACCAAACGCATTTATATTCTATTGAAACTTTAGGAAA
This sequence comes from Viscum album, assembly GCA_963277665.1. NCBI lineage: Eukaryota > Viridiplantae > Streptophyta > Magnoliopsida > Santalales > Viscaceae > Viscum > Viscum album. The sequence continues at coordinate 563,839,667 of OY728121.1, read as the reverse complement.
ACAATACATGGGTCATTTTTTAAATGTAATAGTTAACCTCATCTCAATCTGAGGTGCGGTGTGGCTGACACCACTCAAAGTTTCTCTTTTGTTTCAAAAGGACATCATTTTAAGTTAATACAACAACTGACATACGAAAAACTGACCAAAGGCATTCGTATTCTATTGAAACTTTAGGAAAATTATCCATGGATCATTTGTGACGTGTACAAGTCAACCCCCGCCTCAATCCGAGGGCCAGTGTGGCTGGAACCACTCAAACTGTCTCACTTTTATTTGAAATGGACAAGATTTTATGTGAAAACAACATCTGGAATACTTAAAACCGACCAAACTCATTAAGATTATGTTGAAACTTTAGGAAAATGATCCATGGGTCATTTTCGACGTGTAAAAGTCAACCTCGCCTCAATATGAGGTGCGGTGTGGACAACACCACTCAAAGTCTCTCTTTTGTTTCAAAAGGACATCATTTTAAGTGAATACAACAACTGACATACAGAAAACTGACCAAAGGCATTCAGATTCTATTGAAACTTTAGGAAAACGATCCATGGGTCATATGTGATGTGTACAAGTCAACCCCGCCTCAATAAGTGGGCCGGTGTGTCCAACACCACTCAAACTGTCTCACTTTTATTTGAAATGGACAAGATTTTAAGTGAAAACAACAACTGGTATACTTAAAACTGACCAAATGCATTCAGATTCTATTGAAACTTTAGGAAAACAATCCATGGGTCATTTTTGACATGTAAGAGTCAACCCCGCCTCAATCCGAGGCGTGGTGTGGCCAAAACCACTCAAAGTGTCTCACTTTTCTTTGAAATGGACAACATTTTAAGTGAAAACAACAACCGGCATACGAAAAACCAACCAAATGCATTCGGATTGTGTAGAAACTTTAGAAAAACGATCTAATTATTTTTATTGAGGTGTACGAAAAGAGGAAACATCATTTGGATGTGCAGTTTGCGCGGAATGACTGAATATGTGTTTTTTAGGTGTTTGGCGTGCTTGAAAATTGGGCGTGGGGTGGTAAAAACCAGCCGAACAACCTCAGAATGCCATGAAATTGGAAGAAAACAAAGGGTGGGTGAATTGTGAAAGGTTCGTCCAGATGACACATCAATCCGAGGTGTCGTGTGACCGTGGTGGCCTAAAACGCACTCTGCATGTCGTAAATGGACAAAACACACGTTTAATGGTCAAATGCATACCGAACAACATCGGAATGACTTGAAATCACACAAAAACACCCCAATTTTTATTCGTGAGGTGTATGAGGAGATGAAACGTCATTCAGACATGCGGTTTTTGTGGAACGACTGAATATGTGTTTTTAGGTGTTTGGCGTGCTTGAAAAGCGTGTGTGGGGTGGTCAAAACTGGCCAAATGACCTTGGAAATCCATGAAATATGATGACAAGAAAGGGTGGGTGAATTTTAAAATGGTTGGCTATACGACACATCAATCGGAGGTGTCGTGTGACCGCGGTGGCTAAAAACACACTCCGTGTGTCGTAAATGGCCAAAACATGTGTTTAATGGTCAAATTCATACCAAAAAACATCATAATGACTTGAAATCACACTAAAACACCCTAATTATTATTATTAAGGTGGAAGAAAAGACGACACATCATTAGGATGCACGGTTTGCGCGCCATGACTGAATATGTGTTTTTAGGTGTTTGGCACACTTGAAAAGCGTGCGTGGGGTGGTCAAAACTGACTGAACGACCTCAGAATGCCATGAAATCAGATGAAAACAAAGGGTGGGTGAATTGAGAAATGGTCGGCTAGACGACATGTCAATCAGAGGTGTCATGTGACCGCGGTGGCTGAAAACGCACTCTGCATGTTGTAAATGGCCAAAACATGCGTTTTACAGTCAAATACATACCCAACGACATCATAATGACTTGAAATCATGTGAAAACACCCTAATTATTATTCGTGAGGTGTACAAAAAGACGACACATCATTCGGACGTGCGGTTTTCACGGAACGACTGAATATTTGTTTTTTAGGTGTTTGGCACGCTTGAAAATCGTGCGTGAGGTGATCAAAACTAGCCAAACAACCTCAGAATGCCATGAAATCAGACGAAAACAAAGGGTGGGATGAACTGTGAAATGTTCGGCTAGACGGTATGTCAATCGGAGGTGTCGTGTGACTGCGGTTGTCGAAAACGCACTCCGCGTGTCGTAAATGGCCAAAACATGCGTTGGACGGTCAAATGCATACCGAACGACATCAGAATGACTTGAAATCACACAAAAACACCCTAATTTTTATTTGTGAGGTGTATAAGGAGACGAAACATCATTCAGATGTGCTTTTTGCATGGCACAACTGATATGTGTTTTTTAGGTGTTTGGCGCGCTTGAAAAGCGTGTGTGGGGTGGTCAAAACCGGCCAAATGACCATAGAATACCATGAAATCGGACGACAACAAAGAGTGGGTGAATTGTGAAAAGATTGGCAGAATACACATCAATCAGAGGTGTCATGTGACCACGATGTACAATAACACACACCGCGTGTCGTAAATGACCAAAACATGTGTTTTACAGTCAAATACATACCGAACGATATCAGAATGACTTGAAATCACATTAAAACACCCTAATTATTATTCATGAGGTGTAATAAATGATGACACGTCATTCAGATGCGCGTTTTGCGTGGCATGGTGGAATATGTGTTTTTTAGTGTTTGGCGCGCTTGAAAAGCGTGCATGGGGTGGTCAAAACCGGCCGAACAACCTCGGAATACTATGAGATCGGATGACAACAAAGAGTGGGTTAATTGTGAAATGGTCGGCCAGACAACACGTCAATCAGAGGTGTTTTGTGACCGCGGTGGCTGAAAATGTACTCCGAACATCCCCCCTCACCCTCGGATAGCCCCCTGCACCCCCCGGACAACCCCCCACCCCGAACATCCCCCCCACCCACCGGACATCAGCCCCCCCACCCTGGATGGCCCCCCACCCCCTAACAGCGCCAACCCCTCGGACAACCCCCTTACCCCGAATCGCCCCCACCCCCGGATAGCCCCCCACCCCCCGGACATCCCCCCACTCACCCCAGATAGCCCCACCCCCCAGACAGCCCCCCGCACCACCCGTACACCCCTCCCACCCCCAGACATCCCCACGCACCACCCAGATATCCCCCACCCCCGGACACCCCCCACTCAATTATTTAGTTCTAATCTGTAAGTCCTAATGTTATTCATCTATTTTTTTCTGTTTTGATTTGGTCTAAACTAGATCCCTCTCTCTTTACCCGGGCTGGGAACTCCTTCCTCCCTATAGATCAATCTGAATTCAATCAATTGTTTAGTTCTACACTCCAAATCGGTAAAGCTTAACTTAGTTTTAATATTTTTCATATATTAAGAATGAGTCTCGACATCCCATCATGAACATGCACCAACACTCATGTTCTAATTCTCAATCACGGGTCATTCATTCTATACAATAACATACAATAAATAAATATCATATAGTGATTTCATATGAAACCTATGAACACTCAAGAGTACCATATAACAAATTGTTCAACAAGGATACACATAGATTCTTGAAAAATAAGTTTCAAAGTATCATAAAAATACCACAATAGTGAGGAATACATATGGTGACACCATATCCCCATGGATCACCTCATTCCCATCCTCAAATAGTGGTTTCTAGAACCAAACCAAAGTCCCTTTTGGAACCCAATACCAAAGACTTAATTTAATATTCATACCCACTACCCAAGATGGGGATTCATCTCACATCACACCCAAGAGAGAAAATTACAATTATCCACATACCCCCTTATTCTAATTGAAAAGTCTATGAAAAACATGTAGGATATTCCGATAACCCATATCATATGTAAATATTGGCCAATGTTTCCCACTAACACATCAGGAACCATTTATACCTGGATATATAATCATTAGAGGAATATAAACATCCCATGTGATTCCTATAACTCATCCTAGGTCTAAGCACATGACCACTACCATTGTATATCTTATGGGTATCATGATCCTTGCCACTCTACCCAAGTTTTTCTGTTGGTTTTAAGATACTCAACCCAAGACCATGACTAAACATCCCATGTGCTTCCTATAACATGTAGGTTTTTTCTCTTGTGTGTATTGGTGTTGTGATTTGAGTGAGGAATGAATTCTAAACTTTGAATACTCTTATGTGTGTTGGTGTTGTGGTTTGAGTGAGGAATGAATTATAAATTTGGAATACTCTTATGGGTGTTATTTCATTTCCTATAACATGTAGTCCTTTTCTCTTATGGGTGTTATTTCATTTGAATTTCTAAATTTCTAAATTTCTAAATTCTGGAATTAATTCAAAATGTTGAATACTTTGGATGGGGATTTTGTATTGGTGTTGGTGCAGGTCTGGAGAGGGGTTTCTATCTTGTTGCAGATCTAGAGAGGGGAGATGGGCCTGCTTCTGTGGAGATGAGCAATTGTATACCAACGGTTTCAAAACCATTGGTATAGGTTTATACCAACAGTTATAACAAAATCAATGGTATAGCCTTATGGCTTGCCATATGCCCTCTATACCAACGATTTCTAACCATTGGTATAAGTGTAACACACATATACCAAAGGTTTAAAAACCATTGGTATATGTTATACTTTAACACACATGTACCAATGGTTTGTATCAAACCATTGGTATACCTTCTATTTTGACACCTATACTAATGATTTTCACAGAACCGTGGGTATAGGCCTATTATCACGCCTTACTTGCCTATGGTTGATGAAACTATTGGTATACTATATACCAATGGTTTCCAGGCCTTTACCAATGGTTTACAACCATTGATAAAGTGTAAAATTCCAGTAGTGAATGTGACGACTTCTTCATAAGTATATATTTTGGGGATAGTTGAGGACTATGCCAAAAATATAGGAATTATGTAATGGTTGGAGGTTGTGTGGGATTAAAAATTTTCTATGTATGGTTAATTTTTTTAGGATAGAGGTGAATTTTGTTGCAACTTATATGGTTATATTATGAATGGGGGATAAGGGGAGGTGGTTACACTATAAGGGAGTTAGGGTCACACCACAATGCGACCTTGGTTAGAATTTTTGAGGCTTTGGGGGAGGTTTTCTACACTATTACCCAAAGCGATATGCCACCAGGGTGGTTTCAATAGAGGCCCTACATAATAATACATAAAGACACACCATGAGAGATATATTAGGTAGTTTTTTTAATTTAATTAATTATTTAATTAATGTTTTAAAAATTAGGGAGCCCAAATTGGGGACATTTTTGAGTCACAAGGGGCGTTCCCCTAGATATCCCTTTTTTCTCTCATTCTCCTGGTGAGATCTTCATAGATTCTTATCAGTTATTTGAGTAGTCTATAATTGGGAGTAGCCACAAGAAAGGCTAGATATACTTAGGTATATCTTTCTATTCTCTCTCAAAATTTCCTCATTTTTCATCAGTTATGCGATAAATTATGGGTTTTTCTATATTATATTATTTCGTTTGATCAAAGGTGAATCGAACCAGGTTTCTCAATGAGTGGAGCCCTACTAACTTTGGGTAAATGGTTCCAAGATATTTCCTATGATATATATGTTTTTATAAATCCTATAAAATGAGGTAATGGGTAGGGTCATGTGGGATACCCAGACCAAAACCTATTTTAGTCTTCGAGATACCTAGGGATTGTCCTTGGGTGGTTTAGGGCTGGAACATGTGGCTATGGTATTGGTTACACTGATAACTTGTGGTATAGTGGTTGTCAAAATAATGGATTATTCAGGAATTATTTCTTGTGTGGATTGGATGGGATTTGATTCTCATTATTGATGTGGTGTATGGATATGGGTGGAATTTTAGTGCAATAATATGGTGTGGGTGGTGTTGATCACTGATGAAGGGGTGACAATATGAAACAAATGGGCATGAACATTGCCATTGTTTAAGAGATAAAGGTTATTTATACGTGTTGTGTCCATAGGTTGTTAGTGCTAACCTCTCACCATGGGGATAAGGCATTTGGTATAGGATGTACATAGTTTAAGGCCCATGTGGTAGTTTTGACTACCGATTGTTGTAAGTATCCCCATATACTTGAGAACCTTAGGAGTAGTGGTGTTGAACATCATTTAAGGGGAGGGATTTTCCACAGGTTTCAATGAGATATTATGGGTGATTGATATAATTGTTTGGGAGTGGGATGCTCACCATATATATGGGATATATTGATGATGATGGTATATACATGGTGTAGTATAGGTTTTCAATATGACTTGGGTTTTATCAAGATTTTGTGATGAAAATTGAAAATGGGAAATGGTTGACCATGGTGTATGGGTTGTGATATGTGAACATTCCTTCAGAGCATCATGGGTGGATCAATATGGTTACTTTGGTTATGGGGTTTTATGTAATTCAATTTGGGTAGAATATATTGGGAGTCCTTGGTGATTTTAGTATAATAGATCATGGTCACATCATCCCACTATGGAATTATTAAAATCAGGTAGAGGAGCTAATCCATGGATGGTTAAGCACGAAGTGGGGCAAGTTTTTTTTTATTGTTGGTTTCCATCTATTTCACTTTAAATACACTTGTATACTTATGAATATTAATCATGGGATAGTGTTGGTGTTAGCCTAAAGAGTTGATCATAATCACACCCTGCACTGGACCTCAGGGATACATGTAGACTTTATGGATTGTGGAATAGGTAAGGAAAATCACTATTCATCTAGAGTCTAGTGAAGATAGAGGTGAAGATGGTTCATAAGATGGATGTTTTGGATTTATAGATGAGCCGAGTGGTTCCTCGATGCCAGGTTGGTAGTTTATTTAGTTACTTTTGTGCATGTGTGTATGTGATCAGCCTATGGGTGATTTGTTTAACCTTTATATTACTAAAAGTGCATTATAAATACATATTTTTTTTCATATCTTGTAGTATGTTTTGGTTGTTCTTATTTTTATATATTTCCACTTAAAATATTTATTATTATTATTATTATTATTCTCTAGAGAGTATATTATTACCACCATCACCCCTTATATCTTCACTACTAGTCATAATCCTCTAGTGCATAGGGATCTGCACTTGAGGTCTAGTGGGTCTCTATCTTGGGTACCATTCAGGTGATCTGGGTGAAGGATTCTACCAATATAATACTGTTATCTAAAAAAAATTCATCTTTAGTAATGAACCTATAATATTAGGTAATCATATTAAAATAACTAAGTAAGGAAGCCCAAAAATAATGAATCAAATTTAAAAACATGAAGGGTGAAGTATATAAGATAAAGTAAATAAACTCTAAAGGTGTGTTCATATCCTCCTCTTGGTAGTGGGTGTAAGACCCATTCTCTTCCTTCAGAGACTAAGAATCACTATAAATGAAATGGTGAGTCTAAAAAAGATGTGAATTTTTATTCAAAACAAAATAAAATAAAATAAACTAACTGAAATAAAAAAATAAAAAAACTCCATTAAACATTCCTTAGGTTGTTGCCAAAGAGTGAATGATTTTAAGCCTCCATCCAAGCATTAACCTAAAATCTCATTTATAATCCATGGGTGGGTGTGGATTCTTAATCTAGAAAATCCAATTATGGGGTCTTCCTCTACTCCTAAAAATGATAACTACTACTAGAAACTCTGGATAATCCATGGTAGCAAACTCAATCCTATATATTGAAAAAATCCCTTGGAATATTGATACTCACCAGTCATAGGGTTGTCAAAATAAAATTTAAATTATCTTATAATTTAGTATAATACAAACCAAGGTCATATCCCAATTAGGGTATATGTTTTACCCATCGAATCCTACTTATTTTTATCTTTTTTTAGTTTTATATTTTTAAAAGAATTGAAATCATGAAAACCAAGGTGGTGTTGGTGTGTTCCATGCAATAAAAATATTAAAATGAAGATAAATAGAATTTTATGAAGAATGGTAATCAATACTTAGGGTATTTACTAGGAATTAATTCCTTTATTACTTTTATTAAAGATTTTAAAATTTTAATTACCACTTATTATTATGGATCAATATCATTCACCTCACCACCTCTCACTGTATTAGTTATGATTACCAACCCACTGGTAAGTTAAGAGTGAAGGTTATCTTATCTTTATATAGACAATGATAGATTTAATTTCTCAATCAAGTGAATGGATCTTGGTATCTTCTCATAACTATATGTTTAGGATAAAATTACTCCATAATCCATGGTTAGTTATTTTCAAAACACACCCTATTTATATATCTAACTCCATCGTATGAAGGATGAAATAATAAAGGGAATCATTATCTGATCAATTAGGGGAGAAGAAAAATTAGTGTGAAGAATAATGATTGTCGATTAAAACCTCTCGATCAACTCATTACTTCCCCTCATCATAACAACAAAAAAACATAAATATATTCAAAAATCTAAAACACATAATCTAGTTCCTATCCATTTTTATTAATACCAACAGTCACTACTCCATGAATGGAGTTTGAGATCACAAGGGGAAAAAGAACAAACCCAAAACATAATGAAAAAAACCTAATATCAGGTTTAAAACAATTGAGTAGGAACTAATTATAATTAAAACTATCAATAAAATTTATAACCATCCTCCTCCCCCTTCCTTAGTAATCTTCAACATGGATTTCGACATGGGTTTCGATGCTTATGATTTTTTACATCTTCTCTATTCATGATCTTCTTACATGTGAATAGTTTTTCTTGTAATTTCCTAATTTGGTCAAGTGTGTTCATTTTTTTATTTCCTCCTTAGATGATTTCATACATGAAAAATGGGTCTTCATAAATGGATATAACCTCAAACCTTCTTCAGTATTTATTTTCCTCTCATTCATGATAAAGTTATACTTCTTATGTGGGTGAGTCTATGGGAATAAACTTACACAAGTTTTTTAAGAAACATCTATTCTTACAAGACATACCAAAAACCTTATGTATAAATTGAAATTTTATAGTTAATCTTACTTGGTCAGACCGAGCTTTCATTTTACATGGTAATTTGTAAAAACCACATGTAGCCTTTGATTTATTCTAATTAATCTTATGTAGTAGGGTTAAAGTAGAGTTATTCTTATATAAATCCTAATTATTCTTATATAAATCTTAGTTACACTTATGTATCCTTATGATATCCTCATTTAATCATTAATTCTTGCTTAGGGATTTATTCAATCTTGTACAAGTTCTTGAAAGCCACTTTATTATTCCAAAACCTATGGAGATTCATTTTATTCCTACATGACTTATACAATATTTAATTTAATATTTAATAACAGGCCTAAAACCCTATACAATCATAAAAAATATGTATAATTTATATTTTTTATTATAAAAATCCCTATAAAATTCTTCCCCAATATTTAACATTTAAATTCTCCTAGAATTCATTATAATGTAAACTATGGTTGTCTATCAATAAGGATAGATGTTTTACTCAGTGAATCCTATTTATTTTATCTTTCTATATTTTTATATTTTTAAAATAATTGAAAGCTTGAAAACTAGGGTAGGGTTGTTGTGTATCATTCAATTTAAATATTAAAATAAATATAAATATAGTTTTAAAAATAATGGTAATCATTCCTCAAAATATTTACTATTTTCCATTCAATTTTTTTCTTAATGATTTGAATAGGTTTAATTATCAGTCAATGGTAAGGATCAATATCATTCACCTCACTATATATCAATGTATTAGTAGTTATTTCTAATGCACCAATAGGAAAAGTGTGAAGGATCTCTTATATTCCTATGTACAATGGTATATTTCATTCCTCAATCATGTTAATAAACCTTAGTACCTTCTCCCAACCATATTTTTTGGAGATAATTACCCCACTATTCATGGTTATCTATCACCAAACCATTCCCCACTGCCACATCTTAATCCATTCTATAAAGTATGAAATAATAATGGGAAGAATTAATCGATCAACATTGGGGGAAGAAAAAATGGTGTGAATAATGGGAGAAAGAATGATGATTGTAAATTTGAACCTCTTAATCAAATCACTACTTCCTCTTATTATAAAAAAAATAAGAACATAAATATATTCAAAAATCTAAAACATTTAATATAGTTCTAACCACTTGGATTAATACCAACATTCACTAATCCATGAATGGTATTCAAGATCATAGGGAAAATAAGAACATGATCAAAACAAAATGAAAAATAAAATCATAAAAATATTAATATTGGGATTTAAACCCTTGATTTGGAACTCTTTATAATAATCATATTTATAATATTACTCTTCCTTCCTTCCTTATTAATTCATGTCATGGATTTTGACATGGTTTTCAATGTCTATGATTTTATCCCTCTTCTCTCTTCACTATCTTCCTTCACATGGTTGATTTGTTTTATACTTTCCTAATTTGGTTAGAAAGATTCATTAAAAGATTATATTTCCCCCCTTGAGTGATTTTATGCAATAAAAATGTGTCCTCTTGTTAATTAATGATAATAACTTCTTTTTCTCAACCCTTCTTCAATGTTTAGTTGTCTTCAATTTATGATAAAGTCCATATTCTTACATGGGAGAGGCAGGTGAATCCTATTATTTAAGTGTTTGAAGAATTATTATATAACATTTCAAAAACCTTTCCTAACCCTTGAAATTATACTGTTAATATTTTGTGTCTTGGCTCAAATTCAAGTTTTCTCAACCAAGTGTAAAAATATCACGAAACATTTTATTTTTTCTGATTAATCATACATATAAGGGTTTCCATAGAGTTATTCTTATGTAGATATTTATTTTTCTTATATAAGTGTTGGTTACACTTATGTAGCCTTATAAAATCACCATTTAATCATATATATCTAGATTAGGTATTTAATTAATCTTACACAAGTTCTTGAAAACTAGTTTGTTCTTTCAGAACCTTTAGAGCTTCAATTTATTCTTATATGACTAGTCCAGGGCTTGATTTAATCTTTCATAGCATGTTTAGAACCCAATATATTCATACAAAACATGAATATTTTTTATTTTTATCATATAAAACCCTATGAAATACTTTTAATAATTTTTTCCTATAATTTTTTGAAAGATAATGAGAATTATACCATTTTTTTATTTCCAAAATTAATAAATCAATTATATTCACAATTTGGGCTAAATTAATCAATATTCAAAAAATATAATGAAATGAGGTTTTAAGTCCAAGAAGTCACAAAAAATATTTGATTAAGAAATATAAGGGGATAAAATGAATTTACTATCAATGAAATATAATGAATATTTTTCCTATGTCAATTTCCTCCCACTTATTTACTAGTACTCCCAGAAAATTAAATATCAAAATGGTACTCAAGAAAAATTCAAAACACAAACCATAGCAAGTAAAAAAATATAAATGCATATTACCCATATATTATCAGGAATCATTCATGATCTCAATTCCATTTTCTTTATCTTATATATTTAATTCATTTCTACTTATCAAATAATACTGTGCTCATTTATACTTACCTTCTTAGAAATATTTTTCTCTTATCACTCAACGTATAAATTCAAAGAAATTTTTTCCTCATTACGAACTCATGAAAGGGTTTCTATTGGATTTTTATGTTTCTAGTGTATACAATCAATGTTTCAATAACTTATATTAACTACAATGAATTATAATTATGTTTTGTGTTTGAGGACTAGTATGTGATTATGATTTAAAACTAAAAAGTACAATGAAGAGGATTTATATATACAAAGTGAAATTCATAATTTCTAGTGGAACATTCAATAAATGTATTTTTACTCATTAAACTTTAAAATGAGTCACCCAATAATTCTTCCATGATATTATTAGATATTCAAACTTCAAACATTTCCAATAGTAATAAATATTTATTATATTTTCTCAATTCATTTTATTGGTATTTAATCATCATTTGTATATATATTTTTCTTGGATATATATAGGTATATTTTTATTCCAAACATTAGTGTCATATATCTTACTTATTTTAAGTATATTTAATTTTAATCTTTTCTATACTGATGTTTATTAGTTTTGGATACTCACAAAATAACATTCCCTTACACTTTATTTCAAATGTGATTATGAATTTCAGTTCAAGAGTAGGGTGGTTAAGGATTTTTAAGCTTGTAATGCATCTTCCTAACAAGTTTATTCCTAGATTCTAGGGGGTAATAGAAAGTTTTAGATGTTAAAGTGATTTAAAATAGAGGATTATTGAAAAAATAGAGTCTAAAAAAGGTATTATCAAATCATTTGTAACATATGTTCTTAATCTCTAAAGTTTCTATAGAGTGTTTACAGTAAATTCTAGTTATTAAAACATAGATATGGCCACTCAAGAAAATATGGAATTGCAAAGAAGATATTAAAAAGGTTTATAACCTCTAGAGATTTTTATATAAACACTCGATAATATTTTATTCCATGAGATTCAAAAATTTGTGGGATTTTATGAATGAATAATTTTTTGAACGAGGAATTAAGATCATTTTAGTATTAATTTAAGTTAAGTTTATAGAATCAAATCAATTACCCACAAATGGAATAGGTCTCAAATTTACCAAGGTATTCAATTGAGATCAATTTTTTTAAAAAAAAATATAAAATAAAAAAGAAAACAAAAATAAAATCCAAGCTAAAAGAAAGTTTCATTCTATTGAAACTTATCTTATGAATTTTCCCCACTTACATAAATTATGATATTTTATTTAAAATCAGATTATGATGGAAAAAATAAGAAAAAATATTGAGAGATACATCCTAACCTATTGTATGGATAACTTTATAAGTGATCTATTTAATCTTTAATGTACAAACAAGATTATTTGATCCTTGAAAACCTATAAAAATCTAAACTAAATAAATTTCAAGGAAAATTAAAAAAGAAGGAAAGGGTAAGAAATAATTGGATGAACCCCCAAAAAGGTTTTGTGTTTATACTATCTATAACTGTAAATTCTTCTTATCACTCCCAATTTAATGATGGATAGAGTTTTTATAATATAAACTACCATATTTTTCTCTTTCCACTGTTCTTCACACTTCCTTTATTCTATATAACAACATAAAAATAATTTTTTTGTTATTATTTCCACTATAACATAATGTCTATATATAGTTTTTATATTGAATTTGTAGTTATGTAGAGGTGGGATCAAAATGTAAGAATCATTCTTGTCTTCATATTGAAAAACCTTATTTTACATATAAGTTAACTCATGTGTTTGTGATAGAAGTATTTCTTCTTATTCATGTGTAGGGAGTTATTTAGGGTACTTTATCTCTATGGAATATTCAACTTTTGTTCTAGTTTCAATCACTATTAACTTCTAAATTTAATCCACTTCACCCATGTCATCCCTATCTTCAAAATCCTGTAGAGCTTGTAATTTAGATGCTGAATAAGTAGTTTAAAAATATTGGAAATAAAAATTTAATCTAGTTTCAATTAAATAAGAATAAAATTAATTAAAAATAATGTTTTCTCCCTCATGTATGTTGTATTGAAATTATTATTGTTCATGAAACACCTATAGAAAACTACTCATGATGGTAGTAAGTAGCGGGTCTTTAATTATTTCATCAAATAATATCTCATCCATTTTGTTTTCATTATCATCCAAAGTTTGAAAGATTTGAGACGATTATTAATTATCCAAGAATGAACAGTCAATTTTCATTTCATTAAACACAAAATCTATCCTTAATTCATCAATTCATGCTTTACCACCCTCAAATTCATCCTAAATGAAAATATTTGTCAATTTTATCTCTTCTAGAAAAGCAATTATATTTGATAGTGGAGGTGTCATGACCCATCCCCCAGTACCCATTCCATGACTACCCCAAGCTCGTATTCCATAGGCCAGGGGCTGGTGACTAGCACCGAGTTGGCATATCCCAAAAAGGGAAGGAATTTTCCTTTAAACCTATATAGACGCACAAAGATCAAACTGTGGAAAGTAACCACAAAGTAAACCACAGCTGTCACTAAGAAAACCACTGAGAGTAAAATACAAACTAAAAGTACAAAGGGGCTAGAATAAAAGCCCAAACCCACAAAGGAAAGTACAACTACCATGGTATGTCCACTCAAGACCCCATCTGAAGGGTCGGTGAAAGGTAGATGCCTGTAGCCGTATAAGTATTCTCGTCCGTTCTGTCTCACTAAGCACTGCCTGGTCTTTGACCACCTAGGTCTCTGTAGAAGCGTCGATCACCTACAAATGACACAAAACATGTGGGTGAAGCTCGTATATGGGTCAGTAACATAATACTCAGTAGGGACCCCAATCCATAAAGGAAACACCAAAAAGTAAGATCACAAAGAAAAAACCACAAATAAAAGACCAAAAAGCAAAGACATATCACACTAGGTATAACTCAAAGTATAGAAGGTAAGATTACCTATAATAAAGCTGAATCATCTTGTACTGCTGAGGGACTCATCCCTGATGAGTCACTGAGGTCTGTTCGACTACTGGACCACTGAGGTCCACTTGGCTATTGGACCACTAAGGTCTGCTCAACCGCTAGTCCACTGAGGTCCACTCGGCTGTTGAACCAATGAGGTATGATCATCTCCTAGACCACTGAGGTCCACTTTACTGCTGAACCACTAAGGTCCGCTCAGCTGCTGGTCCACTGAGGTCCGCTCGGCTACAGGACCACTAAGGTCTACTCAGCTGTTGGACCACTGAGGTCCTCTCGGCTCCTGGACCACTAAGGTCAACTCGGCTTCTAGATCACTAAAGTCCACTCGACTACTAAACCACTGAGGTCCACTTGGATGTTGGACCACAGAGGTCTTCTCAGATGCTAGACCACTGAGCTCCGCTCAGCTCCTGGTCCACCGAGTTCCCACTCATCATATCCTTTGTGTCACAACCAGTTGTAAGATTCTCGCTCTCTAGTGAGATTGACTCTAGGAGATTCTAATCCTTAATCCATTAGTTGTATCTCAACTATCATGAAAACTCACTTATAGTATACCCAAAAGACCGTCTCGTTTCAAGGGTCTCAATGCCACAGACGACGTGTCAATCAAATGCTCGGTCTAAAAGATATTGGAATTTCAGTAAACAGGGACCAGTTGCGTTTGGGCCCGGTCTGACTTGGATGGACCGAACCGACCAACCCGGCCTGGGGGTCTCGCATGACCCAACCCATTTCGGTGAACCTGACCAGACCCGGTTCAGCCTGGCCTAGTGGCCAGGTCCATTGGGCCTTGCTGGACCCGGCCTAATTCTGCTGTGGGTCTAGCCCGTCGGGTCGCCCAGCGACCCGGTTTTCATCTAGTCCGGTCTGACTAGTCATACCGGTTCTGACCAGCCGGGCTGCCCAATGTCCCGGTTCCCCATCCGGCCCAGCCTGCATCGGCGGGCCGGTTCTCCCTCCCATCCAGACGCCATGCGACATCTAGTTCATGCAGCCACATGATGCCAAGGTGGCACCACCTCCTCAGCCATCCGGTCCACTCACGCAGAATGGGTCTTCTACGTGACCCATGACAAGACACTGGTCTACCTCACCACTACGGTCCACAGATCATGGATTTGTGTCGCGTGATGCCTCTTACATGTCCAGGTGGCCGTTTCTGCCTACCGCCAGCCCCTGTCACTGCTGCGGTGTGTTTCCAGTGTGCTTCCTCCTGCTTACCACCATCCTTAGTGCCGGTGGCTCCTATTGTCGCTACGGCCTAGGTTTCGTAGCCCTTCTTTCTTAGCGCTGCAGGGTGATGTGAGGTGAAGAATGAGAAGAACATAATAAGGAATTCGGGAAGGAGTTGCAACACAAGAATACCCAAATAATGATCCAAGTCTTTGTTTATGTTGACCAGAATGCGTTCTTGTTATAAGGATCATGAAGAACCAAAATAAGACAGAATAATCACTAAGATAGATATCCGCTTTATCCCACATCATTAAATATGCCGCATGAATGATCGAACCACAGATCAACCTATTAGTGGGTTGGTCCACGTTCATCGTTAAACTTTAAGAATGGGGAAAGGAAAATTACTCAGAAAACCTCCTACCTAGGAAAGGAGATCACTCGAGGATGATCATTCGTCTTCATCCATCGATCTCTGGTCCCAAAACTGCTTTCTAAGGGTGTCGTCTCCGTCATTCTATTCTCCGACATTCATCTTTGGGGAGGTTTCCTTCATCGTTCATTAGAGTAATTCCATGGTATTTCGTTAACCCTAGATTCCATGTTTAATTAAAGAAGGAAGAGGCATGCACACTACAACTTCACCACACCGATTCATTAATGAGGTTCATTAATGGGATTCAATGTCGCCTCATAATTGAACCACAAAAATGATGAGTCTCTGCATAATGAAGAAGAAAATATAATAAAATAGCTTTTTAAGTTATTTTATTTTTCTTCCAAAAAGTCTGAAAACTATCTTTTTTAGTCGATCTGTACTGGTAAATATTAGGACCTTTCTAAGAGAATCCTGGAACTCTGAGTTCAATAGTGACCTCATATTTTTTATTTGGGCACCAATTTTAAAGTTCAAAAAACCCACTCACAGGTTTATTTAATAAACTTTAAAAATAGGTTGAAAATAAATTCTAGCCACTCCAGGCCTCAGAATCACATTTCGTCTCAGAGCCTGATCTCGAAATAATCCCATTAAAATTTTAAAAAAAATTCATGGTATTATGGGACATTACATCACTCCCAACTTTAGGGATTTACATCCTCGTAAGCCAAAATAAGTTTTAATGAAACAAATGGGGGTACTGAGCATGAATATGAGCCTCCTGCTCCCATGTGCTCTCCTAGATATTCCTGTTCTACCAACAAACACACACCAGTGGAATCGAATATCCACAAAGGATCCTCTCCTGTTGATCCTCTATCTCCATCGAGTACTCCACATATGTCGCCTGGTCATCAACTTCTAGTTCTCCGTGGTCGATGATGTGAGAAGGGTCATTCACATATCTCCTTAGTTGGGATATGTGGAAGACTTCATGTGCCCTCTCTAACTAGGGTGGTAGAACCAAGTGGTACACCACCTCTCCCACTCTACACAATATCAGAAATGGTCCAATGAACCTTGGAGATAGCTTTCCTCCCCACCAAAATCTTTGTATCCCTCATCGAGGAGAGACCCATAGGAATACGTGGTCCCACTCCTCAAAATCCAAGGGTCTCCATCACCTATCAGCATAAGAATTCTGTCGGTTCTATGCAGTCTTCATCCACTCTCGGATGACCTGTACCTTCTCAGTGGTAGACTGTACCATCTATGGATCCATGAGTGCAGACTCTCCTGGGTCTATCCAGCATAACGGTGACCTGCATGGTCATCCTTATAGTGCCTCGAATGGTGAAATACGGATGGTGGAGTGGTAGATATTGTTGTATGAAAATTCCACCAGTGGTTGGTAGTCCTCCCAACTACAAAAAAAATCAAGAATACATGAATGAAGCATGTCCTCCAAGGTATGTATGGTCTTCTCCATCTAACCAACCGTCTATGGGTGAAAGGCTATGCTCAAGTGCAGCTGAGTCCCAAACGCCTCCTGTAAACCCTTCCACAACCAAGATGTAAAGAGTTCATCATGATATGAGACTATCATAGATGGTATTACATGGATTCAAACTATCTCCTTCACATAGAGGCATCCCAAGATCTCTACTAAACCCTATTCTTGAATGGGTAGGAAGTGGGCTAACTTGGTGAGTTAGTCTATGATCACCTAGATGGTATCGTGCCCCCTAGACATATGTAGTAAGCCCGTCATGAAGTCTATCGATATCCCATAACATTTCCACTCCAGTACCTTGAGGGGTTGTGTCAAACCTATTGGAACTTGGTGCTAATCCTTCACTTTCTGACAAGTGAGGGATCTCGAGACAAACTATTCCACTGCCTTCTTCATCCCTGGTGATCAGTACTAACATCAAAGGTCCTGGTACTTCTTCACCACACCTAGATGTACTTCCAAAGGGGATGTATGGAACTACCTCAACACATACTCCTACAAAACCATTGGTAATATGGTGTATTCTATGAAAAGGATGATGTGATCCCCACCTTTAGAATATCCCTCATTGGCATGCTTTGTGGACATCTGGGAACGTGTAGAATCGTAGCTAGAATCTCCGAGTTGAGCCTCCGTAAATCACTATAAGAGTGGAGGGGAACCTACCATCGACTGAAGAAAATCTATCTCCTCTCTATCCAAAAAGGATATATAAAGTGAGGATAACTTCTTTGAGGCCTCATTCAGCATTTGTGAACTCGATCTCCTACTGAGATCATTTTCCACCACTTTCCCCTTACCAGAAGTATAGAATATCTCAAAGTCATGGTTATGGAAGAACTCTAGCCAAAATCACTATCTCAGATTCAGATCCTTTTGAGAAAAGATATACTTGAGACTCTTGTGGTCAGATTAGATGATGAATCGTTCACCCATAAGGTAGTGTCGCCACATATTTAGTGTGAAGACTACCACTTCCAACTCAAGGTTGTGAGTTCCATAGTTCTTTTCATGTGGTCTCAATTTTTGTGAGCCATAAACAATCGCTACTTTCCACCACATTAGAACACAACCAAGAACAGTTCTTTATGCATCACAGAACACCACATAGTTAGTTCCCTCCTCTAGAAGTCTCAAGATAGGAGCACTCGTCAAGCTCTACCTTAGCTACTGAAAGATATTCTATCATATTTCTATCCACACGAAGGGTTTTACATTATTTTTTAATTCCATCATGGGTGATTCTACTCTAGAGAAGTTGGGTACAAACTTCCAATAGTAGCCAACCAACCCAAGGAAACTTTGTACCTCGGTAACGTTCTTGGGTGGTTCCCAAGTAAGAACTACCTCAATCTTCGCTAAATCCACTAAAAATCCAGCCTCTGAGATGAAATTTCCTAGGAAATGAACCTTTCATATCCAAAACTCACACTTTGAGAGATTTCTGTAAAGCTATTACTCTCAGAACATGTCCAGAACCATCCGTATGTGTATTGCATGCTCCTCCTCAGATGCTAAATACACTAAGATGTCATCAATTAAGACCACTACAAACTGGTTTAGGTATGGTTGGAAGGTCCTATTCATGAGTCCCATGAACCCTTCTAGGGTGTTCATCATGAAAAACAACATCACTAAGCACTTGTAATGGCCATAGAGAAATCTTAAAGCCGTCTTTGATATGTCCTCATATCGTACTCGAAGCTGGTGATAACCTAACATGAGGTATGTCTTTGAGAACCATATCTCTCCCTTAATCCAATCAAAGAGGTCATCAATCCTCAACATAGGATACTTGTTCTTCACGGTCACCTAGTTCAGGCTGCGAAAGTCCACGTATAACCTCAAGATTCTGTCTGCCTTCTTGAAAAAAAACACCAGGGCTTCCCATAGTGAAACATTGGTCCTTATGAACCCCTTCCTCTGCAAGTCCTTCAACTATTCCCTCAGCTCCCAGATCTCTGCAGGAGCCATCCAATATGTAGGTGTAGATATTGGTTCCATCCCAAGGTACATATCAATGTAGAAGTCTACCTCTCTCCAAGGAGGTAGCCCTCGAACATCCTTTGGAAAGACATCCTTGTACTCATCCATAACTACAGGAAACTATGGACTCATATCATCCACTACACCAAGGGTCATGATATCCAACTGATGAGTGATCAACTATACACTCTTATGTGTGAGTCCATTCCACACTGCAAGAGATCCCTTCTTGCCAATGAAGGAAATTATGGTCCCATCTATGCGGACACACTGCACTTTGTGCCTAAAATAGTTCATCTGAGCATGGACTGTGGATAACCAATCTATACCTAGAATGACATTGTAAGGCCTCGATGCCCCTACTAGGAGATCCCAGCCGAAAATCTCATCTCCAAGAGTAAGCTCACACTTCCGGCACCAGTGTGTGATAGCCAACTGATGAGTGATCGACTATACACTCTTATGTGTGAGTCCATTCCACACTGCAAGAGCTCCCTTCTTGCTAATGAAGGAAATTTTGGTCCCATCTACGCGGGCACACTGCACTCTGTGCCTAAAATAGTTAATCTGAGCATGGAATGTGGATAACCAATCTATACCTAGAATGACATCGTAAGGCCTCGACGCCCCTACTAGGAGATCCCAGCCGAAACTATCATCTCCAAGAGTAAGCTCACACTTCCGGCACCAGTGTGTGATTGTTGAATCCACTACCGTAGGAGTATCTAATCTCAAGGATCAAGCCAACGACTTGATCAGGATCTATGAGCTCCGAACAAGGTCTGTGGAAAGGAATGAGTGACTGGAACTTGTGTCTATATGAACTGCAACTAAAGTGGAGAAGACACAGATTGTACCTTGTATTATCTCTGGGACATTGGTACTGTATGCATCGATTTATTGAAGCTGAGCATGTCTCTGTCCACCTACTCCTAGAGCCCGTGGTGGACCACTTGGGGGTGGTGGTGGTAGTACCCCGTACCTACACCCACCTCCTACCATTCGTCCCACTCCTCTTCCACATCCGCCTCCTAACAGTTCACCCTGTTCCTGTCTCTACTACTGCCTCGATGGTCCCTCAACCATCTGTCGGTCCTCTATGCAGTGAGTTGGGAAATCATGATCCATGTTCCCCTTCCCACTACACGTGTAGAATACTATACCATTATAATGACTCCCTCTACCCTAGGATCCATGTACTATTAAACCTAAGTCTTGGGGTCATCCTTTGAATGGTTTGGCCTGTTTGGGCCTCTGCATCATCTGTCAGGTACCTGCCATGGATGATTCGACCACCTGCCGCCTGGTGGTATCTCCCACCATCAGTGCCTGCTCTGCGAGGAAGATCTCCACTAGTAGATCTCGCTCCATTACCCCAGCCTGTATATGGATGCTGAGGGAAACCATCAATGCCCCGATCTCCTGTTGAAATCCCTTCTCAAAGTTTCAATCTATGAAGAAAGGGTATCATACCATATCCATAGAGTAATGGGGGAGGTCTGTGAACTTCACAGAGTACTTAGTAACTATCTTGACGCCCTTATGTAGGTGAATCATCTCCTGTATGCGCACTGAGCACAAATTTGTAGGGAAGAACTCCTCCCTAAAAAGTCACTTGATGTTAGACCAGGTTAGGATCACCTACTCACGAGTCTATATGGTCAAACTCTACCATCTCTCCATCGATCCCTGCATAAGGCTTGCTGCTAGAACCACCATCGGGTCAAGTGGATTCCTCACTAAGTGGAAGACTCACGTCACCACCTATAGCCAATCCTCAGCGACCTAAGGATTTGTCTCTCCATTGAACCTATGAGGTATCTATCTCTGGAACTCATGCAAGACATTGAGCCTACGTGCATCCTCTACCGGTAGCACCGGTAGTAACTGCTGACCAACGAGTGGTGGTATCACTGGGACACCACCCGAAGGTACCATATTGGGAAACAGTCTCTGTACCAAAGCCTCATATATCCATGGGACATCCTTATGGTCACACACTAGAATCCTATATGGATTTCTATGTGGAGGCATCCTAAAAAAAATCAAGATGAATCACGATTAATATATTATACCTGGTGAGCCAAATATGACTTAGAAAGATCGTGAAAAAACATTCAAAGATGCATGAACCCGGTGTTTTCATATACTGATTTGAAAATCAGAATTCAAGGTCTTAGTGTATAGATTTGTCGGCTACCGCACCAACACTAGACTCCCAAGCCTGAAATCTAAACTCGAAACACTTAACACCATTGACCTATAAGTTCTTCTGGTAGAACTAACCTCCCTTTGATACCACTTTGTCATGACCCATCCCCTAGGGCCCATACTATGACTATGCCAAGACCACCTTCCATAGGCCATGGGTTGGTGACTAGCACTAAGTAGGAATATCCCAAAAGGGGAAGGCATTTTCCTTTAAACTTTTACAGACGCACAAAGCTCAAACTGAGGAAAGTAAACACAAAGGAAACCAAAACTATCACTGAGACAACCGTTGAGAGTACATTACAAATTGAAAGTAAAAGGGGGCTAGAATACAAGACTAAAACCACAAAGGAAATTAAAACTACCACATTCCATCCTCTAGATCCCCTACCTAAAGGGTAGGTGAAAGGTAGCTTCATGTAGCTGTAGAAGTATGCCCATACATCCCGTCTCATTGAGCACTGCCTGGTCTCGGACCACCCAAGTCTCCATAGAAGTGAAAATCACCTGTATGAGATAGAAATGTGTAGGTGAAACCCATATAGGAGTGAGTAACACAATACCCAATAGGGACCCCAATCCATAAAGGAAAGACCAAAAAGCAAGAGCACGAAGAAAAGACCACAAAGGAAAGACCACAAAGCAAAGACCACAAAGCAAAGACAAATCACACCAGGTATAACTCAAAGTATAGAAGGTAATATTATCATTCATAAAGATGAATCATCTTGTAATACTGAGGGAATAATCCTTGATGAGTCACTAAGGTCCGTTCATCTACTGGACCATTGAGGTCCGCTCGACTACTGGACCACTGAGGTCCACTTGGCTACTGAACCACTATGGTTTGCTCGGATCCTAGACCACTAAGGTCTGCTCAGTTACTAGACCACTAAGGTCCACTTGGATGTTGGACCACTGAGGTCTGCTCAGTTGCTGGATCGCTGAGTTCTGCTTGGCAGCTGGTCCACTGAAGTCCGCTCAGCTGCTGGACCACTGAGGTCCGCCCCACTCCTAGACCGTTGAGGTCCGCTCGACTCTTGTACCACTGAGGTCCGCTCAGTTTCTATACCACTGAGGTCTGCTCAGCTATTAGAACACCGAGGTCTTCTCAGATCCTAGTCCACTAGGTCTTGCTTGTCATATCCTTTGTGTTCCATCCAGCTATTGGATTCCCTCTCTCTAGTGCACTTGACTCTAGGAGATTATACTCCTTAAT
Organism: Viscum album; assembly: GCA_963277665.1. Lineage (NCBI taxonomy): Eukaryota > Viridiplantae > Streptophyta > Magnoliopsida > Santalales > Viscaceae > Viscum > Viscum album. The sequence goes on along the minus strand of OY728121.1, from coordinate 563,816,687 downwards.
CCATCAGTCATATCTCAATTTCCAAAAAAAAATCACTTAGAATATACCCAAAGGACCTTCTCATCGCAAGAGTCCTAACACCGCAAAAGGAACGTCAATCAGACGCCAGATCTGAATGATATTTCCGTTTTAGTAAATAGGGGCCGATTGCTTTCGGACTCGGTCCAACTTTGTTAGGTTAACCCGAACAATGAGGCTCGAGGGTACTGCATATCCCAAACCATTTTGGCCGACCCAACCTTGTTGGGTCTGGGCCAACCCGGTCAAGTTTGGTCTAGTGGCCAGGCCCATTAGGCCTTACTGGAAACAGCCTGGTTTGGTAATGGGTCCAACCCACCGAGTCACCGAGCGACCTGGTTCTCATCTGGTCCGGTCTGACTTAGTGGGACCGGTTCTGACCAACCAGGCCACCCAGTGGCCCGGTTCCCCATACGGCCTGACCCGTATCGGCGGGCTGGTTCTCCTCCAGCCCAGGCCACCTAGTGTCCCATTTTATTCCGCTCGCCTTACCCACATTGGTGGTCCAGTTCTCCTCTATCCCGGACGCTATGTGGAGTTCGGTTACCGTTTCCACGCGTTACCAGGGTTGCACTGCCTCCTCGTCTAGCCGTTCCACTAAGGAAGTCTCAGTCTTTCGTGTGACCCGCAGAAAGCTGTGGGTCCAGCTCACCGCTGAGGTCTGCAGATTGCAGCTTTGCACTGCGTGGCACCTCCTACATGGCCAGGTGGATGCATCCACCTACCGCTAACCTCTGTACTAGTGGCCCCTATCACCACCGTGACACGCTTCCAGTGCGATGCCTCTTGCCTATTTCTGGCCTTGGTGTCGGTGACTCCTGCTGACACTGCGAACTAGGTGTCGTAGCCTGGTGCCACGGCCTTGTGATGCTGCCACGACTTCTTGCCACCACCGCAGCCTCTCGCCAATGATGCGACCCAACTGGCTGCATCCTTTCTTACCTGGTACTGTGGGACGATGCACTGCGAAGAACGAGAAGAATAAAATAATGAATTAGGGAATGAGTCGCAACACCAGAATACCCAAAGAACAATCTAGGTCTTTGTTTGTGTTGAACTTGATGCATTCTTGTTAACATGATCATGAAGAACCAAAATAAGGAAGGATAATCACTAAGATAGATATCCCCTTTATCCCACATCATTAACCATCCCACATGAACGATCGAACCATGTATAAACTTATTCATGATTTGGTCTGCATTCGTCGTTAAACTTTAAGAAGAGGGAAAGGAAAATTACTCAGAAAACCCCCTACCCAGGAAAGGAGATCACTCGAGGATTATTGTTTTTCATCGTCTGTCAATCTCCAGTCCTGAAACCACTCCATAAGGGTGTTGTCTCCATCATCTGATTCACCGACGTTCTTTGTTGGAGAGGTTTCCTTTTTCGTTCGTCAGAGGAATTCCATGGTTATTCATCAACCCTGAATTCCCGGTTTAATTAAAGGAAGATGCATGTGCATTGTAATTTCACCACACTGATTCATTAATGAGGTTAATTAGTGGAATTCAGCATCACCTTTTCACCGAACCACAACGATGACGAGTAGCTGCATAATGAAGAAGAAAATATAATAAAATAACTTTTTAAGTTATTTTATTTTTCTTCCAAAAATTCTTAAAACTATCTTTTCCAGACGACCCGTGCTGATCGATGTTAGGCCATTCCTAGGTGGATCCCAACACTCTGAGTTCAATAGTTCCCTTGAATTTTTGATCTTGGAATCTATTTAAAAGTTACAAAAACACGCTTGCACATTTATTTAATGAACTTTAAAAAAAGTTTGAAAATACATTCCATCCGCTCCAGGCCTCAGAATCATGTGCCTTCTCAGAGTCTTGTCTCAAAATAATCCATTTAAATTTTCAAAAATTTTACATGGAATTCAGGGACATTATAGGAGGATACTCAAATTTTTTCTGAACCCCATTTATGTCTTCATCAAAGGTCAAATGATCATGTTATTATTTTTATTGAACATACCATTCCTTCACCACTCCTACATAGAATTCTTGAAAATAATTTGAGTTCTCACCCAAATATTTGGACAAATATTTAAGGCATTAGAATTAAATATATTATTTAAAGTAACTGATCAGATCTTTAAACACATCCCCAACACACTAAGACCCGTTTACTCCCCTAACATGTATGTAAAATTATGTAACTATTTCACTATAAGTGAGGGTGAGTAAAAAATTATATATATATATATATATTTTATTTTTTATAAGAGTAGAGGAAAAAATAACGAGGAAAAAAAGAAATAAAAACATCATGCACTCTCCAAAAATTATGCTAAATTTTAAAACCCACCTATCATGGGGTGGTAAAAATAATATTTAGATTTTTTATATAATATAGTATAATAAAAACTCGAGTCATCTCCTGAAAGGGTGATATTTTTTACTTAGTTAATCCTATTTATTTTCTATTTTTCCATTTTTATATTTTTAAAACAACTAAAAACATGAATATTAAGGTGTGGTTGGTGCTTGTAATACAATGAAAAAATAAAAATGAATATGAAATAAATATTAAGAATAATAATAATTAATCCTTATGAGATTTCCCAAAAAATGTATTCCTTCACTTATTTTATTAAATATTTTTCCAAGTTTAATAATCACCCAGTTGTAAGGATCAATATTATTCACCTTTTTGAACCCACTTTGTGTTTTCATTTTATTTACTGCCAATAAGGTTGAAATTCATTGAGGAAAGTTACATAATGTCAATATGTTGATGAATAATTTCATCATTTTTTTTGAAGTCCCGAAGATTTTTGGGAATAGTTTTGTGTTACTAATAAAGACATCATTATGTGAGAATAATTATCTTGAAGCTTAAAATTGATGTGATATTCCACCACTAATTATGTGAAAAAAATGAAAATAATAATTAGGTTCTATCATTATATTCAAGGAGGTTTGTTTACATGAAAGGTGATGTGAGTTGCTGCAATTATTTATATAGAAAACAATGAGGAAATAGAAGGAAGCCACTAAGAGATGATTGGAGAATATTTTATAATTTGAAGTAGTTTTTTCCATTAGATATTTTTTTAAGATCCAATCACTTAGAAATGATGGTTTGAATATGTTGATTCTTGGTGATTAATATAAAAATTTGGTTCAATAAAATTTCAAAAAATCCATACTTGTGTATATCATAAGTACAAGATCATATGAAAATATACTTGGATGAAGTTGGAATAATATGTAATGATTTTGGAAATAATCTTAATAACCAATATAAGTGTTTTTTATGATATTATTATTTTTAATAATTCAGAATATGTTTGGAAGAATCTAGCTAGAGAAGAACATGAAGAATATCTTGTTCCTAGAAAAATGACCTAGATAAAGTAAATATGATCCATCCATGATGTTTTGGATGATGATTTGAGTTAAATAAAGGATTAAATGGAAATGTATGTTTTTATTAACAAGTAAAATATTAAATAAAGTGGAAGATATATGAATAAATCTAGCCAAGACATTGATGGGGTTTCGATTTTGTAAGGTTGATACACTACCTTCATAAGGCTTAGATAACCACAAATGTAAGTTATATAAAAGTCAGTATAAGGTTGATACAAACACTATAAAAAGATTTAGGCAAGGCACCGTAAGGTTGATATAAGTTCCACATATATTCAAAATGTTGATGAAAGTTTTTTGTAAGTATATGAAAACTGGTTTTATGGTTAAGAAATTGGATTCATATGTTTGATACAAGCCCACATAAGGTCGGTGCGAGGAAATTTTATGGTATAAATGAACATTATGAAAAAAATTAATAATTCCATAAATTTATTTTCTAAATAAATAAATGTGACAATGATACTATGAGATTTCAAATTTCAAGATACTATGATGATAATAGTGACCAGTCATGGTTTAATTAGAAATAATTTTGATGATTGAAGAATTGAGATGATAATGCCTAAAAAGATTGATAAAGGAATGGAACCTTATATGGTTCATGTTATATCTTATTAGGCTTTAGGTACTAAAGATAATAAGGTAAATCTATGAATATTATTGAAAATTTTACCTCATAATGGCACTTTTGGGTTGATTGTATTTGTTGAAAAGGTTTGACATTGTTGAAAAAGGTTTGCTGTCAAAGGAAGCATCAAGAGTTGGAATGAATGTCCTAAAAGATCATGCAGAGCATGAATTTACTAAAGGATCGCATGAAGCATGCATGTTCTAACTGATCATATAGAGGGATCATGTGATCAGATATGTCTGAACTGATCATGTAGAGGGATCACATGTTCATATTAAGTTACCAAAGATAACATGAAGGAGTCACTTGAAGAAACCACATTATTTTAATAGGATCTCTTGATGAGATCATGAAAATCACCCAAAGACACCACATTATTGTCAAAGGATATCATAATTAGATCATGTTAAGCACTTGGATACACCACATGATTGTCATGGGATATCACGATGAGATCATGATAAGAACTTGATGTCACCACATGATTGTTAGAGTATCTTGAAAAGATATCAAGAGAATAATTCGAATACATCTCATGATTTTAAAGGGATATCATGAAGATATTATGTGAATAACTTGAACAAACTAAATTATTTTCTGAGAATCTCATAAAGAGATCATGAAAAGCGCATGAAGATAAAGAGGCTGGAAATAATGGAGATATTTCATAGTCATTTGAAATCACATGAAAAAATGATTTTCATTGGATCACACGATGAGATCATGCGAAGTGATAGAAGACAATTTCATTGACCACATGATTTTCATTAGATAATGATATGAGATCATGTGAAGCGCTGGAAGATATTTTCATTGGATCCATGATTGTCTTTGGATCTCATGATGGAATCATGAGAAGTTTGCATGATTTTCATTAGATCTAGAGATGATATTATGAGAATCACTAGAAGATAATGTCATTGACCATCACATGATTGTTTTGGATCTCACAATGGGATCACACAAATCACTAGAAGATAATTTCTTTTACCACTATGTTATTGCCTTTGGATCTCATGATGGGATCAAATACAGTGCGCAAGGAAGATTATTGCGGTGGTGGAATGGATGGATAACCATGATTTGTGGCATTAATGTGGTGAATTTATGCATATAATTATCCCTTAACCCATACTTAAGTGGAAAATAAGTATTTATCAAGTGTTTTAATCTGAATAAATTTATTTCAAATGATCTGAAAATAGTATTGTGTCGGAATCACATGATCTGTGTAATTAGAATAGAGACTCATGAGGGGTCTCACATAAGAGTCTTATGAATGTATCTTGAGAAGGTATGTATGCATTGGGCATAAGAATACTTGTTGGTATCACATGATCTATGTAGCCTGAACAAGGTCTTTCACCAGAGTCATGTGATTCATGTGAATAGAAGAAGGTCAGGTAAAGGGGTCTCATGGATATCTATCACAGAGGAGTCTTATAGATAAGTCTTATAGAGGAGTCTCTTAGAGAGGTTTAATAGAGGAGTCTCATGAATGATTATCACAAACGGGTCTCATAGAGGGGTCTTATGAAGGGGTCTTACAAAGGGGTCTCATGAAAGGGTTATGCATTAAGGCCTCACATAGGGGTTATATTCCAGTGTCTTATGCAAGGAGATACATTCCTAGGATACCTTATGAAAAATTTCATTTTCAAATCTGAATTCTGAAGAATAATACTAAGGATCTTCACCATATGATAATATTTTCTAAAGGATTTTATTCACTTCTACATCCAAGGTAGTGAAAGGAAGACTTGGAAACTCCTAAATCACTTTCAAAAGTGAGGATGTGTTTTAATGATATCTCATGGAAAGGTGATTCTCATGGGTATGATCACATTAAGGCTATGAAGAAGCATGTTAAGTTAAAAGGAACCTATCTAACATTCAATTCAAATCTCAATAGTTAACGATATTGTTCTTTATCATATGTTCCAATTGTTTTTCCTTCTAAAGAAGTGAGCATAATAGGGAATTTTGAGGGAAGTGATCTCATAGAGATAGTGAATCTGACCCAAACATTATAATGGAAGTGAGGTTAGGAAGGAATTACATGGAATAAACCAATCACAATTCAATTTAGTGGATTTATTATATTAGCACATCATCTTTGAATGCTCATTGGATGTATCCCAGTGAGGATAAACCACGTAAAAATCCACGCGTCCTTATTATTTTCTTCTTTCTTTAATTTCTATGAATCATCATCAGATATCATTGTAAAGTAAATATCAATATAAACATAAAATATAAAAATAAGTGTAACTTATAATAATGAGGTCAAGATCGAGTAGGGATGGAAGAATTTTGAAAAGAATATCTATACCCTAATTCAACCCCCTCTCGTGTATCTAATCTCTTTTTGGGCCAAACAATTGGTATTATAATGTAGGTTTATTTTATTGGATTTTTTCTCTAACAGGGTTAATTCAATTGTTGTGATTGAATTTTTTGTTTTATCTTATCTTAGTGTGCCCTTAAAAAGGGAATAACTTCAAAGAATAAGAATAAGTATGGTGTAATTCCTTAGTGCGAACGTTTCTATAGAAAGAATGTGATTCAGTTGAAGGGAAAAAAATGTACTAAAGAAAGGTTTGAATTAATTATACTATAATACTATTGAATAATTCAATTATGTTTCTATAATGAGTAAATAACTTGACATTCCAAGTGATGCTAGAACTACAGATGATGAAGAAATTCCAAGAATTCCAAAATTAGAAGTTGTCCACATGATAAAGGAATTGGATCAGAAATTAAAATAAGAAAATAAGTGTCAATATATTTGTATCTAAGAAAATTAAATTGTATTAAATAAGAAATTTTTTTAAATAAAATACTTGTTGAAGTGGACACTGATCTAAGAGATAATAATTAATCATAGGCTGAATAACTCTAAGTGATGTCCACAAAGATAAAAAAAATCAAAGATGATGAGAAGGGAAAGAATATGAACTCAAAATAAATTTATAATTTAGAAAACAAAAATTATGATCTTGATACACATAAATAAAAATTGGTTCAGGATAATGTGATCTTTAAATATCCTTTTACTTAGATGAATTCTAAAATAAAGGAGAAAAATAACATGGAAGATAATCTCTCCTGGGAATTGTAAGATGAGATGACAAGTGGAAAAAATCTCAAGAGATAACTTAATTATATACTTGAATCAAGGTATAAGAAGATTAAATAATTGGGAAAATAGATAGAATTAGTCTGGAAAGAAGTAGAGAAAACTAATGCCAAAGGAAATAATAAATTAAAATATGATTTGAATTTAATATTTGACTATCCTTTAGTAGGTAATAATGAAATGAAAATCAAATATTCTATTTTGTATAAAAACATGAAATAATTATCTCATCCTAAAGGCCATGAAGTTTTGGAAAACCGGGTATTAGCTATGATGAACCCTCTCCCATGAATGATACAAAGAGATCCATGAACACTTACAAAAATGGGGAAAATTATGTTGGTCTTATAAAAAATTTAAAGGAACTTTTACAAGAATAAATGGAAACATATTCTATTTCTATGGGATGAAAGGTCATATTTCAAGTTTTTTTGAGGCTCTGGAATATATTTCATAATGTGAAGACAAAAATATTACTAAATATGAGAATAAGAAAAATATTATTACAAATTATGAAAGAAAAGTCTCTTGGAAGAAATTATCCATGAAATAATACTATTGTGGAATATTGGAACACACCATGAGTTTGTGTCAAGAAACTAGAGGGATCAATTGTAGAAGAAGAACTCTAGCTACACCAGCATGTCAACTATGAAATGATGATGTGAGGTATGTTTTTAATGGGAGATGCATTATTTTTGTTAATCATTATAAGGAACCAGCCTTAAATATTACATAATCTACCTATTTCGACTAGATTTAACTTATTTACAATTCCAAAGATCATTTTGGTTTAGATTTTTAGAAAGTTAGAAAAAAACTCATACATTTCAACCCATAATCGTACAAATTGGGTACCATTATAACAATATCCATTTCTTCCAAAACATAAAATTTTTAACACAAAACAACAACATGATTTCTTTAAAAAAACTTCATATCTTTTAACTTGACTTCATTATTTCTCTTAAAAATACTTATAACATATGAAAAACATTTAAAAACATGGTATGAGCATAAAAATCTCAGTAAGATATATAAAAAGAAGGAAATAAACCATTAGTCCATGAAAACTTATAAGCATATGAAATCATTTTCACAAATACATACTTCTCACCCTTATATACTTAATTTGTGAAACATGAGATTTCCATAAAACATTAGAGGAAATATATAAAACAATAAAGCTGTATTTTGTAATTACTTACTTATTTTGTAACCATTTTAACTACCTTATTATTTTTAACCCTCACAACTACCTTATAATGTAACCCTCACAACCACCTTATGGTGTAACCATCACAGTTACACTTGGAGTAACCATATGACCGACCTCTAACTTACACATATATAGTGAATTAGAAGAAGATATAGGTCCCAACCTTCATCATAAAAAATTCACAAGAACTATAACATAACTATATAATATGAATAATTTCATAAAAACATTTCTTTTGAATTTTTTAAAATAGAATTTTAAAAGAGGAATTTTAAAGGAATGTCCCTTACAATAATCATATAATTGAAGATAGAATTAATATAATGAAAGGATTATATGTATAAAATATAAATCCACATAATAAATTTTAATATAAATTAAATTCATTACAAAAATATTCTCAGTAGCACATAGTTAATGAAGTAAAAGGTTAACCCAAAGAATGAAAATTGGGTTATGAATTCCCTTACTTCGGGTTCTTATTACTTAAAATGTGCTTAAACCTCTTTTATAATGGTTAAAAGAGTGTTATTAATATTTTAAAGAAACATATTAATGTTTATAACACCTTATATGATCATTTTATAACATCATTCCACCCATTCATTAATAATATTTTGTTATTTACATTTTTCAGGTGCGTTCTATACATGGTTTCCTTGGATGGTTCGTAATGGATTTTATTGTCGAAAGGAAGAGAATATCCAGAAGTGGAATGAGTTGTTACTAAAAAGTTTCCATAATATTAAATTATTCCATAAATAATTTTTGTTATATGGTATGAGTATGAATCATTAGATAAATCATTAGTGATATTTGTTTAGATAGTTTTGGTGGTTCTTTGAAAATCACAAACCTATTTCATCATATACCTTTAATATTATGAATATAAGTTAATTTCAGAACATAATATAGGCAATATCATACACTTTAAAAACTTTTTTAACCATTAAAATGGTTTTACAACCATATTTGAATGAATTAAAGGAAATTAAAGATGCATCGTCCACAATATTGGTAAATAGACACATCACATATAATGTTTTTATTTTTAGAATAAGAGGAAGAGGATAGGAAGAATAATGATAAATTTTTCCATAAAAATTATAAATATACATAATATATATAATAATGGATATTTAATGACTATTGGATAAGGGGAGGAGAATATAGTATAAGAAAATAAAAGAGTTGAAAAGAAAGCACAAGAAAATGAAAGAGGATCTTTACCTCTTGATCTCTTCTATTTGAGATCCTCCATAAGGCCCTTGGTTTTGGCCTTTTTATGAAACAAAAAGGTCTTGGATGTGGGGAAGAGCCTTGTGAAGGTCATTGGGTATAATTTCGAAAATGATCAAATCTTGAGAGGTGTGAGAGGAAGAGGGGGGTGAGGGTGGTATTTATAGTGAAAGTGAGTGAGTTTTTAATTAATTTCAAAGGACACCTCATTAGTGGTATTTGCAAAACCATGATATTGAAAATGGGTTTTCCCATGGTAAAGTCCACTTGGGAAACCTCATATCATATTTTAATCCTCAAGAGTCGAACAGAATGATTAAATCATGATTACATCAATATGATGTCATCAAACACACCAAAAACTTAAAACTATATTTTTATTATTCATCAAAAACTCAACTATCTCAGAAAAATCCCAAAAATTAAACCTAACCATTTTTAGACATGTAGAATTAAAAAATGATATCTATTTTCTAAAAATAATTTTATAAATATTATTAATTTAATTTTTAAGTAAAATCAAAATTTATTTGAAAAATAACAATTTTAAAACTATAACTCATTTTATATCACCTTGAAAAATTAATCAAGATCTCATTATATTATAAAATTAAAATAATAAAATAATAATATGATTTAATATTCATAAGGTTAATGTTAATTTTAAAATTACCACTCATATGGGTATGTTACTGTTCACCAAAAAAACAAGTTGGTTCTATCAGACTCTAAATAACTTTATGATCACAACTGTAGATGTATGTTTTTTGAAATTAAAATCATAAAAGTAGTAAAATTATGTTTAACAGCTAGTTTATAACTACCTCTTTAAAATAAAGTGTCATTATTTATAGAATCAATGTTTCATGTATTTTAATTTATTTTTAAAACCTTAGGGTGTTACATTCTCCCCACATTCTGGAAATTGCATCCTCATAATTTTATTTACTTATTAAACAAATGAGGGTACCTTTCCCTCATAGAATTTTTAGATTCCCATGTTTATTATTAAACCATGTGGTTTCTCAAAAAAATATTTACATAGTGGATTACCTTATTCCTCAATATTTTTTCTCTTAGATCAAGAATCTGAATAGGTTTCTCTTAATAAGAAAGATTCTGTTCCAGCTGAACTGATTCTAGGTTCAAAAAATGAGATAAATCTGGAGCATACTTTCTCAACATCAAAACATGAAAAACATTGTGAAACTGGGATAAGTTTGTAGGAAAAGATGCTTGGTTGGAATCATATCCAACTTTATCTTGGATTTCATAAGGTATAATGAACTGTGGACTCAGCTTCCCTTTCTTACCAAAATGAATAACACAGTGAGATTATAAGAAAAACATGATCACCTAACTTAAATATAAAGTATTTACTCATGTTATCTATATAACTTTTCTTCCTACTATGAGCTTTCCTCACGTGTTGCTGGATTATCTTCACTTTCTCAACCACTTCCTATACTAATTATGGTCCCATAAACTTTCCTTCCCCAACTTCATCCCAAAATCTAGAGTTCAATATTGCTTCCCATATAATGCCTCAAAAGGTTCCATTTATATATTGGAATGAAAACTTTTATTATAAGAAAACTCCAATAATGAAATATATTGATCTCAAATTCTTTGGTAGTCTATTTAAAAAACTCAAATCATATCCTCTATAGTCTGAATTTTTCATTCTGACTGACCATATGATTGAGAATGAAAAGCTGTACTGAAATTTATTTCTATTCCCAATGACTTATTAAGGCCTTTCCAAAAGTTATAAGTGAACCTAGGATCACAGTCAGATATAATGGAAATAGGAACTCCATGTAACCTGACAATATTTTTGAGGTATAGTTGGGAAAGCTGATCCAAAGACACAATATCTCGAATAGGAAGGAAATGAGAAAATTTAGTTAGTCGATCAACAATAACCTAGATTTAATTTTTACGTAGAGAAGTATTTGGTTGTCCCACAATGAAGTCCATGGATATATTTTCCCATTTCCACTTTGGCACTGGTATTGGTTGAAGCATCCCCTTAGGTAACTGTCACTCTTCTTTAACCTGTTGACATGTCAAACATTTAATGGTAAAATCTATAATATCTCTTTTCATTTAATCCCAATAGTAATACTCTCGATGGTATTTGTATATCTTACTACTACCAGGATGAAATGAAGATAGGGAACTATGAGCTTCACTCAACAATTATTTCTTCAGTTGGGAAACACAAGGCACACACAATATTTTTCCAAATCTCAAAACACAATCTTTATCAATGTTAAATTTTGGAAACTTATCCATTTTAACCAGTTCTAACTTTTTCTATATCTCTATGTCTGACTTCTGTGTTTTCTTAATTCTGTATAAAAAATATGAATATACTGAAACCTAAAACGAAACAGAGGAATTTCTTGTACCAACAACTTTCAAGCCAAAATTTATTAAATCATTAATCAAAGGGTCATGTTCCAGCCGTAACATAGTTAATTATGCATGATGTTTTTGACTCAAGGAATCTTCCACTTTGTTTTCTTTTCTAGAATGGTAATTGATCGTGTAATCATAATATTTTATCAATTCAATCCATCTTCTCTTCCTCATGTTTAATTCATTTTGAGTGAATATATACTTCAGACTCTTTTGGTCAGTATATATTTCACATTTGGCTCTGTATAAATGATGCCTCCAAAATTTTAAAGTGAAAACCATAGCTGCTAATTCCAAATCATGTGTGGGATAATTTAACTAATGAGTTTTTAGTTGTCTTGAAGCAAAAGCAATTACCTGATCATTCTGTATCAAAACACAACCAAGTCCCCTTAACGAAGCATCACTATTGATGAAAAACTCACCATTTCTGGAAGGTAGGGTCAAAATTGGAGCATTCACCAATCTTTCTTTTAATTATTTAAAACAATCATCACATTATTTTGTCTAGATGAATTTAAATCCTCTTAGAGTTAACTTATTCAGTGGATGAGATAACTGTGTAAAGTTTTCAACAATCCTTTGGTAATAGCCTTCCAAAGTAAGAAAAATACAAATCACAGTTATATTTTTGGGTCTTGGCCATTATTAAACAACTTTAATTTTAGAAGGATCAATAATTATACCATCTTTAGAAATAATGTGACCAAGGAAAGAAATTTTCTATAACCAAAATTCACACTTTTTAAATTTTCCATATAGTTTATTTTCTTTTAAGGTTTGAAAAACAACCCTTAGATATTTTTTATACTCCTATTTACTTCTAGAATATACCAGAACATCATTAATAAAAAAACCACAAAATTATCCAAGAACTCATGAAATATTCTCTTCATAAGATCCATGAATGTAGTAAGTGCATTAGTTAACCAAAAAAACATAACATCGAATTCATAATGACTATACCTATTTCAAAAAGATGTTTTTGGAATGTCATCCTCCTTCACCTTCATCTGATGGTACCCAGATATCATGTTAATCTTGAAAAAACATTGAGTTCCCTAGATCTGATCAAACAAATTATCGATGTGAGGAAAATGATACTTATTATTAATAGTAATGTTATTCAAAGCTCTATAATCAATGTAAAGTCTCATGGGGCCATCTTTATTTTTAACAAACAAAACCGGATCTCCCCATAATGAATTGCTAGGACAAATGGATCCTTTATCAAGCAACTCCTGCAACTGATTTTTCAATTCAAGAAGTTTCATTTGATCCATTCGATAAGGGGGATTTAATATTATCTTAGAATTAGGAACTAAGTAAATTGTGAAATCAACTTCCCGATTAGGTATAACAATGGGTAACTCATCATAAAAAACATCAAGGTATTCATTTACCACTGGAACATCAATCTGAACAGTTCTATTGTTTTCAATAATATGAGCAAGATGACTTTCATTTTACATCTTTAAACAATTTTGCTACTTCCTAATATTTTATCAATTTTATGGGTTCATTATTGTATAAAAACTAAAAATATTTCTTAAAAAAAACTTATTTAGCTATAAAATCAATCTTATCATGATAAAAAGAAAGCCAAAACATACCTATAATGACATCAAACTCTACTAAGGAAAAAAACAAGGTTTAAAGGTAATTTATTTCCATAGATAAAAATTGGAAGATTCTTATAATGCCTTTTTGCAGTAAAATCCCCCCCCCCCTAGTGTTTTAAGAATAAGTTCTGGTCTCATTTGTTGAGGTGATATTTCCAATTTACCATAGAATTTCTCCAAAATAAAGGAATCTGTAGACCTCATATCAAACAAGAATTCAGAAAAATTTGAGTAAACAAACAAGATGATACCACTTCATTGGATGGCGTGACATCTGATGATGTAGTATCAAAGGATCTCACTACACCATTCTACTAATAGTCTGGCTGTTTTCTATAACTCAAATATTTCTTTGGGTAGATATTTTCATAATGACCCATCTCACCACATTTGAAACACTTTACAGTTTTATTATCAGGATTAATCTTAGGATAACTTTCAATACAATCTTGGGCCATATGTCCAAACTTACCACATAGAAAACACTTCCCAATTTTGGTAATGCATTCCCCATGGTGTTTTTTACCACACATTTCACAAACTAGAAACTGAACTTTCTTACCATCAGATTTCTTTGATTGATTCTTACCCATCACTTTCCATCTAGAACTCTTCTTCTTCTTATCTTTAATGTACATGTGATCATCAGAAATTTAATTTCTACTCTCTCAGCACATCAGAAAAGTTTTTCCTTACTTTTTAATTATTAAGAGGCCAATTCCCTTCAATAATTTCATAAAAACATTGATTTTTAATTTCATAAAATAGAAGTTTAAAAGAGGAATTTTAATGGAAAGACACTTACAAAAATCATATAATTGAAGTGATAATTAATATAATGAAATAATTATGTGTATAAAATGTAAATAAACACAATAAATTTTAATAAAAATGAAATTAATTACACAAATAATCTCAGTAGCACATAGTTAATTAAGTAGAAGTTTATCCCAAAGAATGAAAATTGGGTTATGAACTCCCTTACCTCAGGTTCATCTTACTTCAAACGTGATTAATCCTCATGTATAATGGTTAAAATAGTGTTATTAATATTTTAAAAAAACATATTCATGTTTATAACACCTTATATGATCATTTTATAACATCATTCCACCCATTCATTAATAATATTTTGTTATTTACATTGTTTCGAGAGCGTTCTTTACATGGTTTCCATGGTTGGTTCATAACAGGTTTTCTTGTTGAAAGGAAGTGAATATACAGAAGTGTAATTAGTTGTTATTAATATGTTTAAAAAATATTAAATTATTACATAAATAATTTTGGTTATATGGTATGAGTATGAATCATTAGATATATCATTAGTGATATTTGTTTAGATCATTTGGGCAGTTCATCGATAATCATGAACTTGTTTCATCATATACCTTTAATGAATATAAGTTAATTAAAAAACATAAGAGAGGTAATATCATACACTTAAAAAAAACCATTAAAATGGTTTTACAACCAGATTTTAAATAATCAATGAAAATTGAAGGCACATTGTCCACGATGTTGGTAAATTGACACATCACGAACGATGTTTTTATTTTTAAAATAAGAGGAATATGAGATGAAGAATGGTGATTATTTTTTACAAAAAAATTATAAAAATCCATAATATATATAATACTAGATATTTCATTCCTATTGTATAAGGGGAGGAGAAGTGGGTATAGGAAAATAAAATAATTTAAAAGCAAACACAAGAAAATGAAAGAGGATCTTTACTCCTTGATCTCTTCTCCTTGAGATCCTCATTAAGGACCTTGGTTTTAGAATTTTGGTAATACCAATAGGTCTTGGACTTGTTTAAGAGCCTTGGGAAGGGTATTGGGTATAATTTAGTCAATTTTCAAAGCTTGATAGGTGTGAGAGGAAGAGAGGGGTGAGGGTGGTATTAATAGTAAAACTGAGGGAGTTATTAATTTCAAAGGACACCTCATTAGTGGTATTTAAAAAACCATGATATTTAACATGATTTTTTTCCTATGGTAAAGGAAACTTAGGACACCTCATATAATATTTTAATCCTTAAGAGTCGACCATAATTATTACATCATTATTACATCATTATGATGCCATTAAACACATCGAAAACTTAAAACTACATTTTTACCATTCACTGACAATTCAACAATCTCATAAAAATCCCCAAAATTTACCCTAAACATTTTTCAACATGTATAATTAAAAAATGAACTCTATTTTTTGAAAATAATTTTATAAATATTATTAATTTAATTTTTAAATAAAATCATAATTTATTTGAAAAATAACAATTTTAAAACTATAACTCATTTTATATCACCTTGAAAAATTAATCAAGATCTAATTATCTTATAAACTTATGAAAATTAAATAATAATATGATTTAATATTACTAAGTGTCATATTATTATTCATATTACTATTCATAAGGGTATGTTATTATTCACTAAAAAAACAAGTTGGTTCTATCAGACTCCAAATAACTTTCTAATCCCAACCGTAGATGTTTTTTTTTTCAAAATTCAAATCATAGAAGATGTAAAATTATGTTTAATAGCTATTTTATAACTATATACTTAAAAAAAGTTTCATTTTGTATATAATAATTGTTTCATGCATTTCAATTTATTTTTAAAACCTTGGGGTGTTACAATCATAGGAATTTGAAAAGATATTTTAGATGGAAGAAGGTAGGGAAGGAAAATGAATCCAAAAAGATATACCTAACTTTGTTGGTGTATGACAAGAAAGACTATATTGGAAGACATCCTATTAAGTTGAAAAATAGGTTTATAGTATTTGAATTAAAACAAGGAGCTCAATGAAAGTGTACCAATCACCTCCTCTATTACACTCATAGAATATCTCTTAGAAATAATTTGAACAAACCTATAATAAAAAGGGATGAGATGATCCAGTTATGGGTAAGAAGAACGTAAATTTGAAGAAAGTCTCAAATTTAGTAATAAAAGGTGAGGTGACTTATATAAATTATTAAAGGAGAGTGGACAAATAATTCCTCAACAAATTAACCTATCATGATACAAGGTAAGAAGTGATAGAAAGAGAAATATCTCTACAATAGAGGAATAAGTAAGAGGAGACTACCTATGGAAAGATTCTTTCTCAAAGAAATAATCTTGAAGAATGGAGTATAGGTGGACTATCAAAGAAATAAAATAGTTATAGTGGGTTTAAAACCCAAATTGTGAAAAAGGGAAAGACTATAGAACTTAAATATCAGAAGATGACTGAGAATTTAGGTAGTGAATGCCTAGTTATATGGCTAGAAAAATTGAATCTAGTTGGGAAGTTTTAACAAGAATAGAAATAGTATAATGCTTTGCAAGAAAATATCAAAGGGTAGTTCCATGAGGATAAACCAAAATCCTATTCTTGAGGATTCCATAGATACCCCTATCCCCATGCATTTAAATAATTATAATATGTTTTTGAAGCGGTACATAATGAAGGGGGAGATATGATCCATGGGGTGTGTGTGCTGAAATATCATAGGTACATATGCTGAATAGAGTTGAATGCAAAAAGAAGAATTAGAACTCTTAGAATTCTCATTTGGTATTAGATTCAACAAGTTGTGTTACCCAACCACTTTTTTTTCAAATATATATCCAAAAGTTGTGTGTTATAGCAAAGGAAGATTATACGATGAAGATACTGATGTGAAACTAAAGAGCTTTCAAAGATATAATTGAATGATCCAGTGGTTTCAAGTCACATTGAATATTCAAACATTTGTATCAAGACTTAGTTAAGTGGTATTTTTACACTGGGATAATATAGATTAGGGGAGAATCAAAAACATTAATTTATTTCATGTTTATCTTTTTTTCTAACAATGTGGTATCAATAGACTATTTTAAAGACATTAAGAAAATGTTAGAAGATTAATTGGATTTATAATTATTGGTCTCCCCATTATGAAGAGTAATTAAAAATATACCCCTAGCTCAACAATCAGTATTAATAATTTGTATTAACTGAAATTTGGAGGTTTTCAAGGAGATATGGTGATAAGAGATCTAAGCGATATAGGAGCATATGATAATAGTGTCCTTTGAAGAATTGAAGAAATTCATGCCACTAGAATCTATAGAAGTAACTAAGTGACATGGATAGTGTTGGGGTTTATTTGATTAAAATATTTATTTTAATAAAGTGTTATGATTTAGTAGGCTTATAGGATATGTCAATGACTCAATTCCAAGTGGTATTTTCACTTGCTGAAAAATTGTGAGTAGTGTGAAACTATAAGGAAGAATATGGATCTGACCTTGAAAGCTGCTAAAAGGAGAAAATTTACAATATTAATTTGATAAATGGAGTCAAAGGTAAAATTCAAAATATTTGACATAGCTAGGAAGTATTTGAATGTAAATATATGGTGTTAGATGGGCCAAGTAGAAGTTTATGACCAAAGGGGGAGAACAATCTCTCTTTATCTAGATATATGGAGTTAGAGGAATAATGTGTGTTCCATAATGATTTTATAGATTATTGAAAACATTTTTCCTAGATATTATTGATTAAATGGGAGTGAATTAATATATAAAGGAATTCCCTATGTAATTCTATGAAAAATGGGGAGATTATTGAAGTGAAGTATTTGATTGGTATCCATTGTGATAATTCAAGTACTGTAAATCCAAGAAAAAAATAAAATCCATATTCTAAGGAAAAATTACATTAAAATAAAATATCACTTCACTAAGAAGAAAGTGGAGTATGGTCTTGTGAAGATAGAGTATGTTTCTACTGAATATTACAAACATCATGATGAAGGTCTTACTCAAATAAGAGTTTGGACAACATCAACTGGTTCTTGGATTTCATTCAACTCCCCAAATTTGAATAATGTAAATGTGGGACCCCTATCCCTAAGGTATGGTTCTTTTACCCCTATGTGATGATATGTGTTCTTTACCACATTACATACCACAAAGGAGTGACCTTTGCATTCATTGAAAAATGGGGAGAAAATGTCATAATCAAAACAGGGAAAGATAGTGGGAGACATTGATAAGTGGAGAAGAGAAATAAGGGGAATTTTAAATATGGTGATGCTAAAGCTAGTCTATCAACAAAGAAGAATCATAAAAAGAAGTATCCTTTAGGTTCATGATATAATAAGTTGATATATGTAGGATAATAAGTGATATCGAGGGATAATCATTCTCTATCATTTTGTATTGAGAATCTTCCATTGGTAGGTTCAAGAAAAAAGTGATTCATCAATAAACTTTTCATGTTAATCATGTTTCTCATTCTGATATTGACTCGTGTTGGCTTAGATTATGTGTTAAGAATTTCCTTGATAATTATCTGGGGTTCTAGAAGAAAAATGGTTTTTCATGTGTGTGACTTATCAGAAAGTTCATTTTTGAAGCGATTTCAGCAAACACAAAGGGGTATATTGTTATAAAAAATCCCCCTGATGGTGATTTTGGGTTGATTTTGTTTTTTGAAAAGTTTTTACATTTTTGAAAAAAGATGGTTGTCGAAGGAGTTTTGATGAGTTAGCACAAACTTCCTAAAAGATCACACAGAGCGTGAATGTCCTAAAAGATCAAATAAAGCATGAATGTACAAACTTATAATATGAAGTGATCATATGATCAAATATGTATGAAATAATCATATAGAGTGATCACACATTTTCATGAAGTACTAATAGGTCATTTTAAGGATTCACTTGAAGATACCACATGATTTTCATAGGATCTTGTGATGAGATCATGTGAATCAACTAAAGACACCGCATGATTGTTAGAGGATATCATGATGAGATCAAGAGAAGCACTTGAAGACACTACAAGATTTTCAGATGGTCTTATGATGAGATCATGTGACGCACTTGATTACACTGCATTATTGTCATAGGATCTCTCAAATAGATCATGTGAAGCACTTGAAAACATTATAGATTATCAATGGATCTCATGAAGAGATCGCACGAAGCACTTGAAGAAATTGAATGATTATTATAGGATATCATGAAGAGATCATGTGAAGCACATAAATAAAAATATATTATAAATGATGGAGATATATCATGTTTTTTTGAAATCATGTTACCACATGATTTTCATTGTATCACATGATGAGATCACGTGAAGTATTGTAAGAAAATGTTGCTAACCTCATGATTGTCATTGGAACACATGATGAGATTGAAAGAAGTACTGGTAGAAAATATCATTGACTATATCATTGTACTTGGATATAATTATGGGATCATGAGAATCATGCATGATTATCTTTTATCTTTAAATGGGATCACATGAAGCACTAGAATACAATGTCACTGATCATCACATGATTTTCTTCAGATCTCATGATGGGATCAAATAAATAACTAGAAGACAATGTTGCTAACCAATGCATGATTATATTTGGATATCATAATGGTATCATGAGAAAAGTGTAAGGTAGATTACTATGGTGTTGGAATGGATTACTAACCGCGATTTGTGGAGTTAAGGAGGTGTATTTACGTCTATAAGTACACCTTAACCCATATTTAATAGTATAAGAAGTATTTACCATGTGGTTTAATCTAAAGAAAAGTTTTTTGTATGAGATAAACAAATTATTTTGAAATAATCATGTAATACATATAATTAGAATAGAGTCTCACAAAGGGGTCTCATGGAGGAGTCTTGTGAAGGTATCTTGTGAAGGTATGTATGCACTGGGCTTAAGAAGACCTGTTGGTATCACATGATCCAGGTAAACTAGAAAATTTCTTATGCCAGAGTCATGTGATTCACATGAATAAAAGAAGGTATTGTGAAGGGGTCTCACAGATAGGTCTCACAGAGGAGTCTTGAAGAAGAAGTCTTGTAGAGGAGTCTCACAGAGAGGTCTCATAGAGGAATCTCATGAAGGGGTCTTGTAGAGGATTCTCATGAAGAGGTCTCATAGAGGGGTCTCACAAAGGGGTATCATGCAAGGGTTATACATTAAGGTCTCAGGTAGGGGTTACATGATAGGGTTTTACACAAGAAGATACATACTAGGGATACCCTATTAACTATATCATTATCATATATAAATTCGAAATAAGAAGACTAAGGATACACACCATACAAAAATATTTTCAGAAGGATTTTATTAACTTCTACATCCATAGAAGTGAATGAAAGACTTGAAAACTCTCTAAGAACTTTATAAAGTGAGGAGGATTTTCCATGATATCTCATGGAAAGGTGATTCTTAGGGGGATGTTCACATCAAAATTGTAAAGGATCATGTGAAGTTCAAAGGAACCAATCTTACAATCAATGGGACTATCAATAATAGTATATATTGTTCTTTATCCTAAAATCGAATTGTTTTTCCTACCAAAGTATTGAACATAAGAGAGAAGTGTGAGGGAAGTGATCTTGGGGAGTTATTGAATCTACACCAAACTTTTTAAGGTCAGTGTGTCTAGGTAGGAGTGAACTGGACTAAAAAAATAGTGGTTAACTTTAGTGGATTTGGTACATTATGACATCACATTTCTATGCTCCTTGGATATAGCCTGGTGAGGGTGAACCAAGTAAAAATCAGTGCATCCCTATGCTTTCCTTCTTGCTTTACTTTCTATGCATAATCATCAGATATATTTAGAAATGATAAGAATAATATAAACAAAAAATATAAAAATAAGTGACCATTATAATAAATATGTCAAGATCCAGTGGGGTGGGAATAATTTTTAAAAGAATATCCATTATTTAATTAACTCCCCTCTCAGGGTATCTAAGCCTATTTTGGTTCTAAAAAAATCATAATTTAATATTGAATATATTTATAGAGTTTAGTTTATATGGTAAAAAGGAGATCATCATAAGATACATGCACATCATAATGTACAACTGTTATAGTTTGTAAGGTTCGTGTGCATTATAAGGTATACCGAAAATCTTCATAAAGTATAGAAAACTATAAAAAATGTAAGGTTTGACAATTTTTGTGTTTCTATTCCTGATAAGTTTTTCACACATTAATCACATGATGAAGAATGATTTCTCATGCATATGTGGGATTTTATATATGGATTTTGTAGAGAATTTAAATATCAAAGATGAATAAAATTTTTCCAATTATCATGTGGAAAAGAAAGAAGAAGATACTAATTCTTCAGGTGATTTTTTAGGAATATTAGAGAATTAAATATGGTTGATTTTTTTGAGTTTGAATGGTGAGATTTTAGGAACATGAATTTTGGAAGATTAAGGAAGTTAAAAGTGTAATATTATCATAATTCTATGAATATATATTATGATAGGAATAAAGAAAAAATAAGAGTTCTCTACTATGAATTCTAACCCCAAATTTTACAAGTCAAAAGAAGCGGAAGGAGAACTGATACTTCATCCAAAAAATAATATGAACTTAGTATCAAAGAAAGATGGAGAAAGATATATCACTCCTTTCACAAGAAACTTTATATGTATTAAATATGTAGAATAATAATAATAATAAGAAGATAGAAACCTGACCTTTCCTACTGTTGATTACTTATAGTCCAAAGGAACCGATGGAGGAAAACTACAACCTTTACATACTATATAAATATGAAGAAGTTTGAGGCATTTTTGAATATTTTTACACACAGAGGAAGGATATATGATATTTATGTTAAGAGAAGACTAGAATTGAGTTACTGATCATACTTCATAATGAGTAGGTTGAATCCTACATTCTATTGATATTATAGAACATAAAGATGTTTCCTTATTTGTACCTAGTTGATATTAGGATAAAAGGTTTAATATTATACTCTTGGCCATGGATATTTCTTAATAATGAAATAATAGTTATGTGTGTGGGGGATAATAACCACCGTACACCAGAGACATATTCATAATAATAAAGATGAACCTTGTTAACAAACCCTAGTGTTCTTATTTTGATCATTTCTTATTTATATCTTCATGAATACTGACCAAAGGTGATATAAATAAATAGATAAATCCATTAACTAAATGAGTAAAGAGGTGAAAATGGATAAAAGTTTAAATTGGATTTAAATTATACCAACACCAATTCACCCCCCTCTCAGTGATGGAAACATCCCATTGTGATCCTTTCAATTGGTATAAGAGCATGTCACACCTCTCTTATATTCTTTGTAAAGACCCGTAAATTTCAAGGAAATTTTTTTTTCTTAATTTTCTTTGGAATTTTACAAGAGAGCAGTTTCTGACGGCACCTGATTCCGAGGCCCGGTGTGCCCGGAATCATTTTCCGAAGTTTGGCTCGGGTACGTTCATTGAACGGACGAGCGGGTTTTTCTAACTTTTGAATCGGTGGCCAGAATCAAATTCTGAGGGCACCGATGAAATCACATCGCCGGTATTTTCTTAGAAACGTCTATTCCGGAGTTGCGTTTTCTCGGGTGTGGTTTTTAATTTTCGGGCATAAAGTTAAGAAATAAAATAATTTTACGACAACTTTATTTTATTTCGCTTAAGCCACTTGGAAGCCACTAAAAGGCGGCTTAAGCTGAGTTGATCCGGATAGGATGCTATCCAGAAATATCCTACCCCTTGGTAGGATATTTTTGAGGTGGGTCCTGCACTAACCCCGCGGTTTCTTTCCGCTAAGTAACGCACCCGCGAAAACCCGTCATTATGAAAGTCAACTGACGCGTTTTCTTAAATTCTTAACAGACCATTTAATTGGGTGGTTTTCTTCGTGAATTAAATGAGCTGTTACTTTCGTTGAATTAATACAACGAATTGATGGGTCATTACTTACCTTTTAGTTTGTTGGCGTTATAATAAAATAAGACCAACAAGGTCTTTTGAAGGATTACTCATTGAGAGGCTTGACAGAATCCTTGAGCCTTCATCCTCCTTCGTGAAGAACGCGAAGAACGCGAAGAACGCTGGCCTCCGACGAAGAACGTCGAACCCGTGGAAGTCGACGACGCGGCGCCGTGTTCCGTGACGCCGACGTTCCTTTCCTGAAACGTTCTTCTGCGACGTCTCTTCCTCCGCAACGAATCTTCGATCTGCTGTTTGAGGTAAGAGACTCTTGGTTCCTCTTAAATCTTCCTTGTGTCTTTTTTAACAAAACACAGATTTAATTTTATATAATTAAATTAAATCTGTTGTTTTTTTGATCCGTTGAGTTCGCCGACTCAACGCCGGTTTCCACGACGATGTGACGCCCTTCCGCGACGACGCGACGATCTCCTCCTTCTGCGATGAGCAATTCCGCGAAGGACGTGTGTTCGACGACGACTACGAGGTAGGGGTTATTGTTAACTTTTCCTTTTTCCCGTGATGTTTTCGTTCAAGAATGAAGAACCCGATTCATAAACAATTTTTATTTCATTAAAAATTGTTTTCGGATATGTATTCATATGTTGAAATTTATTTCCTCCCATTGTTTATCTCTGACACGGAGGGTGTGGACCAAACGAACACGGCCCGACAACCCTCCGCCGTTCTTCGTCGTTTTTGTGCGGATTTGATGGGCGACGACGGAGCGTGTCGCAACGGATGTTTGATGATTCCGCAGTGAAGGTCGAGTCCCGGGAGGAGCAGCGGCGCAGTCGGGAACAAAATCGGACCACCGGAACGATTCCGGTGGCCCGCGGAGCACGCCGGCGGCACGGGTCGCCGGCGCGGCGGCGTCGGCAGCCGGGAGCGGCGGCGCCCCAGCGCGCCGCCGGACAAGACCGCCGCGGCTGAAGTCGCGGCGGCGGCACCCGCGGACCCACGGCCGCGCGGGTCCAGTGCACTCGGACGCGTCAAAGCCGCGTCCTTGACTCAGCGCGGCCCCACGCGGGGGGCCGCGACACCTCCAGGCCGCGGGGGCAGCGCCCCGCGGCACCCCGGCCGTTCGGCCGCTCGGTCGAACCAGGCCGGGCCGGTCCGACCGGCCGGGCCGCGCCCTGGCCGGACCGGACCGGGTCGGGTCGACCCGGTTTGGCCGACTCCAGGGGGGGGTCGGGCCGGGTCGGCCCGGGCCCGGACCCCCCGTCTTCGGACGGTTTCGTTCAAATGGGCTTATCTTGAGCTACGGGCCTCCAAACGACCTGCCATCAGCAGAAACACGATCCTTGGATCGAGACGGTCGTTTCGATATATCGCACTCAAGGTTTCGGAATACTTTGAGCTCATCCGGGTTGGTTCGTACACGAAACCAACCGGGCCTTCGGAGCGGAAACGCTCATATATTGAGCTACAGACGTCCGATTGACATTCCGTCAGCTTTGTTGATTTCCTCTAAGTGAGACGGATCTTTTGGCATACTCCACTCGAGGTTTGGACGCAGGTGGAGTACAATCGGGTTGGTTTTGCCTTAAAAACCAACCGGGCCCCTGGAACGAAAAAGCCAATAACTCTCAGACCGTGCGTTCGATTGACGCGCCGTCTGCGGCGTTGAGTTCCTGTTGACGATACAGAACTTTTGGATACATCAACTTCGGACTTTGTGACAGTTGATGTATCAGCCTCTCGGCTCGTGGAGCGGACCCTCCTGAATGAGCTTGCTGTGTGCGGGAACCCTAGTGCTGGCTGCGACTGCTACTTCGACAACGACGACCGTGCAGAGATCCTCAGTGGACTGCGGCGACGACCGTGCAGAGATTCTCAGTGGACTGCGACGACGACTGTGCAGAGATACTCAGTGGACTACGACAACTACTACACTTAGTGATCCTACGTGGATCAGTGCTACAAGTCCTGTGTGGGCCCGATCCGGTGTGGGTCTGATCCTGTGTGGGTCAGCGCTCAACGGTTCTATGTGAGCCAGCGTCTACAGGTCCTGTGTGGGCCCGATCCTGTGTGGGTCATTGTGGGGGTTAGTTGCCTATCGATCCTTCATGGGCCCGATGACTTAGATTGATCAGTGATCATCTTTATCGTCATCTGAAGAAGTATACCTGTGTGAGCTGAATTTACTGTTTACTCTCCTTTGTGGATTGTGTTGAGCTATCCTGTGTGGATTTACTGTTTACTCTCCTTTGTGGATTGTGTTGAGCTATCCTGTGTGGATTTACTGTTTACTCTCCTTTGTGGATTGTGTTGTGCTATCCTGTGTGGGTATACGTTTTCTTTCCTGTGTGGACTGGGTTGTGCTTGGGCTCGGACGTTGGTGCCGAACGGGAAATGATGACTTAGGTATATGTATGGGCATATACCTAAGTAGTGTCGGTTGTTACTTCGTGATTGTATCTTTCCTTTGTGGATTATCCTTTGTGGATTTCGGTAGACCTTCGGGGGTCTCAGGGTCCCTACTGAGTAGCTTATACTCACCCCTGCATGGGTTATGCCCACACTTCGTGGTGTTGGTTGCAGACGACGGACATCGCTGATCGTGGTGGAGGCGTGCGGAGCAGGACGGTACCTGGAGGTGGACCACTGGGCGGGACGTACTCGGAGCGGTCAGGTGGACCCGAGGAGCAGTGGAGGCTATCTGTACCCACCCTTCAGGTGGGACTTCCAGAGGACAGCTCGATGCTGCATCTTTTCTTTTCAGTTGTTGTTTTCCCCTTCCAGTTGTACTTTACAGTTGGGCTTGTATTTCCGGCCCCTTTTTACTTTCAGCACAGCTTGTTACAGTTTTACTTAGTGTTTACTTTTCCGCTTGCTTACTCTGTGGTGCTTGTTTACTTTTCAAAGGAAATGCCTTCCCTTTTGTTGGGATTTACGCCTTGGTGATAGTCGCCAGCCCCTGGCCTATGGAAGGTGGGCTTGGGGTAGTCACGGCACGGGCCCCAAGGACGGGTCGTGACAAATTGGTATCAGAGGTGGTTGGTTCTACCGCAAACTCTGATATTTCTTCTATGTGAAGCAATAGTATTTAGCGTATTGAGTGTGGTTATCAGTCCAGGGAGTCCAGTGTTGGTGCGGCAGCCGACGTATCCGTACACCAGGACCCTGACTTCTGATTTCCGACTTAGTGCACGAAAACATTGATTGCGTGTGTGTTTCAAGTTTTCTTTGTGATTACTTGTGTCAGCTCACCAGGTATACTGTTCTAACCGTGGCGCACTTGTTTCCTTTTCAGGATGGCCCCACGATGGTAGCCAGCTAGGGTTCCGAGAGTAGAGCGCGACGACAGCCCGCCGAGCGACAAGGCCTCGGTATAGGGCCCGTTGACAGCAGAGGCACCGGCGGTACCTTTACCCGCCGAGCCCCCGATGCTTCCAGCGCTGATCGCTGACGATGCACGACGCCTCGGAGCTCTGCACGAGTTCCAGCGCCAGCGACCACCCAGGTTTCATGGGGAGACGGACCCCCAGGCAGCCGAGGACTGGCTAGAGGAAGTCGTTCGAGTTTTCAGGCTAGTGAGGACACCAGTAGACCTCATGGTGATCCTCGCGGCGAGCCTACTGCACGCAGCAGCAGGGCAATGGTGGAGCTTGATGCTCCAGGTACACGATGAGGCCTCCCTCATCTGGACATACTTCGAGAGCCTCTTCCGCTCAGAGTTCGTCCTGACCACCCTCCGTGCGGTGCACATTCAGGAGCTTCTTCAGCTGCGGCAGGGCAGCTTGACGGTCGCCCAGTATGCGGTGAGGTTCACCGATATTTCTCGCTACTCGACTGACATGGTACGAGACCCCTTCTTCCGGGACCGGACCTTCGAGCAGGGATTGAGAAACGAGATCAGGGCATCGCTGATCTCCCTCAGCATCCCGAACCAGGCAGGAGTGCTAGAGCGAGCCCTTCTGATCGAGAGCTTTCTGGCTGAGTCCACAGCGAGACCTACCGCAGGGCGGTAGGTAGCAGAGTCTTCGGCAGCTGGTAGCCGACGGATGACTCAGGGTTCCAGGCATACCAGGCCTTCCGGCAGATGACCTCGGGACACTGGCTCAGCAGTGCGGGGCACACAGCGCGGAGCCAGCCTTCCGAGAGGCAGGCAGTGCTACTCGTGCGGCGGGCAGAGCCACATTGCTCGTGACTGCCCGACCCGTCGTACCGCGGAGCAGCAGGCGGTGGAGGGGCCACCCAGGCAGAGGCATAGGGTCGACCGTGGAGGTCCGCAGGGAGGAGGTGGACGAAGAAGAGGAGCTGGCCGAGCAGCAGGTGGTGGGCGACGCTTTGAAGCTCTGCCACCACCACCACCAGGAGGTCCGCCCCCACCACCGGGAGCTGGCGGGCAGAGGCAGGCACAGCTCCAGGCAGTGGAGGCCTACGACCACGGCACGCCAGAGATGATTCGAGGTATGATCTGTGTCTATTCCACCCTTGCTGCAGTTCTTATAGACATAGGAGCGAGTTACTCTTTCATAGTCACTGCCCTTGTTCGGACACTACTGGAAATTCGAGCTATAGCCACGGTTCTAAACCGTGGCTATAGGCCCTCAAACCGTGGCTATAGGTAATAGCCACGGTTTGAGGAACCGTGGCCAAGTTTGGCGTGGCTATAGGCCTAGACCTATAGCCACGGTTCCAAACCGTGGCTTTAACTCTATAGCCACGGTTCCAACCGTGGCTATAGGTATACAGCCACGGTTAAAACCGTGGCTGTATACCTATAGCCACGGTTTCAACCGTGGCTATACCAAAGGCCGGACAAAATCTATAGCCACGGTTTAAAACCGTGGCATTATGTCTATAGCCACGGTTTAAAACCGCGGCAATACATCAATAGCCACGGTTTTGAACCGTGGCTATAGGGTGTCCAAATTCATAAAAAAAAAATACCCCCTGGACACACCCTGGACACCCCCATGCCACCCCCGGCCAGTCCCCCCTGCCAGTACCCCCGGACAGCCCCCCGTGCACCCCCGGACAGCCCCCCGTGCACCCCCGGACAGCCCCCCCGTGCACCCCTGGACAGCCCCCCCGCCAGCCCCAGCCAGCCCCCCGTGCACCCCCGAGCAGCCCCCCGACCAGCCCCGGACAGCCCCCCGTGCACCCCTGGACAGCCCCCCCGGCCAGCCCCAGCCAGCCCCCCGTGCACCCCCGAGCAGCCCCCCGACCAGCCCCGGACAGCCCCCCGTGCACCCCCGGACAGCCCCCAGCCCCCAGCCCCCCCTGCCCCCTGCTTGTCCCCCTGCCAGCTCCCCCCCTGCCCCCTGCTTGTCCCCCTGCCAGCTCCCCCCTGCTAGTCCCCCCACTGCCCCCTGCTAGTACCCCCCCCCCCCCGCCCCACCCCCCCTTCTTGTCCCCTTGCCAGCCCCCCCTGCCACCCCCCCTGCCAGTCCCCCCTGCCCCCTGACACCCCCCCTGCTAGTCCCCCTGCCCCCTGCTAGTCCCCCACTGTCCCCTGTTAGTCCCCCCCCCCGCCACCCCCCCCGCTTGTCCCCTTGCCAGCCCCCCCAGCCACCCCCTGCTTGTCCCCCTGCAAGCCCCCCCTGCTTGTCCCCCTGCCAGCCCCACCCCTGCTCCTGCCAGCCCCCCCCCCCTGCCCCCCCCTGCCCCCCCCCCTGCCCCCCCTGCCAGCCCCCCCCCCCCCCCTTCCCCCTGCTTGTCCCCCTTCCAGCCCCCCCGGCCACCCCCCTGCCCCCTGCTTGCCCCCTGCCGCCACCCCCCCCCCCTTCCCCCTGCCAGCCCCCCCGCCCCTGCTTGTCCCCCTGCCAACCCCCCCTGCTGGACACCCCCCCTGTCCGTGCACCCCCGGACAGCCCCCCATGCACCCCCGGACAGCCCCCCATGCACCCCCGGACAGCCCCCCGTGCACCCCTTGCCAGCCCCCCCAGCCACCCCCTGCTTGTCCCCCTGCAAGCCCCCCCTGCTTGTCCCCCTGCCAACCCCACCCCTGCTCCTGCCAGCCCCCCCCCCCCATGCCCCCTGCTTGCCCCCCTGCCAGCCCCCCCCTTCCCCCTGCTTGTCCCCCTTCCAGCCCCCCCGGCCACCCCCCCTGCCCCCTGCTTGCCCCCTGCCGCCACCCCCCCCCCCCCTTCCCCCTGCCAGCCCCCCCGCCCTGCTTGTCCCCCTGCCAACCCCCCCTGCTGGACACCCCCCCCTGTCCGTGCACCCCCGGACAGCCCCCCGTGCACCCCCGGACAGCCCCCCATGCACCCCCGGACAGCCCCCCGTGCACCCCTGGACAGCCCCCCCGGCCAGCCCCGGCCAGCCCCCCGTGCACCCCCGGACAGCCCCGGACAGCCCCCATGTGCACCCCCGGACAGACCCCCATGCAGCCCCCATCCCCCCTGCACAGAACCCCGGAAACCCCCTGCCCCCTGCTTGTCCCCCTGCCAGCCCCCCCTGCCCCCTGCTTGTCCCCCCTGCCAGCTCCCCCCCTGCCCCCTGCTAGTCCCCCACTGCCCCCTGCTAGTCCCCCCCCCCCCCGCCACCCCACCCCCCCCTGCTTGTCCCCTTGCCAGCCCCCCTGCCAGTCCCCACTGCCCCCTGACACCCTCCCTGCTAGTCCCCCCTGCCCCCTGCTAGTCCCCCACTGCCCCCTGCTAGTCCCCCACTGCCCCCTGTTAGTCCACCCCCCCCCCCCCGCCACCCCCCTGCTTGTCCCCGTGCCAGCCCCCCTGCCGCCCCCTGCCAGCCCCCCCTGCTTGTCCCCCTGCCAGCCCCCCCCTGCTCCTGCCAGCCCCCCCCCTGCCCCCTGCCAGCCCCCCCCCCTTCCCCCTGCTTGTCACCCTGCCAGCCCCCCCGGCCACCCCCCTGCTTGTCCCCCTGCCAGCCCCCCCTGCCCCTGCCAGCCCCCCTGCCCCTGCCAGCCCCCCCTGCCAGCCCCCCCCCCCCTTCCCCCTGCTTGTCCCCCTGCCAGCCCCCCCCCCTGCCCCCTGCTTGTCCCCCTGCCAGCCCCCCCCTGCCCCCCTGCCCAGCCCCCCCTTCCCCCTGCTTGTCCCCCTGCCCGCCCCCCCTGCCCCTGCTTGTCCCCCTGCCAGCCCCCCCTGCCCCCTTGCTTGCCCCCTGCCACCCCCCCCCCCTTCCCCCTGCCAGCCCCCCCAGCCCCTGCTTGTCCCCCTGCCAACCCCCCCCTGCTGGACACCCCCCCTGTCCGTGCACCCCCGGACAGCCCCCCGTGCACCCCCGGACAGCCCCCCGTGCACCCCCGGACAGCCCCCCGTGCACCCCCGGACAGCCCCCCCGGCCAGCCCCGGCCAGCCCCCCGTGCACCCCCAGACAAGCCCCACGACCAGCCCCGGACAGCCCCCCGTGCACCCCCGGACAGCCCCCCGTGCACCCCCCGGACAGCCCCCCCGTGCACCCCCAGACAGCCCCCCCGTGCACCCCCAGACAGCCCCCCCGTGCACCCCCGGACAGCCCCCATATGCACCCCCGGACAGCCCCCATATGCACCCCCAAACAGCCCCCCGCGCACCCCCTGGACAGCCCCCCGGCCAGCCCCGGACAACCCCCTGTGCACCCCCGGACAGCCCCCCGACCAGCCCCGGACAGCCCCCCGTGCACCCCCGGACAGCCCCCATGTGCACCCCCGGACAGACCCCATGCAGCCCCATTCCCCCCG